>JAUIMM010000040.1:18855000-20055000 GCA_031769625.1 Taudactylus pleione | reverse complement strand
ATAGCTAAAATGCATGAAATATAAAAAAAAGTTAACAGGGTGAAAACAAGGACATAAAACACAAGAATAAATATTACTCACAGGGCGCAAGGCAACCTGATGGTAGGTAGGTGCTAGTGACGTGCGGTGAGATCAATGGAAGTTGTCCAAGATGTGAGATCAATAAAAGATGTCGAGAGCGATGCTTGACAAACAGCGGTAATCTTAGATTATCACTATTTGTTAAATCCAGAAAGGGTGGCATAACCCCTTTTGCTTCGTTGATAAATGGGGGTCTTTGTATCATAGCCCCCTCTGAGTCTGTCACACAATCTGAGCAGAAGTGTAGCCTGTCTCTGGGGTGGAGTACTGAGAAAACGCACTGAGGTAACTTCCGTCACAATAGCTGAGGCTGTCAGGCAGGGGGTGGGAACTTGCTGCATGGAGGTTAGATGATAGGGAATTAGAACCTGCGCTCCGAGATGCATCTTTAGCATCTTGTGTTCAGGATTCTTTTATGTTTGTGATTAAACAGTGAGCGGCTGTTGGAAACTATCCTATCATGTTGCGCCAGCAGCACTGTGTGTAGATAGTGCAAAATCTGTACTATTGTGGTGAATTAATGCACATTGCCACTATGCAGCCACACTCAAAGTCTTGATGGCATCCATTTCTTTGCAGGAGTGGCCACACAACTGTGCTTTGTCACTCCCACTCAATAGCAACCTGCAAGACCTGCAACATTTCTCGGCAGCCCAAGGGGTTACAATTGGAACCAGCCATTACCAAAAGTCTAGTTTCACCTATGATAGGCAAGAAGATAATCCACTCCTCCTTCCTTGTGGTCTGGTTGGCTCCACTGTTGTTTCACCACCCCCATTCCCCTCTGCTCCTTCACAGTCTCCTTTTACTCTTCCCACATCACTACACTACACGGTTGCCTTTCCCTTTCTCTCTCCTCTGCCTGGGCTAGGCACTTAGAGCAGCCTATCAGATAAGTCTGGTGGAAGGCTTTTTATGTAATGTGGGATGGTGTAATAATGTAATGGGAGGGGTATTAATGTAATGTGGGTGTGACAATACTATATCTATTTCACCCTATTGTACTCACTTCTTGCTGGCTTTCCTCCTGCGGTTGTTATACTATTCTAAGGAAGGGTACCCTGGTGTATTCAAAGGGGTTCATAATCACTCAAGAAAGGCATTTCTAACTAATCATTTATTGTTAAGCAAATATATACCCTGTAAACCAATTCTAGGCAGGTTTATTACACTCCCTGTCCTTTACCGCTCTAGCCCCAAAGGACTGCAGTCACATTTTCTTCTAGATCCTTGATTCTCAGTTGCTTGGCCTGATTTTCTCTCCTATAAAAATATGATAGTGACAGCAAGATACCTGTATACTCAGCACGCCGTAGGACTGTTAAGAACCCAGGGCTGGATCACTTCTTTTAAAGACAGCTAGATTTTCTACACTCCAGGGACCAGACAATAGGTGGGCTTTGATATGTCACCCTTCAAGGATTGGCTGTTGTCATAAATCGCATACACAGGACTGTCCCAGTCCCCCACACCCACCTTATGTTAGTACTCTAATATGTTTAATTTGTCACAGCCCAAAATAATGGGGAAGCAATGAACCTAAATAAAGGGCTGGCTTCTCTTAAGGGCTGGTTATCCCCCCGTTTAATACATAAAAAAAATGTGTCCCTGAGATTCAGCTACCAGCTGATTGGGACTTTTTGTCCCATTGGTGGGGACAGGATAAGGCAGCCTTTTCAGAGCATGTGATTGGTGCAATCTAAATAATTACCCATTAGAGACCTGGCAGCACAATAATAATTACAACACTCCCTGCAAGATAAATAATACAAAATGCCCCATAGAATACAGTGCTCACAAGTACATACAATATAACGTTCAGAATGTCGACACCAGAAAGTCAAAGGTTTTTGAATGTCGACAGTCACAATATCAACATTCAGAATCTGTGGACACTCTGGTGTCGACATTCAGAATGTCGACCTTCTAAATGTTGACTAGCTGAATGATACCTCCATAAGTATCCCTAGTGCATAACCCTACAGCCACACAGTCTAATCCTAACCTCCCCCCACAGTCTAACCCTAAGCCTCCCAGCAGTGCCTATCCCTATCCATCTGTATTCTTTGAAAGTCGACATTTCACATGGTGACATTTCAGATATCAACATTATGATCATGACGGCATTCTGAGGATGCCGACATGGTGACAGTCAACATGTTGAACCATGTCAATACTCTAGCATCAACATTATTAATGTCAACATGATAACAATGGTCGACAATGTGAATGGATCATTACAGCAATATCGTAACTATATTAAAAATACAAGAGAGTAAGGCCCTGATTCAAAGCTGAACGCTCTGACCAGAGCGCTCGCTCTGAATCAGGGCCCACCTCCATAAATATGGAGCGTCCTCCTGGACGCTCGTATAGCTGTGGGTCACCACCCACAGCATATACGAGCGTGCAGGATGATGGTCGCGATGGTCTTGACCATCGCGACCATCGAAACTGCGAGCAGAAGCCTGCGGTTGAGTTTCTCAACCGCAAGGCCAGGAGTGATTTTGGCTCTATCAGAGCCAAAATCACTCCCACTGACATCACTAGTGATGTCAGTGGGGCCGGCTTCAGACGGTAGGCGTTCCCTTGGGAATGCCTCCGTCTGGCAGGCACGCCCCCTTTGATGAGACACTACGAGCGAAGGAAAGTCCTTCGCTCGTCGCGTCTCACGCATGCGCACGACGGAGCTCCCTCCGTCGTGCGCATGCGCAGTGCAGACCATCGACCCACTTGCAAGCGGACAGCCGCTCGCGAGTGGGTCTGAATGAGGGCCTAAGTCTTCTGTACATATTGCCTATTAAAAACTACATATTAAATAAGTATATGGAAGGTGTTGTTCTGACTAGATGATCCATTTATAGCCAGATCTACTTACTGGAGATGCAATTAGCAGACCACTGCTAATTGCAATATATTGCCCTGCTGAATATAGAAATCACTGTTGATTAAGCAAGAGCATTGATGGGTGCAGTAGTTTAACAGCATCTGTATTTGGTTACAATAATAAACATACTGGGCCTGAATCAGAGGTGGACACAAACTGAACGCTATGCCGATGGTGGCAGAGTTGAGCCATTATTTGCTACTGTGCGAATGTGTGAAATATTACGAAAAGCCCCACACTGCATGCATTCCCCTCAGTGTACACACAAATGCGCTTTCGCATACGGGATTGTCCTGATGTGTTCACAAACAAAGTCCATCTCAGGGGAGTGCTATGAGAATGTCACAGGCGTGTCTATGTAACTGGCTGTGTTCTCAGCGCCTGATTCAGACCTGTTCCCTAGGCTGCATTCGCACGTAGCCTGCTGATGTTTGCAATATGCGCATGCATATGCAACACAGTGCGCGGGCGCGAACCAGTCCATGCGATCGCCCCTTGTACAAAGTAGGGATGTGCAGGCTCGGATAGGTTCGAGTTTGCACGTGGAGTTCGGATTTTTCCCTCCAAAAAAACGGAACTCAGAACGAGGCAAAACGTCATCTTACATGGACGAACATCATCATTCCTGGTCTTTTGTCCAGGAATGATGATGTTCGTCCATGTAAGATGACGTTTTGCCTCGTTCTGAGTTCAGTTTTTTTGGAGGGAAAAATCCGAACTCCACGTGCAAACTCGAACCTATCCGAGCCTGCACATCCCTAGTACAAAGACGCCTCACTAGATTGAGTGACAGGACGAGCCGTTTGTGGGTGGTGACAGGGGTTGGTTGATGGAAACGGGGGAGTGGTTGTGCGAACACAGCCATGTCTGAGCGTCTTAACACCATTTCAGACGGAGCATCATAGTACACGTCACATGGTTGAATTACACACTGAAGCACTCGCAGTGCTTGCAGTAGGGTATGGTCAGCCACAAGTGCTGCGTACGGGTCTAATGGTACTCGATGTTACTGATTGTTGCATACACTTCCTGGAGATGACGTGTATTACTAAGGGAAAGTGGGCATCTTAAGATAGGCTGGTGGGCATCTAAATAAACACCGCGATCGCACGCCAAGACATAGTGGTGTGCGATCATGGGATTTGCATACGTTGGCTGCTGACAGCTGAATCGGGCCCTCAGTCACAGAGCAGCAGACACAGGGGCCATATTTAAAGGGAGTTGAGACACTGAGCCTGCCATAGGTTGGTGCCAGCAGGGCCGCCATAAGGGGGGGACTGCTGGGACTGGAGTCCCAGGCTTGGAGAGAGAGGAGGGCCCACCCACAATCCCAAGTCCCCGACTTACGGCTCACCCACTGCCCGATCCAGCCCACCTGTTGCCCAATCCATTCCACTGGCACCACTAACCACCGTGTAATAGAGGAGCTGTGTCGCATGATGTGTAGGACTTGGATGGAGAAACAAGAAGGTAAGTGTGGTGGCTGGAGACACAGAATGGGGGGAGATGGCTGGAGAAACAGAAGGGGGCTGGAGACACAGAAGGGGGGATGTGCTTGAGCCACAAAAGGGTCTGGGCTGGAAACACAGAAGGGTGGCTGAACTTGAGACACAGAAGGGTCTGGGCTGGAGACCCATAAGGGGGGCTGTGCTGAAGACACAGAAGGGGTCTGGACTGGAGACATAGAATCAAACTGGGCTCCAGACACAGTAGGGGGGCTGGGTTGGAGACACAGAAGGGGTCTGGGCTGTAGATACAGAAGGGGTCTGAGCTGGAGACACAGAAAGGGTCTGGGCTGGAGACACAGGAGGGCTGGCAAAAGACTCAATAGGGGTCTGGCTGGAGACTCAATAGAGGTCTGGCTGGAGACTCAAAATGGGCTTGGCTGGGGACACAGAAGAGGGGTTGGCTTTGGGACACAGAAGGGGCTGGCTGGAACTGGAGAGACACTGCAGGGCTGGGGTCACAGAAACACTGGGTGGGGGGTCCTGCCTATTTTGTCAGTCCCGGACCCACAATTTCTGATGGCAGCCCTGGGTGCAAGGGTTGATAATGAATGTGATGGCATGACAATGGTTTTGGAACCACCAGCTGAGTTTCACCATCCACGAGCATTGAAAGTAGGGATCTCTGGTTTTGCACTCTCCTGCAAACATGATGTTTGTCCTGATTAGGAATTCTATGCCTATTTATTAAATGTGAATGCTATTCATTTATTGTTAATTTATTGTTGGGCTGGTTGAGAGAAAGAGGCCTATTTATTAAATGTCATTTTATTGCTTTTCCAAATGGAGCCCCAACACTTAGGAACCAGAAAAATAGCAATATAGCTTGATATACCATTACTATTATCAGGGGGGAGTGAGTAGTACCTGGGCTGCATAAGGGGACATTTGGTAGGACCAGGAAAATCTTATCTATATGTCAAACATATATTATGCAGCATGCCACACTCCAATAGCATGTAGTATGCTGGACAATATATATTTGACATGTAGTCATGACTCATGTTTGGAGTAAGGCCTGGTGTATATACTTTTTAACATACTGGTTACATCCTCTGAATGTGGACTATGCCATCTCTGCTTTATTACTGCAGGGGCTTACTTCAGGCCTTATAGCTCCAGGGTACATCCCTTGGTGGAGATACTGTTAAATCTAGAGATGAGCGGGTCCGGTTCTCTGAGAACTGGACCCACCCGAACATACCTGATCCAAGGGGGATCCGACTCCACCTTGTGGTTTCCTGACAGACTCGGTTCCCAAAACGAGCCAAAAAGTAATCAATCCCGGTGTCGGATTCTCACGGTTTTGCACTGCATATAAGTCCCTTCCCGTGGTGATCAGTGCTATTTGCTTCATTCCGGCTGTGCTGTACTCTATGAGCTGTAGACTGGGCTGAGTCTGTCCAGAGGCTTTGCTATCCAGGGTCTGTGCTGTCTGTCCAGTGGCTGTGCTGTGTCAATCCAGGGGCTGTGTTGTGTCCGTCCAGGGGCTGTGCTGTGTCCAACCAGGGGCTGTGCTGTGTCCGTCCAGAGGCTGTGCTGTGCTCCATCCATACACTCGTATAAAGAGCAAAGAAACTGTTGCACAGAAAATAATAATAAATGGACCCCAAAAAAAGGGGTGGGGGGAAGTACCCCTATTACTAATAATTGTCAATCCAAATTATAGTCGGGGGTGCTACCACAGATCCAAATGTACATATATCAAAGGAAGAGAAAGGGGATTCTGTAAATGGTGCACATGTATAAAATGTAATCTTTATTAGGTTGTATAGAATAACTCTCATAACATATAAGCAAAGCAAAATATTAAAATAGAGATATAGAAAAGAAATAGTGTGTAGATTGAAAAGAATATGCGTGTTTAAGAATTAAAGAACAAATGTTCTTCTATACAGCCGAGTGTCTCACTTTTATGTCATATAATAAAGAAAATAAATATATATCCTAACATCAATGTCTGGTTTCTTGTGCGTGTGTCTGATCAATACGTTGGTACTATATCAAATATATTGAGCTACTAAACGACAAATTGTGTCAATTAGAATCACAACTAATAATCAATGGAGCTAAGGTTTAGGATAGCACTGTATCTTCATATATTATTAAAATTAAGATGTTAGAATAAATACAATGACAGTTCAAATTGTGAGGAATACACATGTTGATAGCACGGCAATTTCAGCTGTTGTATTTATCATTTCTTATCAGTGTTTAATATCCTTTCACTCCACTCTGTCTATGTTTGGTAACAAGTATGTTAGAGTAGTTTACACTCAATAAATATTTATTTATTTAATCTTCTGTAACTCAAATCACTCTTATTCTAATAGCACATACTGTATATGTAAATCATTTGTATGGTATAACCGCTAATGCTGACACTATATCTTCATCATTGAGTGACGCTCTAAGAAAGGATCAGCTCTCCTGTTTTCAATCAGTTCCAAGTAATTCTCTAATTCATACAAATGGGGAGGTGAGCCTAATAAATCCTACATGTAATATGCGAGGAAACCCGGTCTCCCAACTAGGATAAGTCAGAGCTAGATTGTCAGCATATTGTTTACATGATATGCAATACCTATGGTGCCGCTATAACCATTAATGCTATCACTATACCCTTGTTAATAAACCTAGTTCCCATTTCCTCCAAAAATTCGGTATTAGTCCCAGTGACTATCCAACTCCTCAAATCTACTCTTGCAGTTCAGCATTTCTGAATAGTCAGGCAGCTGGTAATTTTATGGATTTTCATTTCTTTCAAATGTTGGGTATTCCCGCTATTCCTATAGAACGATATCCCGGTCTGCAGACTTGATGGTAGTTTGTTTTCATGTGGTCATATCAAATTCAAAACACCTCCTCTCAACATGATGGTCGGAGTTCTACACTCTGAAGTGCTTTCATTTTATCTTCTTCAGTGTCCTTTGGCCCCAGTCGTTCTGAGTCTCCCATGGCTTAGGGATCATAATCTCATCATCAATTTGTCCTCCGGAGAAAATAACTAAATGGAGTCCTGCTTGCCATGCCCATTGCTTGGCCATTTCAGTTCAATCAAGTCTACCTGCGGTTGCTGAACCTTCTCCCACGATTCCTCTCCAATACTGCGATTATGCTGAAGTTTTTTCTAAACAATTGGCAGATGTTCTTCCTCCTCAGCAGTCCAATGATTGTGCAATCAACCTGGTTCCCAGTGCTAAACTGCCTAATGGTCGGTTGTACTTTCTGTCAGTCCCGGAAGATAAGGCCATGCAAGACTACATTGAAGATGCATTGGCTAAAGGGTTTATTCGCCCCCTAATTCACCATTGGGGGCTGGCTTCTTCTTTGTGGAAAAGAAGGATGGGACCCTTCATTCCTGTATTGACTGTATTGACTATAGAGGCCTCAATAACATCACCATAAAAAATTAATATCTGCTACCTCTCATCTCAGTACTGTTTGACCAGCTGTGCCATGCTAATATCTTCTCCAAAATTGACCTTCGAGGAGCTTACAACTTGATTCGAAACAAAAGTGGGGACGAGTAGAAGACTGCCTTCAGTACTCACTCGGGGCATTATGAGTACTTGGTCATGCTTTTCAGCCTATCCAATGCCCCGGCGGTCTTCCAGGACCTTATCAATCATGTCCTTCGAGAGTTTCTAGGGAAGTTTGTTGTTGTTTACCTGGTTGACATTCTATTTTTTCTCCAATCAATTGATCAACATCATCAGCATGTACCTTTAGTCCTTCAGAAATTGTGAGAAAACCATCTGTACGCCAAACTGGAAAAATGTGATTTTGATGTCATCCAAATCTCTTTTTTAGGATACGTCATTTCGTCCCAAGGATTTGCAATGGATCTTGGTAAAGTTGAGGCCATATTGAAATGGGTCCAGCCAACTTCTCTGAAGGCAATCCAATGATTCCTCGGGTTCTCCAATTACTACCGCCGATTCAAGTCGTTTTCCAGTATTGTGACACCTATTGTGGAACTGACCAAGAAAGGAGCGGATACCTTAAATTGGTCAGCTAAAGTGGTTTGGTCCTATGAAGCACTCAAGTCCGCATTTACTCAGGCAGCAGTACTCCATCACCCAGACCCAGATCATTCTTTTGTTCTTGAAGTGGATGCTTCAGAAGTGGGAGCCAGAGCCATTCTTTCACAGAAAGATCCTTCTGATCACAAATTGCACCCATGTGCCTACTTTTCTCACAAATTTACTTCTGCGAGAATGTAACTATGAGGAAATTGGCAGTTGCTCGCAATTAAATGGGCTTTCGAAGACTGGAGGCACTGGCTGGAGGGGACCAAACACCGGATCACAGTTCTTACTGACCAAAAGAACCTTTCCTACATCCAGTTTGCTAAGAGGTTGAACTCCCGGCAAGCATGTTGGGCACTGTTTTTTACCCGGTTTAACTTCGTCATTTCCTTCTGTCCTGGTTCAAAAAACATCAAAGCAGATGCTCTCTCCAGGAGCTTTGAACCTGTGTAATTGGTTCCCAATTTTGATGAACCTATTCTTCCAGACACATTCTTTCACAGTGCTATCACCCAAAGTTTAGCTGAACTCATTCGAGCCTGTCAGTCAGAGGCACCTCTGGAAAGACCTGCTGGTCTTCTTTTTGTTCCAGAAGGTCTATTTTATTGGATTTTCACTCCTGTCGAGCTTTTGGTCACCCAGGAATTGGTAAAACCTTGGAATAACTCTCCCACTCAGTTTGGTGGCCATCTTTGTCCAAAGATGTGAGGGAATTCATCCTGGCATGTGAAGTCTGTGCCCGAAATAAAATGCCTCGAACAGCTCCTTCAGGTCTTCTGCTTCCTCTGTCCATACCAAAGATTCCTTGGTCTCAAATCACCATGGATTTCATCATCAATCTTCCAGTTTCTGATCGATGTTCCGTGATCTGGACGGTGATGGACCGTTTTAGTAAATGACGCACTTTGTACCTTTGCCCAAGAACTTGCTAAAGAACTTGTTGATCTATTCCTTCAACATATCTTCTGTCTGCATGATTTACCCAGGGATATTGTCTCGGATCATGGAACGCAGTTTGTGGCACAGTTCTGGAGGACCTTCTGTGCTTCCTTGGGCATTGACATCAGCCTTTCTTCGGGATACCATCCGCAGTCCAATGGGCAAACTAAGTGAGTCAACCAGTGTCTGGAACAATACTTATGTTGCTACATGTCCAAGTGTCATAATGACTGGGTGTCCTATCTGCCATTTGCTGAATTTGCATTTAACAACTCGTGTCATTCTGCATCTTCAGTTTCCCCATTTTTCTGCATCACTGGCCAACATCCCAGAGCCAATTATTTTAATTGCGAATTTTCTGTCACCCTCTGTTTCTCGACTCCGTCGCATCTGGACCAAGGTTCATCAAAGCATTCGGAAGGTCTCTCTTCGCTGCAAGAAGGCTGTGGACAAACATCAGAGATCGTGTAATTTTAAGGAGGGTGATCTGGTTTGGCTCTCCACAAAGAATGTTAAGCTTTTCCATCCCACTTAGAAGTTGGGCCCAAGGTTCATTGGCCCATTTCACATTTAACATGTAAATCCAGTAGCCTTTAAACTTCTGTTACCCAAGTCTCTCCGCATCAATAACAGCTTTCATTGTTCATTGTTCAAACCAGTCTTCAGTTCCGACAAGTTTAAGCCTAAGTTTCCATCTAGGCCTGCCTCAGTTCTGGTCCACGGGCAACAGGAATTTGTGGTAGAAAAGATCCTGGACTCTAGGATTTCCAGGGGTCATCTGTATTTCTTGGTCCACTAGAAAGGTTATGGTCCAAAGGAACACTCCTGGGTTCCTGAAAGGGCTCTACACGCTCCCAGGCTGAAGACTATTCTTCCTAGAATTTCCTGATAAACCGGGTACTGGGGGTTCTCCAACCCTGCATCAAGGGGGGTTACTGTTACAAATCACAGTCACGACTTGTCTCCCTCTGGAAATTCACCTGTGCATGAGGTAGTTGTTCAGGTCTCCTCAGGAGGTCACATACTGTCCATAGCACAATCTTATTTGATGATCCTCCTATTTGTACACACCGGTCCTTTTCCGCCCTGCTGACTATAGCATTCCTGTGGGTTCTCTTGGCTCAGCGGCTTCCTTATCCCACCTATGGCTTCCTAGCTGCACTGGCAGTGACGGCCCTCCAAGCCGAATCAGCATTCTCGGCAGGTCAGTGGATGCGAATTTGTACACAAACCTGTACACAAACTTGTACTCAAACCTATGTTTTGTCCGTCAGGACTTTGGATGCAAATTTGTACTAACCTGTACACAAACTTGTACTCAAACCTCCGTATTGTCCATCAGGACTTTGGACGCTAATTTCTACACAAACTTGTACATGAACTCGTACTGAAATCTAGGTACTATTTATCAGGACATTGTACCTTGTTCAGTGATCAAGCCACAACATCGGCTCTCCAAGCTAAATCAATTGTCAAACTCTTCAGTACGGACTCTAAACCACAATATCGGCTCTCAAAGCCAAATCAATTGTCAAACTCTTCAGCATCGGGTCCAAGCTGCACCTTCGGCTCTCAAAGCCAACTCAAATATTTTCCTCTCCTCAGCACGGGCTCCAAGCCACAAAAATGGCTCTAAAAGCCAAATCAATTATTAAACTCTTCAGTACAGGCCTCAAGCCATTTTTTCTACTCTTATAACCATACCACATTTACTACCAACAGAATCTTGAACCAGCTTCTTGTCGCATCGACAGTGTACCACCTCCTGTTCTTGATTTATACACATATATACTATGCATGATTTAGTCTCCATTCCTACTTGCTCTCACCATTGAATCCTTTTGCTCTTCCATATGAATTGCTACTGCCTCGAGCTGTAAGTCCAGGCATCCGCCTAAGTACCGGTGAACATATCCCAGTTCTAAGGGAACAATGGGCGGTTGTTATTGGTCGAAGATGTCGCTAGCCTGGTTCTAGACTTTTCATGTGGAGTAGGCATTGGATATCATAACAACAAATACTGTGACTGTACAGGCCATACCATTAATGTGTATCCATAACACAACTACTGTGACGCCGCAGGTCGTACCCTTAGTGTGTATCCATAACACAAGTACTGTGATGCCTCAGGCCATACCTCAGTGTGTATCCATAATACTAGTCCCGTGATGACTCGGCCGTACCTCAGTGTGTATCCATACAAGTACTGTGACGCCTCAGGCCCTACCCCAGTTTGTATCCATAACACAAGTACTGAGACGCCTTAGGCCATATCCCAGTGTATCCATACAAGTACTCTAATGCTGCAGGTCATACCCCAGTGTATCCCTGCAAGTACTGTGATACTGTAGGCCATACCACAGTGTAACCATACAAGTACTGTGACGCTGCAGGCCATACCCCAGTGTGTATCCATAACAGAAGTACTGTGATGCATTATGCCGTACCCCAGTGTGTATTCATTACACAAGTATTGTGATGCCGCAGGCCATACCATTAGTGTGTATCCATATCACAAGTACTGCGACACCTCAGGCATTAACCTTAGTGTGTATCAATAACACAAGTACTGTGACGTCGCAGACCATACCATTAGTTTGTATCCATAACACAAGTACTGTGACTCTGCAGGCCGTACCCTTAGTATGTATCCATAACACAAGTACTGTGATGCATCAGGCCATACCAAAGATTGTATCCATAACACTAGTACCATGACATCTCAGGCAGTACCCCAGTGTGTATCCATAACACAAGATCTGTCATGCCTCAGGCCATACCCCAGTGTGTATCCATAACACAAGATCTGTGATGCCTCAGGTCGTACCCCAGTGTGTATCTATAACACAAGTACTGTGACGCCGAAGCCCATACCCTAAGTGTGTTTTAGTAGTTTATTAAACTGCCATACTGTCTGTCACAGCAGTGCCACACTGTGTCTTAGATGTGCCATGTTGGAAGCTGAACTGACACATGTTTGTGATGCCCACTGCTGTCGCTTAGCTTAGTCAGCCAGAAAGCTTCGTTCAAACTTATGGCCTAAACTGGATGAACTCAATATTGTGTGGTGGTCAATATTGACTGGAAATTAATGTATTGAGTTTAATAATACTGTAGAAACAAAATCAGGCTCAAATTATGTGATTTCAGCTGTTTTTATGATTTTTTTAAAAAGAAATACAGATCTAAAACTAAAACACACAGGGGCAGCTTTGGCAAAACCAAATCCAGATCCAACACACAAAGGAGTTACAGATCCAAAATCAAAACACGGGGGTCTGCACACATCTCTAATAAAATCGATAATGTTTCTGATTTTCCAGAGCATCTCAATTACTTTTCACCATGGTCTTTGTAGGTAACATTATCAGCTAAATTGGTTTGTACACAAGACAATTGATTTGTACAAGATGTCCTAACTCACAGATAAACACTAATATGTTAATGATATTACAAACTACACAGTTATATTTAAAATAAAGATTATGTTAACATGCCTTATTTTTATTATTTATTTAGCACCTGAATGAGAGTACAATAATATTTTGTAAAAAAATGGCACCATATTAATCCTATATAGTCTGTGACAAGAATCACATAGACCAGAGTAAAATCCAACAGAAGATAATTTTCTCACCAAAGGCAGATATACAGGTTAGTGCAGTGTTCACAGACAAGATGTTACAGAAAGTACACAGACTCTTCCATACAGCAACACAGTTCTTTTAGTGGACCCTCAGGTCTAGGATCTCTAACACTAGTCACCCCCGGGCCTATTGTAGATTTGCACTAACATAATTTGAATGACAGATAACAGGTGCTGTTAATTAGCCTTGTTTTGTGGCTTATAACTGATCCCAGGAAAACCGGGACTGGATATCATTACCATGCTGTTTATTGCTCCATCTCTGCACAAACCTACTGCTCCGAATTAAGCTCGTCTGAAAGCATGCTGTCCCCACACTCCTTCCCCTTTAGCTTCAACCACCCTGGTGAAGCTAAAACTTTTTCAAGAGAACTCTCTGCCTTGCCCACCTCTATTTGCGTCATCTGTCAGGGAACACAATCCTCTACCACTTTCCAGAGCTCGCCTTGCTTCACCATATGGTTGCTCGGAGTTTTGGGACCCACAACTTTTGTGTACCTCAAATTTGAATGGTTGTAAAACCAAAAGGCAGCAGGTCACCCGGGCATTCACCTCTTTGTTTGTGTGCATCCACTGTAAGGGAGCATGATCTGTGACTAGCCAGAATTCTAGCTCCTACAGATAATTTTTTAGTGATTCTACTGCCCACTTAATAACCAAGCACTCCTGTTCCACAGATGAGTACTTGCTTTCTCTGGGCAACAATTTCCGGCTAAAACAGAGTATAGGTTTTTCCTCCCCCATCTACTTCCTGGGAAAGGACTGCTCCTAAGCCTGTCCCAGAGGCATCAGTCTGCAACAAAAACTGCTTCTTAAAGTCAGGAGCTTGCAAAACAGGCTCTACACACAAGGCTCGTCTTAAATCCTGCAAAGCAGTCTCTGCTGGCCTAGACCATTTTACCTGGTCTGGGGATTTGTTTCTTAAGGCACTCAGTCAATGGAGCAGCCCTAGTGGCAAAATCACATATGAATCTGTGGTAATAACCCAACAGAGCGAGGAATATTCTGAGTTGTGATTTATATTTGGGTTTATGCCAGGTGAGGACTGCTTCCACTTTATTGGGCTGAGGTTTAACCTGCCCGCTGCCTACGACATATCCCAAGTATTTTGCCTCGACCATTCCAATGGCATATTTCTCAGATTAAGCAGTAAACCCAAGTGCCCTTAAAGACTGTAACACTGTTTGTACCCTTGGAAGGTGTGACTCCCAGTCAGAGCTAAAGATGATGTTGTCTAAATATGCAGCTGCATACTCCCTGTGGGACCAAAGCAACTTATTAATTCCCCTCTGGAAAGTTGCTGGGGTTCCATGCAAACCAAAAGGCAGAATTTTGTACTGAAACAAGCCCTCTGGGGTAGAGAAGGCTGTTTTTGCTTTAGCAGCTTCAGGTAAAGGAATCTGCCAATATCCTTTTGTCAAATCAAGAGTGGTAGGATACTGGCTTTTTGTTAAATTCTCCACCAGCTCATCAACCAGGGGCACAGGGTAGGAATTAAACTGAGAAACTTTATTTAACGTGCAAAAGTCATTACAGAATCTTAAAGCCCCCGAAGGCTTGGGCACTAAAACAATGGGGTTATTCCATTCACTGTTTGACTACTCTATGACTGCTAAGTGCAGCATCTCCTTCACCTCTAATTTTACCACTGTCCATTTTGCCTCAGTAATGCGATATGGTCTCTACTTTATTATCATCCCGGGAGAAGTAACAATATCATGCTGTATGATTTTGGTCTTTCCCAGAATAGCATAGAATACATCTTGGTTTCGTGCTACTAAGCTCACCACTTCCTGTTTTTGGCTAAGACTGAGGGTGACCTCAATGGGTACCTGCCAGTCTGGGGTTTTCTTTGCCACTAAATTGGGCTGACTGGCATTTTCTTTCCAAGGTTTTAATAGATTTACATGGGAAATTTGTGCCTCCTTTTTCTACCCTCCTGTTGTACCCTGTAGTTTAAAGGTCCCACCACCTCTATGATCTCATAAGATCCTCGCCATTGAGCATAAAATTTGCTTTCAGTAGTATGTACAAGCATGAGTACCTTGTCTCTCGGTTTGAAAGACCAGCTGATTGTGGTAACATCGTAATTGCGTTTCTAACGCTGTTGAGCTCTGTCCATATGCTCGTTCAATAGTGGTGCAATCTGCCTTAACTGACCATATAATTGGGACACAAACTGAATGATATTAGGATGTTGGCATGACTGTTGTTCCCTCCCTTCCTTTAACACATCTAAAATTCCTCTAGGTTGCCTCCCATAGAGGAGTTTTAAGGGACTAAACCCCATGGAGGATTGGGGCATCTCTCAATCTGCAAACATCAAATAAAGCAGGAGTAAATCCCAATATTGCTTTTCATGTGACACTGCCCTCTTTACCATCTGTTTAAGGGTCTGGTTAAAGTGTTCTATTAGGCCATCTGTTTGTGGGGGATCTTTCATTAATTTAGATACAAATGGGGTACCTTGATCCATCAGGACCTCTTTTGGTATTCCCAGATGGGTAAATAGCATCAATAACTCCCGGACAATCTGCTAGATTTCATATTACGTAGTGGTATGGCCTCCAGGTACCTTGTGGCATAATCTACTACCACTAATATGTATTGATGACCACTAGCAGATGTTTCCACTGGCCCTAGCAGATCTATACAAATTCTCTCGAAAAGTACAGAAATAACTGGGAGGGGAACCAAGGGTGCCCTAAACTCTGGCCAGGGTGCTGTCTTCTGACATACTGGACATTCCTGACAATATTTTTTACTGCTGCATGAATGCCTGGCCCAAAGAATCTTAACTGAATACGCAAAAAAATTTCTCCTCTCGTAAATGGCCACCCCACAGATGTGTATGAGCCACCCTCAATGCCAACTGCTCGTGTTTCCAGGGAACCAACAATTGTTCTACTTTCTTACCCTGCAAATATGTTACACAATATAAAAAATAATTTTACAATGCAAAGTTGTCACGGCTGCCGACACTTGAGACTCCTGGGAGGAGGCAGGCCTACTAGGCACAGTAAACTGGGGTGGCTTTAGGAATGACCTTTTCATGAAATCTCGATAGCACAGAATAAAAGTGAATAGAATTTATTCACAGGATAAAAATAACAGCAACGTCTCACATAAAGTCTCAACAACACTGAGGTTCACATAAGCAATAATGAGTATAGGAGAAAAACCCCCATATAGTCTTTAACACAGAAAAGTTAATATGGTAGGGAACCCTGAGTCCAGTATGAGGTTAACACCTCAGGATGGTATAGAGGAGCTTCACCTGGATGGAACTCTGTAGTGATGGAGATCCGGAGCAGAGTGAGCCCTGTGATGCAATGAAAGACAGAGCAGGGTTGAGCCCTGTGATGCTGTGAGGTTGAAGCAGGGTTGAGCCCTGGGATGCGGTGAGGTCGGAGCAGGGTTGAGCCCTGTGATGCAGTGAGGTCGGAGCAGGGTTGAGCCCTGTGATGCGGTGAGGTCGGAGCAGGGTTGAGCCCTGTGAAGCGGTGTGGTTCTGGAACAGCGTTGAGCCCTGCGGTGTGACTAGAATCTGGAATATGGTTGAGCCCCACGATGCAGTGATGATATCTCTAACGGTGCAGTTGACAACTGTAACGAAGATGGGTTCGATGTCCACAGGAGTGAGAGGCAACAGGCAAAGTAAATAGTGCAGCAAAAGGTGAAACCACAGCAGTGGAGCAAAAAGCAATACTTAGGCAATGGCTATGCTGAGCTCTGTAGAGTGGCTGGTAACTGGCATCAGAAGTTTAGCTGGAACATGAGCTGAGATATAGCAAAGTCCACAGCAACCCACAGGCATAGCAGGGATCTGGCAGGAATCCAAGAAAGACCTGAAAAAACTTTGGAAAAAGTAATCTATCTTTATGTACTGAAATAGTCGCAGTCCTGACAGTACCCCCCCCCCTTTTTGGGTGGTCTCCGAACACCCACCAGGTTTTAAAGGCAATTTAGCATGAAAATTACGTATCAACTTAGGAGCATGGACACCAGAGTGTTTAATCCAAGATCTCTCCTCTGGGCCATAACCCTTCCAGTCTACAAGATATTGTAATTGATTTTGATGCTTACGTGAATCCAGAATCTTATCGATCTCAAACTCCACACCTCAAGCAGTTGTTATTGGAGGTACTTTAGGCAAGCTGTCATGAAATCGATTAAGAATCAATGGTCTAAGCAAGGAGACATGAAAGGAGTTAGGTACACGCATAGTTGGAGGTAACTGTAAGTTATATGCCACTGGGTTGATAATTTTTATAATACGAAAATGACCAATATACCAGGGAGCAAACTTCATAGTAGGTACTTTTAGTCAAACATTTCTAGTAGACAACCAGACACGATTCCCAACAGAGTATTTAGGAACAGCCGAACGTTTTCTATCAGCAAAGACCTTATAATTATGAGAGGCTTTCCTAAGACACTTATGTATTTGTCTCCAAATTCCAGAAAAATATTGGAGGGTAACTTTGGCTGCTGGAACGTCCACTGTAGGAATTGATTGAAGCTCAGGAACTCGAGGATGCCGATCAGAATTGACAAAAAAAGGACTTACACCTGTAGCAGACGAATAATGAAAGTTATTAGCAAATTCAGCCCAAGGCAAGAAACCTACCCAATCATATTGAGAAGAAGAAATATACATTCTCAAGAAGGTCTCCAACTCCTGGTTCACTCTTTCGGTTTGTCCATTTGACTGAGGGTGATATGCAGAACAAAACTGTAATTTAATTTGCAATGATGAATATAAAGCCTTCCAAAACCGAGCAACAAACTGGACACCCCGATCAGACACTATCTCAGAAAGAAGTCCATGAAGATGAAATATCTCTTTGATAAATATTTGTGCTAATTTGGGGGCTGATGGAATTCGAGCCAAAGGACAAAAATGAGCCATCTTGGTAAAACGATCCACCACTACCCAAATAACTGTACACTCCCTAGACTCAGGAAGATCTGTAATAAAATCTGTAATAAAATCCATGGAAAGATGGGTCCATGGTTGGGTGGGAATGGGTAGTGGATGGAGAGGACCAACTGGAGACTGCCAGGAGGACTCATGTTGTACACACTTAGAACAAGAACGTATAAACTCTTGGACATCTTTTTTCATGGAAGACCACCAATAGGAAAGTTGCAAAAATTAGTACATTTTACGAACCCCTGGATGTCCAGAGAAATGAGAATTATGAGCCCAGAAAAGAAGTTTACCTCGTAACTCTGGTGCCACAAATATCTTCCCAGGAGGAGGATCAGGAGAGATGGAAATTGAAGAAAAAGACAGAGGGTTTATTATAGGGTACCATTGATCCTCATTTTGTTCTTTCTCTTCCAACATTGTGCGTGAAAGTGCATCTGCCTTTTTATTCAATGAACCTGGTCGATACCTGAGGACAAAATCAAAACGAGAACAAAAGAGTGCCCAACGAGCTTGTCGTGGGTTCAAACAGTGGGCAGTCTTCAAATACAACAAATTTTTATGGTCTGTAAAAATAGTAACAGGGTGCTTTGCACCTTCTAATAAATATCTCCATTCCTCCGAAGCTAACTTAATAGCTAACAACTCTTGGTCCCCGATGGAGTAATTACTCTCAGCACTAGAAAACTTTTGTGAAAAGAATCCACAAGATACTGTTCTCCCATCTGCAGCCACTTGAGACAAAATAGCCCCAACTCCATAAGTGGAGGCATCCACTTCTAGCATAAATGGCTTCTCAACATTAGGTTGAACTAGAATGTGGGCTGCAGAAAATGCATCTTTGAGAGTCTGAAAGACATCCAATGCCTCCGGGGGCCACACATTGGGTTTAGCCCCTTTTTTTGTCATAGCAGTAATTGGAGCTACAATCGTTGAAAACGCTTTGATAAACTTTCTGTAATAATTGGCAAAGCCTAAAAATCTCTGAATAGACTTTAATGAAGTGGGAAAAACCCAATCTTGAATAGCCTTTAACTTCTCAGGGTCCATCTGAAGTTCAGAATCAGAAATGATATACAGTACCCCAAAAAGGGTATCACTGGGACTTCAAAAACACACTTGGAGATCTTACCATAAAGCTTATTAGCTTGAAGACAACTTAATACCTCTTTAACATGGGTACGATGATCAGAAAGATTCCTGGAAAAAAATCAAAATATCATCAAGATAAACAATAACAAACTGATAAAGTATATCTCGGAAAATTTCATTCACAAACTCCTGGAACACCGCAGGAGCATTACATAAACCAAAAGGCATGATGAGGTTCTCATAATGGCCATCTTGCGTATTAAACGCAGTTTTCCACTCATCATCCTCTTTAACTCTGATCAAGTTGTAAGCTCCCTTTAGATCAAGTTTAGTAAACAGTCGAGACCCCTTAACTCTGTCAAACAATTCTGTAATGAGAGGCAAAGGATATTTATTTTTTACCATGATCTCATTTAGACCTCTACAGTCGATACATGGACGAAGACCACCATCTTTTTTCTTTACAAAAAAGAAGCCCGCTCCAGCGGGAGATGAAGAAGGCCTGATAAACCCCTTTTGACGGTTATCTTGCACATATTCCGACATGGGTTGAGTCTCAGGAACAGAGAGAGGGTATACTTGACCTTTGGGTGGCATTTTACAAGGAATATGTTCCCAGGGACGTTGCGGTGGAAGTTCGTCTGCCACCTGCTCAGAAAAGACATCAGCAAATTCATGATAAGGCTGGGGAGAGAAGGTGGAACATCTACTTTAACTTCAGCCAATCGTACCACAGGAAGCAAACAATTTAATTTGCATTTAGGACTCCAAGAAAGAATTTGAGAACAAGTCCAATCAATATGAGGGCTATGAAGAGTTAACCATGATAAACCAAGAACTATATCATACATAGAAATAGGTAATACCAAAAACTCTAAAAACTTTCTTCATGCAAAGCTCCTACCCTCAACTTCATAGACTTTGTTTGATGCGTAACATATCCATTAGAAATTCTAGTCCCATTAACTGCAGAAAGGGAAAAAGAATGGGTTAATTTGACAACAGGAATTTTTAATTTCTGAACCAAAGACAATGAAATATAATTGCCAGCTGCTCCAGAATCTAGCAATGCAGAAAACTCTTGTCACGAAGAACCAAAATCAGGAATGCTCACAGAAATTAAACAATCCTTTTTGGGAGAAACTTTAGAAAGTACCCCTAGTTTGACTTCCCTCCATCAACTAGGGACGATTGTTTACCCGCCTTATTGGACATTTAGCCAAGAAATGTTCTGAGGATGCGCAATACAAGCTTGTCAGGTTGTTTAACTCTCTATTCCTTGTATGTGAAGAACGCCAGCAAGCAGGATAGCTCCTACAATGACCACAAAGGAACTTTGGAAAAAGTAATCTATCTTTATGTACTGAAATAGTCGCAGTCCTGAAAAAGTATGGTACACCCTCTGTTGGTAAAGCCGTGATTACTTTACCATTTACTTCTACAACATTTTCAAATATGTTTATCGAGTTCCCATCATTCTGTTGGTCTTGGTTAAAGTCCTGTAAAGACACTTCCTTGCCGATGGGAATCCACTGTGCCTCCATCTCACTTCCCTCCTGCTGCTCACTGGCCAAGGAAGGTGTTACAGCCACTAAACTTTGGGATACTGCAGAGCTTGTCCATCTGCTGTCATCCTGCTGTCATCATGCCAAGTAACCACCTCTTGTAGTAACAGAAAGTCCCGGCCTTAGATCAAAGGGTAGAGTTGTCTGGTGGCTACTGTAGCTACCACCTTCAGAGATTGCCCTTTTATCAATATCGGAGGTGCCCTCATGGGCATTCGTCTACATCCCCATGTACACATATAATCTTTACCGGGGGTATAGCACCTGATCAGCCCCAGGTGGAACCAGGTTGGCAGAGATGATGGTTAACTCGCTGCCAGTATTCACTAAGGCCTCCTGGCCTTCCACTCGCACCATCAAACAAAACAAGGTGGTTTCCACCAGAGAAGTGCTTCCAGCAGCCATGCTGACTACCGGTCAAGTTGTTTTTCCAGCACTGCAGTCCATCTGCTCACCCTGTTTGGGCAGTCCCAGTGCACATGACAAAGCTTGCCACAATCTAAACACACAGCTGGAGGTGGGTTTTTCACTTTGAGAACTTAGACCTGGGTTCTGGGCTTAGGTACTGACTGGAAACCCTGTTTGGTCTTATTCAATTTCCCAAGCGTCAGGTACCATTCAATCACCACCACTAATTCTTTAAATGTTTGAGGATCAGCCTGTAGAGCCCATTGTTGTACCACATGGTTTAATACTCATACAGTATGGTCCAAAGCCGCAATCTCTACTATATGCTGTTTTTCTCCGGCTGCAACTGTGCCTTACTTAGCCAGGCTAATTTGGCCAGCTGGACACTTTGAGGCTCAGGCAAGTTCAGCTGTCATTCCTGAATCTCCTGAGCTTTGCTGGGACCTGTCACTCCAACCCTGCTGAGTATGGTCTTTTTCAGGTGAGGATAGGAGTTTGCCTCTGCCAGAGTCAAATCAACATAGGCTCTCTGAGGTTCCCCTGTGAGACAGGGAGCAAGTCTGGCAGCCCACTCCTCCTCAGGCCATTTTAAACATGCACCAGTATGCTCAAAGGTGCACATAAAAGCTTCAACATCATCAGATGGGATAAGCTTCTGTAACACCTGTCGCTCACACCCACCTTTCCTCATTTCAGTTAATTCCACATGTAATAACTGATTTGAGTCTGTTAACCCCAAATCAAAGTTTGCAGGCTTCATTAATTTTCTCTTGCAAGCCAGATACCCAGCAATCTATATCAGCTGGCTACCCTTAAAACTGCACTACCCGATACACAGGAATTAAGCAGTTTTATATTGTGCACAATTTGCCTATATACATGGACAGATTATCACTGTGAACAATTAACATTTTATGGCTGGCCTTCCACACTCACCTACCCAGCTGCTAGTAATGCGACTCAGACTCACCAAGCCACTGCACAGTGTGTAGCATCTTGCAATGCATCTCACTGCCACTGTGGATGGTTCTGGTCACTGTATCTGGGCTCTTGCTGCATAATAGTATCCAGCAAGGTCTCTGTTCAGGTGCCAAATGTGACAAGAATCATATAGACCAGAGTAAAATCCAACAGAATTGTATTTTCTCACCACAGGCAGATATACAGATCTGTGCAGTGTTCACAGACAAGATGTTACAGCAGGTACACAGAATCTTCCATACAGCAATGCAGTTCTTTTTGTGGACCCTCAGGTCTACGATCCCTAACACTAGTTACCCCGGGCCTATAACCTGGGAGACTAATTCACTATCAGGATATTTGTGGATTTGCACTGACACAACTTTAAAGACAGATAACAGGTGCTGCTAATTAGCCTTGCTTTGTGGCTTACAATTGATTCCAGGAAAACCTGGACTGGGTCTCATTACCATAGCGTTTATTGATCCATCCCTGCACAAACATGCTGCTCCACATTAACCTCATGTGAAAGCATGCTGTCCCTGTCACAAGTCACACATGTGGATGTAAGTAATGGATCCCTTAAACACATGAATATGATTTACTGTAACTATTCGTAACACAACATAATCTATCCATCCATGTACTCACCTATAAAAAACAGAAAATGAGCATTGTCTGATACTTCCTAGCATATATGTATACATACATACAGTAAATAGATATAGATATCACAAAACAAACCGCAATCAATCTGAGTGACGGATATTATACCCAATGTTTCTTACTAATTACAACATGCACAGATGTGTCCTCATACACTGAGCGTCTTTATGCCACATGGTATGGGACATCCCATATGACTGAGGCGCTCCGAGACTAGCAGCATCCTGTAATTCTTTTTAAATCTTCATCTTAGTCACATAGTAGACACAGTGAAAAGCCTCTCGCAGTGTACCATAGACGCTGGGCTGCGACTTTAACCACAGAGGAATTTGTTTTACACACATACTAAGTTGCAAATGAAGCACAACGGAATTTGGCATGAGGTAAAAGCCACGGCTGCTCGTATCAGAACCCTTTTTACAGATTTGGACTCAGTCGCACACAGATGTACAAATGCCACAAGCTGCAGTTTTCTGTGTATGCTAGTAAAGCAGTTTTGTTGGTTCCACCTGTTTTATTAATGTGAATAAGATGCACATTTGAGCTCAGCACAGCCAAGTTGCCTGGAACCTGGCACGCTGAGGGGGGCTATTTGGTGCATCTGAAGCCACAGTATAAAAGGAAATATCTGTATATAGAATGACAGCAGATTATTCTTGAACAGTGTACAGAATGAACTGCACCCACTGCCTTTAGCATAAAACGGAGTGTGAAAGGCTATACATGAATGTTCCAGCACATCCTCCTAACTTTAGGAGCTGCAGCATTGTACCGAATACCTCAAATAAAATTGCTCGAAATGTAGATGAAAACTATGGGCCTCATTTAGAGTTTAACGTATTTTACACTCTAAAAAAATAACTAAATATAACTAAAAGACTTTACAGCTCTACAATAATGCAATTTCTAGAATTAACATTGACAACACATAAACCTTCAAATATATTTCACTTGTTTCCAATTTCCATTAAAGGTTATAACTTCATGGTGAAAAATAGAATTGTCTTAATGTGTTTATAAATTGTTGCTTTAATCCCATATTAAAGCTAAAGCCAATGTTATACTGTATATACTTTTTATCTACAATCATAATCAGTGCTGTAAAATATATTCTCAAAAACAAATTCAATTACCAGAGTTAAATGGTCCATTTGGCTTTCATCCTTAGTCACACTGGCTTTTACGGATGTCTCAGTTGCATAACTAAAGGCCATTGAAATACTTTCAAGGGCTGAATTCACTTTACAAAACAGTTTGCATGCTAATCCATTTGAGGTAAACCAGAGATCTTTATTTATATTATGATGTTTCAGATAAATCCTAAAGAATAACAAAACCATTTGAGATACAATTTTTTTAAGTGTGAAAATGGACAAGACACCAGAATCACAAACAAATGTCTTTTATTTCTTACACTAGATATTATTATGACCTATTAAATTAAAAGGGCAATCTTTAGAGATTGATGCTTTTGATAAAATCACTTTTTTATATAGAATTCAACAAGACAACTAAAAAAAACATATCCACACAAGCATGAATCTTAGCTTTTTCTAATGATTTCTTGCATTATAAAGCAGCACGAAAGGATACATAAGAAATTATCTTATATGACCAGTTAACAGTTATTCTTAAAACAGTTTTCATGGGCAAGCAGGGCCGGATTAAGGTCTGTGGGGGCCCCTGGGCAACAAACATGTGGGGGCCCCTATTAAATGTGACAAACTGGGGGTATGCGCAATGGGGACCTTATGCAGAACCCCCAGTAGTGTCAGTGCCCACAGTGGTAATTCCCCGTATGCAGTGCACCCAGTAGTAGTGCCCCTTATGCAGTGCCCCCTATGCAATACTCCCATTAGTAGTGCCCCCTGTAGTAATGCCCTCTGTATAAATGCCCCCAGTAGTAATACCCTTGTAGTTGTGCCCCAAATAGTAATGCCCCCAGTAGTAATTGGGCGTGTGCCCAATAGTAATGCCCTAGTAGTAATGCCCCCTGTATAAATCCCCCAGTAGAAATACCCATGTAGTTGTGCCCCCAATAGTAATGCCCCCAGTAGTCATTCCCCCTTTAGTAGAGCCCTCTGTAGAAATGCCCCCAGTAGTAATGCCCCTCTATTAGTGCCCCCATGACTAATGCTCCCTTTCTAGTAGAGCCCCCAATAGAGATGCCCCCTGATTAATGCCCCCAGCAGTAATGCTTCCCCCCCTGTGTAATGTTCCCAGTAGTAATCCCCCCCAGTAATGCCCCCAGTAGTAATGCCTCCCCCCTTACCGAGTAATGCCCCAATAGTAATGCTCCCCCCTGAAAAATGCCCCCAGTAGTAATGCTCCCCCCTGAATAATGCCCCCAGTAGTAATGCCTCCCCCCTCCCCGAGTAATGCCCCAGTAGTAATGCTCCCCCCTGAATAATGCCCCCAGTAGTAATGACTCCCCCCTCCCCAAGTAATGCCCCAGTAGTAATGCTCCCCCCTGAAAAATGCCCCCCGCCAGTAATGCCCCCAGTAGTAATGCCTCCCCCTCCCTGAGTAATGCCCCAGGTATAATGCTCCCCCCCGAGTAATGTCCCCTTTAGTAATGCCCCCCCTGCCTGTAATGCCCCCAGTAGGCCACTTGCACAAAAATAAATAAAAATAAATAAAAATACTTACCTGAATCTTAGCCCCGCGTCCGCTGCAGTCCGTTCGGCTGCTCCTCCACACTATGGCAGAGACATCATGACGTCTCTGCCATAGTGCTCTGTGTGAGCCAGAAGCTGGAGCTCATGTGAGCTCAAGCCTCCAACTCCGGCTGCCGCTGCGGGGATGAAGCCGGGCGCCCACTGTTTAATGTACTTCAACAGTGGCAGCAGTGAGTTGGAGAGACTGAAGGCAATATATTTGTATGGGAGTAGCTAAGTGAGAGCAGCAACCAACCCCCATCCCTACACTAAAAAATCTTATAAAATTCTAAATGGTAAGCAGAAAAAGAAACAGTAGGTTTATGCACAGAAAAATGGTACTTATATTGTTGTAAATCTCAAAACAATTACTTACCTTAATAGTCAACACAATTGTTTTTGCTATTTATTTACCTGGGGTTGATAAATGAAAGTTGTGGAGGTACACCATAGAACAGAGGTTTCCAAACTCACTCCTCAGGGGACCCTAACAGTCCAAGTTTTAAGGATATCCATGCTTGACCACAGGTGACTTAATTAGTACCCCAGTCAATTTGATTTAACCACCTGTGCTCTACCATGGATATCTCTAAAATCTGAACTGTTGGGGAGCCTTAAGGACTGCATTTGGGGACCTCTGCCTTAATACATTTGCATTATTATTATGTAAACAAACAAATACAGTATATGTGGTCATCAACAAATAAAAAAATCTATGAAACCAAATGGAACAAATAAAAGTATTACTGGCCTTGGATGTGTTAGTGAAAACTTCATTTATTCCACCCAAAAATGAAATGTTTAATCTTTAAGGGTTCTACAATGTGTCAATGAACATTGTATAAAAACGTTGTGTGTCCTCCCAATGGAGCTAAATTCACATTTTAGTAATAAAAATTATACTTCTCTTATAGAGTAGATTCTCCACTGAATTTTCAAGCATGTGGTAAAAAGTGAAAGACAAAATATGGCATAATATTGTCTTAAATAACAAAGCAGTTTTATTTTCTCATAAGGACCATGGATGGCCCACATATAAAAACAAAAGGCATGTAACTGGTATATTTCAAACACAATGAAAAATGGCACAACAAAGCCAATGTCATAGGGTAAAAATAGGCCTGCATAACAGAACTCAGATGTTAAAGGCATTGTGTGCACTGATGGTTATCTGGATTTAGCCAAACGGTGTCTCACAGTCCAAGGTTACTGGTTCACAGGTCCCAAAGTCCCTTAGATGATGATCTGCAATCCTTAATGTGTTTCGAGCTTATGCTCTTCATCAGAAGGATGCAGACTGTTGAAATAATGTGGCCATAAATACCCCCAAACAGGAAGTGGTCAGAGTCCAGATATATTGATGATGTTCTATTCTTTTGGCAAGGATCTTTAGAAGACCTCAACAAATTCTGTGGTGAGCTCAATTCTAATCATTTGAATCTCAAATTCACCTTTCATATTGATAAGAATACCTGCAATTTTGTAGACCTAAACCTTTACATAGAAAACAATCGGCTCCATACAAAGTGCTATCGTAAGCCGACTGACACGAATAGCTTCATCAGCAGAGACAGTGAACATCTGAAAAGGTGACTTGATGGAGTTCCCAAAAGCCAATTTATTCGAGTCAAAAGGAACTGCAGTGACCCTATGGTGTGTGAAGTACAAATGGTCACAATGGAAAACAACTTTTTAGCACGAGGATATGAGAAGAGTCACATCCATCAAATTAAAGATGAAGTCCTAAAAATGGAAAGGGATCAATTCTTAACCACTTGCCTGGCACGGTCATATCAGATACAACCACACCAAGCTGGGCTTTCCCTGACATGGTCATATCTGATACGACCAGTCAGAAATGTCCACTAGGCAGCTGTGGGAAGCTAATCTTCCAGTAGCTGCCTACATCAGAGGGACATTCTGGTCCCTCTGTAAGCATGGCTGCCTCTCCAGCATGTCTTGATCACTGCTGGCAACAGTGATCGGGCACCATCGGCAACCCCCTCCTGGCGCACTGCCATAGAAGCAGCAGCCACGGCTCATGCAGCCGCAGCTGTTGCTGTGAATCAATCACTGTGGCCAATAGTGATCAGGCAGCCCGGCCCCAGCAGCCATGGCTCTGGTAGCCGCTGCTGCTGCTATGTAACTGGGCTGCCAGTGAGATAACCTCCCACTATGGCTCCAGAACTACAGTGATCACTAGTTGATCACTGTTTAAAAGCAGCAGCGGCTCTGGTAGCCACCACTGCTGCTATGTATCCATGCTGCCAGCGGAACACCCTCCCACTGTGGCTCCGAAACTACAGTGATCACTAGTGATCACTGTTATGTACAGGAAGCAGCAGCTGTGGCTCTGGCTGCTGCTTCTATGTACCCAGGCAGCCTAGCAGCGCCCTGCACACTCCCTCTGGCCTCAGCTCCTCCTCCTCCCCCATGATGCCTGTTTTTATAAGGGCCATAATAGTTATATATATATATATATATGTGTATGTATATATATATGTATATATATATATATATATATATGTATATATATATATATATATGTGTATATATATATTATATATATATATATGTGTGTGTGTGTGTAAGCAGGAGCAGTTATATATATCGATAGATATCGCAGAGCCTCTGATTAGGGATGGCAACTGACCACTGAAAACATGTGGTTTGCCATTGCTGGTGGCCATGAATGTTGCACCATCAATGGCAACCCTCAATCGATGTTTATTAAACTTTGGCAGTTGTGGTCTACACAGATCTTGACCAATCGCTAAACAATTGATGGCTTTTAACGATGGTTGAACCATCAATGGTACAGCTGTTAATGACCATCACTACAGTATAACATAAAAATTGCTATTTTTATGGTATACTGTGTTTTAAAAAAAAAATTCAAATAAAATAGTGATGAATAAGTTTAAAATTATGTTCTTGACCTAATTCATTCATAAAAGAAACCAACAATTTTGGGGCGGTTTTTGGAAAAAGAATTTGTCAGTTAAGTGGTTAAAGCCAAAAGAAAATAAAGATTTGAAAAGAGGAAATGAATGGTCTTTTATTACTAAATTTGGTGGTTATTTTAAAGAAGTGGAACATGTTTTTAAACGTCATTGGCATGTTTTAAAGAAAGATCCTGTTTTAATGAATGTTCTTCCAGAGAAACCTTCTCTTATATCTATCGCAGAGCGGATAATTTAAAAAGTAAACTTGTACGTAGTTCCCTAGATTGTCAAATTAATAATCTGATTTGGACAAAAGGTTTTCACCTGTGTGGGGCATGCACTATGAGCATTTATGTCCCCAACCCCAGCTCTAAGATTACGCAATTTACAAAGGGAGGGAAGTTGTTTTTGATATCTGACTTCATAACTTGCCACACCACAAAATGTTGTCTATTTAATTGAGTGTGCATGTGGACTATATTATATTGGACGTACATCCAGAGCACTTAAAAAACATATGAATGAACATCTGAGGAATATAAGGAAAGGGATGGAACACTCTCAAAAAGTACATAATTGCTCTCCTAGGAGCATTACGAACTTTATAGGTATACAACATGTGAAATCCACTTGGAAGGACAGAGATGTAGAGACCAAAATGGTGAAACAAGAGAAGAAATGGATCTACACTCTAAATAAAGACTTAAATGGTTCATTTGATAAATTTTACTTTTTAGGATTTTTTTTTAGGTTTTTTTTATTATGACGTTCTTAACATATACACAATCTTTTAGCTACTTATTCTGTATATATTTATATATTTTTATATGTGCACGGACCACTTTATGGAGACATGCAGCACATATAACAGAATACTATTCCTGATTATTCTTGTTATTTATAAATCCCCTTACTCCCCTATATATGTTACTTTGGACTTATTAAGAATGGGCACAGAGATCAGAGGAGAAGATATCCAATCCCCATGGCATCCTTACATCAACTTCCGTTTTTTGCATCAAACCGGATGTTTACATTGATCCACTTCCGGTTTCGCGGAGATGAAAATAAGCAGTTGAGCGGCTGTAACCAGACAGGGCCGTCCCTCAACACTTTACCTGCCTAGGAGGCTGTTAGCTGACGAACCCAGCAGAGATCCTTTGGGGGCACATAAAGAAACATCACGGATCACGAAAACCGAAAGTAGCGGGCCGTGTGACTTCTGGTCGCATCTACTTCAGGCCAGATGGAGACTCTGACCACTTCCTGTTTGGGGGTATTTAAGGCCACGCTATTTCAACAGTCTGCATCCTTCTGATGAAGAGCATAAACTCACGCGTTAAGGACTTCAGATCATCATCTTAAGGCCTCCATACTTGGGGCGATTTTTCACACGATATGGCCGTTTTTGACTGATCGTAACGACCAATCGTGTAAAAAATAGCATTTTCTAGATGATTATGATGCCAATGCATGTCCCCGCAGTCGTGTATCGGCATCGTAGATCAGATGGTTTTGCAGAGGGATTTTTCGACAGATCAGTACGATGTGACACATCTTAATACATCAGATCGTATGGTCTTTTGTACAATCGTACATTTTCTAAATACAAATCGTACAGAATGTCAAGGGAAGTATTTTCATGGTAATCGTATGTGAGATCGGATCAGATACAATTGCCCTATGTATGGGGGCCTTAAGGTACTTTGGGACCTGTGAACCAGCAACCTTGGACTGTGAGACACCGTTTGGCTAAATCCGGATAACCATCGGTGCACACAACACTTTTAACATCTGAGTTCTGGTACGCATGCCTATTTTTACCCTATGACACTGGCTTCATTGTGTTTGATATATACCAGTTACATGCCTTTTGTTTTTATATGTGGGCCATCCATGGTCCTTATGAGAAAATAAAACTGCTTTGTTATTTAAGACAATATTATGCCATATTTTGTCTTTCACTTTTTACCACATGCTTGAAAACTCAGTGGAGAATCTACTCTATAAGAGAAGAATCATTTTTATTATTCAAACGTGAATTTAGCGCCATTGGGAGGACACACAAAGCTTTTATATATAGTTATTTGTTGTAGGAGTGTAAGGTCCTCACCTCACGTGTCTCCACCTAGGCTGCTTTATTGATTGCGCTAAGGGCATGGTATTATTTCATTCTATATAGTCAATGAACATTGAGCCTGCTTTTACTAGCATACAACTAGCATTTACTAGCGTACAACGGACTGAGCAAAAGCTGCTATACCTACTTTTCTTATCTGTTTTGTGAGTAGATCTTCCGGGGGTTGAGAATACACCATCACCAACGCAACATCGGACACACATCAACTCTTCCAGTAAGTCCTAGGCTGCACAAATTTAGGTACATCTCTCTCTAAATATTGCCTCTGAGGCTGGGGTTCTGCTATTAGGAAGCAGCCACAATCACAGAACTACCCTTGGAACTCTCATAACATGCCCACAAAAAGGCCTCTCTTTGCATTTACTTTCAGTCACCTCCTGACTACACCCAGGAATGACCATGGATCACAGTGGTCTTCTCAAAACATTGCGCTTTTGGATGTCATGTCAAACTTCAGCATGTACGTGTTCAGTAAGACTTTCCAATGGGGTCTGCACATGTGCTTTTGCAAAACATTTCTGAACTGTGAAAACATCGTCATTGCATACAACTCTGAATCAGGCCCCATGTAAAAAAGTAGCTGAAAGACATGGCATTGCCCTGGATTAAATATTCAAGTTATTAAGTTTTATTATATTATGTCATCCAAATCCATCCATAGGAAGGCCCAGAACAGGCTCCCCTGATGTTTGGTCTTACTGGGACCCCAACCACTCCATTAGGCATCCCAGACCAATTGCTACCACTCTGTGAAGTTTTCATCTAAATCCATCCACCGCAAGGCTCAGAACAGTCAAATTTCTGCCCAGCATACACCAATGGGAGGTCAGACCGGAACCCTAACCCCCCTAAAACCTAGCCATGATCCAACTGGACCACCTCGGTGCAGGGGTATCCGAATGCATAACCGGACAGACAAACAAATAGACCAATTAATATTAAATATAAAATTTGTCGCTCTGTCATGTTGTCACTATGTGGTCTAATACCTTACTTTTTTATACTAAATAACTATGTAATATTTGGCAGCTTTACCTTGAGAGCTGTGTGTCAAGTTTGGGCTCAAAAGATCTTCCACAGATGGTTTAGAAGTCAGGGTGCTAGTTTGTGGAAAGAACTGGAGGCGAGGGGCCTGGATATAGGTTTTCCTCATCCATAAGTACGGGATGTTGCCTTGACCTTACCAAAGGTGCGGAGTCTAACCTTCTGCGAGGTGTTCACCAGTGACCCCTCCAATCGGGATATGGGTTTAAGCTGCACCCAGCAGGCAGGTCACGGCCCTTTGGTCAGGTATCCGGTACAAGTGGGAAACAGAAGGACTAAACACAAGGAAAGCACAGGAGAATGGTACTAGGAATCAATACTTGGGTCATGTACTGAGTACGCACACTGTTGATCCAGACGCAGGACTGGTAAAGGAGAATGGTACTAGGAGTCAGTACTCGGGTGATGTACTGAGTACACACACTGTTGATCCAGACGCAGGACTGGTAAAGGAGAATGGTACTAGGAGTCAGTACTCGGGCGATGTACTGAGTACACACACTGTTGGATAACACTTGGAATAAGACACTAGAAGAAAGGAGAGTGAAATCTGGACCACTGCAACAGCAAGTGATCACTGGAAGTAGCGAAGTTGTTCAGGTAACTTCCTGTTGCCCGGAGCCTGGCTAAATACCCTAAGGTAGCAATCCATTGGAGCATAGGTTCTCAAACTCAATCCTCAGGACCCCAAACAGTTCATGTTTTGCAGGTCTCCTCACAGAATCACAAGTGCTCCACCAATGGAACTTTTAAAATGTGTTGCTGAGTAATGACTGTACCTGTGCACCTGCAAAGTGACCTGGAAAACGTGACCTGTGTGGGGTCCTGAGGACCGAGTTTGAGAATCTCTGCATTGGAGGATGGTGTCAGCTGACAGCAACCAATGCTACCATTGGGTAAAAGGCTAAACAGGTGATGTAGACCGTCATGGCAGCGTCCATTGACTATAAATGCAGGAACCAAATCACGGAGCAGCACATGGATATCCTAGCAGACCCCAGGAATATTCCTCAGCGCATCACTTGCCGCCGCACCTGGTGTCTGACCGCATGGGAGGTCAGGGGAAGCCGGTGCTGAGGTGAGTAATGGCCAATCCTAGGCCGCAACCTGACACTGTGGAAGATATTCACCAACAAACAAACTTGTTTGGGGCACTCTTATGTGTTAGATGATTTACATAAAATATACATTTTATTAACATATTAATTAAAATATATGGGTCAATATACTGTATTGAACAATCTTTGGTGTAAAATTGCTCTAAGCGCTAGGTTAAGTACAATTTTTAATTTCCAATCCTCTATAAAAAAGGAACATATATTGCAGTGTGCAATCATAAGTGAATTATCTCACTGTGTGTCGAATCGGGTATTGGAGCAGGTTTTGCAAGCATAAGCAAATTTTAACACTTTGTTATTATTACATCCACCAGTAAACCGCAGAAAATTTCTTAGAAACCAAAAATCAGCAAGAACATGCTAAACTTAGCACCTTATAATGAAGATATTTGTGACTCATAGAAATACCTTATATATACAGTCAGGTGCATAAATATTGGGACATTGACAGCATTTTCATATTTTGGCCTCTATTCACCACCACAATGGCTTTGAAATTAAACAAACAAGATGTGCTTTAACTGCAGACTTTCAGATTTAATTTGAGGGTAATTACATCCAAATCAGGTGAACGGTGTAGGAATTACAACGATTTCTATATTTGCCTCCCACTTTTTATTTTTCTATTTTTACACAACACCGACACTATCAACCCACCACCCACCGCCCATCAGCCTAGGCCAGGGGTGCCCTGGAGAGGGGGTACCCCTTGATTGTAGGGGTACTCAACTCCCCAGGGAACCCTGGGCTGGGCTGACTAGCGGTCAGGACTGATGCTGCGGCTGGGGGGCCCGGTGAAAGGGCTCCCCTGGCTGTGGCATCAGCCCCCCGCTAGAAAGGGTCCAGGGCTGGTTTCAAATATAGGGGTACCCCTACGCAAAATTTTTGCCACTATATTTTAAACCAGCCCTGTCCAACCTGCCTGGTGCTGGTACCTAACTTACGGGGGTACCCTATTCATTCTGTACCCCATAATTTTAGGAACCAGGACAGGCTGCCTAGTCCGGGGCTGGTTAGTGTTTTTTGGGGGCCTCACGTCAATTTTAATAATAAAAAAAAAAATTCTTAACAATTACAACATAAGCAGCCAACACTTATCTCACTGATATGTGCAGGCTGCTAGCTCGGGCGAGATTTTCCAGTGAGAGAAAACACTGCAATCTCAGGTGAGAAATCTCATCTTCACTTGTAACTCGTGAGAGAAATCTCAATTTGCTTCACCTTCGGAAAACTGACTTTCACCTAAACTCGCTTCTTAGTAAATTTGCAGAACCAAAAAAAAAAAAACAGCCCGAGTTTTGGCGATGCAAATCGAGATTTAAAAAAACAAAACTCGACCAAACTCGATTCTTAGTAAATTTACCCCTTATCCTCATTTGTAATGGTGTTATACATTTAGATTAACACTCCGTGACTGCAGAATACAATGTGGCAAATGGTTAATCACCCAGAGTTAACTCTATATTGAGCGATTTATGTAGGTGCTGAATTTATTTTTCAGATTGACACATCAATTGTGAACCATGAAAGAGTTAAATAGATCAACTGCAGCAAATTTCAATAGCCCAATATATTAGAGTTACATAGTGTGTGTAACAGTAACTAATACTACTTTTTTTCCAAAGTTCCAGGTCTGTGTCGGCGCCATTCACACCGGAGCCGGATCTGCAGTGACCCGGCTGTTCTGGTGTTGCAGGGGATGCTTGGAGATGAAGTAATGTCCAAGTGCCACTGAAACCGGGCATCATGACCCGGATAGCGCCGTTTACACTGCAGGGTGGCATGGGCACGACCCGTGGCCATCTCTGCAAAGTAGCCGAGTTGGATCCCCTGGTCCCTGGACCTGGGTGGATCCATTTACACTGACAAAAATCCGGATTGATGCGCATCAAACCAGGATTTTAGGTCAGTGTAAAAAGGGTATTAGATAGTATTCAGCAGGGTAATCCTCCTTACTTCTACTTTCTTACCGTCATATGCATATAGAGGACCATGGATGAGAGCATAAGGTGGTCCCGCTGATATGAAGAAAGATAGAGACACTTCTGCTTTCAGAGAAATGTAACTGCTCAGCAAAACTCTGATATCATGAGACAATGCAGCACATGTTGGTGGGTGCCCTGATGAGAGTGTCATAGGTATCTATGCAGGTGTGTGGTAATCTGGGTGCCAATTCGTGGGTGTAATATTAAAATGACAAATCAATTGAAAAAATGCATGTCACCATCTGATGACATGAGTCGCGGGGGGCTAGTTCCCATGCCAGCGTGTCCCAGATTCAGACTGAGAGAAGACGATCATTTTGCCTAAGCAGCTTGCTCACTTCCTCACCAGTCGGTCAGTATCCTAACCCTCCCCCTCTCCCTACTCCTAACCCTGCATCCCTGCTGCATAAACCTATCCCTCCCCCATTGTGCCTAATCCCAACCTCCCCCCTGTACCCTAAACCTAACCCTCCCCCATTAGTATCTAACCCTAATTTTCCCCCTAGTGACTAACCCTCAATACTTACCGTCAAGATGCCGGCTGTCGGGATACTGGTGCTGGAATTCTGACAGGTGTCGGGATTCTAACACTGGCATTCTAGGCGCTGGCATCCCGCCTGGCGGGATTATAACTACATCTGTTCACACAGTATTCTCCACATCACACACACACATCCAGTCCTACAAACAGTAAAATAGGTGGGGTTGGAATATTACTGTCACAATTTTGCACTTTCATAGTTCTACCACAGTTTCCATCACTTACATTAACATCTTTATAAATACATTCTATCAGAATTTTTACCCCATTTTCATATGAAAAGCTGTGATCTATTGTCCTTCTGGGCCACAAAAACAATTTCTTGAACATTCTCTGCCTGGTTCTCTCACTTCTTATCCTCTGACATCGCTACCATCATCATGGGTTTTTTCAATACCTCTGTCGATAGACCACATTCTCCTTGTGTCTCCAAACTACTCTCTGCCTCTCCCAGTGGACTGACTCTACTAATCAAAATGGCCACTGCCCTGAGGAAGGACCTTTACGGTCAGAAAAGCGTTGGTGTTTTTATAAGGACTTACATGGCTGTACTGGACTTATCCCAAAACAAGATCTAAGGAGCGGTATCCTGTTGTTATGCTTCAATCCGGATGAAGTAACTCCAGACGCTATTAGAGGAAGTATTAGCTGTGGAGTGTATGTTTTTATTTTCATGGTTTATTTTTAATTAATGTTTTAAATGGAAAATGGACTCTGAATAAAGTATTCCTGATTATCCATAAGAACGTCTCTGGGTGACACAAAGAAACCTTTTGGGCAACGTCAATACCTGGTCCCAGGTGAGTTCACTCCCTATGGGGAGGATTTGCATTGCAGCCAGTGAGAAATTGGTATTTGTAGATGGTGGAGAAAAATAAAGAAACTGTTATAGGAATATAGGGCACCTTATGTAGGTGAGTCCCCTTGATGGTCATCCCACCATATTGCAAACTTTTCTTATTTGATTGGAGCTTAACTGTTTGTTATCTTTTACTCACTTGAGATACACTGCTTCAAGGAAGAAAAAGAGGAAAACTGAATGTTGTGACAGCGCCTGGGGAACGCTTTTTCGTTTGCCTTTCTTATGTATTTGGAGGAGTGGTGCTCCTAAGCATGTACTGGGCTGCAGTTACAGGGCACAGGTGGTTTGAAATATTATATATTCTAAGCTGTGGGACAAGCTCAGACCTTGAAATGCGCAAGAAGGTCCGAGTACTGTATGTCTAACACAGAAAACTCTGACCTACAGTATTACATCTCACCCTTAGTCCTTACCGGGTTATTGGTCTCAAAAGGAAGCACACTTTTGACCAACTTGGTTTCAAAGTATAACGCCTCACTATACATAAACTTAGCTTGACTAGGTATTTTGTCCATTAATACTACAGGATAAATGTAATAGAGTACTAGTTTGACAAATGTGTGAGATCCCGATGAGATAGGATGTGTTATATGTAATAGAATAAGAGTACATGCCAACTTGCCTGAATCTCACATCTACTGTTATACAACTCACGGGATATAACAGTGATTGAATTGCAAACATGCCGGAAACTCAAAAGAATAACTTGCCAAACAACAGACGGCACCCAGGCCAGCGAGATTAATAAGAATCAGCATCTGAGGCCTATTAACACACATACAGTATGTGGCCTATTAGAACACAGGTAAACCCTATATAAACCTGATCTGAGCACATTTTACTTCTGTGTGGCTGTAGTAATGGCTGATAATTTCAACGCTGTTAAAATGTATATGACTGGGCTTCTCACTCTATATAAGGAGCAGCCTAAGTGGGTTCTCCACCCCTTGGGTATAGGAATTCCGCCTCACTGTCAGTAGCCATCTATCACCGACTCCTCGTACTGTGTCAAATGCGAGTAACTCGCTGCCATTACCAAGCTCCTACACCCGCACTTGTAACTGCTTATCCCGGGCTTATACCACTGGCAAATGGAACTGCTTACTTCTTAGTATATGTGGTTATGCTGCTGCAATAGCTCAGGTTGGTGTTGGCTAGTTCCCACTGACCACTTCATATGGACTAATGCTGAGCAGAAATTGAGAGACACTGGGATAAAACGCAAGACAGCATATGGCTTAAGGCACACATCCACTACAAGACTTCAAAACTACTGCACGATTACAACATTGTAATCGTGCAGTCGTTTGTCAGTCTGTGCTGTGCATACACTCAACGAGCAGTCGTTCAGTGTAGGCACATCAATCATCTCCTAACATGCTCAACCTAACGTTATCATCAGGTTTTACAGCTTGTTTGGGTGATGATAGATGCCTAAAGTGACCAGCGGGGGCGCTCATCGCTTGTCGTTTTAGACATTTTAGTGAACGATTTGCAAACGATTGAACCATAACGATATTGTTAAATCGCTGAATTTAATCGTGTAATGGATGTGTGCCTTAAGAGTTTAGGGCTTAACTGGCACTCATAGAATAAAAAAAAATGCAGGCATTTCTTGTGCCAAGAAGATATTAGTTACAGTAAAAATGTGTTTCCAGTAAAAATGTCTTTAAAAGTAAATTCCTTAGCTGAAGGTGCTTAGGAATATCTCAGTATACAAATGTTACACTCCTCGATGTTGAGAGGATATACATTTCTGACTCACAGAACCTGTCTTTTATTTAGATCTGGCACAGAATACAGCAGGGAGTAGTTCTGCCCTGTCTTTGTAATCAAACTAGTTGTGTCCATATATTGTTCATGTGCACTCAGCTGGAGTATTTTAACATTGTCTCTAGTGGACAGAGGGAAGTATCATCCTCTCTGTTCATGAGACCTCCTGGGGAGACTGTCCTGCTCTTGTGCACATTTTATGTAATAATAATAATAATTTTATTTATATAGCGGTTTTCTCCTAAAGGACTCAAAGTGCTTTACATTTGCCTTTACAGTACAAAACACAAAATAAGCTTAAACAAGGGACATTAGTGAAATGCTTTGGTGAATAGGCGAGTCTTAATTCTATTTTTGAAGGATTCTAGAGTGGAGGCCTCTCAAACTGTGGGGGAAAGTGATTTCCATAAGGTTGGAGCCCCAAAACTGAAAGCTCGACCCCCAGACGAATTCCGGGAGATTCTAGGTACTGTTAATAGTCATTCATCAACGGATCGCAGTAATCGAGTGGGAGGGTAAGGAATCAGAAGCTGCTTTAGGAACCTTGGGCCATGGTCATGTAGGGCTTTGTAAGTTAGTAATCCAATCTTGAAAACAATTCGCCATCTGACAGGCAGCCAGTAAAGGGACTAGAGAGTGGGTGTTATGTTGCTGAAATGGGGCTGGCTGGTTAATAGCCTGGCAGCTGCGTTTTGTACCATCTGCAAGCGGTGCAATTCTTTTGCTGGGATTCCAAGGTAGAGGGCGTTGCAGTAGTCTAGGCGTGATGATATAAATGCATGTATGACTTTAGGCAGATCTTCTGAGAGAATTAAGTGCTTGATTCTGGCAATGTTCCTCATATGAAAGAATGAGGATTTAATTGTGGCTGATACCTGATGTTTAAGTGTCAAGCCATTATCCAGATGTAGATGTTTTAAATAAATTGTAAATGGTTTTAAGGATATCACACTAGTGAGTTATTTTCCTTGTAGATATTTTGCATTGCTCTAGCGGCACATCTGGATGACCATAATGAGAATACTACTTCCTATCAGATAAGCACTGTTGAGAAATCAAAGTTACATGCAAATTTGTCTTGTCACTGCCAAATTTATACAGATGACTATAACTGCTCCCTTGTTATCTTTTTATGTGTGGTTTGTATGAGTGCCCTGGGAGGAGCTGGGCTTCACAAGTACTGTCCTTTGCAGACTGTACATTACATGCCTGTTAAGTAAATTTTTACTGTAAGATACAATTTTACTCTCATCCAGCACACTGGGGGGTAACCTGTCCATGTACAATACTAGCACAGACATCTAGCAGGTATTAAATGATTCAGGGCTGGGGGTAACGGGAACTAGCTCTCCTGGTCCCTAACAATCTGTAACACACAGTGCCTCTTTTTTCTAGTCCCAGCACTTAACTGTCACAGTGCTGAGTGCCGCAGCTGCCAAGCTCATTCCTGGACTGTGGCACACTAACAAACAAAAAATATTTGTTATAAATATATACAGTATTTAGTTTGCAGAGCCATCCCACACCAAGTGCTATTTTAAACCACAAGCTGGAGAGTGATGGCAGCAGACTGGACCTGTCCACACTTGGTACTTACCTTATTCTATCCAACTCTTATTATCTCACTTATCCACCTTAATGAAATTCATCTTAAATTGTTGTCACTGTGTGTGGGCCGTGTAGGTGTGTGTTAGGAAAAAGGCGTTCCTTGAACAGCCCCGTGGTTGAAGAACCACCACACACATCACCATAAGTAATAAGGAAGACCCAGGTGGAGGCACTGTGCACAAGAATGTAAGTTGGGGAGAGCACACATACACCATTAAAATCATCATCAATAAAGCCTGAGTCAGGGATTGTTACCATATAATTAAATTTCATTTACGAGCATGAGACCAATGAGTTTCACATGTGATGAATTCCTGCTCCTGACACAGACAATGGATGAGGAACTTCGTATGGCAGGTTCTAACTACCAAAGTTTTGTCACCTACATGTTTAGTGCCTGATTCAGAGATGGACTCAGTAGCACAGTAGCTACATCTTTAGATGCTGCTACTGTGCTAAAATATGGTTATGTTGCAGAAGTCTTGTGTAAATAGGCGCCTCCTGCCAGCTTATGTGATCCACAGCTGTGTTTGAAGCATCGGATGAAGCATCGGATCACTCTGAGTAAACAACGGTCATTTCAGTAACCTTCATGTTCTCAGGATGGCCAGTGCTTTCACGCAGCTGAAGCCAGTGAAGCTGCATTCAAGGACGCAGCCACTAGCTTCAGTATGCCCAGAAAACTGAGCCTACGTACCCATTTTCTGCTCTACGCTGTCCCCGCTCTGCCCCAAATCAGACTGCGGTGTCTGGGAACTGCAAACAAACTCACAGAAGAAGATCTTCACATGTGCAGTACGGATCATGTGCATACACAAATTGTCAAACGCTTTTAGTTATCACAGTTATGGTGCATACACACGGTCAGATTTTTCATGAGATCTGAAGAATAACGATTTTAAAAATCGTTCAATCGTTCATATCTGAAAGAAAAATCAGACATGTGAACCTGCAACAATGAACGATGAGCGTTCCCGCTAGTCAGATAACGATATCTGACATCTGATGTGTTTGCAGTCAGATTTGGTCGATTTCATTCATTTTAATACAGGCTGAAATCGTTCAATCGTTTGCAAATCATTCATCTGACATATCTGACTGTGTGTATGCACCATTACAGTGTGGTTACTTGTTGTGAAAGTGACCAACAAGCGAAGCGCTTTACAATTTATATACAATCACACCCACCATGTATCTAAACAATCCTTTATAGATTTATGTCTTCTAATTTATATCTACATTTTTGAACTTTGGAATTGATTTACAGCCATGTTAATATTAGTTTTACGGAATAAAATCTGCAATTATTCTTTTGTTTGAGTATTTCACAGGAATCCAATGCAGACATGCCAAAGAGAAGGAGGAGCTAGTGTAGTGGAGGACAAGCTGAGACCATTAGAGATGTGCCCATCAGAGGAGGAGCCACTGGATGAGGACAGGAGACTCCTGAGAATATTTTTTAAGGTACATAAATGTGTACTTTCTATTATCTGTTTTTCTTGTATTTCTAATAGTAGAGTCTTTATATGAGTCTATGTTTGGCCAAGGCCAGTCATAGTATGGAAGTGACTTCAAACAGTGTGTAGTTGTTTGAATTAATTGCACTGTATTATTTTATGTTCTCTCTATTTTGTCACCCAATCCCAACACTTGTTCTCTAGTGCTTCAGAGTAACTTGCCTGACTCAGAAGATTTTCAGCCTGAGTGCCACTGGCATGTTCCGAAGTCAGCTCTGTTTTCTGCTACTGCACCCTGGACTGCAGTAAACAAACCTCTTGCTACATATATATGGTATCTACATGTTGGTGCTCCATTTTGATCCAAATCCTATCTGCCTGCTGACATTGGCACCCGGGGCTTCCCGTGATCTGGCTCCTGTGTTCTCGTCTCAAGGCTAGTCCAGAGTGACTGCAGGTGGCTTGCTGACTACTTTGTAGATCCCTGCTCTGCACCTGCTCCATGTGTGCTGCCTCAGTTCTTTCAACAGGACACCATCCTCTTTTTCTGTGGCCAGTGGAGCTTCCCTCCCCAAGCTCCTCACACACTGCGAGGGCACCTCCAGATCTCAGGAGATTTCTCGCACACTGACAAACATGCTGGTGTCTCCCTACCTTGCTCCTCTATCTCGCTTCTCTCACCAATTGTCTACTGAAGATGTTCTAAGCGACCTTGCTCCTACATGTGCACCAGCTTTTCTCCACCAGCTGCATCCACTACATATTAGGCACATAGAGCACTTTTAACAGTGAAGTACTCAGTACTGCCACAGCTCTTTTCTGTCTCCCTCCCAACTAGCCTTCATCTAATGTGCTCTGTTTGTGGGACTCCCAAGCTGCCTAACTTGTACATACATATGCTATAGTGCACTGTTTTGCTACTCTTAAATGTTTTTTACTGCCACTGTTGCTGACCGCCCACCTGATTCAAATTCTTTCACACAAAGGCATGCCATCTACAATTGCCTTAAACTCACATTGCAGCTTCTACCTGTAAAAATGTAACGAGAAAAAATTACCCCAAACGCTAGTAATATGTAAGAAAAAATGTATAACATGAAAAATGTATAAAATAAATACAATATATATATATATATATATATATATATATATATATATATATATATATTAGGGATGTGCGCCGGACCATTTTTGCCGGATTTGGATTTGGATTTGGTTCTAATTCATCGTCCGGCTTTGGATTTGGATTTGGATTTGCCAAACTGCGGTGACTGGCTTTGGATTTGGATTTGGATTTGGATTTGGATTTTTTTACAAAAATTGACAAAAAAAGCTAAAATCACATAAATTGGTCTTTTTTTTCTTCCTAGAGTATTATTAACCTCAATAACATTAATTTACAATCACTTTAGACCATATCACAGCTTTAAATATTGTTTTCAACATTATTGGCCAAAGGTTGCAGTGAGCTGACTGGTTACTAAGCGACAAAGCAGCGGCACAACGACACAGACACCACAGTATAAAACACATCTACAGTATGACACATTGCCACACAGCAGTGGCAGAAATTAAAAGTAGTGCACCCACCCAGTGGGGTACAGCCAGCAGAATCACAGTACTTGTTTACATAGTGGGCTACGGCCCTAGGAGTCACAGTGCACAGTCTTATTCACATTACACCACACATAGTGCCCCTGATTCACATTACACCATAAAGTAGTGTCTCTTATTTATGTTACGACACACAGTAGTGCCCCTTTTACACAATGCCCACAGTAGTGACCCTTTTACACAATGCCCACAGTAGTGCCCCTTTTACACAATGCCCACAGTAGCGGTGTCCCTTACACAATGCCCCCAGCAGTGGTGCCCCCTATGAAGTCCCCTTAGTAGTAGGGTCCACTATGCAGTGCCCCCAGGAGAATGCCCCCCATTAGCAGGCCCCCCCAGTAGTATGCCCCCCATTAGCATGCCATCCAGTAGTATGCCCCCCATTAGCAGCCCCCCCCAGTAGTATGCCCCCCATTAGCAGGCTCCCCCAGTAGTATGCCCCCCATTAGCATGCCACCCCAGTAGTATGGCCCCCCCAGTAGTAGGCTGCCCCAGTAGCAGCCCCCCCCAGTAGTAGGCTGCCCCAGTAGTAGCCCCCCCTGTAGTATGGGCCCCTCTGTAGTATGCCCCAGCCCTGTAGTATGCCCCCCCCAGTAGTATGCCCCCCCCAGTAGTATGGCCCCCCCAGCAGCAGGCCCCTCAGTAGTATGGCCCCCCCAGTAGCAGACCCCCCCAGTAGTATAGCCCCTCCAGTAGCAGGCCCCTCAGTAGTATGGCCCCCCCAGTAGTATAGCCCCCCCCAGTAGCAGACCCCCCCCAGTAGTGCAGACCTCCCCAGTAGTATGGCCTCCCCGCAGCCCCAGTAGCAGACCCCCCCAGTAGCAGACCCCCCCCCCAGAAGCACCCCCGGCCCTTGCACAAATAAAAAATAAACAAATAAAAACTTACCTGTATCCCCGCTCCCGCGCCGTCCACTCTGTCACACGCTGAGGAGGGAGCCGGAAGACAGAGCTTATGTGTGAGCTCCAGCCGGCTCCCTCCGTGCAGCAGCCAATGAGAGTCTGTGTGACTCTCATTGGCTGCTGTAACAAACACACAGCTGCCGCTGGCGGCTGTGTGTTTGTGTCTGTGTAGGGCAGTGCACTATCACAGCGCTCTGCCCTACACAATAGGAGCCCTGATGTCGGATTCTCTAGTGAGAATCCGACATCAGGCGGGTGGACTCGGATCCCCAATGTTCGGAGCGGTTCGGATTCCACAGAATCCGAACCGCTCATCTCTAATATATATATATATATATATATATATATATATATATATGAATACATTTTAAATGCAGCAGCAGAAAAGCACAGTGGGCCTGATTCAGAGTTGGGAATAAAGAGAGAGATAGCACTTAACTGTGTACCTGGACAAACCATGTTGCAATGCAAGGGGTGTAAATACATAATTTTTTTTTGCATGTAGGGTAAATACTGGCTGCTTTTACATGTAGCCCACAAATATTGCACAGCTTTATTATTACTCTACAAATTAGATGTCAGTTTGGACACCTCCCTCCCAAATCTAAATCTCTCTGCACATTTTAAATCTGCCCCACCTGCAGTGCAGCATGGTTTCACCAAGATGATCAGTTCAGAGAGATATCTCTCTCTATTCCCAACTCTGAATCAGGCACAGTGTGCTTGTGATAGCACACCCAACTAAGCACCTGTAAAACAGGTGCAACACAGACTTCCAATTTGTTCTCTGTGCTAATTAAAATGAATGGATAATGGGCCTGATTCAGAGCCGCTCGTAAGCGGCCGCTCGTTCGTTCTGAGCGATGTTTGCCCAACTGCGCATGCGTACGGATCATAATACGCATCCGCAAACCAGTCAGTGCGGCCAAAAATCGTTTGTTCGCTAAATAGCGAATGCCTGCTAATATGAGTGACAAAAGGAGTCATTTGTGGGTGGTAACAGGGGAAGGAGCTTGTAAACGGGGAGTGGAGATCCGAACGCAGGTGTGCTTAAAGGTCAAAACGGGCGTTTTATGGGTGTGCATAATTAATACAGCAGCGTCATTGACCACGTCACTGGGTTATTTTATAGTCAGAACTGCTCGCAAGATTGTGGTAGGAATAACCAACCACAAGAATAGCGAGCAGTTCATACGCTGGTCGATGTACTCGATTAATCTAATAAATAGCGGACATGACGTAGGATGTGAGCGGCCAGGGGGCGTAGTTATCCAAAAAACGACCGCAAGTTTTGTTCGCTCGTTCAGACATAGAGGCATGAACAGACCGCAAAGAGCGAATGGTTCATTTGAATAGCCACCCCCTTTTCCTGAACGACCGTCCGCATATTGCGTCCGGCTCTGAATCAGGCCCAATATGGCTAAAAATAAAAATAATTTATAAAAAATAATTTACTATCGGACAGACATTAATACAATATATCAATTTGACCGGTGAAAATAAAACAAAAAAATATATATACACATTACAATGGAATAGTTAAAAAAAAAAAAAATGAAAATAAATCCGAGATAATAGCTTTAGTATATCTAAAGGTGGTGGATCCTACAAAAGAACTGGTATATATATACCAGTAATCAAGAGTTTATAATCCGCACCTGCAGTATGACCAGAGTCTCATTCAAATAGTAATGTACAGGTTGAGTCTCCCATATCCGTAATTCTATTAACCGAAATATTCCAAACACCGAAGGTTTTTTTGGCAGCCGTGACGTCATGACGTGACCTGGAGTCATGACATCACAGATCAATGACCAATCACTAGCGGCATGGTCTATATGCCGCTCTACCCCCACTGCAGCGCACGCCAGGCACTTCGTGACACCCACCGGACTCCCCCGCAACAACTGATGGACCCACCCCCGCCGCACATGCCGGGACTCACATGACACCTGCCGGAATTCACCAGACACCCGCCGGATCACTGGCGACATCTACCGGACACCCCCGCAGTACACTCCAGGCCTCCTGTGACACCTGCCAGACCCCTTGCAGCACACGCCAGGCCTCCTGTAACACCTGCCAGACCCCTCTGCTACACACGCCAGGTCTCCTGTGACATCATCTCCCGGAACCCCCTTGCAAGGTATTCTGAAAACCGAAATTATCCAATATCCGAAATGCTCCTGGTCCCGAGGATTTCGGATATGGGAGACTCAACCTGTACTTGATAGTATGTCTCTATATGTCATACATAATACTTGGATGGATTGACTTCCAGACCAAATCACATGAAGTCATGCACTCAGGAGAAATAGAGAAGAAATAAATTGAACACTGTCACTTCTCCGGTGGGAGGTATCCGGCAACAATAGTGGATGTTGCTAGTGGTAACCGCTCAAGCTGGACATAGGTACATGTGAGGGAGGCAATATCTCCAATGGGAGGATCAGGGGCCGCGACTACCTTGCATATGTGAAGAGTCCTGTAGATCGCGTCTGAATCCCCGCCTCGACCTCAGTGCTAAGTGAGCATCTAATTAAGCTGTGTGGTATAAGTCTATCTCCTGGGGTAATGGCAGGTGACTGCAGATAACAAATATGGGTCCAGTGTCCCAGCTATGAGTAGTTTTGCACCACTATTTGGGAGCTTTTTGAAAAAGCCAGATACCTCCCACCGGAAAAGTGACAGTGTTCAATTTATTTCTTTTCTATTTCTCCTGAGTGCTTGACTTCATGTGATTTGGTCTGGAAGCCTATCCATCCAATTATTATGTATGACATATAGAGACATACTATCAAGTACACTACTATTTGAATGAGACTCTGGTCATAATGCAGGTGCGGATTATAAACTCTTGATTACTGCTATATACCAGTTATTTTGTAAGATCCACCTCCTTTAGATATACGAAGCTATTATCTGTGATTTATTTTCATTTATTTTTTATTTTTAAACTATTTCATTGTAATGTGTATATATATTTTTTTGTTTTATTTTGACCGGTCAAACTGATATATTGTATTAATTAATGTCTGTCTGATATTAAATTATTTTTAAAAAATTATTTTTATTTTTAGCCATATTTTCCATTAATTTTAATTAGCGGAGAGAATCAATTGGAAACCTGTAAAAATGTGCCCTGAATGATTTACCCAACAGTAGAAATATGCCAAGGGGAAGAGATTTATATACTCCTATGTTTTGAAAAAGTTCCTCTGCTTCCTTCCAAAAAGTGAACATTTCTTCACTCCCTGTAGCAGTATAAAAAGGTAACAAACTCTGTAGTTATTCTCTAAGCTTTGGACTGAATATTCTCCACCTCCAAGATCATACAGTATCTGCTCTCTTTTTCCTTTAACTACCCACAGCCACCATTAGGGTTTACACAAATTTAGGAAGCGCTGCTACTGGGACCACATGGTGAGTGGCATCTTTGGAAGCTAAAGCCACAGACCTAACTCACTCCTCACTGGAAAGCCTCTAGGTTAACTGTACTGTGGAAATTCCAGTAGCAGTAGGTTGAGGGGAGGATTTAAAAACTCTATAAAGTCGAGGGTCGAGAAGCGAGAGCCCGACCGTGTAAATAATTATAAAGGCACTAATAAGACAGCTAATCAAAGGTGCGTGTATGAAATTAAGTGTGAATATGCACTACTAAACATATATTGGGACTGCATTATTAAACCTACTAACCCTAGTAACAAAATTGGAGAACTTGGGAAGTAGCTGGATTAAGTATAAAGACTGCACTAATATAATGCATATGAAATCAAGTGTGGATATGTACTATAAATTACAGATTGGGACTACATTATTAACCCTACTAACCCTATTAACAAAAAGTGGAGAATTTCGGAAATTGTTGCATTAAATACAATGACTGCACTACTAATATATATAAAAACTAACAACCATCTGTTTGGACAGAATAAACTATTAACATTGGTGATATGTGCATAATCTGATTCATTGTGCAATAAAGGGATAATCAATGGATGATTTGTTCTACAGGTATATGTTTTTTAATATTGTTTTTATTATATGGCCATTTCATTTCTATTAATTGATTAATTATTTTATTATATTGAAGATGTGATAAATGATCCAGTAGCAGTGCTTCTTAAATTTGTGTATACCGATTTCAATTGAGGTTTAGCAATTACCTCTAATTATTGAAGCAGCATCTTAGACTCCATATGTTGCCAATAGATTAGGCACCAAGTTAGTTGTTTTTTTATTATTATTAACCATTAGGGTTTTCCTGGATATATGGGGCATGGTCACAGGGAATGTGGAACGTAAACACTCACTCTTTGTTGAAGACAACCCACTGACTATACTACAGCTGAGACTCACCCTTCAAGGCCGGTTCAAGATCATTGGCCATTACGGTGATCTCTCAGATTATAAAATGGACATTATACAAACTTTAGCGATCGCAGAGGTCGATTCGCGCATGTGCACTGCAGTGCATATGCATGCAGAAAACGCAAATGACCGGGTGCATGCGAAAGCAGACGTGCGATCAAAGCTTAATGATGCTCATAACACCAAATTTCACTCAAATCCCACTCAAAATCGAACTTCAGAAAAACATTGGTACTTTTCCATAGACCAACACACTATATTAGATTTGAAATCGAACTTCAAATCCGTAAAATGAATAGACCTGCTTCATGCTGTCGTTTTTAGCATGAGCAGGCCTAATTGACACAGATGCATGCACAGATCAGTGAGATCTGTGCATTTATCTGTGTTTAACTAAAACATAAGAAAATTGAGGTGGGGTAAAAGCACAACCAGCCCTGGACTTTTCAGAGCCTATCCTGGTTGTGAAAATACAGGGGACCAAAGACGAAGGGGTCCCCTGTATTTAGCACAACCAGCACTGGGCTGAGCGAACCGGTCCTCGTTTTGTAAATACAGGGAAAATAAGTTGGGGGCCTCTTTATTTGCCATAACCAGCACCTGACTCTTTCTAGTGGGGGTTATGAATACCCCAATATCGCTAAACATGAAATAATTGCTTTCCAGATTTGGATTGTGGTTCCAAAGCACAAAAAGTTCTTAATGCATAAAAAGAAATTCACACGCTTTGACCTATCACAATTAGCGCAAAGACAATTACATACAAAAGGTACAGGCAATACATACGCAAGTGCTCCGAATCCAAATTCCCGGCATCAAACATGAAGCCTCCGTCATAAGAAAAAAAGAAGATGACTGACTACAGGACTGAGAGCGCTTGAATATATAATGGACAACACAATAGGAACGAGCTGGCATAATTCCATTGGTTCTTGTTCTTGTCATTCTGGTACGATGCAGGCCATAGGACAGTTCATATGGTGACAACAGGGATATGGTCCATCCCTCCAGACGAGATAACACTACATACAAAGTACATATTCTCTAACCAATAATTCCCTATAATCCATAACCACCGAACGCAAGATGTGACTCCTTCGCCGATAGATTCAGATATCTGGAATTATACAGGGTGTCAGTATGATACCAAACATGACATGTCTACTAAGTTCTATACCTTACATATCATATATGTACATTTTACACCATAATGATTAGCTAACAAAAACCTCTATTATTACGCTCAATGCTAGGGAACCTTTTATATGTGTGCTTGCATAAATGAATGTGAGATATTTACAGGAATTCTTCAGTGTGCGTTGTACGTCTTCATATTAAAATAGTTACAGGGTATGTTCGTGGGTATGTGCGTAAGCATAAGAGCGTCTATGTGTTCGCTTTGTGGATACACATGCGATTGTCTATGTGTATGCATGTGTGTGCAAATGTGCATTAGTGTTTGTGTCATGGATTAATATATATAAATATTTATATATATATATATATATATATATATATATATCTTTATCCAGTAACTGGTATTTTTGATATTATACCTGTCTGATGACAAATGACAGACAATTTGTTCTGATCAGAGATGGCCAGCAGATAGATGCTTGATGGAGTCACAATGTCTGATGGCTAATCAAAGGCCCCTTCTGCCTATTTGGAATGTAAATGTTAGTTCCTTTAGGCATTCAATGATGGTCAGACTTATGACAATGGTTTCTAATTTTGCATTTAACACATTCGTCTGCACCTCACAGTATGTGTGTGTTTTTTCAATTATCTGCCACAGACATACACAGAACCTGTCTCCTATACACTGGCTATAAGTTGCATTTTTAAATATATATATATATGCATTTGTGCGCATTGGCTTGCTTCCGATGCAGAATAGCGTCCGATTTTACTCTTTATCAGCCCATAAATGACTAGATCGTCAGATAATAATTACAAACGATCATAACCAATTATTTGACTTTGACAGTCCACCATTTGATAGCAAACAATACGCTATCACACTCTGATCTTAACCTTTTGCAGTCGTGCATAATAATGTATTATTCAAGGTTATAAATGGTGCGACACAAGTAGGTCACTGAATCGTTAATAATACATTCCAAGAGGGTATAACAACCCTTATACGCCATCTGCGGATCTATAGGGATCATTGGTGGGATGTTGGATCTCATGGAACCTATAAAGGAAGTTTGGGGGTGATTGAGACTACATTATTTAGAATGTTTACAAATAACATTAATAATACATCTATGCATGACCACACGATTTTATATTTCATTATCTGATGGTACAGTCTAATTCAGGGTTGTAATACAGTTCTTCCTTGACCTTGGTATCCAAAATATCATTGGTTACCACCATCATCTGTTTCTCTGTTTGCCCTTGTACATTTTCCACATTTCAATACATTAGGAACACATCTGACACATAAGCCAATTACTAAGATGACAATAAGTATGAGGATCAGGAGCTACCCACAATAGCAACCAGTTCCTGGACCCACTCTCCTAGACCAGAGAACCATTTCACAGGGTTCAACCAAGAGAACCACTCTTCTACCTTTTCCTCTACTTCAGCCAGTGAAGCATTATGGTTCTTTCGAAATTCCCATTTCAGCTGCAGAATTTCAGGCATCTTACGATCTATCACCTCCTTGGGGTCACTAGTGTTATTGGTGATGTACATGTAACACTTGACACCAAATTGGGTGGCTAGAGTCACACAGTATCTGCCAGTAACAGCTGTTAAATAATTTAACATTAGCCTATGTTGCACAAGTTCTTTCTTATAAGCCTGTAACTCTTTACCTGTATACCTGAACATGTCATCATACATCTCAGTGATATTATCTATTAATTTAGCAAGATCTTGGATGTATCTAAAATTTAAAGTACCCGAGCGATCCTGGTGGGATCTAGTGCTACCAAAATTTGGAAACCAGTTGTTTTGCTAATCTATTGTGTAGCTGCATGTATGTCACCAGGTATCATGTTTCTTTTGTCATGGTGTTCATAATGCGTATGAAGATATGGAAATGGTGTGTTTTTCACCATGTGTAAGGGTCATAACCTCTGGAAGTACCCTTCCTAGATAACATAAACCTTCAGAACTCGAAGAGAGCCAATTATACGCTTTCCTTCCACATATAAAATACACATCGTCTGGGAGTACATAAGGAATAGAATGCATCATTATCATCGGGCACAATTCTCTTACAAATAATCCTACCCCAGATTTTCCCTTCTGGTACTCTGCCAACCATTACCTTGGTAGAACTAAGGGGGTCATTCAGACCTGGTCGTTAGCGCCGATGCGCTCGGACCGGGTCGATGGCCCCCCCAGAGCATGCGCATGACGGCACCAGCATCGGCGGGCGCATGCGTGAGACCCGCTACAACTGACAGCGCTGGCCGTAGCGGGTCTCGATCCAAAGGGGGCGAGCTGACGATGTTGATTGACAGCTCGCCCCATTTGGAAGGTGGGTCGGGGGGGTGGCAGCCCAAACAGGGGCATTCCCATGGGAACGCCTACCGTTTGGGGCGGCCCCACTGACACAGGAAAGCTCTCCGGGGCTTACGACAAGGGAGACACTACCCTAGGGTCTCGTCGTAAGCCCCGATGGTCGCAATGGTCATGATGGTCTTGACCATCGCAACCATCACCTTAGGCGGTCGTAAGGCTGTGGGTGTTAACCCACAGCCTTACCACCGCAAAGGAGGATGTCTTGAAAATTTAAGACGTCCTCCCCTCATTCAGACCGACCGCACGCTCTGTGCGACCGGCTCTGAATGAGATCCTAAGTGTATACTTATACCGGAAGTATCTTCCACTGGTAATGTTGCGTATAAGTCCACCATCTACTGGTTCATTATCAGCTCTGTGTGAAAAGGTCATTGTCTGATTGTTCCCGGACACCTCCCAATTTCCTGGTTTATTGGAATTGGTGATGTTTAAACATAACAGGGATCTATCCACCTGGTACTGATGGAGCTTAAAATTTGGAGGCTTGGACATAATAAATTTCCCATCCAGCGTCTTCCCCTTTTGTAATCCAAGGACCTCAGAGACGTTTAGCGGGAATGGTACTAGTCCTACATTATGTTGTCCCTGAGGCACGTGAGAGCACACCCAACATTCAGTCTGATTTAAGACTTTGCCCACCAATATATGACAATCCTCTAAAGGATGCACACCCCAATACTGGTTATACTTGGGCTGACACAGTTGGAGGCATCTCTCATCGATTAGGGACCCACAATACTCACAAATACAGTATTCCTCAGACAATAACCCCTCACACTGTCTCTGAGTTTCTAGGATAACAGATCTCTTAGCAATTATTGTACTGAGTTTGGTCAGATACTGCCCTTGTGAATGTATTGCTCCTTCTCCCGACTCCACTCCATCGATATCACCATTGACCTCTCCCTCCATCATCTGTCCTCCGTTACAGAAACAGGACATCCCGAAACAAACAAGGATGATAAGAATTCTGGAAGAAAATAGGAACACAACCCCAGCCCGCCACTCCATTGCTGGAATAGTGGACTGAAAATTGCCCTAGCTCAGGTATCTCACTGCAGTCTTTAACTCTCCCAAAACAAGCTTGCAATTGACATTTCTACGTTATCTGCCTCGACTCCGCCTTGTATCTCAACCGGTTGGTTGACCTTTCTGCAGTGAGGGGAATGGACCCAGGTATCTCTCTGCCACTTTCAAGGATGTCGTACTTGTCAGCAACACTTGATACGGACCTTACCACCAATCTGTCAGACAACCTGAACATAAGAGATTTCTGATCATAACAAATTCTCCAGGTTCAACATCATGACAGTTTGTTTCTGGCATATCAGGTGACAACAATTTCAATTTCTGCTGCTGCTGTTTCAACTGTTTACTTATTGTTATAAGATACTTTACAGTAACCTCGTTGTTACTCTTCAAGTTTTCCTGTGGACTTACAATCAAATGAGGTTGTCTCCCAAACAAAAAGGGGACAAATTAAGAGGGGGTCTAGGAGTTGTCCTGATGCTATGAAGGACTAGCAGTAAGGCTTCTGGCCATCCTAATCCAGTTTCTGCCATGATCTTACTCAGTTTGTTCTTACTAGTACCGTTTACCCTCTCCACCTTGGCACTGGCTTGCGGTCGATAGGGGGTGTGAAGTTTACTATTAATACCCATCAACTTACACATGTTCTGGAAGACATCACCTGTGAAATGAATACCCCTATCACTTTCTATGATCCTAGGGATACCATACTTGCATACAAATTCCTGAACAATCTTTTAGCAGTAAACACAGCAGTATTAGTGGCAACTGGATATGCCTCTACCCAATTAGAAAACACATCTGTACAAACTAATACATATTTGAGGTTCCTGCAGGGTGGTAATTGGATGAAATCAATTTGTATTACCTGAAAAGGTCCATCTGTTGGAGGGATGTGGGATGGCTCGGTTGGTATTGTTTTTCCAGCGTTTTTCCTTAAGCAAGTCAAGCAAGACATTGCCCTCTTTTCAGCTTGAGAAGAGAAGCCCAGTGCACACCAATACACTCTGACCAACTTGCACATACCTTGCTTTCCCAGGTCTCCTATACACTGGCTAAAAGCTGCATTTTTAAATACATATATATACGCATTTGTGCGCATCGGCTTGCTTCCGACGCAGAGTAGTGTCCGATTTTACTCTTTATCAGCCCATAAATGACTAGATCGTCAGATAATAATTACAAACGATCATAACCAATTATTTGACTTCGACAGTGTGTAATGGGAACCGTTCATTGGCCGAGAGAGGCGGAGGCTCACCTTTCTCAGCCAATGAACACTCAACCCCGGGATTTCTAAGTGAATTGCTGCAGCTGAACTGTCATTCAGGAAGTGCCGTCCTTAGAAGATGGTACAGTTCATGGTTTGAGCACTTCATTTTTTTGTTTTAAGAAGATGGTAGATGCCTACATGAAGCAGAGGACTGGTCTAGATATTGTAGGTGAGTATGTGTGTATGTAGTATGCAGTCGGGAAGCCAGCAGACCTAATCTCGACAGCCGATGCCAGGTGACCAGCACCCGGCATCCCGATCAAAGGGATGCCCGGCGCTGAGCACGGATAGCTGCGGAGGGGTTAGGTTTAGGGTTCCCGGGGGGACTTAGGGTTACACCCCCCAGGAGGTTAGGTTTAGGCTAGGGGAAGGGAGGGTTAGGGTTATGCACCCCCGGGGGGGACTTAGGTTTACGCACCCCCGGGGGGGATTTAGGTTTAGGCAGCAGGGAAAGGGGGTTAGGTTTAGGCACTTAGAGGGGGGGATTAGGGTTAGGCACTGGGGGGGAAGGTTAGGCACCCCTAAGGGAGGGTTAGGGGATAGAAATAGGTTAGTCAAATCTTAGGACGATCGGGATTTCCGCCTCTGCTGGGATGCCGCTGTCGGATTCCAACCGCCAGGCATGGGTCCGGTGGTAAGTCATACCGATTCTTTGTATGTGTGTAATGAACTTATACTGTCATGGTGTGTATGTCTTGTCTTTATTTTTAACATTCCTTTACAAGTGAAGTAGAGATACCAGTGGGCCCTTAATGCCCTGTATCATGGTACTTGTGGTTCTCCAAGTACCAACATGCGAGGGAGGCTTGCTGGGATCTGTAGTTCTACTGTTAAATACAATGTTTTTACATCTATTTTTACACTACATTGTACACTATCAACCTGACACCCACCACCCAGGGGTGCCGGGGATCACCCTGGGCTATAAGCCCAGGCCTGGGGTGCCCTGGAAATGGGGACCCTTTTCTGGGGGGTCCCCACCTCTCCAGTCTGAGCTGACTAGCGGTCAAGGGGACCCTGTGAGAGTGTTCCCCTGGCTAAGGCATTTCACCCCCGCTAGAAAGAGTCTGGTGCTAGTTATGGCAAATACAGGGAACCTCAACTCATTTTGTCCCCTGTATTTCCAAAACCAGGGCCATCTTGCTTAGCCTAGTGTTGGTTGTGCTAAATACAGGGGACCCCTACGTCTTTTTTTCCCCTGTATTTTTACAACCAGGACTGGCTCTGAAAAGTCATGGGGTGGTTGTGCTTTTAAGGGGGGACTCCACATACATTTTTGGGGGATTTAACTGTTTCCAAGTTAGTTAAACACAGATGCATGCACAAATCTCACTGATCTGTGCATGCATCTGTATCAATTAGTCCTGGACATGCTGAAAATGAAAGCATGGGGATTTAAGGTTAAATTTTTAGTGGGATTTAGTGTTCATTTGTACATGTGCATGCAAAATCGAACATCAACTCACTGTTCAAAATCGAACCAAATTGAATTTGATTTAGAAAAGCCTTCTGAAATCGAATTTTAGTAAATGTGGGATTTTCACAGGGATTTGTAAATTTGATTTAATCCAGTTTGGGGTGAGCTAAATCAAATATCAAATTGAATGTAAAATCGAACTTTGATAAATATACCCTAATGTTTCCAGTCATACACCAGCTGCATCAGACCTGGGTATGTCAGGGGGAGGGAGCTGTGATTCCAGAACTACATTTGTAACGACAAATGCAGGCTGCAAAAATGTAACTTTTTTTCATGATGCATTTTGTGATTCCATATGTGCCTCTCTCTAAGGCCCCATATGTTTATTTCAAATTAATGAAAACTGTATTAAAGTGTGCAGGTGTTAGTGCTGCGGGGATAGTAGATTTTATAAATAGCTAAAGCATTAATCAATGAATATAAGCAACATCACAAAATTATATTTTTAACATATCATTTAATATGATAGTACTGTAGTTGCAAAACAATTCTGAGTTATTACATCATCTTACAAAATTTTACAGATTTTTGTAGATAATAATGCTTCCAGAAATAAGTCAGGTATGCAAAACATCTATATAATAAGCAAGAAAGTGTGTGTGTCGACTCTGTCTGTTTGTCCTTTATGCATGGCCAGTTTTGTTTCTAGCTCCATCAAATTTGTCATGGTGGTGTAGTCTGACCACGATTAAGATTTATAGTTTTATAAAAAGCAACACATTGTATGTTTCTATTATTGTTGCTGTTGTTGCCTTTTTTAAAACATATTCTTGTTTTTGTTGTTTTTATTGTGTATTTGTTGTAATAGTGTCAGCATCTTTGCTTGATCTATTATTGCATTGGTTCTCATATTGGTACGCTTTATGATATGTACATTATATAGTAAAATGTAATGTTTTCATCATAAGCTGTATTGTAGTACATTGATTATTGGTGACTTAGATACCTCTTTAGTATTTATATTATAGATTGGGGGTTTTGATTAATAATGTCACTAAATTTGTACGGCACAGTAGTGGTGATGTAAACAATATGATATCACTGGTTAGGAGACGGACTCTGGTGCATATGAATAGTAGATGGACTTTAGTAATGATTGATCTTTTAAGGATAGATTGATTTTCTAACTATGTACAAAATCAATGTTGCTCCTGGCGTGTAACTTTTCTTTTCATGTGTAGCACAGGCTGTGTGTATTTACCCACGTTGCTAGGCAATGGATCAGCAGGTTGCATACCTTGGTGTGCGCTGACCGGAGACATCATACTGCGCGGGCTGATTGCCGAGCGGTATGGGCTGATGTCCCGAGTGGTGTGCACCAGGTGAGATTAATGTATTTTCTAGGATGGGGTATTAAAGGATTGTCTGTTACTTGTCATATGTCTGTATGCCCCTGAAGACGGGGGTCAGGTCCCCGAAACATTGGAAATAAAGGACTTTTACTTTTGATTGATACGAGTCTGCAGAGTGCCGCCTGTCTCTGTTCCCCATATATATATATATATATATACAGTATATATTGTGGTAGTATCACCAGAGATGGCACTGGTGAGCAGCAGATTCTGTGTGGTGTAGGGGAGATCCGCCCACACAGACTAGAAAAGCTGATGCTTAATTGTTGCTCAGTGGATTCAGTCCAGGGAGGACTGAGGCAGAACAGTAAGACAGAGCTCATTGTGCCAGGAAGTCATTGGGGGCCAGGATGCCTGAGCCTAGATCTGTGAGATACAGGGAAGGCCATCAAACTCTGTGACTGAGCTATGGTACATGCAAGGCAGCAGGCCAGACTGTGAGGCTGTGGCAGCCAGCCAACTGAAGACCAGGCTGGAGCCTGTGTTAACCTGCAGGAAGCAGGGCTAAGCTGACTTTGGACTTTTATTTGCAGACTAGCTACACTTGAATAGTGAGGGTTCAAGAAGAGAGTTAGTGCCCTAAACAAGGGCTAGGTTTGTTTATTATTTTTCTGTTTCCTGATTTCACATGCTGAAAGTAAAGTATCATTTCTGTTTATTTAACTGGAGTGCTATGTGTGGACTCTAATTCTGCACCTACTCACTGCACCACTGACCCCAGTTTACCGAGCTAATTAACCCCAAGTTATCACAATATATATATATATATATATTTATCTAATAGTTATATCTAAACATGGTATATATTTTACATGTGTGTGTAATACAGTATACATATATATACAGTCAGGTGCATAAATATTGGGACATTGACAGAATTTTCATATTTTGGCCTCTATTCACCACCACAATGGCTTTGAAATGAAACAAACAAGATGTGCTTTAACTGCAGACTTTCAGATTTAATTTGAGGGTAATTACATCCAAATCAGGTGAACGGTGTAGGAATTACAATGGTTTCTATATGTGCCTCCCACTTTTTATGGGGCCAAAAGTAATGGGACTATCAACTCAAAAGCTATTTCATGGACAAGAGTGGGCTATTCCCTCATTATTTCATTATCAATTAAGCAGGTAAAAGGTCTGGAGTTGATTCTAGGTGTGACATTTGCATTTGGAATCAGTTGCTGTTGACTCTCAATATGAGATCCAAAGAGCTGTCACTATCAGTGAAGCAAGCCATCATTAGGCTGAAAAATCAAAACAAACCCATCAGAGAGATAGCAAAAACATTAGGTGTGGCCAAATCAACTGTTTGGAACATTCTTAAAAAGATAGAACTCACCGGGGAGCTCAGCAACACCAAAAGACTCGGAAGACCACGGAAAACAACTGTGGTGGATGACAGAAGAATTATTTCCCTGGTGAAGAAAAACCCCTTCACAATAGTTGGCCAAATCAAGAACACTCTCCAGGAGGTAGGTGTATATGTGTCAATGTCAACAATCAAGAGAAGACTTCACAAGAGTGAATATAGAGGGTTTATCACAAGATGTAAACCATTGGTGAGCCTCAAAAACAGGAAGACCAGATTAGAGTTTGCCAAACAACATCTAAAAAAGCCATTACAGTTCTGGAACAACATCCTATGGACAGATGAGACAAAGATCAACTTGTACCAGAGTGATGGGAAGAGAAGAGTATGGAGAAGGAAAGGAACTGCTCCAATACATACCACCTCATCAGTGAAGCATGGTGGTGGTAGTGTCATGGCGTGGGCATGTATGGCTGCCAATGGAACTTGTTCCCTTGTATATATTGATGATGTGACTGCTGACAAAAGCAGCAGAATGAATTCTGAAGTGTTTTGGGCAATATTATATACTCATATTCAGTCAAATGCTTCAGAACTCATTGGACGGCGCTTCACAGTGCAGATGAACAATGACCCGAAGCATACTGCAAAAGCAACCAAATAGTTTTTTATTGCTAAAAAGTGGAATGTTATGCAATGGCCAAGTCAATACCCTGACCTGAATCTGGTTGAGCATGCATTTCACATGATGAAGACAAAACTGAAGGGAAAATGCCCCAAGAACAAGCAGGAACTGAAGGCATTTGCAGTAGAGGCCTGGCAGAGCATCACCAGGGATAAAACCCAGCGTCTGGTAATGTCTATGCGTTCCAGACTTCAGGCTGTAATTGCCTGCAAAGGATTTGCAACAAAGTATTAAAAAGTGAAAGTTAGATTTAGGATTGTTTAGTTTGTCCCATTACTTTTGGCCCCTTAAAAAGTGGGAGGCACATATAGAAACCGTTGTAATTCTTACACTGTTCCCCTGATTTGGATGTAATTACCCTCAAATTAAATCTAAAAGTCTGCAGTTAAAGCACATCTTGTTTGATTCATTTCAAAGCCATTGTGGTGGTGAATGGAGGCCAAAATATGAAAATTCTGTCAATGTCCCAATATTTATGCACCTGACTGTATATACATATATATATATATATATATATATATCTGTGTGTGTATAAATATATATATGTTTGTGTTAAAGTGTAATATATATATGTCTATATATATATGTATATATATATATATATATATATATATATAAATAATGCAAGGTCCAGCACTCACTGGTTTCAATAAAGCTGCAGTTTACTAGTTGTCCTCCACATTTACAGCGTGCTGCTGAAATAGATAAATACAGTAGTATGGCGGCACTCTGGATTAGATTAGTAATGCTGTTCCTGAAAATGGCAAAATAAATCCCTGAAACATTTAAATCTTTTAACGCTGCAATGAGTCTTTACTTCTAATCTGGAGTGCCACCATTCTACTGTATTTATATACATAAATACTAAAATAATGTGATCCTGGGGCATGCGCTCTGCAACCAATGACAGCGATGCACTGCAGACAATAGCGTCCGGCTGCTATTCACTGCGGCCAAAAAAAATCATGTCCTGTGTCCCCTTCCAATAGTCAGCAAACATTTAATGTGCTGCATATGGTGTTATATCCTGATGTACCTTTCTTCATAGCAATGAGTCATCAAGTATGCTGTTTATGTAGTTTATTTATTGTAGGTAATACTTGCATTAGTACAGGTAGATAAAGACATAATCTCCTCATGGCTGTTCTCCTTTCTCCTACTCTCTCCTATATTCCTCCACCTCCTGATCCCATGTCCTTCTATGCTGCAGGATCCTTAAAGGTACACTACCTCATCTTACTATTACATGACAATGTACATAAACTATCTATATAGATACTACATCTCCCCATTTCTTTCATTCCTTTTCTTTTTAAATATAAAATTTATGTTCAAACAAGTAGTGCATTTATAAAATGAAACATAACAATGTATTAATGGTATCTAAGCATGAACATTAATCCAATATAAATGAAACTGGCAAACCTTCTAGAATGGTTACAAGCCATATATTTTGAGTCATATCTGCTCAATAAGCCTAGCAGGAGGTTTAATGACTCTGCCTCTTTTCATCTGAATATGTGATCCTTCACTCAAAGAAGCAGACTCCATTATCGGATCACTTGATGCTGAGGATGGTAAAGGCACTGTGATGACATCCTCTTGACTTGGTCCATCAAAAGATAAAGATGGAAATATCTTCTTGAAATGGGAAACATTCCTTGTCACTGTTTGATTGTCATTTCCTGCAACAATCATTGTTCCTTTCCTTTTCATTATAGTCAGTGGACTTGGGTGAAAAGCGGTCATGTCCTTGCGTACTACTTTTTGTTTCACCATAACATGATCTCCTTCTTGTAAAGCAGAAACAATAGCTCTCCTTTTCTGATCTGCATACTGTTTAGCTTTTTGTTTTTTAGCAGAGTCCATTTTACTAATCTGATGATCTTTAAATGAATTTCCGGAAGTGTGGATCTGATCACTTTTCTTTTGAATATTAATGTCTGAGGAGGGACATTTGTTGTGGAGTGAGGCACTGATCGATATTGTCTAAGAAATTGATTTAAGGATTGTTGAATTGGAATTAGGGATACTTTAATAATCTTTATTTGCTTTCCAAGATTACGCATAAAACATTCAACAAGACCATTAGCTTGTGGCCACAGGGGAGTAATTTTTTGATGTTGAATTCTAAAATGTTTCTTGAATTGGCTGAAATCAGCACCTTGAAATGGCGGACCATTATCTGTCTATATTGTTCCTGGAATTCCATAAGTAGTGAAGATTTTATCCAACGCTGGTAAGACAGATGTGGCAGATGTTGAAGATATTTTTTCAAGAAGAGGATATCGTGAATAATCATCCACAGCTACTAGTATGTATTTACCATTGTATAATGGGCCATAGAAGTCAACATCAACATTTTCCCAGACATTGTCAGGTAGGTCAGTCATCTGTAATGGTTCACTGTTAGGTTGCATAGAAAGAAGGGCGCATGTCATGCAGTTTCAGATTTCTGATTCAATATGTTGCTCCATGGAGGGAAACCATACCTTTTCACGTAAAAGTTGTGTCACACGCCGGCCTGGAGACCCCAGAATCAGACCCGTCGCTTACCTGTGCGGGCGCTGACCCACGCTGTCCTCCGGCTCCCATGCTGTACGCTCCTTCCTCATCTCTAAAGGCAGTCTCCGCTATTGTCCTCTGGAGGGTCCCGCTGCTGTGCTGCTCCCACGCCGGCTCCTGCTGACCGCTGGTCCCCGCAGACTACCTCCAGGAAGTGCTGTCCTCCGGTCCATGGGCGCAGCCATCTTGGATTGCCCATGTGACCCCACTACCACCAATGAGGAGCCTTCTCCTTCTCTCTCAGCCTGTCAGCTCCCAGTGTCCACTACAAAAGGATCCCCAATGCTCACACAAGTTGCCAGTGCAACTAGTTTCTTAGTTTAACTAAGCAAGCCTTCCCACTGCGCTCCAGCCACTCCACGTAGCCACTCAGCTACCAACGTCTACCCACGGCTATCCAGCTGCTCCACGTAGCCACTCCGCTACCAATGTCTACCCACGGCTATCCAGCCACTCCACATAGCCACTCAGCTACCAACATCTACCCTAGGCTATCCAGCCGCTCCACGTAGCCACTCAGCTACCAACGTCTACCCACGGCTATCCAGCCACTCCACGTAGCCACTCAGCTACCAACGTCTACCCACGGCTATCCAGCCACTCCACGTAGCCACTCAGCTACCAACGTCTTCCCACGGCTATCCAGCTGCTCCACGTAGCCACTCAGCTACCAATGTCTACCTACGGCTATCCAGCCACTCCACGTAGCTTCCTAGCTACCACACTACTGCCGCATTCCTCAAACTCCTGTCAGTTCGCTGCACCCTCTCATGTGGAGAAACTTCATTAAGCCAAGTCTCCTCCAGCGAGTGTCTGCGCCAAGTAATACAGATCGAAGGCCCAGTCCGGGAACACAGCTCCTAAATCCCACGATTGTGACAGTTTGCACTGGCCGGATGGACTCGGCAAGTGGTCAAGGATCTGGGGTAGAGCCCTCGCAGGATGTACTATCCCGTCTGGAAAGACAGGAGACCTCTCAGGCCCAGTTGATCCAATTCATCCAAGATATGTCGTCATGCCTGGACAACATTCAGTCCTTACTGGCTCATCCCGCTCCTGCTGGCTCCCAAGCCGCCTCTCCTCCTGTGGTGTCACCTGCTCCTCCGGTTCTACCTCCTGCTCGTCTTCAGCTTTCCCCTCCGAGCAAGTTCGATGGCAACCCCAAATTATGCAGGGGTTTTTTAAACCAATGCGAAATCCAATTCGAGCTACAATCCGCCAACTTTCCGATGGCCAGAACCAGGGTGGCATATATCATCTCTCTACTCTCTGGCCAAGCACTCGATTGGGTCTCGCCCCTTTGGGAGAAGTCGGATCCCCTGCTCTCCAACTACCCTGAATTTGTTGCCACATTTCGCAAAATCTTTGATGAACCCGGAAGAACCACTTCCGCATCAGCTGATCCATCAGGGCAGCAGGACCGTCAGCCAATACGTAGTCCAGTTCCAGACTCTGGCTTCAGAACTCAATTGGAATGAGGATGCCCTCATCGCTGCCTTCTGGAGTGGCCTTTCTGAAAGGCTCAAAGACGACCTAGCTTCCCGTGACCTTCCAACCAGTTTGGATGGGTTAATCTCTCTAACAAGGTGGATCTCCATCACAGGGAGCGTGCCTTGGAAAGAGGCAGATTTGATCGTGGAAGGCCACGTCCAGTTTCCCACTTACCCTCTCCTCCTCTGGGTGAAGAACCCATGCAGGTCAACCGCTCTCATTTATCGGCTGAGAAATGGCAGAAAAGGCAGAGGCAGAACCTCTGTATGTACTGCGGATCTCCTCAACATTTAGTTAAAACTTGTCCCATTCGTCCGGAAAACGCCTCCTCCTAACTTATGAAAGAGAGGTTAAGTTAGGAGTTGCCATTGAATCACAAAGGAAGTCTGATTCCACCATCCAGGCTCATTTAAAGTTTCCTCGAGGTTCCAAAGCTGTTTTAGCTCTCCTGGATTCCGGAGCGGCAGAGAAATTTGTCACTACTGACTTTGTCCAGAAACATCAAATCCCCATGGAAGCATTGCCTCGAGTCATCACTTTAACCACCATCGATGGTAGTCGCATTTCTAGTGTAACCATCACCCATCGTACAACACCACTTAAACTTACCATTGGGGTGCTCCATTCCAAACAACTATCCTTCCTAATGATTCCCAAAGCCTCTCATTCTATAGTGCTTGGATTACCCTGGCTACAGAGACATTCACCACAAATCAATTGGACCACCATGCAAATAACCTCCTGGGGTTCCAATTGCTTCAAAGGCTGCCTTCAGTGGGTAATACCTGTCAGATCTTCCATCGTACGGGATTCTACAGACCTGCCCAAAGCCTACGATGGGTTTCAGGACGTCTTTAGCAAACAGAGCGCAGACCTGTTACCTCCCCATCGTGATTGGGACTGTCCCATAGATCTGATTCCCGGGAAGAATCCTCCTAGAGGCCGAACCTACCCTCTATCTCTCCCTGAGACTCAGGCCATGTCGGAGTACATTAAGGAATACTTAAGTAAAGGTTTCATTCGACCTTCCACGTCTCCAGCAGGGGCTGGATTTTTCTTCGTAAAAAAGAAAGATGGTGGCTTGCGCCCATGTATTGACTACAGGGGTCTTAATGAATAACTATTAAGAATCGCTACCCTCTTCCTCTCATAACAGAGTTATTTGTTAGAGTCAAGGGAGCCACAGTTTTTAACAAACTCGACCTAAGAGGAGCCTATAATTTAATTCGTATCTGTCCAGGCGATGAATGGAAAACGGCCTTCAACACCAGGGATGGGCACTATGAGTATCTCGTTATGCCCTTCGGCCTCTGTAATACTCCGACCGTCTTCCAGTTTTTCATCAATTAAATCTTCCGGGACCTTTTGTACAAGTGTGTGGTCGTTTACTTGGATGACATTTTGATTTTTTCTCAAGACCTAGAAACTCATCGAGACCAGGTCAAACAAGTCCTTCTGAGGTTGCGGTCCAATCAACTTTTTTGCAAATTAGAGAAGTGTCTGTTTGAGGTCTCAAGTGTACCATTCCTGGGATACATCATCTCCGGAACAGGCCTTCAAATGGATTCATCAAAACTACAAGCCATTCTTGATTGGTCTCTTCCTTCTTCCAAAAAATCCATACAAAGATTCCTAGGATTTGCCAACTATTATCGCAAGTTTGTAAAAGGTTTCTCGACTCTGGTAGCTCTGATTACAGCCCTCACCCGCAAGGGAGCAGATCCAACTAAATGGCCCGTCGAAGCTACCTCTGCATTTCAACTTCTTAAGCAAGCCTTCATCTCCGCTCCCATCTTAAAGCAACCAGACTCCACCCGGCCATTTATCCTGGAGGTGGACGCATCTTCTGAAGGTGTCGGTGCAGTGCTCTTCCAGCGATTTAAAGATGAAAAACTTCATTCCTGTGGTTTCTTTTGCTGGAAGTTTTTGCCTGCAGAAAAGAACTACACCATCGGAGATCAAGAGTTACTCGCCATGAAACTAGCCCTCGAAGAATGGCGATATCTTCTAGAAGGAGCTCATTACCCCATTACCATTTTTACAGACCATAAGAACCTCCTTTAACTTAAATCTGCAAATTGCTTGAACCCTCGTCAAGCCCGGTGGGCAATGTTTTTCTCCAGATTTAACTTCAAAGTCTCCTATCGTCCCGGTTCACAAAACCTCAAAGCCGACGCACTCTCCCGTTCCATGACGAGCGACCCTGATCTACCCATGGAACAGCCCCAACCAATCTTGAATTCAGCTTTCTTCGCCTCTACCAAATTATCTTCTATACCCCCGGTTGGGAAGACTTTCATCGCTCCGGAACTCCGCAAGAGGTTACTGCATTGGGCCCATGCTTCCCGGTTCTCTGGTCACTAGGGTATGGATAAAACCCTAGAATTCATCCAGCGGTCCTATTGGTGGTCTTCGATGAAAAAGGACGTCAGGTCTTATGTGTCTTCATGCATCAAATGTGCCCAACACAAGATACCTCGGCGGGTTCCACATGGTCAACTCCAGCCTCTTGCAATTCCATTTAAGCCATGGACTCACCTATCTATGGATTTCATCTCTGATCTTCCTCCATCTCAGGGCCACAACACAATTTGGGTTATCGTGGATCGTTTTTCAAAAATGGCTCATTTCGTACCACTTACTGGGCTTCCGTCTGCACCTCTACTCGCCCAGAGCTTTATAAAAGAGATCTTCAAGCTCCACGGCCTTCCTCAAGAGATCATCTCCGACAGGGGAGTACAGTTCGTAGCGAAGTTCTGGAGGTCACTCTGCTCAGCCCTTAAAGTAAAACTCAAATTTTCTACCGCTTATCATCCCCAGACCAATGGTCAGACCGAAAGGGTCAATCAAGACCTGGAACAGTTCCTGCGCTCTTTTGTCTCATCCTCCCAAGATGACTGGATTGAACTTCTTCCTTGGGCCGAATTTGCTCACAATAATCATTATCACACGTCCACCAGCTCAACTCCTTTTTCTACAGTTTTTGGTCATCATCCTCGAGTGCCAGATTTCCCTCTTCTTCCAACATTAGATGTGCCTGCGGTCAAAATGTCCCTTCAACGGTTCTCCAACATCTGGGAAAAGGTTCGTTCCTCTCTGACGAAAACGTCAGCCCGGTACAAGAGATTTGCTGACTGCCAAAGATGAGCAGTTCCAAATTTCCAACCTGGGGATATGGTCTGGCTCTCTATCCGAAACCTGAGACTCCGAGTACCCTCAATGAAATTTGCTCCGCGATTCATTGGTCCATTCCCAATCATCAAAGTCTTGAATCCTGTGGCTTACAAGTTAAAGCTTCCTCCATTTCTTTGCATTCCAAGTTCTTTCCATATTTCTCTTTTAAAACCACTAGTCTTAAACCGATTTCAGAAGGTCATGCCTAAAGCTTCTAGTGTTCAAACACAGCAGGGAGAGGAGTTCGAAGTTGACAGAATCTTAGATTCCCGTTGTCGATACAACCGTCTTCAATACCTCATCGACTGGAAGAATTATGGTCCGGAGGAATGAATCTGGATAAATGCCTCTGATGTCCATGCACCCCGTCTGGTCAAAGCGTTCCATATGAAATTTCCTCATAAACCAAGGAAGTGTCCAGTGGCCACTCTTGAAGAAGGGGGTACTGTCACACGCCGGCCTGGAGACCCCAGAATCAGACCCCGTCGCTTACCTGTGCGGGCGCTGACCCGCGTTGTCTTCCAGCTCCCATGCTGTACGCTCCTTCCTCATCTCTCAAGGCAGTCTCCGCTGTTGTCCTCTGGAGGGTCCCGCTGCTGTGCTGCTCCCACGCCGGCTCCTGCTGACCGCTGGTCCCCGCTGACTACCTCCAGGAAGCACTGTCCTCCGGTCCATGGGCGCGGCCATCTTGGATTGCCCATGTGACCCCACTACCACCAATGAGGAGCCTTCTCCATCTCTCTCAGCCTGTCAGCTCCCAGTGTCTACTACAAAAGGATCCCCAATGCTCACACAAGTTGCCAGTGCAACTAGTTTCTTAGTTTAACTAAGCAAGCCTTCCCACTGTGCTCCAGCCGCTCCATGTAGCCACTCAGCTACCAATGTTTACCCACGGCTATCCAGCCGCTCCACGTAGCCACTCAGCTACCAACGTCTACCCACGGCTATCCAGCCGCTCCACGTAGCCACTCAGCTACCAACATCTACCCATGGCTATCCAGCCGCTCCACATAGCCACTCAGCTACCAATGTCTACCCACGGCTATCCAGCCACTCCACGTAGCCACTCAGCTACCAATGTCTACCCACGGCTATTCAGCTGCTCCACGTAGCCACTCAGCTACCAATGTCTACCCACGGCTATCCAGCCGCTCCACGTAGCCACTCAACTACCAACATCTACCCACGGCTATCCAGCCACTCCACATAGCCACTCAGCTACCAACGTCTACCCTCGGCTATCCAGCCACTCCACATAGCCACTCAGCTACCAACGTCTACCCTCAGCTATCCAGTCGCTCCACGTAGCCACTCAGCTACCAACGTCTACCCACAGCTATCCAGCTGCTCCACGTAGCCACTCAGCTACCAATGTCTACCCATGGCTATCCAGCCACTCCACGTAGCTTCCTAGCTACCATGCTACTGCCGCATTCCTCAAACTCCTGTCAGTTCGCTGCACCCTCTCATGCGGAGAAACTTCATTAAGCCAAGTCTCCTCCAGCGAGCGTCTGCGCCAAGTAATACAGATCCAAGGCCCAGTCCGGGAACACAGCTCCTAAATCCCACGATTGTGACAAGTTGTTTGGTCTTTACAATTCCTAAATGACTGGCATGGGCAATGTCGGTTACTTGCTTTCTCAAAACAGCTGGAATGACAATTTTATAACCTCTGTGAATGATTGAATCATCATGCACAATTAGTTCTTGACAATGTTTATGAAGTGCTCTAAAGTCTTGTTCCTCATCAGTTGAAAACAGAAACTGTCCCAACCGCCAATCATTGGAAATAATACAGTGTTTTACTGCTGACAATACTTTATCTGAGGAAGAAACCTCTTTGATGCTGTCACTAGTAAGTGAATCAGGAATTGAATTGTTGATAATAAAGTTCACATACTCCTCCACTGAAGTAGACTGTGAGATGTCAGAAGGTAAAGGGTGTCTAGACATGTAATCTGAAGGATTATTAGTGCCAGTTCTATGAATGATGGAGAAATTGTATGCCTGTAAACGTAAACCCCATCGCTGTATCCTAGCTGGTTGTTTGGATTGCGGATTTCCAAAAAGTGTCACCAGTGCTTGATGATCAGTCTGGATGGTAAAGTCAATGCTCTATAAATAGAGATAAAAGTGTTCACAACCCCAGACTAGTGCAAGAGCTTCCCTTTCTGGCTGGGAGTAGCATTTTGCAACCTCTTACAAACTACAACTCGCAAATGCTACAATGTGATGATCACCATGGGTATTCACCTGAGTCAAGATAGCTCCTAACCCCACAAGACTAGCATCCACAATAAGTTCTATTTTCCAAGCAGTGTTGTAATATGACATTGTGACACAATTCTGCAGATATCGTTTTATGTCATCAAATGCTTGTGATTGAGAGGAAGTGCATAAGAATTTAGCATTTTTCTTTGTGAGTTCCCTAAGTGGGGCTGTCAAAGTGGTATAATTTGGAATGAATTGGGAACAATAGTTAGTCATCCCAAGAAATGACTTTACTTCACCAGCATTGGTAGGTTTCGACATTTTTGTAACAGCCTGAACTTTTTGTGGATCAGGACTCACTCCATCTTCAGAAAAAAAGTGACCAAAAAATTTGAGCTTCTGTTGAAAACGCATTTGTCTTTATTCAGTGTTAAATTCCTGTCTTGAAGACACTGAAACACTTGACGCAGAGGCGCATCATGGTTCTGGGGCGTTGCTCCAAAAAACAGAATATCATCACTGTAATTGATGGCATTCTGAACCATAGGCAAACGCAGGGGGGGGGGTTCCGTCTGCCTGGAAACCCCCCTCTCAAGCCCACACCATGACCACAATAGAAATAGTAAGGTAATTTTACTAGTGCTGCATGTTCTTCACAGTATCACAAATTAAATAATTAGCACCACCTGTGGATCTTTTATAACATGTATCAGTCAGTAATAAATAACCTGCGCACCAACTAGGAGATCTGGAAAACATTCACTGTTAGGGGTGTGCTGCTATAGAGTCTAATATGTACATATATGTCCAGGGCAGTGCTAGGTTCCTCTGCTGCTCCCCCAGACTCCCGGACTTGCTCTAATACTCTGGAATGGTGCCCATATCTAAAATAAAAACATACAGCTCAGGCAGGATGGCCCTACTGCCGCATATAATGGCTTCTGTGATTGCTGGTCCTCTATATGCTGGAATTATAACACAATATACTTTGTATGATGCATATTAAAGCTGGTTAATTGATAATTATACCCTCTTCATGGACTGGCCACACTCACTCTAAAATCAAGCATTTGGAACAGGGGTGTTTCTAGAGAGGAGGGGGCCCATGTGTAGTCTCCGAAATGGCCCCCCTCCTCTTTGTCCGGCTGCCGGCAGCGCACTGAGCGGTGCATGGCCAGTGCTGGAGTTATAGACTCTGGGCACTAGAGTGTGCCCAGAGTCTATAGTGTATGCACAGGGCACCGGGAAAATGGCCGCAGTGGCCATCTTCCCTGTACTGCGCATGCACACACGACTGAAAAAGGGCCACCGCAGCCATTTTCCAGTCGTTTAACAGTGCCGGACCCCCACGCCGATGTAGGACTTTGGAGAGGTGGTAATATTATGGGTGCAGGGTGTGCGGTGCGGGGCCCCCCTGGACCCAGGGGCCCGTGTTCTCCACACACCCTGCAACTATTATAGATACGCCCCTGATTTGGAAAACCCCCCTCTAGAAATCCTGCGTTTGCCACTGTGAACTGACTGTATGACTCGAGGGATAGAATTTTGAAATACGTCTGCTGGATATGATTCCAAATGACAGCCGTTTGTATCTTCATAGCCCAACATGAGTTGAGAATGTTGTTATTTGTCGCGACTCTTCACCAACTTCTAGTTGATTATAACCTTTATTTAAATCCAATTTCGAAAAGGAACATGCACCTGTGAGTCGATGTATAATATCATCCAGGGGCATTTTAAGAGGGGGCCCGTGTGCACTCCTTGTATGGGGCCCCCTCCTCTCTCACCGGTGGCCGGCAGCCAACTGACATGGCTAGCCAGCCACCGGAGCCTTAGTAGACTCCGGGCACTAGAGTGTGCCCGGAGTCTACTGCGCATGAGCAGAACAACGGAAAATGACCAGGGGCAGCCAATTTACTGGTATTCTGTGAATGCGCAGTAGACTACGGGCACACTCTAGTGCCTGGAGTCTAGTGCGCATGTGCAGAACACTGGAAAAATGGCCACGGCAGCCATTTTCCGGTGTTCTGAGCAGCACAGACACCCAACGTGGGACCACAGATAGGTAAGTCTAAATTAATATGGGTGCAGTGTGTGCAGTGCGGGGCCCCCCTGGACCCGGGGGGCCCGTGTGCCCCGCACATACTGCACCGATTATAGATACGCCACTGATATCATCCATAGTAGGAGTAATATGGCTCTCTCTTTTAATGGCAACATTAGGACGACGCATATCAACACATATTCTCACTGCATTTGGTTGACCTGGTTTGGGCACAACCACAATAGGCGATACCCATGATGTAGGGCCAGATACCTTTTCAATGATATCTAAGTTTTTAAGAGTCTGTATGTCCTCTTCCACTTGTTTCCTTATGTTGATAGGAATGCGGCAATGTTCTTGAGCACTTGGTATAACTGAGTGATCAATGTGAAGATGAACTTGATAGTCTTTAAGTTTTCCAATGCCATGAAAAAGATGATCATACTCCTGCAGTAAAACATCCACATCACTTCGTAGTGGTTTTGGTTCATGTAGGACAGGAGTGGAATTGGAAGTGTCAGGTATAACAGGGGTGTGTGGGCCACAATTTGTATAAGACCCAATTGTGATGCAGTATCAAATCCCAAAAGATTGCCTCTAGCATATTTAGTGACAAAAAATAATGCTTTTGTCAGTTTGTCATTTTTGCGTGCAATAACATCAAAAGAACCCTGTAAGGGAAGGGGTCGTTTATTATCATAAGTGAATATTCTTACAGATGTTGGATTCAAAACCACCTTGCCATGCAGCTTCTTGAAACTGATAGCATCCATTAGATTTACAGAAGCACTGCAATCTATTAGAAATTCAACAGAAGTGTTGTCTAGGGCAGTGGTTCCCAAACTTTTTTGAATCACTGCACCCTAGAGTGTCAGTATTGTTTTCACGGTACCCCTAAGCCAAAAGATTGTTATTGAGAAATGAAGAAAAAAATTTAGTAAAGTAGTGACATAAATTGTGCTTACCTGTCATCCTTAGGTTCAGTTATGTGGTGGTGGACAGGTTTGTGCTTCTGTTTATCCACATATTTACATTACATTGACCATAAAGAATTAGATTTGGTGCTGGACCACCAACCTGAGGCACCCCTGCAAGTGTCCCAAGGCACCCCAGGGTGCTGCGGTGCACAGTTTGGGAACCACTGGTCTAGGGTGATGTAAGTTTGTGGACTGACCTTGTTTTTTTCCGACTTGATGAATCATGTAGATAAAGCCTTCTGACATATTATCACTGTCAAATGATTCTGCAGTTGGAGACAATGTAGAATCCACACCATGCACTGTCTTTCTCCTGGATTTAAATTGCTGTGAAGATTGTTTGGTGTAGATTTGGTTTCCTTGGATTTGCAGAGGAAAAGTGATTCAGTTTCCCACATGCAGTGCAAATTTTACCAGTGGCAGAACAGTGTCCTGAATGCAGCGTCCACATCAGTAACATGATCTTGATTTACTTGACTCCATATAGCCACTTGTGTCAGTATGTAATTGATTGCACACTTCCAGCTGGTTCATGCCCCTCTCCATGTCCTTAGCATGTGTTTCTGAAAGTTTAAGACTACTAGCATATTGATGCAGCTCTGTCATTGTCATTTCAGATTTAAGAGCACGTCTGCGCAGCTTTCCACATATGCCAAATGCAATTAGCTGCTGCTTAATTTCATCTTCAACATCATGGAACTGACATGTTCTGGCAAGAATCCTTAATCTAGTAATATATGCATCAACAGATTCAGGGCCTGATTCAGAGCGTCCGGCTCTGAATCAGGCCCTCAGTTTGCAGTTGCATAGCTGCCCTGAATAGATATTTGGAATGTGATAGGCTGCATTTTGGAGCGTAATAGGCAGTCAAAGAGTCCCTGCATTTGGTATAGTCACTGGTGTCTGTCTCTGGCATAGTATCATAAATCTTAGGGCCAGCACTGATAACAAGCATGCTTTTCTTTTTGCTGTCAGTAGTTACTCCCATAGCTGCAATAAAATGATCAAACCTTGCAAGCCACTGAGAAATCAATGCTAGCATGTCAGCCATGGTGACTGTGAGTAAGATAACTGAGTGTGAGCAATGAAACGTTTATCACATCCTCGTCGCCGGTTGTTATATCCTGATGTACCTTTCTTCATAGCAATGACTCATCAAGTATGCTGTTTATGTAGTTTATTTATTTATTGTAAGTAATACTTTCATTAGTACAGGTAATACATAAAGACATCGGGTCAAATGTAAAAGGTAGTTTGTTTTGGTAAATTGCGAGTTTGGTGCTAAACTCGCACTTTTTCACAACTCTCCAATGTAATAGGGTGTCTGTTCACTAAAACTCGCATTTTTCAGAGTTACTAAAACTCCCCATTCTCAAACTCGCATCCAGATGTTTTCACATTGAAAACAATCAACTCGCCCAATGTAATAGAGTGTCTGTTTCAGACTCGCTAAAAAAAAAGATTACCAAAAGTCCCCAAATATTAGACCTGCTTCAGGCTAGCGAGTACATCCTGAGCAGGTCAGATTAACACAGAAACATGCACATATCCATGAGATATGTACATGTTTCTGTGTGTACTTATGTAAAATGTTTTAAATAAAAAAAAATGACGTGCACAACCTCCCCAAAAGCATAACCAGCCCCGGGCTTTATAAAGCCTGTTCTGGTTCTAAAAATACAGGGGCCAAAATGCGTAGGGGGCCCCTGTATATTAAGAACCAGCACAGGGCTTTGTTGAGCTGGTCCTGGTTCTGGAAAATCAGGGGACAAAACGAGTAGGGGTCCCCTGAGAATTCCAGAACCAGCACCGAACTCTTTCTAGCGGGGGGATAATGCCACAGCCAGGGAAAACCTTTCACCGGTTTCCCCGGCCAAAGCATTATCCCTGACCGCTAGTCAGTCCAGGCCAGGGATCCCTGGGGAGTTGGGTACCTCCCCAATAAAGGGGTACCCCTCTCCAGGGTACCCCAGGCCTAGACTGATAGCCCAGGGCTATCCCCAGCACCCTATGGCCGAGGGTGCCGGGTTGATAGTGTAAAGTGTAAAAATAAAGTTTCCATATTGCCTTTAGTTGTAGAACCACAAGTACCAGCAAGCCTCCCCTGCATGCTGGTATTTGGAGAACCACAAATACCAGCATGCAGGGCATTACGGGCCCGCTGGCACTTGTTGTTCCACAACTAAAGAAATACGTAAATAAACAAACATACACAGTGAAAGTAAAATTTTAATTAAACATAATGTAATGCCCCGCATGCCGGTATTTGTGGTTCTCCAAATACCAGCATGCAAGGGAGACTTGCTGGTACTTGTGGTTCTACAACTAAAGACAATATGGAAACTTCATTTTTACACTTCACACTAACACTATCAACCCGGCACCCACGGCCATAGGGTGCAGGGGATAGCCCTGGGCTATCAGTCTAGGCCTGGGATGCCCTGGAGAGGGGTGCCCCTTTATTGGGGGGTACCCAACTCCCCAGGGATCCCCGGCCTGGACTGACTAGCGGTCAGGTATAATGCTTTGGCCGGGGAAACCGGTGAAAGGTTTTCCCTGGCTGTGGCATTATCCCCCCGCTAGAAAGAGTTCGGTGCTGGTTCTGGAATTTTCAGGGGACCCCTACTAGTTTTGTCCCCTGATTTTCCAGAACCAGCTCAACAAAGCCCTGTGATGGTTCTTAATATACAGGGGCCACCTACGAATTTTGCCCCCTGTATTTTTAGAACCAGAACAGGCTTTATAAAGCCCGGGGCTGGTTATGCTTTTGGGGAGGGGGTACATGGTTGTTTTTTAAAACACACACAGAAGCCATCACGGATCTCACTGATCTGTGATGGCTTCTCTAAAACTCGCACCTTTTAATGCTACTCGCATTAAAAGGTGTCAGTTTACATAGGCCTAAACTCGCAAATGCAGTAGCCTCGAGCTGAAAAGTTCGCAGGCTATTAAATTTGCGAGTTTCAGTACAAACTCGCACTTTTTAAAAGTGCGAGAAAGTGTGAGTTTGTACCGTTACTAAAACTGACACCCTATTACATTTGGCCCATCATCTCCTCGTGGCTGTTCTCCTTTCTCCTACTCTCTCCTATATTCCTCCACTTCCTGATCCCATGTCTTTCTATGCTGCAGGATCCTTAAAGGTGATCTAATCTCCAAGCGCCAGTTCAGCACGTGATGGTGGTGATGTCATCGGCTCGGCATTATTGCCGAGTTGGGCAGCCAGTCTGAAAGGGGTCTCAGGCAGTTCGCACCTAGGATGGACCTATGAATAAAATCACCCCGCATACATTATAGATATGCTCCTGGTGCTGTACAGCAAATGTTCTTATTTTTTATTTATTTAAAAAAAATGAAGGCATGTTGACCTTGGCAGCACCCCCTACGAGCTACATCACTGATGACCATCCAGTCAAACTGAACCTCAAGCTGCTATTGTTACTTAGGGGTAAATTTACTAAAGTGAGAGTTTTTAGAAGTGAGTTTTAGAAGAGATGTTGCCCAAACCAAGTATTGGTTTTCCCAAAGTCTGCTGCTTCAGTTTTTAGGATGGAAATTTACATATACTCCAGAATGTCATGAAAAGTGCTCAGATGAATTGCATGACAATGAACTTAGGGCCCGATTCAGACCCACTCGCTAGGCTGCATTCGCATGTAGCCTGCTGATGTTTGCAATCTGCATATGCATAGAAGACGCAGTGCGCTTGCGCGGACCAGTCAATGCGATCGAGAAGTGATCGCCCCTTGTACATAGATGCCTCACTAGTATGAGTGACAGGACGAGCTGTTTGTGGGTGGTGACAGGGGTTGGTCAATGGGAACGGGGGTGTGGTGGTGCAAACACAGCATGTCTGTGCGCCTTAACGCCATTTCAGAGGCATTAATAATTAAGACGCATCATCATAATACACGTCATATGGCTGCATTACACACTGAAGCATTTGCAGTGCTTCCGGTAGGGTATGGTCAGCCACAAGTGCTGCATATGGGTTCGATGGTACTCGATGTTACCGATTGTTGACTACACTTCCTGGAGATGACATGTATTACTAAGGGAAAGTGGGTGTCTTAAGACAGGCTGGTGGGCATCTAAATACACACCGCGATTGCAAGACAAAACATAGTGGGCGTGCTAATGCCTTGCCATGCGATTGCAGGATTTGCATACTTTGGCAACTGATGACTGCATACGAATGCATCTAGTGAGCGGGTCTGAATCGGGCCCTTAATCCCAAAAACAACACTTCCACTGCATTTCAGCCCTGCCACAAAAGGACCAGCTGACATCATGTCAGTAATTCTCTCGTTAACACAGGTGAGAGTGTTGACGAGGACAAGGCTGGAGATCACTCTGTCATACTGATTGAGTTAGAATAACAGACTGGAAGCTTTAAAAGGAGGGTGGAGCATGAAATCTTTGTTCTTCCTCTGTTAACCATGGTTACCTGAAAGGAAACACATGCAGTCATCATTGCTTTGCACAATAAGGGCTTCACAGGCAAAGGAACTGCTGCTAGGAAGATTGCACTTAATTCAACCATTTATCGGATCATCAAGAAATTCAAGGAGAGAAGTTCAATAGTTGTGAAAAAGACTTTAGGGCCCCCAAGAATGTACAGCAAGCACCAGGACCGTCTCCTAAAGTTGATTCAGCTGTGGGATCGGGGCACCACCAGTACGGAGCTTGCCCAGGAATGGCAGCAGGCAGGTGTGAGTGCATCTTCACACACAGTGAGGCAAGGACATTTGGAGGATGGCCTGGTGTCAAGAAGGGCAGCAAAGAAGCCACTTCTCTCCAGGAAAAACATCAGAGACAGACTGATATTCTGCAAAAGGTACAGGGATTGGACTGCTGAGGACTGGGGTAAAGTTATTTTCTCTGATGAATCCCCTTTCAGATTGTTTGGGGCATCTAGAAAAACGCTTGGCCGGAGAAGGAAAGGTGAGCGCTACCATCAGTCCTGTGTCATGCCAATAGTAAAGCATCCTGAGACCATTCAGATGTGGGGTTGCTTCTCAGCCAAGGGCGTGGGCTCACTAACAATTTTGCCAAAGAACACAGCCATGAATAAAGAATGGTACCAAAACATCCTGCAAGACCAACTTCTCCCAACCATCCAAGAACAGTTTGGTGACAAACAATGTCTTTTTCAACATGATGGAGCACCTTGCCATAAGGCAAAAGTGATAACTAAGTGGCTCGGGGAACAAAACATCGAAATTTTGGGTCCATGGCCAGGAAACTCCCCAGACCTTAATCCCACTGACAACTTGTGGTCAATCCTCAAAAGGCGGATGGACAAAAAAAACCCCACAAATTCTGACAAACCCCAAGCATTGATTAGGCTAAAATGGGCGGCCATCAGTCAGTATGTGGCCCAGAAGTTGATTGACAGCATGCCAGGGCGACTTGCAGAGGTCTTGAAATGAAGGTCAACACTGCAAATATTGACTCTTTGCATAAACTTAATGTAATTGTCAATAAAAGCCTTTGACACTTATGAAATGCTTGTAATTTTACTTCATTATACCATAATAACATCTGACAAAAAGGTCTAAAAACACTGAAGCAGCAAACTCTGTGAAAACCAATACTTGTGTCATTCTCAAAACTTTTGGCCATGGCAGTAGTATAAAGCCAGAGTTTGTGTCACTGACTTCCCAGATAATAGGAATAATCTGTACAAACTGGAGAATGGTGAGATCATTCTTGGGAACTTTGCCAACAATGTCACAGCAACCACTCTGACATTCTGTGTTCTACAGTTTGACCTTTTTGTCCAACCCTTTCTATCTGATAGCTGTGTGGGAGACTATAGCTGCTTGTGACGGAGAATGGGGGAAATAATTAAACTTTACCTTTTTATAAAGCTGCATGCAGTGCAAAGCCAAGGTAAGGCTAAATATGGAATTTGCATTCATACTTCATATGTATAATTGTATATTTTTGTGTTTAGTTTGCATTTCAAAATGCTTCATATACTAGCAAAATACTAACAACTTATAATGTCATAGTCAACTATTACTGTAGAGTAATATGAATAAACTATAGCTATATACATGTCTACTGTGTTTAAAGTGGGATGCGGTCAATATCCCGACCTGACACCTTTCAGAATCCCGACCGCCGGAATCCCGAAGGTAAATAGCAGGGATTAGGGGGAGGAGTAGCGTTAGGGTCAGGCACTAAGGGGGGAGGGTTAGGTTTATGGTGCGGGGAGGGGGAGGTTAGGTTTATGGTGTGGGGAGGGGGAGGTTAGGTTTAGGCACTAGGGGGGAAAGTTAGGTTTAGGGATCGTGGAGGGAGGGTTAGGGATAGCAAATGAAGAGGGTTAGGATACCTACCGACAGGTGTCGGTAGCCTAACCCTGTTGGGATCCCGAGCGCCGGCATCCTATACCCATCCCGTTTAAAGCACACATAATAGTGTCATTTTTATTTTTATAAAAACTTTTGCCTTGGTAGTATTCACTGACTACTGTTAATGAAAAGATTAAGAACTGATGGAGGATCGATCTGCTAGCTAACTATCATGAGTCCTCTTATGAAAGGCATAGTAATCTCATTATTGGACTTAATGACCACAAAGGCTATGTGGAAGGTTAGGCTTATTTGTCATGCCCAGATTGCGAATTAGTAAATGACAGTATAAGGAGTAGTATTTCATACCTCCCTGTAGCGTATGTCTCAGCAGTGAGACACAGTGGGGGATAACTGTAGGACACTTGGGTCGTGGCCATGCCCCTGGAGAGAGAATTTTTAAAGATAAATCCAATTTTTTGTGCCGCATACTGCCACATTGTGTGGCAGTACAATACCTCCCAAAAAGACCCATAAATTAGGACACAGGACAGTCCTCTAAAAACTGGACTGCATACCTCCCAACTGTCCCGCATCCAGCGCGACCTGTCCCTCCTTAAGATGTTGAAATGTTGGGAGGTATGGGACTGTCCTGTCAAAATTGGGATGTTTGAGAGGTATGATGCTTGGTCCAGTATCAGTCAATTAACAGTCCTTATGGCATTACCAGAAAGAATTGATAACATAGAGTAACAATATATCCTATATATAAACTACACTGCAGTAGTTATAACATAAAGTAGCAATATATCCTATACATAAACATCACTAAAGTCTCTAACCCGTTAAGGACACACAACCAGTGTGGTTTATGGTCACTGCAAACAAGAATTACCGGTGTACACTACATGGGGTAAATCTACTAAAGTGCGAGTTTTTAGAAGTGGAGATGCTGCCCTTAGCAACCAATCAGATTCTACTTAACATTTAACTAGCACATTCTAGAAGATAATAGCTAGAATCTGATTGGTTGGTATGAGAAACATGTCCACTTCTAAAAACTCTCACTTTAGTAAATTTACCCCCATGTGTCTTATGCTCCCCCCAGGTTCAGGCCTGTTGTTAAGTTGGTTACTTTTCCACTGGATACTAGTGTGAGCATCAGTTGGAGGACTCTCAGCAATGCCTTGGGGGTCTATTCACTTAAGCCTTGGAGAGAGATATAGTGGAGAAACATAAGTACTAACCAATCAGCTCCTGTCATTTTGCAAACACAGAATGTAACTTGACAGTTAGGAGCTGATTGGTTGGTACTTATCTTTCTCCACTTTATCTCTCTCCAAGTCTTATAACCCTTTTACACCAGAGCTAAAACCTGGTTTATTGCAGGGTTAACTCGGGTAGCTTCTTGGTGTAAAAGGGGACAGGGTTGGATTCCTGGGTTAAGTGACCCGGCAATTCAACCCAGGTAACTTGCAGGGTTTAAAACAGGAATGACCCGTGAAACCCTGCAGTGTAAACGGCATGATTCGGGTCACGATGAACCGGATTGTGCCGCATGCCTGCCGATTGGCCGGCTTCAGTGGCACTTGGATATGACGTCATCTCCAAGCATCCATGTGAGGATACGGGGTTCTCTCAATCACCCAGACACCGAGCAGATGAAACCAAAGTGATGGTTTATGTTTCCACAGCACACAGAAGTAGATAATATGTATGGACATGCGGTAAATACAGTGAACAGGCAATAAACAGGTAGCAGTTCAGACAGAGGCAGTCCCAGTAGAGTATATCGTCCCAGAACAATTCCACAAAATAGCTAGAGACCATCAGTCCCCACAGTAGAAACTATCACTGATCACACTTGCAGTGAATAGCGCATAAGTCCCCTCAATCGTTTCCAGGACCCCACACGTAGAAACTATCAGAGATCAAACAGCATTGATAGTCCCTGGGCCCCACCAAGCATTTCCAGGACCCCACATGTAGAAACTATCAGAGATCACACAGCAGTGATAGCCCCTAGGTCCAACCAAGTGTTTCCAGGATCCCATACAGTAGAAGCTAATCACAGAACACACAGCAGTGCAGGGGTGGAACTAGCGGCAGTGCAGCCGGTGCCTTGCACCGGGGCTCGCTGTGGTGCAGGGGCCCATGGCCGCCTGCATCCTACAGCACCGCTGCCCGCCGACCTGGTCCCCATTACCTAAATGTTTGGAGCTGGAGCGGGCCCACTTCGGCCGCTCCAGCTCCAACATGAGAGATTCCCACCATGGCCACACCCCTTGATCCAGCAGCCCGGCCCCTTGTTATGACACGGCGCGCATGACGTCATGATGTCACGTGTGCCGTGTCATAATAAGGGGCCGGGCTGCTGGAGTAAGAAGATCGAGAGGAGCCACGGATCAAGAGGAGCAGAAGAGGAAGAAATAAGGTAAGTGGCGGTGGTATGGAGGGGGGGAGGGTGAAAGAGGCTGGCGCTGGGGGGGACAGGCTGACACACATGCTGGCACTGGGGGGGGAGATGAAGAGGCTGACACACGCTGGTGCTGTGGGTGGGACAGGCTGGTGCTGGGGGGGATGAAGAGGCTGACACATGCTGGGGGGGACATGCTGACACACACGCTGGCGCTGGGGGGGATGAAGAGGCTGACACACACACTGGCGCTGGGGGGGACAGGCTGACACACACACTGGGACTGGGGTGGGATGAAGAGGCTGACACATGCTGGCGCTGGGGGGGGACAGGCTGACACACACTGGGGCTGGGAAGTTAAAAGGCTGACACACACTGGGGCTGCAGGGGGGGAAGGCTAACACATACACTGGGGCTGGGGGGGAGGCTGACACACACGCTGAGGCTGTGGAAGAGGCTGACACACACACTGAGGCTGGGGGGAAGAGGCTCACACACACACTGGGGCTGAGGGGGAAAGAGACTGGCACATGCTGGGGGGGAAGGCTGACATGCTGGGGCTGGGAAGAGGTTGACACACACTGGGGCTGGGGGGGAAAGGCTGAGACACATGCTGGGGCTGGGGGAAAGATGCTGACACGCTGGGGGGAAAGAGACTGACACATGCTGGAGCTGGGGGGGAAGAGGCTGACACATGCTGGGGCTGGGGGGGAAAGAGGCTGACACATGCTGGGGCTGGGGGGAAAAGGCTGAGACACATGCTGGGGCTGGGGGAAAGATGCTGACACGCTGGGGGGAAAGAGGCTGACACATGCTGGGGCTTGGGGGAAAGAGGCTGACACATGCTGGGGCTGGGGGGGAAAGAGGCTGACACATGCTGGGGCTGGGGGGGAAAGAGGCTGTCACACTGGGGCTGGGGGGGAAAGAGGCTGACACGCTGGGGGTGAAAGAAGCTGACACACGGGCTGGGGGGGAAAGAGGCAGACACACGCTGGGAGGGAAAGAGGCTGACACACGCTGGGAGGGAAAGAGGCTGACACACACACTGGGGCTGGGGGGGAAAGAGGCTGACACATGCTGGGGCTGGGGGGGAAAGAGGCTAACATATGCTGGGGCTGGGGGGAAAGAGGTTGACACACTGGGGCTGGGGGGGAAAGAGGCTGACACATGCTGGGGGTGAAAGAGACTGACACACGCTGGGGCTGGGGGGGAAAGAGGCTGACATGCTGGGGCTGGGGAGGAAAGAGACTGACACATGCTGGGGCTGGGGGGGAAAGAGGCTGACACATGCTGGGGCTGGGGGGAAAGAGGCTGACACATGCTGGGGTTGAGGGGAAAAGGCTGACACATGCTGGGGCTGGGGGGGAAAGAGGCTGACACACTGGGGCTGGGGGGAAAGAGGCTGACACATGCTGGGGGTGAAAGAGGCTGACACACGCTGGGGCTGGGGTGGAAAGAGGCTGACACATGCTGGGGCTGGGGGGGAAAGAGTGTGAAATGCTGGGGCTGGGGGTAAAGAGGCTGACACATGCTGGTGGTGAAAGAGGCTGACCCAACGCTGGGGCTGGGGGGGAAAGGGGCTGACATGATGGGGCTGGGGGGAAAGAGGCTAACACACATGCTGGGGGGGAAAGAGGCTGACACACACTGGGACTGGGGGGGAAAGAGGCTGACACATGCTGGGGCTGGAGGGGAAAGATGCTGACACACTGGGGATGGAAGGAACACACGCTGGCAGGAAGAACGAGGCAGAGACATGCTGGGGATGGAGGGAGAATGAGCCTGACATGGCCGCCTGCATCCTACAGCGCCACTGCCCGCCGACCTGGTCCCCATTACCTAAATGTTTGGAGCTGGAGCGGGCCCACTTCAGCCGTTCCAGCTCCAACATGAGAGATACCCACCGCGGCCCCACCCCTTGATCCAGCAGCCCGGCCCCTTGTTATGACACGGCGCGCATGATGTCATGATGTCACATGTGCCGTGTCATAATAAGATGCCGGGCTGCTGGAGTAAGAAGATCAAGAGGAGCCGCGGATCAAGAGGAGCAGAAGAGGAAGAAATAAGGTAAGTGGCGGTGGTATGGAGGGGGGGAGGGTGAAAGAGGCTGGCGCTGGGGGGGACAGGCTGACACACATGCTGGCACTGGGGGGGAGATGAAGAGGCTGACACACGCTGGTGCTGGGGGTGGGACAGGATGGTGCTGGGGGGATGAAGAGGCTGACACACGCTAGGGGGGACATGCTGACACACACGCTGGCGCTGGGGGGGGATGAAGAGGCTGACACACATGCTGGCGCTGGGGGGGACAGGCTGACACACACACTGGGACTGGGGGGGGATGAAGAGGCTGACACATGCTGGCGCCGGGGGGGGGACAGGCTGACACACACTGGGGCTGGGAAGTTAAAAGGCTGACACACACTGGAGCTGCAGGGGGGGAATGCTAACACATACACTGGGGCTGGGGGGGAGGCTGACACACATGCTGAGGCTGTGGAAGAGGCTGACACACACACTGAGGCTGGGGGGAAAAGAGGCTCACACACACACTGGGGCTGGGGGGAAAGAGACTGGCACATGCTGGGGGGGGGAAGGCTGACATGCTGGGGCTGGGAAGAGGCTGACACACACTGGGGCTGGGGGGGGGAAGGCTGAGACACATGCTGGGGCTGGGGGAAAGATGCTGACACACTGGGGGGAAAGAGACTGACACATGCTGGAGCTGGGGGGGAAGAGGCTGACACATGCTGGGGCTGGGGGGGAAAGAGGCTGACACATGCTGGGGCTGGGGGGAAAAGGCTGAGACACATGCTGGGGCTGGGGGAAAGATGCTGACACGCTGGGGGGAAAGAGGCTGACACATGCTGGGGCTGGCGGGGAAAGAGGCTGACACATGCTGGGGCTGGGGGGGAAAGAGGCTGACACATGCTGGGGCTGGGGGGGAAAGAGGCTGACACACTGGGGCTGGGGGGGAAATTTTTCTGTGGTTCATTTGTTTATTTAAATTTGCTTACGCATGTCACTGCATCAAGCCAATCATAACTCTCCAGATATTTGTGGCGCAAGCGTTCCGCATATGCGGAGGTACGTCGACGCCTGCGCTCCTTCGGCTCACGCCGACATATTGGCCAGCTGGAGCGCAGGTGGTCGGACCTGCACCGGCGGACGCCCCGCTTGCTGGCATGCTTTCGCATGCAGATTGCGGAAAGTAAGTGTTCTGGACTGTGGTTTTCAAGTTTATCTTGTGGGCTCTAACTGCGTGTGCATGTTTTCATGACTGTCCTATTGAGTCATTGTAGTCATATCTGCATGTGCATGTTTTCATGTCTGTCCTATTGAGTCATTGTAGTCATATCTGCATGTGCATGTTTTCATGTCTGTCCTATTGAGTCATTGTAGTCATATCTGCATGTGCATGTTTTCATGTCTGTCCTATTGAGTCATTGTAGTCATATCTGCAGGTGCATGTTTTCATGTCTGTCCTATATTTATTTATTTTTTTTGTTTTTTGTTTTTTTGGTTTCCTGTTGAAACTAACAACAATTTTTTGGTCATTTTTTAGGGGCACAGCAAACACTACGGCGGCATCGCCACACAAGACGTCGGTCCCGGCCCCTCTCTCCAACCCCCAATTCCTCTATTCCCCCCCCCCCCAGACCCTGTGGCCGAAATTTCTGCCCTACTTCCCCTCCAGCCCAATTCCCCCTCTCCTCCATTCCTCCCTCCTCCAAATACCCCCTCCCAGGATGGCGAAAACACCATGCCCCTCGGGTTGGGGAATGTAGCCACCTCCGAGGTGGTCCAGGGAGTGGCTTCTGGCTCTCTCGTTTTGGAGAACGGTATGTTTTTAAAGTTTATTTTGGACACCACAAACTGTTTGTATGTAATCATGTGTCGTCCCCATTTTTTTTATTTTTTTTTCGCCTTAGGGTATTTTTGGGGGTTGTCTTTACCTGTTCCTGCTGATGTCACCATACACATATCACACCTGTGTGCCTTTTTTTAGGGCCCTTGTATTTTTGGCATACGACATTTTGGGCTTCTGGGTTTTATCCATGTAATGTATTTTTGGCCCACAAGCTTGTAAGTTTGTGTTTGCTTGTTTTTTGTTTTTTGACAATGTTGCTTCATTATCGATTTATTAATCCCCAAACTTTTGTCACCCACAGAGGAACAGAGGCATCGGGAACAGATTGAGAATTGTGTGGGCCGTATGCGGGAGCAGGTCACCGGGCTAATGCAGGCCCTTGACCATCTGTTGGTCCTCCTTCGGAATTAATTTTTTGTTTTAATTTTTTTTGAAATTGTTTCTTAATAAATATGTTTAAAATCAAGCTCTGTCTCATGCGTTTGGAGTAAATCCAAGATTCTTTACACTGACATAAGTAGACTCTTCAAGCAAGGTTTGCCCCAGAAACTCACTACAGATTGTGTGTTGTATTTTGAATGCAAACAGGCACAAGAAACACCTCCCAGTACCAATGTCATTTTCCTTTTTTGTGGTGGTCAACATGATAGTTTACACCATTTTTCAGGTTCCTATTTGGTGGCCAAACTGCTTAGGACAATCTTACGAAGGCAACTGATTGTACACGATTCCTTGTTGTGTTGGTTAGTACCCCGAAAACATATTACATTTTAGCTCCACTTGCTTCATTACTGGGTTACCCCTTAGGTAAAATTAACGTTTGGGATTTTGTTTACACTTGCTTCTAATGTGCCCAAAAAGGAAACAAATTACACTCTCCAAATATTTATTCACAACAGAAATCAAAATACAAAGTGGTCACTCACAAACAAAACACACAGTGATAATCAGAAAAACTCCACATACCAAAAACACTAAACAAACACACAACAAATCAAGAACTGGTTGACGAAGGTCCATGCCCACATGATTTCACAAATATGGCGTTGCAATATTGGTGTCAGAATATATTCCCGAAGTTTCCACAGAAAGGTTTTTGAAGGGTAGCAGGAAGTAGTCATCGTGGGAGTGCCAAAGATTATGCAAACAAACAGAAGATGGTGCAAGAATTAATATAAAAAAAGATGAACGTTAAAAAACCGTAACACATTGGGTATACACACTGTTGTTTGATCAATAATTACCTAAAATATCGGGCCACCACATCATCGCGTATGGCCCCCCCACATACTGACCTCCAACCAACCTCGGGGGGGCCATCCTCAGGTAAGGCATCCTCTGGCTGCATTGGAACACCACTCCTTATGGCGATGTTGTGAAAGATCCCACACAGGACCACAATTTTCGAAACCATATCCGGCAAATACATGAGCTCGCCACCAGAGCGGTGGAGGCATCTGAATCGGCCTTTTAAGAGGCCGATACAGCGCTCCACCACTTGCCTGGTGGCTGTAAGTGCGGTATTAAACTCACTTTGTGGACCTGGTGTGGGAGCCAAGTAAGGAGTGAGCAGCCAGGGCATGCAAGGGTATCCACTGTCTCCTGTGAAAAAGAATAGACAACATCAGGATCACTGTGTATCAAGCTTAACATTGTTATGTACTAAAGGTCTACACTTACCCAGAAGCCACGCATCACCAGCATGTAGGTTGTTTAATTTGTGCCATATCCCTGATTGCCGGATGACGAAGGAGTCATGTGCACTTCCTGGTAATTTTGCATTCAGGGACAGGATCTGGAGGGAGGCATCACATACCACCATTACATTCAGGGAGTGATAGTGTTTCCTGTTTCGAAATATGGCCTCCAGCCATGCTGGAGGCTGAAGTGGTATGTGAGTACCATCCACAACCCCTATGATGTGTGGGAAGCCAGCTATTTGGTAAAAATTGGCCTTGGCCACACTAAGGGCACCCATATCCAAAGGCATTTGAATAAAATGATGGAGGTGCTTGAAAAGTGCCTCCATCACTGCCCTCAGGATCCGGGAAAAGGAGGATTGTGAGATGCCTGCCACTATTCCCACCGTTGTTTGAAATGATCCTGAGGCACAGAAATGTAACACTGCCATAAATTGCGTAAGTGGTGGTATTGCTGTAGGACTGTCAATTTGCCGCTCCAGATCACTCTCTATTAATGAGAGAGTGTCTATGATGATTTTGGGAGGAAGACGGTAGCGTCTTAAAACCTCATCATCGGGCATTCCAAAAAGGGTGACACGTGTTCGAAATATCTGGGGCCTTGCACGCCTACGATGCCTACGCCTGGGACGAGATTGAGGTTGGTCGGCTTCCGGGAGCATGGCCAGAACAATCCGCCCTAGATCAACCTGAAATGGCAAGATTGTAATGTAAGGCTTTGGACCCACCCCAAAAGAAAATTCTAAACAACTTAGCTTGATGATACCATCCATTGCTGCTTACATGCCGGGGTATTGTCATGATACGTCCAAACTGAAATTAATCACAAAAATTATTTGAAACATTTCACTCTGTGCATTTTTGTTTCTAAATTTTGTGATAGACCAAACTTAAAATATGCGAAACACACATTTGGCAAAAGAGCAAAACGACATTGCACACAGTACATCAAAATGGGTTGAAATGTTTGCCCAAAAAGCGAAAGGGCAACCTCAAAAAAAAAAAAAATATTAATAAGCATTTAAAAATGCGCTAATTAGTTCGCAAATACAAGTCACAATAGTAAGTAGTAAAAATGCGCAAATTAGTTCGCAAATACAAGTCACAATAGTAAGTAGTAAAAATGCGCTAATTAGTTCACAAATACAAGTCACAATAGTAAGTAGTAAAAATGCGCTAATTAGTTCGCAAATACAAGTCACTATACAAACTGTGAAAAATGCGCAAATTAGTTCACAAATACAAGATAAAAAATGGACTTACCAAGAGCAAATATATAAGAGTCCAAATCAAAAGGTCTTTGGGTCCGAAATTAATCAAAGGCTAAAATATATGAAATTATTGATCCAAAATTTACAAAAATGAAGAAACACAATGAAACAACAATTGATCAAAAGTTAGACTTCACAAAACTTACCAAATCAAGAAACGAGGTAAAAAAAATAAAATACAAAAAAGAGAACGGAAAATAAAAACGCAAATCTACCAAACAAAATAATCTCCAACCGCCAACTCCTTTATACGCAAACAAGAAACTCCAGCCAAGGTATCCTCCAACAATCCAAAAACGCCACCTCGACTCGAGACACACCAAGCCATAAATAGTGTTTCGTTTCCCGCTCAAATTAAGGAGGGATCATAGGAACGCACAATCAATGATGCGGCCGCAAAATAAGGACGCATGTATAAATACGTCACGAAAACACATTAAAATTCTGGGGTATTTCTGGATTGGATCTCAGACATGGCGACAGACCAGGGAAACAATGCCCAAGAGTCAGGCGGTAAGTCTTTCATGCATTTTGTATCAATGATTTATTTGAAACATAAGATTGGGCAAGTTGTGATTTTGAGAAATCTGAATATTTACACAAATAGGTGAGGAGGATGACATGGAAGAGGCTGCCGGGCCCAGTATTCCGGCCAAAGCTGCCAAAAAAAAAAGGCAGCCACATTTCACAAGAAAGGAGATGGAGGTTTTGATACAGAAGTGTGTGGACATCCTGCCACAGGCAGACAGGAATATGAGTCTAAGCCAGAAGGGGAGAATGTGGGAAGAGGTAGCCGTTGCTGTCAATAGGGTGGGTGATTATGTCCGTCTAGCCCGGGATGTCAAACGGCGGTAAGTAAACACTTGCCCCCCCTAAAAACAAACACCATTTTAAACAAAAGGATAATGGCTTCCATTTTTTCACATAGATGGGGCGACTTCAAATATCGCCTAAAGCAAAAACTCGCGGACAGGGCTAGGCATGCAAGGGGGACAGGTGGGGGTCCCACCCCTGTGTCATTGGAGTTGACCGATTTAGAAGAGCTGGCACAGGGGTGTGTGCAGCCTGTGGAGGTGTTTGGTGTGTCCAACATGGATACGGACATGCCAGACTTTGCGGCTCCTCATGTTGTCCCAGGTAAATCTTTGGATGTTATCAACTATGAAATGTTATTGTGCCAATATGTAGATTCTAATGTGAGGCTTTTCTCTTTTTTCCTAACAGAGACACAGGCGGATGAGTCTGTTCCAGAGGGGAGCCTTGGCCGCCGAATTTCTGCTGGCTCGGCAGGGGAGGAACCAGTACATCCGGCTGAGGACCCTGCAGAAGCCAGTCCAGGGCAATCCCCCTCGCAGGCAGTGTCCCTCCTCACAGAACTCAATTTCAAATCGGATTTCCATACGGAGATTCTGCAGAGGATGGACGCCAGTCTGCTACGGGTGGCTGAGGCCCTGGAGCAAAATGCTGCGGCCAACGTGACCATTGGTCAGGCCCTGGCGGAAAATACCAGGGCCAACATCCGCATCGCCAATGCCCTGGAGCAGCTCGTTCGCCAGCACATGGTGGAGCCGACCTCCCTTCCTGCCGGAACATCAGGATCCTCCACCTCTGGCACAACATCAGCCAATCCTCCAAATGTGCCTAGTCCTGTGCCTAGTCCAGAGGCCACAACATCTGCCTCTGGACAGGCCAGCCCGATGACATCCCGGACCCGGTCTGGCGCCCTCCCTCCCCCATCCAAACGGGTGAAAAAACGATGACAGCAATGGTGACTTTTCCCACAATCCTTCTGTGCTTGGCTCATATTCCTTTCTGGTCAAAACTTCCCTCTCCTTTCTTGTGAAATGTTTTTAACTTTTTTTTGTATGTTTATGTCAACAGTTATGTTGGGCCAATTTGTTTGATTTTGGGACATATCTTTGTCAAAAAAAGATGATCCCAAATTTTTTTTTTTTTTTAATTTTGTTTGAGCAATAAATTGAAACAAAAAATCTGACATTGGATTGTGAAATTATTGTACAAATGGGTTAAATTGAATCCTGGACCAAAAGGCAAAAACTGAGAAAAAAAAAAAAAAAATGGGCTCTTTAAGGAACGTTTAAAAAATCATATAACGAGGCAAATTCAAGAGGCAAAAATAAAATGGTGCGAAAATTAAAACATGATGACATTATTGTTACAATAGGCCCTAACCACCAAATTGAGGGCAAAATAAACCCTCACAAATGTTCGCAAATTGATTGTGTCATCCTGACATTAGCAGCTCTGATTTCCACCTGCGTACGGTTTTGTGCTATCCCAAAAAACTGATTTCCAAACACATACCAAGCCGGTTTTCAATCCAACACTAATTGCTTTTCAGCCCTCCCGCGATTAATCGCAACAACATCGTGGAGTCCCGGGACGGAGGAGAAGGCCATCGCCAATGTGGTCGAGTAATCCAGACCCTAAGCTGTGCGAGCATTTTGAAGGGAAAGAGGATCATCCAGTGACGTATGAGTCGGTCCGAACACATTTTACGCTCGCATTTGCTAATGTATGTACGCCCCAAAAACGCCTCGCCACGCCTGCGTTTTTCCATCTCCACCCCCGTCAACACCCAAAAACGCCCTGTTCTGGCAATCACATTTGACAGGTCACTTCCTGTACGCTATTTGACGAACGAGACCAAAAAAGCTCGCAATCTGCCGTACGCACATGCGCACTGTTACACCGACGCATGCGCGGTTATTCAACATCGGAACGCAACGAGCGTACTGCTGTTTGCGAGTGGCTCTGAATGAGGGCCTTTGTTCCAACTCCGGGTCAGACCCGGAATTTAGGTAGAAAAGGGGTATTAGTGAATAGAGCCCTTAGTCTTACTTCTGTTCGGTGTTGGATGATCCATTTCTAGAGATAGCTCCAGGTGCAGAAATGCAGAATAGGCAGAGTATATGGCCTCAGGCTTCTTGTGAAGCAGTCTCTGGAATTAGAGTGTATACTCACTACAAGACACTGATAAGCCCTTTATGCTAATCAAACTAGAAAAATACATTACTGTGCAAAGACTAATTGGAAATCCTAGCTCACTAAGGGCCTCATTCAGAGGCGGTCAGAGGATGCAAGCGGTCGCTCAGAAACTGGACGGCCGCTTGCATCCTGACTGCCCGCCTCTGTTTCGGTCGTTAGGCTGTGGGTTTACACCCACAGCTCTAACGACCGCTCGGGTGATGGTCGCGATGGTCAGAGACCATCGCGACCATCGGGGCTTACGACGAGACCCTAGGGTAGGGTCTCACTTGTCGTAAGCCCCGGAGAGCTTCTGGCTCTGTCAGAGCCGGAAGCTCTCCACTGACATCACTTGTGATGTCAGTGGGGCCTTCCCCAAACGGTAGGCATTCCCATGGGAACGCCTCCGTTTGGGCTGCCACCCCCCGGCCCGCCTTCCAAACGGGGCGAGCTGTCAATCAACATCGACAGCTCGCCCCCTTTGGAAAGAGACCTGCTACGACCGGCGCTGTCGGTCATAGTGGGTCTCACGCATGCGCACGAAGGAGCCGGCTCCCTCGTGCGCATGCGCACTGGCCAAACATCGAGGTGGCTGTGCGGTCGTAGACTGTACGGCCGCCTCTGAATAAGGTCCTAATTGCTGCAAATTTGACACATCTTAAGTAAATTGATTGCCTCTCTCTGGTTTGCCAATTTTATAGGCTCTAGAACAAACTCACAGTAGGTCTGGACATAGAAAGACAATGGTTTACAAACATTTTTTTTTTTAGATGGTTTTTCCATTCGATGGTGACTTAATCTGTCAGCCACCATCATATGGTGTGGTAGCGATGGTCTTCTGATGATTAAATACAGCTGAATACAGCTGTTAAAAATGTGTCACAGACTCAGGAGCAATGGATTTCTGTCTGCTATGCATGTGATGTTACTTCCTTCAAATGGTTTTGAAGCAATAGTTAGTTACCATTGCATCAGAAAATTCAATGTCACTGAGCTGTGCGCGGCCAGCGCCGGAGTTATAGACTATAGTGTATGCACAGGTCACCAAGAAAATGGCCACGGCGGCCATTTTCCCTGTATTGCGCATTCGCAAATGACGGGAATATGGCTGCCGCGGCCATTTTCCAGTCGTTTTACAGCGCCGGACCCCCGCGCCGACGTGGGACTCCGGAGAGGTAAGTAATATTATCGATGCAGGGTGTGCGGTGCGGGGCCCCCCTGGACCCAGGGGCCCGTGTTCCCCACACACCCTGCACCCATTATAGATATGCCCCTGGTTCCAGGAATGATAACATCATCTGATGTAGCTGAGCTGTGAACAGGTTTTGTGAACAGATTCTGCATTTCTTGCCAGCGGATTTACTGAGAGCCTCATATAAGAAGAGAACCTGTCAGGGGGACAAGTGGTTGCTGCCTGCACATTTGCTTTTCTGTCATTAAACTACTTTTTACAGTCTATACTGTGGATATTGTTTTATTGAAACAATGGGCCTGATTCAGACCCACTCGCGAGCGGCTGTCCGCTCGCAAGTGGGTCGATGTTCTGGACTGAGCATGCGCACGACGGAGGGAGCTCCGTCGTGCGCATGCGCCAGACGCGACGAGCGAAGGAAAGTCCTTCGCTCGTTGTGTCTGATCAAAGGGGGCGTGCTGTCGATGTTGATTGACAGCACGCCCCCTTTGGTAGGCGTGCCGGGGGCGTGCCTCCCTGACGGGGGCGTTCCCACGGGAACGCCTCCCGTCAGAAGCCGGCCCACTGACATCACTAGTGATGTCAGTGGGAGTGATTTTGGCTCTGATAGAGCCAAAATCACTCCAGAGCTTGCGGTTGAAAACCTCAACCGCAGGCTCCGGCTCGCAATTCCGATGGTCGCGATGGTCACGACCATCGCGGCCATCAAAATGCACGCTCGTATAGCCTGTGGGTGGTGACCCACAGCTATACGAGCGTCCAGGAGGACGCTCCATTTTCATGGAGGCCGGCCCTCATTCAGAGCGTGCGCTCTGCTCAGAGCGTACGGCTCTGAATGAGGGCCAATATCAATTGGCAACAAGGGTAAATCTGTGTCTGAAATGCACGCATTCAGAGATGGACGCAATGCTAATGTTTATGCAGTTGAGCAATTATCGGTAATCAGGGCAGTTTCTAGGGTTTGAGGCTCCCAGTGCGAGCAGTCAAAATGCACCCCCCCCTCGAAGCAGTAATATTGTGGAGTGGGCGTGGCCTCATCGTAAGGGGGTGTGGTATCACAGTAAGGGAGTGTGATCTCGAAAGACCACAGAATGACAGCCACTGTGACTACTGAGTACTGGGTTGGCTAACCTGTCAGGGGCAAAGCGCTGAAAAATATATGTAGTTAAACAAAAGACAGACAGCATGCGCACGCCGTAGGCGCGTGCTCAAAAAATGGGGTGTGGCCTAGCTGTCACAAGCCCACGCCGCATTTCTGTGTGCATGCCTTTGGTGTGACATTTGCAGAAGTATGACCTTGCATCACACTCGTTTTTAGTCGCGTTGGGAGCGAACCCAACACATTGAAAATACAAGCCAGATCCACATAAAATACACTGAAATAAGCCAGGTCCACATAAAATACACTGCAACAAACCACTTCCACACAAAATATATTGGAAAAGCCAGAGGCACATAAACTACGTTTTAAAACCACATCCACTTCAAATACATTATTAAATCCAGAACCACATAAAACACATTGAAAAAACAAGATTCACATAATACACAATTCATTCCAGCCCCCTCCCTTGCCATTCCATCCCGACAGGTCTTAGGCTTCCCCCCCACTGGCTCTCAGGCAAAAGTGCCCATTATGCAGTGCCCCCTGTAGTTGTCCCCATATGCAGTGTCCCCTGTATTTATGCCCCTTATGCAGTGCCCACAGTGGTAGTGCAACTTATGCAGAGCCCACAGTAGTGATGCCCTTTATACAGTGCACCCAGTAGTAGTGCCCCCAGGAGTGGTGCCCCCTATACTATGCCACCATTAGTAGTGCCCCCTGTAGTTATGCCCCCATCAGTAATGCCCCCAATAGTAATGGTCCCTGCTGTAGTGCCCCAGTAGTAGTGTCCCCAGTTGTATTGCCCGAAATAGTAATGCCCCCTGTAATAGTGTCCCCAGTATTAATGCCCCTGTATTAGTCCCCCCAATAGTAATGCTCCCTTTGTACTAGTGCCCAAAGCAGTAAAGCCCCAAGTAGTAGTGCCCCCAGGCCCTGAGTAATGCCCCCAGTAGTGGTACCTCCTAAGCAATGCCCCCAGTAGAAGTGCCCCCCCGAGTAATGTCCCTAGTAGTGCCTGCCCCCAGTAGTGGTGTCTCCCCCCGCAGAAGTGCCCCCGGAGTAATGTCCCCAGGCTGCCTGCATATAAAAGAAAAAACAGTAACACTTACCTTCAGCCTCGCTCCGGCGTCCGCTCCGCTCGGCTGCTCCTCTGCACTATGGGAAAGACGTCATGACGTCCTCCCCTAGTACACACTGGGGGAGCCGGGAGCCAGAAGCCGGAGCCTCCGTCTCTCCGGCTGCTCTGCTCTGCTCTGCTGGGCGCCCGCTGGTAACTGAATCTCAGCGGGCACCCGGCAGTTAATATTCTGTTTCTGCTGCAGAGGTCGGAGGCGGCGCGCCCCGTGCGATTGCACGGGTCGCCTGCCCCTAGAAACGGCCCTGTCGGTAATCTGCGCATGAGTTGCACTGTGCATAAATTCATGAATTGATTAATGTATCCTGTCACTCACAGTGAGGATTTATTTTCAAAAGTGATCGACAGACAGGGACAGTTTGTGTTGCGACCATTTGCGTGGAGTGTTTCAGCCTGCAACTGGGATCCCATAGATAATAAAAATGGCTCCGGTGGCTCAGTACCCACAGCCACCCTAGGGTTACTCAGAAGCAGTGGCGTAACTAGGGCAGGGCGAGCGGGGTTCGTGCCCTGGGCGCCGTTGGACCGGCGGCGCGGGGGGGCGCCGCCGGCCACGGTACCGGCCCGCCCGCCCTAGTTAGCCAGTGTAGCGCCGACCGCAATGAGTGCGGTCAGTGCTACACATTTGCACAGGACCGGCGCTAGTCTTCCAGCGCCGGTCCTGTGCTGCATGCCTGAGCCCGTTCCCTCCCCCTGAGCGCTTGCCCAATAGCGCCAGGAGGCGGGCTCAGGCTGTGCATAACACACGCATCACCGCCAGCGCTGGCGGCGATGCGTGTGTTAAACAGCAGCCAATGAGAGTCAGATAGACTCTCATTGACTGCTGCAGCACCCACTGCAAGAGCCGGACTTCCGTCCGGCTCCTGCAGTGGGTAATGGGACTGACGTCATGACGTCAGTCCCATAATGCTGAGCGCACCAGCCCGGGCGGACTGGCGGTCGGGAGCGGCGTCGCGGACAGGAGCAGGAGCAGCGTGGAATCAGGAAAGTATATTTTTATATATATTTCTTTATTTTTAAACCTGTCTGCTCAACGGGGGAGGGGTTGGCTACTACTGGGGGGGACCTCTACTGGGGGCGTCATTGGGAGGACCTATACTGGGGGGGGGCTACTCTACTGGGGACTACTACTTGGGGGGGGGACTACCACTAGGGGCATTCTAAAAGGGGCCTAGTATTACTAGAGGCACTGCACTCGGGGGACCACTACTGGGGGCAATAATAGGAAGGGCCACTACAGGGACCACTGGATGGGGGGGGTCACTACTGGGAGCCTGCATCAGGGGGACCACTACTGGGGGCACTGCATGGGAGGGGGGGACACTACTGCTGGGGGCACTATATAAGGGGCTTACTGCTAGGGGCACTGCGGGGACTACTACAGGGGGCACTAGATAGGGGGGATCACTACAGGGTGCCTGCATAAGGGGACCACTACTGGGAAAACTGCATGGGGGGGACTACTGCTGGGGGCACTATATAAAAGGGCACTGCATAAGGGGATACCGCTACTGGGCGCACTGCATTGTGGGGACTGCTACTGGGGACACTGCATAAGGGGGAACACTACGTGGGGCACTGCATTTGGGAGGGCCACTACTGGGGGTACTGAGTAAGGGGAACTAATTGGGGCTGTATAAGAGGGACCACTACTGGGGATACTGTATAAGGGGCACTACTATGGGCCTGCATGAGAGGGACCACAACTGCATACTGGGGGTACTGTATAGGGGGTACTACTGGGGTTAAGGTGCATATGGATAGGAATGTTCAGTTTGAAAATAAAGGAGTGTGTCATGTTGACACGCCCCATTTTTAAGTGACCACGCCCATTTTTTGCCGCGCGCGCCTTCGACGCGGGCACATGGGGGTGGGGCTCCCTTTTCAAATTTGCCCTGGGCTCCAAATACCCTAGTTACACCACTGCTCAGAAGTCCGATAATCGTATGATATGCGTCTTTGCATTCGGTCGCTTGGATATGCAAAGCTGCCAGTGGGCATCTCAATACAAATCCAGATGGCTGCAACATTTGCATATTTTCGCAGTTGCTGCTTACAAATTCGCAGCTGCGGTGGCATTAGCGTATCTGATGTCTTTTTTCCATTTTATACTAATTTCACATTGATCAAAGTAATTGTGATTTGTCTTTACTTATATAAGAAACTAGAGCTTCTCTGGCTGCTGGAGATGTGCAACATAGGGCCTGATTCAGAGCCGCTCGTAAGCGGCCGCTCGTTCGCTCCGAGCGATGTTCGCACATCTGCGCATGCATATGGGTCGTAATGCGCATGCGCCAACCAGTCAGTGCAATCGGAAACCGAGCGCTCGCCAAATAGCGAGTGCCTGCTAATTTGAGTGACAGGATGAGGCGTTTGTGGGTGGTAACAGGGGAAGGTGCTTGAAAACGGGGAGTGGAGATCCAAACGCAGGCGTGCCAAACGGTCAAAACGGGCGTTTTAAGGGTGTGCATAATTAACAAAGCAGCGTCATCGGCCACGTCACTTGGTTGTCTCTTAGCCTGAACTGTTCGCATGATTGCGGTAGGATAAACCTACCACAAGCACTGCGAGCAGTTCAGATGCTTTTCGATGTACAAATAAATGCCTTTCGATTAATCAAATAAATAGCAGAGATGACGTAGGATGCGAGCGGCCAGGGGGCGTCTTTACAAAATAGCGAGCGCATGTTTCGTTCGCTCGCTCAGACATAGAGGCGTCAACAGACCGCAAAGAGCGAGCGCTCAATTTAAATAGCCGGACCCTTTTTCTGAACGAGCGAGCGCAAATAGCGTCCGGCTCTGAATCAGGCCCAGTGTTCCTGATTTGCTTTTTGTTCACAAAAATCTAAGGGACCTACAAGACTATTATGTATATTTCAACTGCCACAAAAAAATTAGCATATTAAATGTATGAGCCCAATACTACATAACATTGAGCCTGATCCCAGTGGCACACAAGTCCGAATGCAGCTGCATATCACGACGGGATATGTTCAATATCCCGGCACAAGGTAATGCCGATGCTCAGAATACTGGCGCCGGAATCCTGATACCTGTCAGAATCCCGGCGCTGGCATCCTGAAGGTAAGTAGTGGGGTTGGGGGAGGGTTAGGGTCATGCACACAGGGGAGGGTTAGGTTTAGGGTGCGGGGAGGGGGAGGTTAGGTTTAGGCACTAGGGGGGAGGTTAGGTTTAGGCACTAGGGGGGAGGGTTAGGGTAATGAGAGGGGTGTCGGTATCCTAACCATGTCGGGATGCCGGCGTCTGGATTTTGACCGCCGGGATCCCGAGCACCAGCCTTCCGTACCCATCCCCTCATGATTTATGGCTCCTTACTGTTGAGCTGAATTCAAATGTCAGTTCATCAGACTTCACTGGAGCGCCCAATATAATTTTGAACATATAGATGCTGATGAATCAGTGTACAAGCGGATAGTCTCATAGGACTTGAGGCATTTACAGTTGTGACCGCATTATTGCAGGCCCATTGTGTCACAAAAATCCAATTTGACGAGAATTGTTTTGGCACATTGTACTGAAATATGCAATGGACTATTACTCAAAGTCTGTCATAAAATGACATAAATACAACTTTTTAACAAATATGAATGAATGTAATATAAAGGTATTTACTAATATCAACAAGAAATGCCAGAATGATCTCATCACAAAATATGTAAGCAAAATTATTGGAATAGAATGCCTTCTATTTTAAATACACTGTTTAGATTTTGTTATGGAAAAGAAAACTAAGCATGTTTATTGCTTCTGATGAATAATATATTTACATGTTAGCTATAATACAGTTTTTTTCTAATTTAGCATGTCTGTTATAAAAGTATTTGTAAAAAACATTATGTTTCCACCAATGCCGTCTTTATAATTTGTATTTAACAAAAGAATGGTTTAGACATGCGGGCATGCACTATATCCACTTGTGTTATTATATAACTGTCTACAAATATAATCAGAAAATAAAGAAGTAGTAAACTGAGACCATTTGTTTGGTAGTGACTGAAAACATTTAGACTTGAATAAAGTACTCACAGTAAGTACAAGAGAGAAATGTAAACATTCAAATTCCATGAAAAAGATTATTTTTTCTGCCAAAGGATTAATGTGCCACGTTCAGTTTTTACATAGGTAGCAGATTTGAAAAAGGTATAAGTCCACAAATTTCAACCTTTTTAAATAGTGTACATATTATAACTTAGGGCCTGATTCAGAGCTGCTCGCTTGCGCTGTGTTTGCAAGCGGCCCGATGTTCTGCGCACGCGCATGCTTTGTTCTGCGCGTGCGCAAACTACACACTGCGATCGCAACCCTCTTGCCCGCCCAGCAAAGGCAGCCCAGAATAATGAGTGAAAGGAGAGGCCGTTTGTGGGTGGTAACAGGGGCAGGACACTAATAACGGGGGGTTGGAGATGCGAACGCAGGCGTGCCTGAGTGTTTCAACGCCGTTTTAGAGGCATGCATTATTAACAGGCAGCGTCATAGTACACATCACTTGCCTTTTTTTACCCTTTTTTCCTCGCAATGCTTGCGGTAGGGTAAAGCAACATCAAGCACTGCGTTAGCATCTGATGGTGCTCGATGTACCAATGTTTTAATACACTTCCTGGAGATGACTTGTGCTGGTGGGCGGCTCTTCCTGTGCGATTGGGCGTACGCTCAGACAAAGTGAGCGCTCGCTAAGACATGGTGGGCGTGCTTATGCCTTGGAGAGCGTTCGCTTCCCGTGGCGTCACTTTGACAAATTTGCATACGTATCCAGCGAGCGTACGCAGATAGTGAGCGGGTCTGAATCAGGCTCTTAGACCAGCAAATCCTTAGTACATGGGCACCTATTGTGACCAAAGGTTAAAAGCAATACATACACTATTATTAGTATGCATCCAAATAAGCAAAACAAATATTAGCTTGCATTCATTTAATTTATATAATTACATTTCTGTAAACATTTCTACACTTCTGGTATATAAAAACATGAATTATATAAATTGGCAATTCCATAATAAGATAACACCATAATTATATAATTATAATCTTGTGGATCATTCACTAAGGGCCTGATTCAAAGATTTACACATTGCAGATATGTACGTACATTGAGCAATTGGTTTGCAATTACGCATGCACACAGGATTCATTTGCAAAGCGAATGACAGGTAGTCAGCGTTTGAGGGAGGTAACGGGGGGGTTCAGTTGGACAAACGCAAGCATAACTGACTGGTTAAATGCTGTTTCACGGGCGTGCATAAATTAACTTTTGCAATCACCTTTGCAGCATGAGAGCTCTCTGCATGTCAGGAGGGCTGCAGTGTTTGCGGCAGGTCAGACTTCAGACTCGACTTATATGCTGCATGATGGTACCGATGCACATCGTCAGGCTAATAGCAGAAGGCAGCAGTCGGTATCCCTATGCTCAGCTAAGCTTTAAAAGCCATTAGCATATTTTCACAGCTGCGTTGGGAAAATTGCAGTTGGGATTGCATTGCAGCTGCATCTCTGAATCAGGCCCTAATTGTACATCTACTAGCCCTGTGAACTGTATTGCATCTCTATTTAACTTTTCTCTGACTTCCAGACAGGATGTATCCAAAAGGTCAAAACTTATAATGTTGACATTCATAATGTCGACAATCTCAAAATGTTGCCAAGTAAAATAAAATGTTGGCATTGTTAGAATGTCAACATTAGGGTTAGGTTGCGGGCAGGAGGATTAGGCTGTGGGGGGAGGTTAGGGTTAGACTGCAGCAGGTTCAGGGTTAGGCTGCGGGCGGGAGGGTCTGGTTTAGGCTGCGGGGGGGGAGGTTAGGGTTTGGTTGCCGGGGGTTTCGGGTTAAGCACTTGAGGGAGGGTTAGAGATTAAGGGCAGTGGCGTAACTATAAATTTTGCTCCCCCATGCCAAAAAAGTTTCAGGCGCCCCCACCCCCCCCCTCCCTTCCCCGCCCAAATATCAAACACACCCAAAGACGACATTTAAGGTGTGTGGTTACATGATACAGTAATGTGCCTTACACATTATGACACACTAAGTAATGCCACTTATAACACAGTATGCCACACCGGAATGCCCCTTACAACACATTATGCCACACAGCAATGCCCCTTACACATGCCACACAATAATGCCACGTATAACACATAATGACATACAGTAATACCCTTATAACAAATTTATGCCACGCTGTAATGCCCCTATTTCACATTATGCCACACTGTAATGCCACATACAACACATTATGCCACACAGTAATGCCCCTAATAGCACGTTGTGCACACATTAATGCCAAATACACATTATGCCAAACAGTAATGCCCATTACATCCCACCCTGACAGATCTACTTCACCAACCCTCCTCTCTGCTCCTGCCAGTCTGTCACCTCAGCTCAAGACAGGTTGCACAGATTTTATGTCCATGTAGAACCAGATTATTGGGAACATAGTTTATAACCTGTAAACTGTGTGTATCAAGTTAGTGCCCCTTATACAGTGCCCCCTATACTAGTGCCCCTTATGCAATGCCCCCCTGTAATAGTGCCCCTTATGCAATGCCCCCTGTAATAGTGCCCATTATGCAGGGCCCCCTGTAGTTGTGCCCATTAAAGTAGTGCCCCCTGTAGTTGTGCCCCATATGCAATGCCCCCTATACTAGTGCCCTTATGCAATGTCCCCTGTAATAGTGCCCCTTATGCAATGCCCCCTGTAGTAGTGCCCATTATGCAGGGCCCCCTGTAGTTGTGCCCATTATGCAGGGCCCCCTGTAGTTGTGCCAAGTAAAGTAGTGCCCCCTGTAGTTGTGCCCCATATGCAATGCCCCCTGTAGCAAGTGCCCCTTATGCAATGCCCCCTGTAATAGTGCCCATTATGCAATGCCCCCTGTAATAGTGCCAATTATGCAGGGCCCCCTGTAGTTGTGCCCATTAAAGTAGTGCCCCCTGTAGTTGTGCCCCCTTTAGTAATGCCACCTGTAGTTGTGCCCCTTCTAGTAGTGCCTCTTTTAGTAGTACCCCCTGTAGTTGTGCCCCTTCTAGTAGTGCCCACTGTAGTTGTGGCCTCCCCAAACCTCTCTCCCTCCCCCCCCTCCCTCACTTACCTGACTTTGCACGCTGTCATCCGCGTTGTCTCTCCCGCTGCCGCGCTGACTGTATCTAAATAGATCCAGCAGACGCGGCCGTGCAGGTTCCCCAGGTCGCGGGCGATGTCATGACGTCACCCGCGCGCTGCATCACTGGGAACGCTGGCCTCTGAAGTGATCGGAGGCTTCCATAGCCTCCGATCATTTCAGAGGCCAGTGCTCACAGTTGCAGTGGCGTAACCACTGCCCCCGTCACCCCCAAGCTACCCGGCGCCTCCAAGCCACCGCGGGGGCTGCGGGGGCAGTAGTTACGCCACTGATTAAGGGGTCTATTTACTAAACCTTGCTAGGAGATAAAGGGAATGGAGATAAGGTACCAGCCAATCAGTTCCTGTCATTTTTCAAACACAGCCTGTGACATGACAGTTAGGAGCTGATAGGCTGGTACGTTACCTCTGTTCGCTTTATCTCTTAACAAAGCTTAGTATATAGAACCCTAAAGGAGAACTGCTCACTGGAACACCGGAGGATCACAGCTCTGACCAGGAAGCCATGTAGAACTCGCTGCAAGGTAAGTCACATCGGAGCAAGGTAAGCCACCAGTGGGCCACCAGGGACTATGGGCCTGATTCAGAGCCGGACGCTATTTGCGCTCGCTCGGTCAGAAAAAGGGGCCGGCTATTTAAATTGAGCGCTCACTCTTTGCGGTCTGTTGACGCCTCTATGTCTGAGCGAGCGAACGAAACATGCGCTCGCTATTTTGTAAAGACGCCCCCTGGCCGCTCGCATCATACGTCATCTCCGCTATTTATTAGATTAATCGAGTACATCGAAAGGCGTCTGAACTGCTCGCAGTGCTTGTGGTTGGATTTTCCTACCGCAATCATGCGAATAGTTCAGGCTAAGAAACAACCAAGTGACGTGGTCGATGACACTACTTTGTTAATTATGCACACCCTTAAAACGCCCGTTTTGACCGTTTGGCACGCCTGCGTTTGGATCTCCACTCCCCGTTTTCAAGCACCTTCCCCTGTTACCACCCACAAACGCCTCATCTTGTCACTCAAATTAGCAGGCACTCGCAATTTTGCGAACACACGATTTCCGACCGCACTGACTGGTTGGCGTATGCGCATTACGACCCATACGAATGCGCAGATGTGCGAACATCGCTCGGAGTGAACGAGCGGCCGCTTACGAGCGGCTCTGAATCAGGCCCTATATGTTGATATTCTAACATACCAACATTTCATCACTGTCTATATGTTAAGTGTCAAAATGGTCAACATTAACATTTTGACCACATCAACATTCTCATGTGGACATGACTGTCGACATTATTATTGTCGACATATCATACCACACCCCTTTTAGACTGCTTTCTAACAAGCATGTGAGGTGGCTTAGGGAAATTATTTGCTGGGTACACAGCATATTTGTAACTGGGATTACTTATGTAGAAAACACAACACAATTTAAGCAAATAACTCAAATCGATAACAATCCCAAAACATTTAAAAAACAAAGGGCCTGATTCAGACCCACTCGCAAGCGGCTGTCCGCTCGCAAGTGGGTCGATGTTGTGCACTGCACATGCGCACGACAGCGGGAGCTCCGTCGTGCGCATGCACCAGACACGACGAGCGAAGGACTTTCCTTCGCTCGTTGTGTCTGATCAAAGGGGGCGTGCTGTCGATGTTGATTGACAGCACGCCCCCTTTGGTGGGCGTGCCGGGGGCGTGCCTCCCTGACGGGGGCGTTCCCAAGGGAACGCCTACTGTCAGAAGCCGGCAAACTGACATCACTAGTGATGTCAGTGGGAGTGATTTTGGCTCTGATAGAGCCAAAATCACTCCGGGCCTTGCGGTTGAAAAACTCAACCGCAGGCTCCGGCTCGCAGTGGCGATGGTCGCGATGGTCAAGACCATCGCGGCCATCAAACTGCACGCTCGTATAGGCTGTGGGTGGTGACCCACAGCTATACGAGCGTCCAGGAGGACGCTCCATAATTATGGAGGGCGGCCCTCATTCAGAGCGTGCGCTCTGCTCAGAGCGTACGGCTCTGAATGAGGGCCAAAGTATTTTCCCTAATGCCGCTTGCCCTGAAGCCTCCTATTATCTCTACATACACCTCACCGCATACAGAGCACTTTCTCATAACAAACTATCTTGCCACAGCAATTAATTGCATGTTCCACTGTATTCCTCTCGATTTTAATATGGGGTTTCTGGACAATATGTGGGGACACACAAAAGTCTCTGTGGAAAGTAGACAAACCGCTTTACTCAGGATCTATTTGAAATTTCTTATATTAAATCCATTCAACCTATGTACAGCAAATTGCTTTCATTAACATTTTGGTATACCATTACCATCCTCAGAGTAATGTAGATAGAACAAGCAGACAAACAATATATATATAACTTTATATAGATAATCTATGAGTTTGAAGACTGCTACTTTCCTGATCATGGAATTATGGGCCTGATTCAGAGCCGCCTGTAAGCGGCCGCTCGTTCGCTCCGAGCGATGTTTGCCCAACTGCACATGCGTACGGATCGTAATACGCATGCGCGAACCAGTCAGTACGGCCGAAAATCGTTTGTTCGCTAAATAGCGAATGCCTGCTATTTTGAGTGACAGAATGAGGCGTATGTGGGTGGTAACAGGGGAAGGTGCTTGAAAACGGGGAGTGGGGATCCGAACACAGGCGTGCTTAAAGGTCAAAACGGGCGTTTTATGGGTGTGCATAATTAATACAGCAGCGTCATTGACCACGTCACTGGGTTATTTTAGAGCCAGAACTGCTCGCAAGATTGTGGTAGCAAAAACCAACCACAAGAATAGCGAGCAGTTCATACACTGGTCGATGTACTCGACTAATCTAATAAATAGCGGACATGACGTAGGATGCGTGTGGCCAGGGGGCGTTTTTTTTTTTTTTTTAAAACGGCCGCAAGTTTTGTTCGCTCGTTCAGACATAGAGGCGTGAACAGACCGCAAAGAGCGAACGGTTCATTTGAATAGCCACCCCTAGTTTCTGGACGAACGACCGCAAATAGCATCCGGCTCTGAATCAGGCCCTATGTGTATTCATTGCAGTTGAGGTGTAATGGTTAGCATTACTGCCTCACAGCACTGAGGCCGTGGGTTCAATTCCCACTATGGCCCTAACTCATACTTGCCTACTTTTGAAAAAGCATTTCAGGGAGATTGTGAAAGCTGCACCTATGAGCGCGTGGTACAGTGGGCGTGTACTGATAAATCTGAGAGGCGTGTCCTAAACCTGACTTACATCCAAATGTAAACCAGCCCAAAAGCAGTTACTAAGATCTGTTTGTTGATGAAAACACACTAATACTTTTCAGAAAATCATGGGGATCATTGTGCCTTATAATAACCAATGCAAGGAAATGACACTAATGATCCCATTTGAATGTATATATCTGTTTTTTAATATAACAGCTTCATAATGGGGGTAAGGATGAAATGAGGGAGATTGCTAGACTCTTCAGGGAGAGAGGGAGATTGCTACTATTTCAGGGAGTCTCCCTGACAATGAGGGAGAGTTGGCAAGTATGCCCTAACTGTGTGGAGTTTTTATATTCTCCTTGTGCTTGCGCGGGTTTCCACCCACACTACAAAAATATACTGGTAGGTTAATTGGCTCCCAACAAAAAAAATTAATCCTAGTGTGTGAGCATGTGATAGGGAATATAGGGCCTGATTCAGACCCACTCGCGAGCGGCTGTCCGCCCCCCGATGGAATTCACCACGAACGCCAGATATTTAAACTAGGGGTGCGGGGCTAACTTGCACAATTCTCATAGAATCACCCTCAACGCACGGACCCGCCGATCCCCAGTAATATTCTCCCCACTACACTAGGAAATGGGCAGAATGCGGGAGAAGTGCCTACCCTTCCAGGGGTGCAGGGGGGGTTACCTGAAAAATCGGGAGCCTCCTGCGACTTCCGGGAGGGTAGGCAAGTATGGTGCTATATAAATAACTGGTAGTAATAATAATATAACTTCTAATCATTTTAGTAAAAATCTTGTTGGGACTTGGGGCCTCATTCAGAGGCGGTCGGAGGATGCAAGCGGTCGCTCAGAAACTGGGCGGCCACTTGCATCCTGACCGCCCGCCTCTGTTGCGGTCGTTAGGCTGTGGGTTAACACCCACAGCTCTAACGACCGCTCCGGTGATGGTCGCGATGGTCAGAGACCATCGCGACCATCAGGGCTTACGACGAGACCCTAGGGTAGGGTCTCCCTTGTCGTAAGCCCCGGAGAGCTTCTGGCTCTGTCTGAGCCGGAAGCTCTCCACTGACATCACTAGTGATGTCAGTGGGGCCGCCCCCAAACTGTAGGCGTTCCCATGGGAACGCCTCCGTTTGGGCTGTCACCCCCCCGGCCCGCCTTCCAAATGGGGCGAGCTGTCAATCAACATCGACAGCTCGCCCCCTTTGGATCGAGACCCGCTACGACCGGCGCTGTCGGTCGTAGCGGGTCTCACGCATGCGCACGACGGTGGGGGGCCATCGACCCGGTCCGAGCGCATCGGCGCTAACGACCGGGTCTGAATGACCCCCTTGGACTGCCTGGGATTTGATCTGACTTGTCGACATGGCCGGACTGGACCGATAGCCTAATGGGTTGGTTCAAGCCACCTGAAGGCATAGCCAAGGAGCTCCTTCTTGTGCTTTGCACTGTCGGCATGGCCAAGTCTCCTTTTTCCACACACAAAGGATGCCAGTCCGTCCCTGTTTGAAGATGTTCTTCTGACTATACATTAGAGTTCTGGATATTAATACACTAATAACAGCAAAGTACATGACGATTGACTAACATCTATGCTCAGAGGATATACAGCTTTACTATTGTATGTTTTATGTAAATTAAATTGTGTTAATTTTTTAATATGCCAGTTCATCAAAGATCTATTCTATTCATTATTTCATTATTTTTATTCATGTAATTACTGTGTCACCCAGAGCAATTTTATATCTTTCTTTTTCACTTAAAAAAAACAAATACACAAGCAGCAAAGAAAGCATCTGGAGACCATTATTATCAGAGTGTAGTTGCACTTGCCCCTGGCCACATCAGTATCAAATCAGTGGCGCAAGTTCATCCCAAACGCAGGTTATAATTTGGTGCACCGCCCCCCCTAAAAACAGGGAAAATAAATATAGTGCAGATCTATCTATCCGCACACAAACACCTATATAGAATTTATGAATTTGTTTCTATTAGGCCTATTTACTAAAGTAAATTTGCAGGACATTCCCTCCCACCTTTTTCAGGTATATACAGCTATTCATTACTCACAGATAAGATAGTGACCTGTAGAGTGCGATTAGCATGAGGCCCAGAGTCCTCTTGATGGAGGCAAAAGCCATCTGATGCGGGGTGGGGAGCCCTCCTGAAACCCCTGATGGAGAGGAAAACAAACTGATGTGGGGTGAGGAGCCCTTCTGATACCCCAGTTTGAGGGGCAAACCACCTGATGTGGTGGCTTTGAGGACTGAGTTTGAGTCAATATACTGTAAGACTGCTACTGTAGTGGAACTACAAATCACAAAATGCCCAGTCTACTGCCGACTGCTTCACATGCCGAGATGTTGCTCCAGCAAAGATCTGCCCCAGACTCAGTTGTTGGTGCCCCAGGCCCCCGCCTCCCATGCCCTCTTACCCGCAGCTTCGTCTGGTGCATCCTTGTTGACATCCAGCTCCTGGAAGATCTGCAGCCGCGCTTATGCTGGGGCTCACCGCACAGGTCCGTGGCTTAAGCTGCCATCAGGGAGGAGTAGGACGGGAAGTTGTGGGTTAGGGGGGTTGCCAGAGTCACACTGGCTTGAGAAGCTGCTGAGGAGCGGGGACAGGCTATAGATAGACGAAAGCGGCATATGATGGTCTGACACGGAGCCCTCCAATAGCATATGGTTATGGTAGCTTCTCAGGTGCCGGGAAGAGGTGCCATGTATTGGGCAACCATAACAGTACACTCTGGGTACATATTTACAGCTCTAAGTGGGGTGAATATATTGTGGGCAATGGAGGAGGTGCCCCTTCAGTGCTGGTGCCTGGCGGCAGGTGCCTCCATTGTCTCCCATAGTTCTACCCCTGATGCAAATGATACAGGTTTGGCAGGCATACTGTAGATGTGGGTGTGTATCTGTTTACAATTACACAAACATGCCCTTACTCTTACTGTACTCACCCCTTTAAGAGTCCTTTCTTGAATCTAGAATGTGGTCTGACAAAATAATGAAAATCATCTGAGACCTCAGACCTTAGGAGTAACTATAAAAGAGAGTTGACAGAGATTAAAAAGAAAATAGTCCCTCTCCCTCAACAATGTTACCTCTTACAAACAGGGTCCTCTCTACTCTATGTCTTCTGTCTGCACCCAATCCTTCAAACTGAGAAATGATGACAATGATGAAAATGTCACACATACATCCTGATTTGCTGGTTTTACAAAATGTAAGCCTTAAGATGTTCATAGTTTGCACGATTAGAACAAAGGGAAGAGTGACAAGACCAGGGCACAACTGCCGCAGGTGCAGGGGGTGCGGCTGCTATGAGACCCAGACCGACCCAGGGCCCGGCCCTCCCCCTGCACCTATGGTGCCAGGCCTCGGTCCGCCCCCCCCCCCCTCAGCACTAGACACTCCCCTCTCCTCGACTTACCTACTCCATGATCGCGGCCTCCCGGTCGACTCCACCTCCGGCTCTCACATTGACTGTCGCCTCCTCCTAGCATCAGTCAGTGAGGAGAGATGGAGCCGACTGGGAGAGGAGGTGTGCCTGTCCTGCACACCGCGACCACAGAGCAGTTAAGTCGAGGAGAGTGCAGGGGGGAGTGCTGAGTGGGGGGGGCGTGGACCAGGTGGGGGGCTGGGGACGTAGAGGGGCCCATGAATATTTCGCTATGGGGCCCCCTAGGTCTAGTTACGTCCCTGGACAAGACTGTCACCCACTACATAAATGAACATAAGGATGACAGGTGAGCACAATTTTCTTCACTTTACTACATTTTTTCTGAATTTCTCAATAACAAACTTTTGGCTTAGGGGTGCCGTGAAAATAATTCTGATGCACTAGGGCGCCGCGATTCAAAAAAGTTTGGGAACCACTGCACTAAGTGATAACTGTTCAGAAAGGTAATTTTACTGTTGGTCTTAACGATTATCTTTCAGTGTATAGCTAGCATTAAATGTAAATCACTGTTCTAATATGGCAGTACACAGCCCCCCCTTTCCAACTTACCTGTCCAGGGCCATCTTAACGACATTGTAGTCCATGGGCAAAGCAATGCACTGGGGCCCCTACCCACCCATTCACAGGAATAGAAATGTAAACGCCAATAAAATTAAACCTTTAGCTTTATTGGTACTATCAACAAAAACAATGTTTAAACATAAAAAAACATGGTACTGTATAAAGAGAGGATTATAGAGTCCACCTCCCTCTTCTCCAGCTCGCAGTGCAGTTTCTGCTGTGCCCCTCCCATGCCGGCACTGTGACTCAGTGACGTGCGGTGAGGTCAATGGCTGGGGAGGCACACATAGAGATGGGTCTGAGTGCTGGGAGTCTGTCTCGCCCCCTACTCACTGTAACTCTCCCCTCACCACACTAAGGCCCTGATTCAGAGCCGGACGCTCTGACCAGAGCGCTCGCTCTGAATCAGGGCCCACCTCCATAATTATGGAGCGTCCTCCTGGACGCTCGTATAGCTGTGGGTCACCACCCACAGCATATACGAGCGTGCAGGATGATGGTCGCGATGGTCTTGACCATCGCCACTGCGAGCCGAAGCCTGCGGATGAGTTTCTCAACCGCAAGTCCCGGAGTGATTTTGGCTCTATCAGAGCCAAAATCACTCCCACTGACATCACTAGTGATGTCAGTGGGGCCGGCTTCTGACGGTAGGCGTTCCCTTGGGAACGGCCCCGTCTGGGAGGCACGCCCCCGGCACGCCCACCAAAGGGGGCGTGCTGTCAATCAACATCGACAGCACGCCCCCTTTGATCAGACACAACGAGCGAAGGAAAGTCCTTCGCTCGTCGCGTCTCGCGCATGCGCACGACGGAGCTCCCTCCGTCGTGCGCATACGCAGTGCAGACCATCGACCCACTTGTGAGCGGACAGCCACTCGCGAGTGGGTCTGAATCAGGCCCTAAGCTTCAGTATCCATTGATTATCCTACCTGCATCACTGTGTCTTCTCTTGCTGCTGCTGCTGACTGAGCTCGATCTCTAAACACTGCAGTACACTTCCTGGTCACATGACACATCCAAGGTGTCTATCAGTGCTCAAGGCAATAAAAATAACTCTAAAATGATTATAAAAATTCTTACAAAAAACAAAGATGTTTATAAGTTATAAATATTATCTTTGTATTATTCTAATCATTGTTATATCAAATCTCAGGAGTATGTCAGGGGAGGCTCTGCCTCCCCTGCCTGCACATCTCTGCTGTGACTGCAGGCTTGGAGGCAGGTAGAGAATGCTGCCTAGCACTCTGACTTTGTATAATTCACAATCAGAGCGGCATCGGGCATCTTTCTTTGCCTGCCTCTCAGCTCGATGCCCAATGCACGGAATGAGCAGATTCCGTGCACTCCACTCCGTATAGATGACCCCCGGGCCCAACCTGTAACTGCTTGAAGGTCCCTAGAATCGCGGTGCTTTGGAGAGATGCCCAGAGTGTCCATACATTAAGATGGCCGTGTACCTGTTGTATGGTGGAGGCAGAGGTGGTACCATGGGAAAGGAGGAGGCTGCCACGGAAAAAGAGAAGCGTTAGGACCACCAGGGAGGAGTAGGTGGCACCAAAGTGGAGCATGAGGCAAGGGCTGTGCATTATAGCAATAGGCTGCACACCCCCTGCACTGCACGGAGGAGGAGGTGTAATGTGCTGTCTTTTAACTGAAAAGGCCACACATTACCCCTCTTCCGCCTCCATGCAGTGCAGGGGTGGTGCAGCTTATTAATGCACAGCCTCTGACCGCACGCAGCCGATGCTCCACTGGCGCCTCTTAAATGTCAGACTGGAGCCTCTGAAATGTTTGGTGGGAGGGATAAAAATCAGCCATTTGAAATTTTGTATGAACCTCAAATACTTTGCTTATGGTCATGAATAGCCTTTATTGTTACCCAATATTATTTTCCCCTTTTTTGGAATTCAGAGTGATTTTCCCTCTTTTTTATACACCTCCCCCAGATTGGGCACTGTACAATTACTGCGACAAACATTTTCTTATTGAATAGCAAGGGTTGCAGGAGCACACATTCTGAAATTACCATTTACAGTACGTTTAGTAGATACTCTAAAATTGTTTCTTGATTTTCATGTCACTAGTACTTACTATGCCCCTCCTAATTTGTAAACAGTTCCACAGAACAGGAAGCAAAATGTTTAATAATAGCTGAGTGCTACAGAACTATGTGCAGACAGACAGTATAGGCACGCCCTTGCAATTTGTTGTGGAACTACATGTCCAAGAAGGATCTGTCAGTCGTTTCCTAAAAGCAGTGTAGTCATAATTGATTTAGGGCTAATACAGTATTAACAAAGCTTCCACATTCCTAAATCAGTGTATTAAATTGCCAGCGTGTCTTTTGCTGTTTTTGTACATAAAGACTAAGCAGTGCAGACCCATGCCTGAAAATTAACCAAAGTACACCCTGGGACTGGACAGGACAGCTGTGAGCTGCTGCCAAGGGGCTTGGATGCCAGGCTCTTCTTGTAGTAGTACTAGTGTTACCTGGCTGCTAATGCAGACCGAGGCGAGTACTACGTACTGAGTGGAGTAAGGAGGCGTCGACTGCATCTACTGCACACCTACCAAGGGCGGGTCATGGAGGCTGCGTTCTATTGGCTGGAGATCAGCGAGGTGCGGGCTGTGATTGGATAACATGCTTCTTTTGTTCACTATCAGGACTAAGCCGCAGGACAGAGCAGCGGAAGTTTCAGGCAGCTGCTCCCTGATGCGGCAACAGCACCACCAGCAGCGCAGCAGGCTGTGAACGAACGACTGCGGGCAGCTCACCAGCAACTTCCTCACAGTCACTCACTGACGGGACAGAATACAAACACCATCAGCAAACATGGATTTGGAAAGTAAAGTGAAGAAGGTGAGCTCGGTGCGCGTCTGCTGTCTCTCACCTCTCACTGTCTGCTCTCCTAATAGAATGTATTGCTGCAGGCTACACCCTGCACTTGTGTCATGTCCCCTGGTAGTGACTCGCCCTTCCTGCACTGATAACACTTTGCAATGTCACCTTTAACTCAACTGTTTTAGCGTCGCTTTTTAATTCAATACTTTCCTTTTAGTTGATACTGGATGTTGCAGCAAACCCCATACCTGTACAGGAGCAAAAGCTGCTTCTATGTCAAAAACACACACAAAATAGTAATAGCCAATTATCAATTTAGTTAAACTAGGTTCTGTTGGCTTAAAGTATAAAAATAATGAAAGGAAACATCTGTTACTGTGTCATTAGTCAGACATGACTAATACTGCACATGTGCACTATAGTGTAACCCATAGTAACGTACAGTATTAGCAATTAGCTTTTATCTCGCTAAAGCAAATGTCTTTATGCAATGATTTATTGCATGTTTGAGCAATATTAATAGTTTTCCTAGATGAAAACAGGGCAAAACCAATATGTTAGTTGTCAACTGTATTTAATTTAGCTGGACAGTAGTAGGTTATAAAGATGTGAATGTGGGCAGTGGCACATTTCCCATTGGGCATGTGAGGCACGTGCATAGGGGAGCCACTTGCTGGGGGCAGCACTTGGACCCTTATTTTAGTACTGTCGGTTTCAAATTTCCCAGTAACTACAAAATCTTTGTATTGTACTGTACCTTATGGGCCCCCATACATCTGCGATGAATTGCCGCTATCCTGCGATGCTGCAGCCCAGCATCGCAGAAATCCAACAACTTGGATTTTGACGATCACAATAAAAAAATTATCGCGATCGTCAAATCGGGGACATTTAACATGTCAAATGTCAGCGATCCGATGACTGATCGCTGAACATTGATGGTGGGCGATCGGAAATTTCCGATCGCATACCTGCATCGCGACGATCCGTCGTAGATGTATGGCCACCTTTACTCCTTCTTGACTGGAGCATGGATGGATAGGACATGTGCAGGCCTGAGGACTAGCCAATCAGCATTTCTCTGACTGTTGCAGATGCAGTGGGATATGTGACCTATCCACACTCCACTCAAGATTGTGCACAGTATGGTACAGGGGAAATATGTTGTAGTTACTAGAAAATTTCAGATGCACAGACTTACCAGTTGTCAGCTTGTTTTTGCTCCCCTGTCCCATTATACTGGCAATCGCCAAATTAGGGCTTATAACCTAATAATGAGAATAATAAAATTGGGAGTTGGAGGGGTGTGTCGAGGGGTGGCCTGATAACTAAATCCTCCTCTAAATGTGGGTTTTATTTTGATTTTACATTGTCTTTTCTTAATCTGCATTCTGGACATATTTCTCATGTTTATTTTCTTTTAATTTTTAAATACAATATTAATAGTAATTAGTTATTAGTAATATTATGTTCAGAAATCATGGGTTATGAAAATGTATTTCTGCAAGAAACCAGATCCCTTTAGAAAAAATGACCAGCAAAGCCTTGTTTTTGGCATTTTTGAGAACTGGTTCCAGAACAATTAGTCCTACATTATCAAAACGTGTAAAGACCTCATACAAGAAGATCACTAACTCAATGGACAGGTCACCAGATTGGATGAGCATTTGATTTGCATGGTTTAGCCATAGTTAAAAAGAACAATATACTGTATCATAGGTACATGTTAAAATTGAAATAGTGAAATATGAATTTATAGGCGCTAGATGTTTCTTTGCATAAATTTTCCATAGTTCAAATAACTACATGAATTTATACTTACCAGCTGTGGGCATTTATTGGACCCATAACAAATGTTGCAAACAATTAGGTTGTGCCATGTGTTTGTGAAGCCAGATGCTGAGTTCTTTGAATAAAGCGATAGGACCTGGCTAGTTGTCTGAGTCTTCACCTTTTTAGCATTGCTCTTTCCCTCAGAGCTCTACATGATCACAAGCATTCCGTTGCCCACATGTCTTGTGAATGCAGTTGTAGAGGCTTAATCTAAGAAACTGAACATGGACAACACATAAACACAGGTGCTCACACTGGCTGGGGATAGATGGGAAAGGTCAGAGTCCTGACGGCAATCCTGAGACTGGTCCGTGTCCAGACATAAGGTCAAGGCAGGCAACAGTCAGGGTAGGCAGTAATTTAGAGGGTCTGAACCAGGCAGGGATCAGGGACGGCAGGCACCATGAAAACTTTCTCCAAACAGACCTATATTGCTTAGTATGCTGCATCCTATGTGAGATATAGAGCAGTTTGCAATTTAAAGGTGCAGACAGCCATATACCACTTGTTCCTCAGGTACAGAGGTGTCATTATTCGCCTAGCCCCGATACGCCAAGTGGCGCTAGTGAGCCTCCAGGTCCTGTGCGACAGCATTCACCAAGCATATTTTTGCACACCGATATACAAGTGTTGCATATCATATCAGTCAGTGCAGTCCCATGAAGCTATTTGATATATGTTTGCAACTAAGACACATTTTTGGGCAAAAAAAGGCACTCTGCACAACTTGAGTAGCATGGGGCCTGGCACGCAGAGAAGGGCTATTTGGTGTGTCTGAAGCGATGGTGTATATGAGGACACCCCTGTAGCCCTTTAACCACAGGGAGCTCAGGGAGGACCGTAACTTCATGTGGAACAGAAGAGAACCTGTTCTTTCTCCTTTTTCTCTCTCTTCTAAAACAGACAAACTGAGGTGTTGCCCATAGCAACCAATCAGATTGTAGCTATGATTTCTTTGTATTCTTGAAAATTATAGAATCTGATTGGTTGCTATGGGCAACACCACCCATCTATTTTAGAAGTTTTAGTAAATCTACCCCTCTGACTCTATTTACTCTTCCTTTGCCCTATCTCTGTCTTCCTGTTGCACTGTCAGTCATCTTTCCTGGCTGCATCTGAAAAGTCTGGGGGGACTCAGCCTCTCCCCTCCCGTCCATCCTTGTATCCTGGTAGAGTAGCTGTAGCCTGCACTGGGAGTGGTTAGAGGGGTCCTGCTGACTGCTGAGGCAGTCCCGCTGTGTGCACACCTGTGTCATACTGGAGGGTTAATGGTGCCATCAGTACTTGGCAATGAAACCATAGATAGAAAATCATTGATGGTTTCGCCCAAATGGGCTAATCAGGGAAGGGGGTGAGGCTTAATGACATATCATATGGGACCAAGCAGAGTGCCCTCTATACCTGGTTAAAAAAATAAAGGTTGCTGCACCTCTGACATTGATGACAAAGAACAATTGGATCTCTGCTATCGATGGCAAACCATCAATGGTCGATGGCCATCCCTAAATGAAGAAGCCAACGTTTTCTGGCCAAGGAATGGGATTGTTCACTGGGTGGAAGGTTGAGTGGGGGTGGCTGCAAGCCGTATATATACCTTGGTGTGCGTCTCCCTATAACTTTCACTACTTACGTGTGTATGGTGTCCAGCACATAGAGGGTCTCATTCAGACCCGGTCACAAGCGCCGATGCGCTCGCAACCGGGTCGATGGTCCCCACAGAGCATGCGCACGACGGAGCCGGCTCCGTCGTGTGCATGTGCGAGACCCGGCTAGCGACGGGCACTCCGTCGCTAGGAGTCTCCTAGCAGACGGGGCGACCTGTCGATGTTGAGTGACAGCTCGCCCCGTTTGCTGGGCGGGCCGGGGGCGTGCCCGGCCAAACGGAGGCATTCCAGTCAGAATGCTTGCCGTTTGGGGGCGGCCCCACTGACATCGTTGATGATGTCAGTGGGGAACTTCCTGCTCAAACAGAGCAGGAAGTTCCCTGGGGCTTACAAAAGCCCAGACCCAACCTTAGGGTCTGGTTGTAAGCCCCGATGGTCGCGATGGTGATGACCATCACCCTGGTCGGTCGCTAGAGCTGTGGGTGGTAACCCACAGCCTAGTGATCGACCAGAAGGCGGCACTTAAAAAAGTGGCCGCCCTCATTCACAGCGATCGCTTGCAGCAAAGCGATCGACTCTGAATGAGGTCCAGAGTATTTTGGTTAATTCTTTAAAGAGTTTCTTCCCTACTTACTCGCATGTTTTATTAATGTAATGTCATCTTGCCACCACTTTGTGGGCATAAAACAAAGAAAAGACACTCATGGAGTTTTGTTTAATGTTATATATTCATACAACACATTTATGAGGGGAAATTAGATAGTCGGCAAGATGCAGGAATATGCGAGATTCTGGTGCGTCTGCTGATTGTTTGCAAGTGGCAATAACCATTTTTTTTTTTTTCCTTTTAAAATGTTGCCACTTTAAAACATAGGGCAGTATCGCGCCAGTGCCTTCATCTCCCAAACTTTTAAATTTCTCCCATTGTTTTTGTTTACATATATCATTTAGGATTTGCATTATAGAATTCATATATTGAGTTTAAATCCCTGGCACAATGGCACATTCAGTGCTTTTTACCAGTATGATGGTTTGCTAGTGTCTGTAATTTTATCGGCAATAGCACTGTAAGCTAGAATTGTGTACTCCTGTTTAATCATTTCTATTTGTTTCAAAAGAGAAGCCAAAACATCTTTGTTTTTAATGTTGGGACCATGGGCCTGATTCAGACCCGGTCGCAAGTGCTTAGCGCTCGCAACCGGGTCGATGGTGGCCCAGAGCGCATGCGCACGATGGAGTCAGCTCCGTTGTGCACATGCGCGAGACCCGGATAGCGACGGGAAATCCGTCACTCCGGGTCTCGCACCAAAGGGGGCGCTGCTGTAGATGGTGAGTGACCGCACGCCCCCTTCGGTGGGCGGGCCGGGGGGTGGTTGCCCAGATGGAGGCGTTCCCGTGAGAATGCCTACCGTTTGGGGGCGGCCCCACTGACATCACAAGTGATGTCAGTGGGAGAGCTTTCGGCTCTGTTTGAGCCGAAAGCTCTCTGGGGCCTGTGGCCACGAGACCCTACCACAAGTGTTTCGTCGCAAGCCCGATGATCTTGACCATTGCGACAATCATCCTTGCCGCTCACATTAGCTGTGGGTGGCAACCCACAGCAATGCGAGCGGCCAGGAGGCCTCTCCATAAAAAACTATAACTATAACTGCTTGTACCAGAGTTGCAATAGGCACTTTGCTAAATAAGCGTTAAGTGAATTGGAACAGTTTCCAAGTATAACTAGATAAAAATTTGTGCGGCTAAAATGGAACAAGATAATTACAGCTTGCAGATCAAGAATATGAAGGCTTCAAGTGGCCCTAGATGACGTTTTAGAATTTGATGTACTGTATCCCCCAAAAAAAAATCATATCCAAAAATCTTTAGTTCTCCTCATCGTGTCTGTCAGCCTCTGAGTTCCTATACCAGTCTACATCAATATTTCCCTGCGATAGTGTTGGAATATTCTTCCTAAACTATTTAGAGGCCATTTGACTTTCCCCTTGACACTGCACTAAGGGTTTGTTAATTCAGGTCGGGGCCCCTTGGGCTAGCTGTATGTGCTGAAGTATGAATTAAGTCGGATGGCCTAATCATTCTCCCAATGCAGTCCACTAGGAGTAGCAGAGGACTGATGCTGCAGAATGGGTGGGACCGACATAGAGAACAGTTGCAGGATAGGCTGTAGCAGTATGATGGATGTCTTTGAGCAAATTGCAATTACACTGAAACTGGTTGCCGGAAGCATAACTGGAGTAGACACAAGAAAGACTCGAACTGGGTGCTGGAGCACTAATAGTGCAGGCTGCAGTGATATATGCTGTGAAGCTGCTGTGATATATGCTGTGAAGCAATACTGGAGCAGGTGTGCTGGAACACACTTAAGCTGAATGCTGTGAACCAAATACTGGAGCAGGCGTACTGGAACACAGTGTAGCTGAATACTGTGCAGCAAATACTGGAGCAGGCGTACTGGAATACAGGCAGAATGCTGTGACTCAAATGCTTGCTTGCTGGTACACAGAGGCTGAATGCTGTGAAGCAATTGCTGCAGCAGGTACTGAACCAAGAGCCAGGGTACTTATCCTCTGAGAGAGGGGTTGTACTGGCAATATGCTGTCAGCAGTTCCACATTGCATAACCAGTGGATCCCTATGGCACTAACTATATATGCAACTTTTGGCCCGTTAACTTTAAAATCACTTTTTTTTACTTCGGACCTGATTTAGAGATTGGTGCTAATACAAATGTGCACGTTTTGTATGCAGCGACTGTGCGAAAAAATGCAAATATCGCAGCTGCTGGGATTTTTTTTGAGTCGTCATCTACAAGTGGTTTCACAAATCCAAGTGACTAGCATACATAGAAGCAGCTCGGTCGCAGATCAGTCTATGTCGCAGATCAGTTGATTAACTGACATTTGATGAACCCTATGTTCACGCAAGGTGGCCGTGGGAACTGAAATGTCTGAGGCATTTTCGTTGCATACGGTGTCGCAAGCGGAGATATGCCCTTGAAACGTTTGCAACGCGCTTGCATTTCAGTTGCCACATCCCCTTTGCCGCCCACAAACTGTCCCTGCCTGTCAATCAATTTGTGAATAAATCCTCCCTGCGAGCCACATCAGTAAGGAATTTGATGCATGCGCAGATTTCTGATCGCTCAAACTGCATCGACATTGCATTTAAGCCTTCATCTTGATGAGTTTGAGATCTGCAATGTAATCTATAAAGAATGAGAGGGGTTTGAATTCAATCTGTCCCTTGTTAAATTGCTACGCTAATAATTAACTTTTTTTTAAATCAAAATTTATAGTGTTCACACGCAACAAATTAAACTTACTTGACTCTCCCCTACCGGCCGGGAGGCTCCCGAATATCAGGTGGCACTCCTGGCCCCCCACAGGAGAGGGCAAGTCTTCTGGTTTGTTTATCTGTTAATTTTCGTTCCTTTTGTTAAATAAATATAAATAAATCTAGGTGCAATCATATGTATTTTAAACAATTAGTTTATTGAGCTCCATATGTGTACAATTAAACTGATTTCAATGTAAATACACCTGTTTGCAAGAGGTTTTTGATGCATTTCCACACTAGAGCTTCATATCAAAGAACATGAAATGCAAATCTGAAAAAAAACAGTAATTGGGAAGAACAGAGAGTTGAAAGATTTAATTTTACTCTTATCTGCCAGAAAACTGTTAAATGAATCATAAAGACCTAGTACAATCCACATTTAAAATGCAGTTGTAGTGTGATATTGTCAACTAAATTTGCATTGAGAATGTAGGAAATATCACTTGGATTTACAGTACTAACATCCGCGTGCATTGACAGAGCTTGCGACAAAGCCCTGTCCCTGTCAATCCTCTTCGGATACTTCTCATGGTATTTTTTGCACGAGAAGGTGACTGTGCAGTTACCACAAGCCCCCCTCCTGAGACCTGACACCTCGGTGATCTCCTGCTCATGTGTGCTGCAAACTGGGATGCCGGTTTACAGCACAGCTGACCGGGGTCACAGTGCAGGAGCCCCAGCAACCAGCTGACCGGAGGAGAGAGCTCCCCGATCACGGAGGTAAGTGTCAGCTATTGGGGAGGGGGCGGATAGCGGAAGGCGGCGGTGCATGCACCCTGGTGACAAGCTGACCAGAGGAGAGAGCACCCTGGCTGCAGGTAAGTGTTTTGAGATATAGATCGCTCTAGAGAGAGATATATATAGAGATAGATAGATATATATATATATATCTATCTCTATTATGTTGTCCAAATGTGCGGCACTCGGATCGTAGATGCAAAATCATTTAATGGAGACAGAGGATACAGCAATGTTTCACTGCTCAACAGGCACATTCATCGGGCTAAAAGAAACCATAAACAAAACCCTACCTTATACTAGTTCACTGCACCACGTGGACGCCATCTTCGGGGTTGGGACCGCTCACCCTGCTCGGCAGCATTATGATGATGTCATCACACTGTGCGATGTGTCCTCAGTGGAAGCCCATCACCATGGCAACAATGTACAACTGGGAAATAAATTAAAATATAATGGGGATCAGCGTAATAATACACATACAAAATAACAAAACATAATCGGGCATAACATAACTAATAGCAGCCTATCGCATTACTAGCATACTTCAAATATTAGTTATGCAAAAAACTTGCTTGGAAGGTACTATAATAGGCATATGCAAAAAGTTCTACAATGAATATAATCATCCTATACATATAGCCTAGGATGATGAAAGTACTTATATATAAATAGATGCTATACTGACCATCATAAATCCTAATAAATAATATAAACTATCAATAATATAAACTTAATTGGCTAAATAGCACCCACTATAGGCAATATGGACAGTAGGTACACGATTCAGATAAAGCATGAAGGACCAATTAAAGAAAGTTGTTCAAACCTAAATGCTCATTAAGGCCCTTGGGAACAAGGGTACCCAATTGATATATCCATTTCGTTTCAAGCTGTAATAATCTCAAGCCCCTATTACCACCCGTAGGGGAAAAGGGGACATGGTCTGTCATTCTATACCTGAGCGTTGATAACATTTGGGGGACACTACAGAAATGTCGTGCAACAGGTTGGTCACTATTACCAGTAGCCAATGCAGCACGTATAGCGGATCGATGTGCCGCCATCCGTTCTTTAAAGGGGTGTTCAGTTTTGCCAATGTAGGATAAACCACAAGGCGCTGAGGCGCCGCTTTCGAAATGGGCGCCGCTGCCGTACTTGGCAGAATAGATGGCGGGGACTGGATCCTTTCGGATCCAGGCCCGCCGCCGACACCAGAACAGGCGCCGGTTCCACAGCTACCGTGTGCCGACGACGATGATGTTGCGAGCTATGATTGGCTTGCGGCGACCATCTTTGAAGAGGACCACAGAAGCCCTGGGGTGGTGGTGGCAGCCACCCGCCAGGCGAAGACACCGATGCCGGCCAGGTGAAGACACCAGAAGTCCTAGTGGGCGGCAGCCATGAAAAAGGGCTAACACAGGCTGCCGCCCACTAGGTGAAGGCGTCGAAGCTTATTTTAATATTTTTACTACAGGTGGCAGTAGGCCCTAATGCCCAGCATGCTAGTACATTCAAGGAGGCGTGCTGGGACCTATAGTTCACCTGCACAAGAAAATATTCTTTAAAATGCACCACATCACACAACCTGGCACCCACCCCTCAGGGGTGCTGGGGATAGCCTGGGGTGCCCTGAGGATTGGGACCCCTTTATTGGGGGGGTCCCCAGCTTCTAAGGGATCCCCGGCCTTGACTCACTAGCGGTCAGGCTTGATTCTGCGGCTGGGGGGCCCGGTGAAAGGGCTCCCCAGGCTGTGGCATCAGTCCTCCATTAGAAATAGTCCGGTGCTGGTCCTGGAGAATACAGGGGGAACCTACTCATTTTTTTTTTCTCCCCCTGTGTTTCCAGAACCAGGACCGGACCAGAGCCCAGTGCTGGTTGCACAACTTACGGGGGATCCCTACCACATTTGTCCCCCATATTTTGGCAACCAGGGCTGGTTGTGCTTAAATACGGGGGAACCCTGTGTCATTTGTCCCCTGCATTTAAGCACAACCAGGACTGGCTACCTGTGTTTAAAGAAAAAAAACTGTAAAGAAAAAATGATGTGCCCCCCCCCCCCCCAAGAAAAAAAAACCAACCAGCACTGGGCTTTGGTTGTGCTAAATACTGGGGACAAATGACATAGGGGTCCCCTGTATTTAGCACAACCAGCACAGGGCTCTGAGCTGGTTCTGGAAATACAGGGGGAAAAAATGCATAGGGGCCCCCCTGTTTTTCCCAGAACCAGCACTGGACTCCTAGTGGGGGGGGAGGTGATGCCGCAGCCAGGGAAGCAATTTCACTGGCCGCAGCATCACCCCTGATCGATAGTCAGGCCGGGGTGCCCCCTGTAGTAATCCTCCCCTGGTAGTTGCCCCCTGTAGTAATCGCCCTCTGTAGTCCGCCCCCCCACCCCCAGTAGAGAGAGACGTGACAAGAATAAAAAAAAAAAATCACTTACCTGAACTCCTGGTCCCGCCGCTGTCCACTCCTCCGGACGCTTTGCATGGGAGAGACGTCGTCATGACGACGTCTCTCCCATCACCCACTGCGGGAGCCGGAAGATGGCTCCCGCAGTGGGAGCAGCAGCAGCCGCTGAGAGTCTGACAGACTCTCAGCGGCTGCTGATTACACCAAACACGCAGCTGCTGGCTCTGGCGGCTGTGTGTTTGGCAGTGTGTAGCGCTGACCGAACTCCATCCGGTCAGCGCTACACTTGACTCGAGTATAAGCCGAGGGGGTACTTTTTCAGCACATTTTTTGTGCTGAAAAACTCGGCTTATACTTGAGTATATACGGTACATGTACTCATGCATACACACTATCTCCATACTCATGTATCCCTGAAGCCAATCTGTCCTCTTTTCCAGTAGGTAATCCAATGGTGTACACCTGTAATAAAAATGTCATGCTCACCTCCTCCTATGCGTGGATCTGTCCTCTTCGTCCCAAAGTAGGCAAATCCTGGGTCTTGGCAAAAAAAAAACAAGAATTACCCGAGCCCATGGACATTAGTAGTGTCCTCTAATGACACTTCTACCCGAATGACAGCTCCGGTGTGGGATTTCGGTCCAGAAATCCCGATGCAGTGCGCTTATTGGCTGAGAGAGGCGAGCCTTCTGTCTCTCAACCAATGACCAATTTTCACCATTGAATTCAATGGTGAGAACCGAGCGTACCCTTTTTAAAAATGGCGCCTCAGTGCCATTTTTTTTTTTTATTCAAAGATGGCCGCCGCAAGCCAATCACGGGTAGCGATGTCATCGCCCTGCCCACTCTGCTGGCTTAAATACTGCCAGCGTGAGTTGCCGTGCACTCGGTCGGTGGCGAGGAGGCAGCAGAGCTTCGCTGCCAAAGACAGAAGATGGAAGATGCCGCGAAAGTCCTGGATGAGCGACGGCCAGGAAAAAGAGCTTAAAGGCCGTCGCCCTCCAGGTGATGACGCCATCGAAGTCCTGGGAAAGTGGCAGCCATGTAAAAGAGCTTAAGGCTGCCGCCCCCATGTGAAGGTCCCGCTAAATAAAATATTGAAAAAAAACGGTGTCTGTCTGTTTTATTTTAATATTTCTTTTGCAGGGTACCATAAGTAACAGCAGGCCCTTAGTGCCCCACCTGCTGGTACTTGTGGTTCTCCAAGTGCCAGTATGCAGGGGATGCCTGCTGGGACCTGTAGTACTACTGCAAAAGACAATATTTATATATTCATATGCACCACATAACACAAATCAACCCAGCACCCAGGGATGCTAGGGATGGCCCCGGTGTACCCTGAGGAGGGGGACCCCTTTATTGGGGGGGAGTTCCCAACTCCCCTGGGCTGACTAGCAGTCAGGGGTGATGCTGCGGTTGGGGGGGCCCGGTTAAAGCGCTCCACTGGCTGGCATCAACCCCCCCCCCTGCTAGAAGGAGTCCGGTTCTGGGAACTACAGGGGGGCCCTGTGCATTTTTCCACCTGTATTTCCGGAACAAGGACAGGCTCAGAGCCCTGTGCTGGTTGTGCTAAATGCAGGGGACCCCTACATCACTTGTCCCCCGTATTTTGGCAACCAGGACAGGTTCTGAAAAGCCTGGTGCTGGTTGTGCTTAATTCGGGGGACCCCTACGTCGTTTGTTCCCTGTATTTAGCACAACCAGTACTGGGGCTCCAAAACCCAGTGCTGGTTGTTTTTTGGGGGGCAGTGCACTGCACCACTGCCGCTGTTCTGCACCACCACTGTTACCGCTACCCCACATGCCTACAGCCATCTCACACTCTGCACCTCCCAAACCAACCTGTGTGCTGTCCCCTCTTCCACCTGCATTAGTGTACCATTTTGTTGCCCTTCTCCCCTGCAGGTGGCCCGGTTTGCTCAACCAAACCTTGATAGTTAATACATTTTTAAAAAGCTATGAAATTCCATAGACAAAAAACCTTACGGTTTCACATGTCCCGTTAAAGCTGCTTAGACATGATCTGAAAATTCACAAAACCTATTGATTTTTCTGCCACTCAAACTTCAAAAAGCAATAAAATTACGATCATTAAGGCTGACGTCTTTAATGGACGTGTTCCTTGCGCAATACAGATATGGTATGTCATCACACCCTGTGGTTAACTGCAGATTCAGCACTCTCACAGAATGAGATTGCTGTCACTCACAAAATGGTGGCGCTGCTAATTCACAGAATTGTGTGCTCATTGGAATACACACATGCAGTCTATGCAACTGAGGTCAAAGCAGAAAATAGAGCTGTGCAGATGGCATAAAAGTGGTGTGGATGGGGGGAGGAAACATCAGTGTGAATAGGTGAGACAAAAAGGCGTGTAGTGGAAGGAAAGTTAAGCAGTACAGAGGGGGGGTAGCCAATGTAATGAAGATTGGTGGAAAACCGTGGCATGGTTTGGGGGGACAGCGACATGGATGGGGTAGAGAGTGGCATGGACATGGGAACACAGAGCAGTGCAGATGGGTAAAGACAGATTGGTGCGGATAAAGGAATACAAGACTAGCACAAATATTAGAACAGTAGGGATTGGGGAAGACAGATTAGTGTGGATGGGTAGGAAGACAGAGTAGTGCAGGTGGGGGGGAGGAGACAGAGTTGCACAGTTGGGGGGGACAGAGTGGGGCAGATGGAGGAAGAAAGAGTGCCACAGAGGAAAGGAAGACAGCGGCGTGGCTTAGGGGAAGGCAGTGGTGCAGAAGGAAACAGAGTGGCATGGATGCAGGACGGTGCAGATGAGAGAACACAGACTACCATAGTTCAGAGACCACACACCAGTAGGGATCGGGGAAGACAGATTGGTGTGGATGGGGAGGAAGACAGTGGTGCCGGTGGTGGGGGGTGACAGTTGCACGGTTGGGGGACCAGAGTAGTGCAGATGGAGGGAGAAAGACAGCAACATGGCTGTGGAGAAGGCACGGATGCAGGGCGGTGCGGCTGGGGAAAAACATTGGTGCGGATGAGGGAACACAGTCTATCACAGTTGGGAGACCACACAGCAGTAGGGATTGGGGAATATATAGCAACATGGAGGCATATAGGAGAAGAAAGTGTATATGCTTAGACAGAGTATGATATTTTTAAAAATAAGGAAGCTGAACGTGTATTCCAAATGAGATAAATGTATGCAGTGAGAAGGATGTTGGAAGCCAGTGAGATTGTTTTGGTGATCAAATGGGAAGATTGTGGGCACTGAGTGGGATGTGGGAGCCACATAACTGCTCAAACCTCAGTTGCATAGACTGCATGTGTGTATTCCAATGAGTACACAATTCTGTGGGCGGAATTCAATTGTTTTGGCGGCCCGGATCTCCCATCTAAAGTGACGGGAGATCGCAGGCCGCTATTCAATTGTTCCAGCTTTTCGCGCTGATTGCGCCCAAAGTGCTAGGGTTTAGCCTTGTAAATCGGCTAACCCCGACCAAAATGCTGGGCTCCATCACGAAAAGTGCCGTTTGGGCTCTCAAACAGGTCACTTTTCACCGATATCAGCTCGCACCCCTCTGGGACTGTGAGCTGAAATGGAGCGCTAGCAGCTGATCGCACCTAACAGGAGCAACAATTGAATAGCTCCGTCGGGCGCGATGGGGGCTGGAAACAATTGAATTCCTCCCTGTGAATTAGCAGCTCCACCATTTTGTGAGTGACAGCAATCTCATTCTGTGAGAGTGCTGAATCTGCAGTTAACCGCAGGGTGTGATGGCATACCATATCTGTATTGCACAAGGAACACGTCCATTAAGGTATCAGCCTTAATGATCGTAATTTCATTGCTTTTTGAAGTTTGAGCATCAGAAATCAATAGGGTTTGTGAATTTTCAGATCATGTCTAAGCAGCCTTAATGGGACATATGAAACTAATATATATAATTTTTTTTTTTTTTTAGAGTGATCAGATAGTGGTCTATTAAGACCACAAAGCTGATCACAGGCGGCCGGATCCTTGCTCTGCCTGTCAAAGTGGGTGGCGTTGCTATAGCATGGCTCCCATCTGTTATTTTCTTTACAATTCCTCCTTAGTACATTTCAAGCAAATTGCATTTTCCATTACAAGTATGGGAAATGCGATCTGCTCAGGGCTTGGAGTAGTTTTTCACGAAATCTGCTCCTAAAGCCCTTTTAATACATTACAGTGAAACTAAACTAATGTGAAAAGGGTGTGAAGACACCCATCTTCACATTATTTTAGTGAAAAAAAGATTTATAAATAGAGCCCATAGAGAGACTATTGCAAAACTGTGAATTCATATTAGACAGGCTGTCCTCCAAAAATGAGTATCTGTGACAGACTCACAATTTTCCATATCGGAGATGAGAGAAACTGTCTACAATAGCCTAGACACTTCACAAATCTGCACTGTGTTACCGTGTGGTAATAAGAAAGCAATTGTTGGGGAAAAATGTAACATTAAATATCACGTAAAAGACCACCAGTATACCAAGTGAAGGAAGATCATATTGTCTATAGAGAGCAAGATTTTATATTTGTCCTCTATGCTACTCACTAGAAGTGCTAAATTGGTGGAGCAAGGCACAGACATGTTGAATGAAAATACGCTGCTGTCTTCAAGGAACCTGGGAATCATGAGAAGTACAATACACCAAAATTATACAGAAAATGCTACTTTTGTATGACTATAGGGGAAGGTGGGGCTAATTGTTACAAAAATACAGAAATTCAAATATCTCAAATCTTTAATCACAACCAAATTGTATACGGTTTTGTTTGTAAATTTTTCTTTCTTCTATTTATATTGGGTGTAAGTTACATCCCATAATTACAGTGGTGCTTGAAAGTTTGTGAACCCTTTAGTAATGTCTATATTTCTGCTGCAATTTGGCCTAAAACTATCTTAGATTTTCACACAAGTCCTACAAGTAGATAGAGAGCCAACTCAAGAAAATGAGACAAAAAAATTAGACATGCTCATTTTTTTTTTTGTTTAGGAAAATGATCCAATATCACTTATCTGTGTGTGGCAAAAGTATGTGAACCTTTAGGCTTAACAGATATTTTGAAGGTGAAATTAGAGTTGGATATTTTCAATCTATAGGATGACAACCTGTCTTTTTAAAAGAATAGTGATTTTTCAAAGTTTGATGTTCACAAGACATGTTTGTGGAAGTGTATCATGCCACGAACAAAGGAGATTTCTTCTGAGGGCCTCAGAAGAAGAGTTGTTGATGCTAATCAGGCTGGAAAAGGTTACAAAACCATCTCTAAAGAGTTTGGACTTCACCAATTAATCGTCAGACGGATTGTGTACAAATGGAGGAAATTCCAGACTGTTATTACCCTCCCCAGGTGTGGTTGACCAAAAAAGATCACGCCAAGAGCAAGGCATCTAATAGTTCGCAAGGTCACAAAGGAACCTCTAAGCAACTGAAGGCCTTTCTCACATTAGCTAATGTTAATGTACACTGAACAACAATGGTGTGCATGGCAGGATTGCAAGGAGAAAGCCGCTGCTCACCAAAAAGAACATTGCTGCCCATCTGCAGTTTGCTAAAGATCACCTGGAAGACTATAGGAACTATGTTTTGTGGTCAGATGAGTCCAAAATAGAGCTTTTTGGTTTAAATGAGAAGTGTTCTGTTTGGAGAAAGGAGAACACTGCATTCCAGCATAAAAACTCATAACATCTGTGAAACGTGATGGTGGTATCATGGTTTGGGCCTGTTTTGCTGCTTCTGGCCCATGATGATTTGCCATCATTGATTGGACAATGAATTCTGAGTTATACCAGTATATTCTAAAGGAAAATGTCAGGACATCGGTCCATGAACTGCATCTCAAGAGAATGTGGGTCATGCAGCAAGACAATGACTCAAAGCACACAAGTCATTTGATCAAAGAAGGGTTAAAGAAGAATAAATGTAAAGTTTTGGAATGGCCAAGTCAAAGTCCTGACCTTTAATCCAATCGAAATGTTGTGGAAGGACCTGAAGCAAGCTGTTCATGGGAGGAAACCCACCAACATAACCGAGTTGAAGCTGTTTGATACGGTGGAATGGGGTAAACTTCCTCCAAGCCGATGTTCAGGACTAATCAACAATTACTGGAAACGTTTAGAAGCAGTTATTGCTACACAAGGGGGTCATACCAGATACTGAAAGCAAAGGTTCACATACTTTTGACACTCGGATATTTGATATTGGATCATTTTTCTCAATAAAAAAATGAGCACATCTAATTTTCTTGTCTCCATTTTGTTTGAATTGGTTCTCTTTTATCTATTTTTAGGACTTGTGTGAAAATCTGAGGTAGTGGCCAAATTTCAGCAGAAATATAGAAAATTCTGAAGGTTTCATAAACTTTCCAACACCGCTGTATTATTTAAAAGTAAAAAGTAAAAATAATAGAAACAATCTGCCCCCGAGGTAAGTTGTTACGGGGTTAGGGCAAATTGTTACCGAAAAAAATATCTATATAAAATGTTTATAAAAAGCATTAATTAGAACACTTTGTATGTTATCACAATCACATTTGGCATAAATTTTGTATGTAGTCTGAGGACAATGACAGACATCACTCATCGTCTTCACTGGCGATTTCTGATTCCAAATTAGTGCAAGTAAATGCTACTGCATCACCTCTTACGCAGGCAATATGAGCCCACCCTTTACATGCAATACACTGGGCCCACTCCTGGCCAAGTTTCGACAGATTGTAACTCTTAGCACACATTATACAGAAACACTCATCTTTATTTTTGCCTTAATTCCAGAATAAACATTTCTTAACGTTCTGGAAGTTTTTGTCGCCTTTTTTTTTTTTTTTTTATATATATATAATATAAATATATATAATATATATATTTGCCTCTAGTTCTAGCTGGTCTTTTCATAGGAGTGTCGGTGACTCCGATATTGTGTAACAACTTTCCCTACGTGATGTCAAATAACTAAGATGGCCATAGTTCGATTTCTGTGCTTCAATTCACGATTATAACAATGATAATAAATACACACTAATGGTCTGCGATTCTGTCAAAATGAATGATAAACCCTTACCAGCCAAGTATCCAGTCAAGATACGACTTAAACCTAGGTGAAAAATGACTGTGGAACAAGAAAAACTAGTTTGTTTAGGTACCTATTACATAATAACATCTGCGTTAGCGTCATTTTGCTGAGCACTGAAGGTAATCTGTTCAAACTTGTTCCCAGTTGCACGAGCCGCGGCATGACATGGGCGTGCTTTTTGATCCATTGTAACCAGAGCAATAACTAGACTTTTTGGTGCACCCTAAAAAGAGGCATGACCTCATGGGTAATGGCCATTACCAATCTGATTTGTCCTGTACAATGATGAAGGGGTACCGATTCCTTTGTTTGTACAACTGCTATCCAGGTGTCACTGCCAAACACAGTGTGAATTATTGGCTGCAGTGATGATACACAATAATTATGCAGGATAACTCACCAGCTCTAGATGTAGGAGAGCGCTGGTGAAGCTGCACCTGCAGCAGGATTTGTCCATCAGAACAATCATACGCAAGCCTGGAGCCGGCAGTGTAGATCACCGACTGAAGATCTAGAAAGAGGGTTGCTTGTAGTGTATATGCAGCAAATAACGGTCCGTGTATGTACCCTGCGCCGGCAGCTGAATTCACCAGAAAGGGTACTCGAGGCGTGCTGGTAACACCTGGGTCAGTAATCTGTGGCTGTGTTCAGGGAATTGTGGAGCAAATACACACGTACGTGTGCGTGCGTGCGTGTGCGTGCGTGTGCGTGTGTGTGCGTGTGTGTGTGTTAAAAGAGGATGTGACCGAAGGTGCTTGGGCAAGTCCCAAGATGGATGGGGAGCCGGCCAGTCACGAGATAGGGATGGCCAGAAGATGTCGAGGATAAGAAGAGGAAGCTGCACGTGAGAATGATTATGAACAAAAAGTTGATCGGCCAAAACCGTGTACCCTGCCCTGTGGTGCCCTGTTACGACCCTGATTGTAACCACTTGCCTCAGTAATAACTAGCCCCACCTTCCCTTACAGTACAAACAATGTTTTTTAAGATGTCTGTATCAAAGTGTATTTATGGTATGATTTGATCACTGCTGTTCTCCAATTAGCCAGAACCAGTCTGATGGAAATCAAGTAATATTACAGATGGTTAAATATCGCAGTGTGAAAGTGCCCAAATCAAGACTTGCAGCTAAAGGTGTTTCAAAGAAATATTCAAACAACAACGGGTTGTGAATGATTATGGAATCAATGTCAGTTATTTATTGTTTTTTGTTTGATATTGGGTATTTTGTATTGTTTATTGTTGGAATTCTTAAATAATGAAGTTTTTTTGATTTTCTAATGTAAGTAAATGAGAAGTGAAAAATGAACGAAAGTTGTGAATACTGTTTATAGCCACTGTATGTATTTTATATAGCATGTGTGCACCCAAACATTTTCGCTAAATACAGAACCTGAAGCATAAACTTACTGCTACTTTTTTTTTTTTTTTTTTTTTGTATAGCAGATTGTTTATATAGGACAGGAATTTAAATTCTGTTTTCCATAAATAGAAATATTAATGCTGTCTTGGTTTTGAAATATTTTTTGCCTAACGTTTTTGTTTAACTGATGTCACTGCATATTTGTGGTTCATTTGGCATATCATTATTGTTTATGTGCGCACACGGGACTTGATTTATTAACTTTCCTCAACAATGCTCCCTGCCATTCATAAACCTGGAACAGTCACATAATATTATTCAATACTAAACCATCAGACAGCTGGTTACTCTGATCAAATATCTTGCGTATCAACAGAAGTTCACAGAGCATATTTAATGTTGGTGGTAACTTGATTTATAAAATAAAACCTCCCGGTTTATCAAATAATCACCCCCCCTCCCCTCCCCTGCTTACTCTTCCTATTAAACACAAAATGCTTAGACATTTAGGTCCTGATTTCAACAGCGTACGCAATTACGCAAGTGCACCAGCCGATCACAACTGCGCATGCATATAAGCCGTGCTACGATTGCTTTGCGATTTTGCGAACCCAGATGAATCCATCGCAGAGTAGGTGACAGGCTGTGACCATTTAGGGGTGGTGACGGGGGAGTGGTTGTAGAGATACAGGAGTGTCTGTCCGTTGGAACGCTGTTGCATGAGCGTGCATACGCCGCTTGAGTACTCAATGTGAGCAACGAGACTTGTAGTTTCTGTGGCTGGTCAGACCTGGTGTAAATTGTGCATGACGGGCCAATGTGTGTCGAGGGTACCGGTGTATATGCAGGAGTGCGAGGTATTACTTATGTGAGAAAGCAGCCTTTATGCTGGATGAGCTATTGGAGGCATTGGCATACATTCGCAGCTGCGCTCCGTATGAATTTGCAGTTGCATACGCAATAGCGGTTCCTTACTGAATTAAGCCCTCTCAGGAAGTTTTCCCTGACAATCCAAATTCTACTACAACCTAATTGTTTTATCAATTATTAAAATTAAATTAACAGCAAAAATCCTAACCATTTCTGAGATCTGTCAAACAGCAATCGGGTAAGTGCAAATGGTAAACCACTCACAAACACATTATGTGGGTCCTTTTATGATGTAGTATACTCAGATGCACCTCTCTTGTATTTAGAAAATATTATCATCATTGATTTCTGTACTTGGGTTAAAATTACTTGATACCACTACTGTAAGTAGAGATTAGCATTAACCCTTTCTGAGATAATTGTACCCAAAACATGTCAAACACTTGTCCCTACACAGTATTACAGAATCGCTCAGGTCTTTTATTCTAAATATGAAGAAGGGAAAAAAGACTGCCCCTTGGAGTTCACACAACAGTTTTCGGAAGTGTGATCAAGACCCTCAGATGAACTATAGATACAAATGTTAACTAAATGCATAGGAATATTTATTAATGAGTTCAAGAAAACCAACAAGGTATGGCCATATTATTCTACATCCCCACAACAAACAAAAAATATACCTCTTTATGTTCATAATTGTTTTTCCACCCTTCCTGAAGGGATAAGGGTCCCAATAATGGAATTTCAAAGATTTAAGAGCAATTCGGTAGCTTCTATTGTGGATAATACCATGTACTCATCATATACTCACGAGGCTGAAGTTGGCTTCTTATTCATGCTCCATCTCCTTATTCAGAACATGTTCTATTAAAACAAATCAATTTAGATTATTAACTTAACACTGCATATTTAAATAATTGTCTCCCTTAAACAAAATTCAGGTGTATTATGCTTGGCCCAACAAGGTTTTGGGTGTAAAATAGGGTGGTACAGCTGGCACATGTACTCATTTTATTGATTTAAATAAGTAGCTGTAGTTGTGCAAAGGTTTAAATAGCCTTGGTTAACAAATTTGACTCTTGAAACCGATAGAGGTCGGTCACTTACATTTGACCCACTAGCAGTTTGCCTTGACCAACTAGGTTCTGGGCATGAAATAAGGTAGTAAAGCAGGCACAATCACCAGATTTTGTCATTTTCAATAAGTAGTTGTGAAAGGGTTAAATAGCCATGTTCTACAAATGTGAAACTTGGGGTTTTCCACAAAGTGGTAACCAGTCTGGTATTGGAAATTAGGGGGAACCCCAAGCTGTTTTTTTTTTTTGTTGTTTTTTTTTCCCCCCTATTTTCCAATAACCAGCACCAGGCTGAACCAGCCAGGGAGGGTGGGCTTTTCCCCCACACCCACTAGGCTTTGGGAGCGGGGGTAATAGCGAATAATTAGTAAATTATATTGTTGTCACAGGTGGACTTTAGGTCCCAGCAAGCCTGCTCCGTCATGATGGCACTTGTAGAAGCACAGGTGTCAGCATGCATGGACATTAAGGGCCCTCTGGTATTTGTAGTCATCCTGTAAAACAAAAATTAAAATAAACACACGAGACACATTAATTGCTGTAGTATTTCAATAAATGAACACTCACCCACATATTGCTTGTGTTCCAATTTAATGCTCACAAATTGCTTGGATTAGGTCCTCTTCGATCCATGTTTGCATCCTCAAGTCTTGGCAAAACAACAAACCGGACAAATTTGGCCCTGTAAGGAGACTCGATGCTATGACGGGTCAATTGGGCCTGATTCAGAGATGGACTCAAATGCCATTGCAGCTGCGATCACTCACTGATCACAATTGCGAAAATCTGCTAATGACTCACTCGCCGTTCAGTTCTTTGAGACTACCACAAAAATAATTTTACATCTGCTGCTCATGCACAAAACAAAAAAAAATTGAAAGCTGATCAGGCGGCCATCAGCCTTCTGAGTAAGGCTAAGCTGTCGCAGACAAAGCTGGTCTCCAGACATACAGAGGGCTCTCCTGCTGTGAGCAAGAACGCAGTGGCTAATTTTATGGTCGTCCAGAAAACCGCGTAGAAACGGACCGACACACCTGCGGTATTTTAACCACTCCCTGTAACCTCCCGCAAACGCCGACTACCTGCAAGTGAATCCTCTGTGTGAGCGTATTCGCAATTCAGTTGCTGCACATGTGCAGTGTGGCTTACCCACAACCGCTGCTGATCTCTGCCATACTAGAGGGTGAGTACTGGATCCTCTTAAACAATTGCTCAATCTGCGTAAATATTTGCATTGCGTCCATCTCTGAATCAAGCACACTATCCATAGAAATTAATAGGGAAGTGCTGATTGGCTCTGCCCTCTCAGCCAATCAGCATGTGAGGGGTGGTCCTCTGCATAATTATGCTCCCCAACAATGCATCTACACCAAAAATACAAGGACAAGGTAATAATGCAGTTTCAAAGCAATACAATAATCACAAACCGGTACCTTACCACAGCATAAATTTCATGGGGGCCTGACTGCAGGAGCTGCGATGACCAGGTTACAAACCATAATAGATTCATATCAATGGGGCCTACACCTCATTACCTTAGGGTCTAATGCCTGCCTAACCAGGGAGCAATGAAGGACTATGTAGTGCCTAGTGTCCTGAGTCACTCAAGTATACAATCCTCCTACTGGGCCAGAACGATCATATTACAGGGCCTAATTCCCTTCTGCTGCCTCAGGCCTAGTGCCTGCCTACTGGGGGTCAATGACGCAATATGGTCCTATTGCCCACCTAACAATGGCTTAATGATGTGGGCCCACAAAAAACTATACCCCTAAATCAACCCTATAGGGCCCAATGACCCTTATGCCTTCTGGGCCTAATGCCCCCCAGTGACTTGGGCCTTTTGCCCAAACAACAAGGAGCTATTCCTGGTGATTAGGGCCTAACACCCACAGTCTCCAACAACTAAAATACCATGTAATTGAATATAAATACAATGCAAGACTTACAAGTCCTAAAGTTTTCGGCTGAACCAAGCCTGGTGTTCCTCGCCCGAGTAAGGCAGACTCTCACCACCTCGGGGCCTCCTGTAACCTTAATGTCTGGGCATGCTGGCACTTGTCATTCTACAAGTGCCATCATGGTGGGTCAGGTTTGCTGGGACTTGTAGTTCACCTGTAAAGAAAAAATATTTACTATTCACTTTTGCTGAGGGAATGCGGGGAAGAACCCTGGCCTGGATGCCCCTTTTGGATGTGGGACCCGACTTTCTGAGGTCTTCCAGCCCTGCGCTGACCTGTTTGGGGCTGGTTAACGTTATGACAGGGGAACACCATGCTGTGTGACTCCCATCTATAGGGGTATATTTACTAAAGTGACATATTTTTTAGAAATAGAGATGTTGCCCATAGCAACCAATTAGATTCTACTTAACATTTAGCTAGCACCTTCTAAAATCTATTTTCCGATACTAGACAAGGCTCAGAGGTCTGGGGATTTTTTTTTTCTTTATAACTAATTCTCGAGGCCTTTCAGCAGGTTCACAGAGGAATCGTAAAAACTGTCGAAATTGCATACACCCTTTTTGTCTGATATTGTACCATCGCATTTGAGAAATATTAAACTGCACATAACTGGTCGCATCTGAATATCAGGTTTTTTCTTCCAATGAAACTTGATCGATCTCATGAATGGGTTGGAAGTCGTATTTGTATTCTATAGATTATAAGCTTGCAAGCAGGGCCCTCTTATCTCTTTGTCTTCTCTGTTATTACCCAGTCTTGTTTTATTACTGTTTTTAAATTGTAATACGCAATGGTTTTTGCTGTAACTGTTAATACATTTCTGGTTCTCCCAGCTGCCCGTTACATAGATGAGTCCCATTATACCAGGGGCATATTTATAATGGGTGTAGGGTGTGCAGTGCACCTTGCACCCATACCTCTCCGGTGTTCCATGTCAGCGTCTGTGTCAGCGCTGTTCCATGTCAGCATCTGTGTCAGCGCTGTAAAAAACACCTGGAAAATGGCTGCGGCGGAAAAAGGCAGCTGTCATAAAGGAGTGAAGAAGAAAACAGCGGATTATACCCCCCTTCCCTTACTTGCTTTCTAGAAAAACATAATTGTAAGGAGAGACCTCTAAAAAGACAAGGGGACAAGGAAGCGCTAGTCTATATATACCAGGTGGGCTGACCCTTCTGGGAAAACTTCCTATCTACACTTAGAGGAATAGGTTACTAACCCAGAGTAATGGCTGCCATGAAGCATCTGGAAGGAACCGAATTATCGTTGTATAATCTGCTCTTATTTTAATATCCACAAATGTATATCTAGGGGTTTTCTGCTTTGTATGTGACTACATTATGTATTGTTCTTCAGTGCAAACATTTTATAATATGTTAACTTTTTTTTTTTTTTTTAGGTTATTGGTGTAGATGATTAACAGATTACTCTAGTTAGCTCACTGGTTTGTAGAAAAATGCTCTGTCCTAGCCAACTGGTAGGACTGAGTCAGTCAGGATGTAGTTAGCATCCCGGCGTGCAGGATGCTGACTGTCAAAATACCGGTGCCAGAATCCCGACCGCGTCTGGGTCCCGGCTCCAGTATCCTGAAGGTATCTGGGGATAGGGGAGGGTTAGGTCTAAGGGGAGGGTTAGGGTTAGGCACTAAGGGGGAAGGGTTAGGTTTAGTGTACGGGGAGGGGGAGGTTGGGTTTAGGCATCGGGGGTAGGGGTGAAAGTTAGCATTAGGGAGCTTACCTTGCAGTGTTGGGAATCTGACTGACTGTCGAGATGCCGCTGTCTGTTTTCTGACCGGCGGCATCCTGACCGCCAGGATCCCATACCCAACCCGTGTCAGTCACATCACTGCAGTTATGGTCTGGCCAACTAAATCTATAGCTTGTACATGTTGCTAAAATGCACCTGAAATTAGATTTACTGAAATAAATTCTGGTGTGCACAATAAGAAATTACTCTTTGTTCAATGTCTTGTATTAGATATCTCATTATTTACTGTATGTTATACTGCCCATAACATACAGTAAACCGTAAACAACAGTAAATGTTGTTCATAACCTTTTTTATACTTTGATTTTATGTTTAGTAGCACTTTGCATGTTCTATTGTATTTTATGCTTCCACTTACATTGTCTTATCTGTAATGGTTCTCTGGGCCTGATTCAGACCCGCTCGCGAGCGCATAGTAGTGAACTTCCTGCTCTATTAGAGCAGGAAGTTCACTGGGGCTTGCGATGGACGAGACCCTACCACAAGGGTCTCGTCGCAAGCCCGATGGTCGCGATAATCGCGACCATCGCCGGGCCGCCCGTTAAAGCTGTGGGTGGTCACCCACAGCTTAGCGAGCGGCCTGGAGGCCGGGGTTATATAAAAACTGTCCCGCCCTGAATCAGGGCCTCTGTACACAATGTATCCTCTGCCTTTTGTAGCTGGAGTGATTGTTTGAATGAGTCTTTGAGCCTACACAACTGCGGTATTTTCAGTTTTCCAGCAAAGGATCCCATTGCTACTTTAACTGACTAAAGGGAAATCTACTTTATATAGCTTTACATACTCAGTTGTTTTAAAATACATTTCATTACCTTAATAGTCTCTGTATTTACTGGCAAAATCTGTTTTAACGCCATCAATAAATCCATTGTTACTTACGAATTCCTTGTCTCTACCTCAAAGCTAGAAATTATATTTATAGAGCTATATATCAAGGACAAAAGGTAGTGCAAAGAATGAGGCTGACATATGTATTTTCACTGTCATCTAGGTAAAATAGTTTGTTATTTTTTTTGTATACTGGGAAGATTCTAATCAAGGGCTGTCCAAAAAAGCATGGAAACTTGCATATATTCTCAGACTGATATTAGTAAGAATTTAATCTAGATTGATTTTTTTTTTTTTTTTTTTCATGTAACAGATGACATTGGGCCATGAAGAAGGATCTGGAGCTCCTTGCTTAAAATGTAAGGAAAAGTGTGAGGGATTTGAACTTCACTTTTGGAGGTAAGCATAATGCATGGCTTGAAACTTTTGTTTTGGGTGGTCTCTCAGTTATTCTGTAAGGCAGATTTACATTATAGTTTCCCACAAGATTTGATGTTTTTATAATATCTAAACTTTGTTTTCCATTCTTCTGTCTTCAGTTGCCAACACCATTCCCCCGTTTTTAATCTAATTCAGTGTTCTAGAGACGTACTGTCAACAAACTATAGGTATAAGTTAAAACTATGACTAAGGGACCATATGGCCCAAAACTCAATATTGATTAAATCTATTGGAACTTTTACATGGTATTCCTGAATGCATATCTTTTTCTACAGTAGTGATGACTAATAAATGGTCAACAAGTTGCTCAAGATAGGTAGCGCTGGTTGGCAAAGAGATGGGTTGCACTGTGCCATAATAAGCCATGGAGGTAAACTTACTAAAGATTCTAAAAATGAAAAGTGGTGCTGTGTCCCATAGCAACCGATCAGTTCTAGCTACGATTTCTTTCACATCCTCAAATGATAAACCGAAACTGATTGGGTGCTATGGGCAACACCTCCACTTGTCTGATTTAGAAGTTTTAGTAAATCTATCCCGTGGTGTTGGACTGAGGAGGTCCAGATCTATAACCTGTGATTCTTGTCAGATGTGCCTGTCTGGGAGTCTTATGTAACTGAACATGTAGGAGCTCTCCTAGTAAGTGACCTGCTGTAAACTCATGTAATATTTCACAGTAAAGCCACACCCACATAAACCTAAACTGTGCCTAAATTTGCATAAATGTCTATATGTGTTCTGAACAGCACTCTAAATTTGGCACCTGTAGTTCTAGAGATGGCTTCTAACAGTTCCCAAGCTTGCTGTAAAGGCACAGTGCATACACACTGTAGGGCATTTTTCTGCCCGATCATATTTGAAGTTTGCAGCCCCATGTTCTAATCTGTCTACATGATCTGTATTCTGTTATGATGGGTTTTTTAAAGTGTTATTTTGTAACCTGTAGTTCTAAGCAACTGTCCAAAATCATCATACGTATGTTAGTATTTTAATAAGAAGAAATGTAAGATATCTACCATGTAATTTTAGAATAATATGGCTTGTGTTCAGAGGAATATAAAATATTATCCAAAGAAGGGAAAAATATGCCATTAATGTGCTATGTCTGTTTCCCATTACATTGTTTTATGTATATATTCTGCACATTGTTAATATTTATATAACTAGATGAAAATGTCCTGAGTAATTAATAACTGTGTATCAAGACCTCCTAATAACAGGTGACACAGGAAGTGAACTATTTATACCTTACGGACATGTAATTATTCAATTTCACTATTTTCACGTTGCGTTACATGTGAGATTGATACAGATATATAGAAAGATGGGCATCACATAAATATCTATGTCACTTAGAGGCTTTAAAATTTCTGTTTATATCCTGTTGCCAGTGCAAAATTACATCTACACTCTGCTCTTCAGTAGAAAAATGGCACTCTGGTACAAAGACTTAAAAAGTTTCAAGGCTTAAATCCTTTTCTTCAGTGTCACAAAAAGGAAACAACTAAAATACAACTTACCCACACTATGAATCATGCAGTCTGGACACCTACCTGACACCACCCGATGATGATCTTCTAAGCAAACAGGTCGCCTATATAGAGAAGAAAAAAATCTATCAAACAGCGCTGTATATAAAAAGTAAAAGCACTCCAATAAGGAAACCACATCAAGTATGAATCAACATTTATATACAATGCGCTATAGATAGATAGATATATCGACCTCAAAGGTGGCACTCCACGACTTTAAAGTACATAATCAGCACAAGCAGAACTTTGCAACGTTTCGGTTTATTCAACCAGGCCTGATGACGGTTGAATAAACCGAAACGTTGCAAAGTTCTGCTTGTGCTGATTATGTACTTTAAAGTCCTGGAGTGCCACCTTTTGAAGTCTGCGTGTGCATTTGTTTGGTTGTGCACGTAGGCCTGGACTACGGGAAGGGTGAGTGCTAGTTCAGTGACTCTGTATGTACGTACGTACATACACACGTACACTGCTGGACCGGCACTTGCTGTATAATGTCATTCACCTGAGTGACTTTGCAGAAATTCAATATGCTTATATAGTGTACAACCCTGGCAGGGGGTTCAACACAGCACGACACTTCAGGATTTGAATAGAAAAACTGCTTTATTCCAACGACATTTCAAGTTGCTAAACCTCGTCCTCAGTTGGAAAATGCAAACAGACAATAACAAACTCTTAATTTTTATAACCTACACAACTGCTTTTTTCAGTTTTCCGGCATCTAATCTAATCTATTTTCCATTACAGATCTCCTTATAGTCTGCTTTTCATTTTGAAATTTTGCCTTACGCCCACCATTCACTGGTATCCACATTCGCTTTGTTGCGCACTGTAGGCAGTGTATGAAAGATGCAAGTCGCGTATTGTACTAAGATCAAGATCTCAAACCCACAGTGATGTAAACTTCTGATGGGTTTTGAGGTAACATAACCATTCATCGTCCTCCCCACACTAAAGCTGGGTACACACCTAAAAGATATTGCAATACATGTTGTTGGTATCTGCTCACTCAGGTGCATTTAAGGGAGGGGTTATTCTATACAAGAAACAACAAAAAGTATTCCCCCAGCACTCAGAATGAAATCGGCAAAAAGATTTGAAAAACTACATGGTGGTAGATAATTCCGAGATCTCTATTGCATATATTTGCAAAGATATGGCTAAGCCTCCAGGCCACATCACGGCTTGTCTGATACTGGCAGTCCCTAATATTTGGTCAGTCTGGTTCTTGTAGTGCCAGTAGGAGAACTTGGGGGTGACTCCAAGGTAAGCTGGCTCTCAATTCAGGTATATTTGTATGTGCCATTATCATGTGGTCAAATTGGATAGTTATCAGTTTTGGGGATGAGTTTAGGGTGCGGTGCCCCCCGAGGTTGATGTGGCTGGGGTGCTCTGGGGTGGCACACTTTAACACTTCATTTAGCACTTTAACACCTTCAGATTATTTTTTTTCTTAGTATATCAATTTCTTTTTTCTTTTCTTAGCATTTTAATTACTCTTCACCTATGTATCACCTACAGTATTAACACACAGTTTTTACTTATTCTTATTAACACTTACTAACACTTTAGTCTTTCACTGGTGAGCTTCCCTGGAGTGGCTGGTCTTCGCTGGCTTTTTGGGTTTCTGCACCCCATACTTTGACCAAGTATTAGGGACCTCCAGTATCAGAAGCCGTGACGTGGCCTGGAGGCTTAGCCATATCTTTGCAAATATATGCAACTGAGATCTCTGAATTATCTACCATGTAGGTTTTTAAAATCTTATTGCTGATTTCATTCTCAGTGCTGGGGGATTACTTTTTGTTGTTTCTTACACCTAAAAGATATATCTGCAGATCAAGTGATCCGCAGATGATGGTTGTTCATAGACACTGAACAACCATCATCTGTCATCTGGTGGCCGCTGCTGCAAGTGTACGGGCGGTCGTCTGATCGTCTGTACAAACAGCATGCTGGACAGATATATATTCCATCGGCTGTGCAGCACAGTCAACGCGATATGTCTGAAGGACGTCGTTGAGACATATCGCTGGTACACACTGGTCGACGGGCACCAGATACATTGGCCGATCAATTGATTGGTACACACCGGCAGATATATTGGCCAATCTTTAGATTTATTCAAGTAATTTTAAATCTGATTTAAACTGAATGGTGCTTTTCATATTCTGCACCACACTGGTATACTCTCCTACGGTCGCCACCAGTTGCATCCGAAGACTCGTCCAACTGCAGCCCTTACTTAATGACAGGACACGGTAGATGCAGTTGCATTTCTTTGTCCATGGTTGCATTGTGCTGCCCTTAACCCTTTTGTGTACCTGTTCTATTGGCTGACTGGCTCAATTTCCACTGCTACAACTCTGATCTGCAGCAGGACAGTTCATTACAGAACCGGAAACCTGAAAGATATATAAGCCATTTTTATTATTGATTGATGGTGGTCAGCTTTGTGTTTTGCACCGAAGTCTGGCTCCCAGAGTTTATTGCAAGAGGAGAGGAAACAGAGATGCTATTGGCGAGTAATGGGAATATGAATGATTGAGGAGGCAAGTACTCCAAATATAATAATTGGAAATTAAGTAATGGGCTCTGTGATTAACACTTAGCCATCAGTGTCTCCTCCAGAGATATTAAATGGGATTAGATACTGTGCTGGAATTATGTACATCATTTCTGCCATACAAGGATGTCATTGCTATATCAATGTGTGAGTGCATAGTTGTGCTTTCGGTTCTAATTAGAATCTCAAATAGGTCTTGCACATGGGTGAGGAGGGGATACATTTTGCCAATTTTACCTTGGTTGCCAAAACAACTTGACCTACTACTACATTAAGATCTTAAGGTGCCTTCAACTAACAATTGCCTTCTACCATTACTGGATCTGGTAGGAGGCATTAACCAATATAACATGTTATTGTGTGTAATGCTTGTTTTAGAATAAGAGGTATAAAGCTAAAATAATAGGGAGTTTCAGGAATGTTCTGTAATCGTGTACAAATGTGTAGTGCTTTGACTCTTCATTTTACCTCAAATTTAGGAAAATCTGTAGAAATTGCAAATGTGGGCAAGAAGAGCATAATGTTCTTTCAAACAATGAAGATGATCGTAAAGTCGGCAAGCTGTTTGAGGACACAAAGTATACAACCCTTATTGGAAAGTTGAAAACTGATGGGGTTCCCACTTATAAACGGAATGTAATGATTTTGACTAATCCTGTGGCAGCAAAGAAAGATGTGTCCATCAACACTGTCACCTATGAATGGGCACCACCAGTGCAAAATCAAACACTAGTGAGTTCTTATAATTTTTCACAGTTTGGGAATTTAAGTCTCTTTTTTTTTAAAATGTTCTTGATCTCCTCAGAAGCTTGTGTTATTAAAATACAAACATTACAAAAACAAAATTAACTTTTTTTTTTAAATATTCTATGTTGACAAGTCTATAAAGCAAATACATTTGCCCAGTGTTGCAACCAGTCTGAAATGGGTTTGGAGGCCCATTGCAAGTTCTGACTACATTTTAGTGTGGTAGGTGGTAGTATCCACAAAAGGTGGCTACTTTCAGTAAACACAAATTTTTATTAAAATTCTCTTCTGTTGTAAATGTGTATTTTAAAAGAGAATACCACGGAGCATATCCAATTTGGCGTTTTGTGCAGAAAAAATTATGACCGTTTTGTCTTAACACTGTTGTGCACAATAAAAAGGCTGCTGTAGTTTTTTACCGCAAACAAAAAACAAACAGTGGGAAATGTAAAAAAAAACTGGAACAGTGTGTACCCTAAATAAATAAAAAAAAAAAATATATATATATATATATATATATATATATATATATATATATATATATATATTGGGAAACCATATGGATGCATATTACTGTCCCAATGAGAGAATTTTTGCACTTTTAAAATGCTGCAAATAGCTGATTTGTGCATTTCTTTTTAAAAAAAGAAAAAGAAGAAATTCATAAAAAGCACACTATTTTATTTTAAAAGCAAACAAAACAAAAAAGTAGGGTGGTTTTGGGTTAATTTGAGGTCAATTTAAAGTTTTAAAAAGCAATGTATTTATTTTGCTAAATACTTTACATTTGGGGTACAGAAAACAAAATTGGATTTTGGGGTAGTTTCAGGCCATTTTTTTTTTACCCCAATAATGGCATGTAATTATTGTACTAATTAAGCTAATTGAAAACTTCCAGTAGCCTAATTAGTCATTAGGGGGTGTCCAAGGGGTTCTGAAGCAAGTCCTAACATTTTATACTTAAAAATTAACTTCACTTAATTTCATCTTTACATTCCCTGACTTTGCACATGCGAGAAATAAACCTACGTTTATTCCTATTCTCACACCCAATTGAATAGCAAACACCTTGCACCTGCCGGCAAAAACCCTACAGTGCAAGCTTTAAAAAAAAAAAAAAAGAGAGAAATTTGCAGCCAGTTAAATATGCCCTTTTAATGGAGTTAACTACATTCTACTCATGTCCAAAGATCAGTATTTTGTTGGAGCCATCCATCAGTGAGATACTCACCAATCGCAATGTTCACCAGCACGTTGACGATTCGATATATCTAGAACCATTGGCAATAGCAGGAGAGATATGCCACAACAGCTCTAATTATAGGCCTTTCAGTTACTGTACAAGATCTCCCATCTAAGGAAAGAACTGAGACACAATAAATGTGATTGTAAGAAGTCCTGCCTAGATGTGTGTCACGGGACACTACTAAATACAGCAAATGGAGTCCCTGTTAAAGTACTATTTTTGGGAAGGAATGAGATTTGTTAAAGTTGCTAAGTAGTAGAAAACAAATTTTAGTGCCAATAAACCACTCTCATCTGTATACTTGAGAGAGTTGTTTAGGACATGCATGGTTCTCAAGATATGAACAGCTGCTGGTTTTGTAACTGACACTTTAAAAAAAATTATAATTTGTGTTGAGTCGTGGAGACTCTCTACAGGAATCTGTGCTGGCACCTGTTTAAAGTTGCCTAACAGCCTCTCCTGACTATGGGCCTGATTCAGAGTTGCTGCGCCTTTGTACCCAAATGCTCTGCAAAATTATGCAAATGCCGCAGGAGGCGTCTTAAGTAAAAAACGCCAACTGCCTTATCTGATTTGCTGCTTCGTCTGAATCCGCTGCATCAAATCAACTGTGTGAACATTGGCCATCTGCATCCAAGAACGCAGCCACTGACTTCAGAACACCCAGAGAATGGAACTGACGCCCCCGTTTTCTGGAAAGCTCGCTGTCCCCAAACTCCCAATGTCAATCATCCTTCGGTTTTGGGGGCACTACAACCAATGTCTCAGGACCTGATCTGCATGTACGGGACATTAAACGGAGATTAGTGTAAATATCGGATCTACATAAATCTCTGAATCAGGCCCTATGTGCTTGCAGGAATTTTGCAGTGCTGATCATAATTGATAGACTCATGGGCTGCATGTTTGGCATAATGGTTAGCAATTTAATTCTTGACCAAGAGGGAGATGTATCAAACATCTCAGAAAGCTAAAGTGGAAATGTTGCCCATGGCAACCAATCTGCTTCATTTAATTTTATAGACTGCTGGATAAATTGTAGCTGATTGGTTGCACTTTATCACTCTCTAACAACAAAGAACCATGCACTGCAGGGAGATCCATAAAACCTTAAAGGGACAACTTGTTATTGGTCTTTTTTTAATGGAGATGATGATCTTTGTTGCTTTCCTGAGGCAAGAAAATCACATTTGATCCATTGTGTGACCAAGTTCCGCCCACCCTTAGCTGTTTAACGATAACATCTTCCTGGTTGAGGTGCCGGACAAATGCCAAAACCTTGTTAGCTGTCATTGTTAATAAAATAGCCAAGGACTTCATCATTTATTCAGTTTCTTTGCGCTGGTACAAAGCCAAGAAACTAAAAGAATCGGGCTTCAAGCATTACCAGGTAAATGACGACAGGTATCATTTCATGGGCCCAGACAGCGGCGCCCAAACACAGTATGTAGAGTTGATGTGGGGTTCGGCCAAGTGGTGCAACAAAAAGCACAGAGGTATAGCCAGACATACCCTCAAATCTTACTTAGCAGAGTTTCTGTAGCAGACGAAAATCGGGAAGAAAGATTCTTTCAAAGCCATCCTTGGCGCAATCCATCAAGTCAAGGCTTCGGTTATAAAGTACTAAGCACTTGTTTTATTATTTGGTTAAATACAAATTTAAATGCTATAAACAAAACTGTTAGTTTAGTAAGAAACAGTTATTGAAACATACAGTAGTTAATAGTGTGATGACACATTTAAAATAATACAAAAATATAACAATAAAAGGTAGTCCCTTTAACCGCAAAGTACGCAAGGCACTATGGAGAGTTTGTATGTTCTTCCCGTGTTTTACGTTTGTTCCCTCCAGGTGCTCTGATTACCTCCCACACTGCAAAAACATAGTAGCAGGTTAATTGGCTTCTAGTGTGTGTGCCCCCATATGGCAGGGGATATAGGAGTAGAATGATCAAATCTTGGATAGAGTTAAAGTGGAGAAGTTGCCAATACCCACCAATCTGCTTCTGTCATTTTACAGGCTGTGCTAGAAGCTTATTGGTTACTATTAGCAACTTCTCCACTTTATCTCTTTCCAAGATTTGGTAAATCTTCCCCATAGATTAAAACCTCTGGGTAGGGACTGATGTGATATATTGCCTGTAAAGCTTTTTATACTTGTGCGCTATATAATTATCTCTTAATAAATTAATGAATCTCCCAGGCCACAGGAGTCCCAACATGTTGGCGAAATCTGTTTATTGTGAAAGCATTTTTAAGTGGTGTACTGATATCATTTTGCCATTCTAAATCCTTTTATCTTGGTGCCTGGGAGAGAGGAGAAGTAGAAGTGAAATAAGATAGCCATCTGAAATGTAAAGTTATGCAGTTAGAAAAATGGAAACTGGTAATTGTTGCATGCAGGGTAAGTACCATAAATCCCATAAGCAAACGCAGGGGAGGGTTTCCGTCTGCCTGGAAACCCCACTCCCCAGCACACACCATGACCACAATAGAAATAGTAATATAATAGAATGTTACTAGTGCTGCATGTTCTTCTCAGTATCACAAATGAAATGATTAGCACCACCTATGGATCTTTTAAAATGTGTCAGCTAGTAATAAATATACCTGCGCACCAACTAGGACATGTGGAAAACATGCACTGTTAGGGGTGCACTGCTATAGACCATCAATAGGGTTAATTATTAATACTGTATAATAATACACTATCCAGTACATAAGGAGGCCAATATGTGTGTGTGTGTGTGTGTGTGTATATATATATATATATATATGTGTCCAGGGCAGCGCTAGATTCTTCTGCCGCTCCCCCAGACTCCCGGACTTGCTCCAATGCTCTGGAATGATGCCCATGTCTGAAGAAAAACATTCTGCTCAGAGAGGATGGACCTACTGCCGCATCTAATGACTAGAGGTGCATACACACAATGATTTTTTTGATCGATAATCGATAACTATATCGTTTATCATTCAATCATTGAAAAAATCGTTCACTTTCTGAGTTAAAATGATGAACGATTATCGTTCATGCACGTTCACGTTTGTAGTTCAGTCAGACTGACCAACTGAACGATTTTCATTAAGGGAATATGCAAAAATCGTTTGTAGTTCAAAAAAATCGTTCATTACACTTTAAAAAATCTGACAGAAAATCGTTGGTAACAAAATTGTTGTGTGTGTATGCAGCTTTAGTGTCATAGCTGGTCCTGTATATTCTGGAATTATGCAGCACAATATACTTTGTATGTAACATATTAAAGCTGGATAAGTACTAATTCTGCCTTCTTCATGGACTGGCCACACTCGCTCTAAAATCAAGCATTTGTAAACCCCCTTCTAGAAATCTGCGTTTGCCACTGAATCCCCTCTGTGCATTATAGAAAATAAGATTGGAGTTTGTCTTGAGATGAAAAAGACATTCTGTCCTGAATACTTAGTGCTGAAAAAAAAAACTGAATAACATTTTTTATTTTATTTGTACATGTTGTCTAAATATAACTTGAAGTGGTTTGTTTTTTTTTTTTTTATTGGCATGTTTCTCACAGAAATGGCTTTCTGTGGCTTACTTTACTAATCCCTGTTGTTCTAGGCCAGGCGTTACATGGAACTGATTCCAAAAGAGAAACAGCCTGTGGCTGGCTCAGAGGGAGCGCAGTACAGGAAGAAACAGTTGGCTAAGCAGCTGCCAGCTCATGATCAGGATCCTTCTAAGTGCCATGAACTGTCTCCTAATGAAGTGAAGCAGATGGAGCAGTTTGTGAAGAAATACAAAAATGACATACTCGGTGTGGGAGACATCAAGTTGCCCAAAGAAGTGGAGGCACAAGGGGGTGATAAAGGTACACCCGACAATGGGAATCGGAGCACACTTGGAACTGTGAAGAGTGGAGAAAACCAGTCGCCAGCACCACAGGGATCTTCTTACGTGAGTTACTTCTATATCCAAACGTATCTTTTTCATATTTACATTTGTTCCTTTCTTTCCACTACAAAAAAGTGAAACTTGAAAATAATGGTGACAATGCTTCCTAATTAATTTTGGGTTGATTAGTCCTGTTTAAACTAACCACAAACTATATATACAGTATGCTGTACTGTTATGGAAATACAATCTGTACAATCATGCTATAGCTGTTTAAGTTCTTTAAATGAAAAAGGATGTAAGGTAAAATTGGCGAAGTCACGTGCTTAATTACCATTTTTAGGAATATGTAAACATACACCGTAATTTGGGCCTGATTCAGGATGATTCACAAGGCTGCGTATGCACGCACCACGCTCACTGCGAAAATATGCTAATGAATGCAATCGCACGGCAACCGCAGCACTATACCCATTACTGTATAAAGCCTCCCACTTCCCATGACATGCATCCACAAGTCAGCGAAAACATCGGTAACATCGGAACCATTCGCACAGTTTTGATTGACCTGACCCTACCGCAGAAACTGCTAAACTTCCTGTCACCATCTAGACCTCTGCCAGCGTATGCTATCGCAGGGGCTTAATTATGCACACCCCTGTAACAGCATTTAAACGCCCAGGCACGCCTGCGTTTCTCTGACCACTCCCCGACACCACCCTGAAACGGTCACTTCCTATCAATCACTGTGTGAGGACTCTGTCTGGTCACTGTGATCGTTCCCAATCGCTGTGGCAGGTTCGCGCACTGCGTCTTATGCGCAGATAGCAAACATCGTTTGGCTGCGTGCAAACGCAGCCTTGCGAACCAACCTGAATCAGACCCTTAGTTTGGTTATATAAGACATGAGGGAATAAATGGATTTTAGTCTGCTGTAGCTTTCGCTTACAGTATCACTAACAATCAAGTCAGTCAATTATTAAGACAGGTTTTTATTTTTGTTCCTGTTTTATCCAATCAGTGGAAACTCTTCTTCTTCTTTTTTTTTTTTTTTTTTTTTAAATATATATATATTTTTTAATTAATGTGCTTTGCATCATGGAAATACAATGACATATGACCATTCAAAACATTGTAAGTATATTAGCAAATAGTGCAGTTCCAATTGTATAGTAACCATAATGAACCATCAAAAAGTGATAAAACAAAAATGTGCCCACGGAGTGACGAAACCCTAAGTAAGAATCCGTTCCCCAGGTCACCAACACCTCCCTATTCGCAGAAATCAGACAAGAAGAATGGGGGGATATCATGTGCTTTCATCTGAAATTTACTTTAAATAGTATATTGTAGACTCCTGTGCATTTGGGATCTAGTGGTAAGGGGAAGGGTATCGATGTAAATCTCTCGTACCTCAAAAAAAAAACCTGTACGTCTATCCCTTTCCCATAATGAATCCACCCAATCCATCCTAAATACACTGAAGTGCCAAAAGTCATGAGATAGCAGTATGTAAAGGTAATGGTAGGTGGTGTCACTGTACTGTGACGTCTTGCAAGTGCCCGGACCTGCGTCAGTTGTAATCTGACATCTCATGAGTCAGTTTAAACACTGGCTAGGCTGCTCATGGCAAGGCATCGTGAATTATCGGAGTCTGAATGGGGCATGATAGTGTGTGCCCGATGGATGTGACATTTCTGAAGTTGTGTGGACATTCAGCATTCCTCGATCTACGGTGTCGTGTGTACCACGAAAACCTCCTGGGAGGCATTACCACCCACCGTGGATAGTGCAGTGGCTGACCACGAGTACTTCATGACCGTGACCAGCGTGTTTGGCCAGAGTTGTCCATGGTAACAGACAAGCAACACTGGCTCAAATCAGATCCACATTCAATGCAGGAGGTACCAGACATATCCAGCTGGTCAGTATAAAGTTTTTTAGCTTCCATGGGATGTGGGAGCAGAAGACCCACCCAAGACCCCCCTGTTAACACTACATCACCGAACATAGCACCTTACTTGGGCTTGTGACATCGCTAATTGGACCCTGGAGGACTGGCAACATGTGGTGTGGTCCATTGAGTCATGGTTCCAGTTGTTTCGGACTGTTGGTAGGGTTCAGGTGTGGTGCAGACTCCATGAGGCCATGGACTCCAGTTGTTAAGAAGGCACCGTGCAGGCTGGTGGTGGTTCCAGAAAAAGGATGCTAGACATGTAAACATGTCATAGCAATGGGGGCGCTTATATTTTGTTAAATAGACACATAAATAAAAACAAAGAATATTTTATTACACAAAATGAATACATAAAATATATATAATAAAGAGCCAATTTATGCTTAAAAAAAAAAAACTTGCTCACCTTCTGAAGAAACTGTCAGTACACTTTGACAGAGAAACCTGTTAAGGATGGATGCTTCTTTTTGATACACCACCGTGATACTGATTAAGGAGTCTACTGGAATGCACTAATAGACTCTGGTGCTAAAAAGAACAAGTATCATTTAAACCTACTTGTAAGGACGGCTTACTGACTTTTAGTGCTGCCTGAGGATTTTAAACTGCAGCCAAAGTGAGTGTAAAGGCCGTGCACCAGTTCCAGCGTAACCTGTGAAGCAGCCGAAGCAGAGGATAAAGACTCCTCTATGTGATCTGTCGGGAGGAGGCTGGGTAAATATACCGGGACACTTAGGCCCTCATTCAGAGCCGGACCACCCACCACCCACAGCCTATACGAGCGTGCAGGTTGATGGCCGCGATGGTCTTGACCATCGCGCCCATCGCCACTGCGAGCCGGAGCCTGCGGTTGAGTTTCTCAACCGCAAGGCCCGGAGTGATTTTGGCTCTATCAGAGCCAGAATCACTCCCACTGACATCACTAGTGATGTCAGTGGGCCGGCTTCTGATGGTAGGCGTTCCCTTGGGAACGCCCCCGTCTGGGAGGCACGCCCCCGGCACGCCCACCAAAGGGGGCGTGCTGTCAATCAACATCGACAGCACGCCCCCTTTGATCACACACAACGAGCGAAGGAAAGTCCATCGCTCGTCGCGTCTGGCGCATGCGCACGACGGAGCTCCCTCCGTCGTACGCATGCTCAGTGCACACCATCGACCCACTTGCGAGCGGACAGCCGCTCGCGAGTGGGTCTGAATCAGGCCCTTAATGCTCACAATCGTGCTGCTGGCTATGTGGTCTTAAACAGGATTGGAAAGCTTTTTTGCCAACACGCTCTGCAATCCAACTTATCTGGATGTGGGTCTAATACTTCTAGTGCTAATCACACAAACTCTACCTATGTGGAAGGGGAAATAAAAACTCCCTTTATTTCAGCTAAAGCAAATCATATGCTTATATATAGAGGAACTTTTATCTACGTATCCCTAGACGCAGTCTACAGTATTTCTGTTGATAAATTGTATCATCATTTCCTCTATTGGAGGTTGATGCATTTAGGTGGTGTGACTTTTTGAAGCATAAATTGGCTTTTTATTATATATATTTTATGTATTTTGTGTAATCAAATATTCTTTGTTTTTTATTTGTGTCAATTTAACAATATATAAGCGTCCCTATTGCTATGACATGTTTACATGTCTAGCATCCTTTTTCTATAGCAGCAAATGGTAATTGAGAGTTACTTATTTGGAGGCTGCTTTGATCTTAATATAGAATTGGTTAGATTTTATCCATATTTGCGGCTAGTTCAAATAATTGTATTTGGTGGTGGTTCCATAACTGTGTGGGGTGTGTTCACATGGCATCGGTTGGATCTGCTGGTCCACCTGAACATGTCATTGCTTGATGACCATTTGCAGATCTTCGTGGACTTCGTGTACCTCCACAATGATGGAATATTCCAGCAGAATAATGCACCATGTCATCTATCCCAAGTTCTCTGGAATTGGTTCGAGGAGTATTCTGGAGAGTTCCAACGAATGGTGTAACCAACATGTTCACCAGACATGAACCCATTCGAGCATATATGGGAAGTAGTGAGGAGGTCCATTCGTACCCAAGATCCTGCATCTAAAAATATCAGGGAGCTGTGGGAATCTATTCAGACTACATGGGTCAACATCTCTCCAGATGTCTTCCTCCCACTTGTGGAATCGATGCCATGTTGCATTGCTGCACTTCGCTGGGCTAGAGGTGGTCCTACACGCCACTAGGCATCTATCTCATGACTTTTGCACTTCATTGTATATGAACCAACAGTTCACTTAAAAGGGAGAAGGAAGGAGTTCCCTTTTGAATCCAGTTTTGAAGAATGGTTTTTCTCACTGCTGAACTGATTGCAAAAAGCAGCTTTTTTTTGTTGTTTATTTTTTTATTAATTGGTGAGCTCATATCTATTAGAAAAAGCTCCCAACAATGCCAATGCAGGTCCAAAGGGAACATCATGCAGCAGATGATGCTCTGCATATTACATGATCCATAGTAATGACCACAAATATCTAGCCATGATAAATGTCAGTCTCACTGTGAGAATGCCGGGATTATGTGTGCGTTATTCTCGCCTATTGCCCATCACCACCTTGAGAAACAGTTCTAGCTCTTGCACGGTACCCCGGTTCCTTTTTAGGAGTCTTTGATCGCACAGGAAACACACAATGGTGAACGTACCTTTATTTTACACAGCACACACTACAGTCATGTAAAAACGGTAACTACAAACTATATATAACTAGCGCCCCACCCCAAAATCGCACGGGAGCAGTTTAAAAATTTATGGCTATAGTCCTTCTTCTTCTTTTTTTTTTTTTTTTTAACCGAGGTCTTGTAAGATTGCCTTGTAGACAACAATAGTCGTTTTTCCTCCTGACATCAACACAAAGAGATTTAGTTTTGATGTGACACGCAAAAGGTCCACTTAAAGTTGTCCATGAGAAAAACACTTAGGTCAACTCCAGCCATGTTAATTGTCTGTCCCTGTCATGCCAAAGCAGACTCTTACAGGGAATTGGACTCGTTTGAAATTAAAGAATCGTTTTTCACATAACTGAAAAAGGAATGTTAAAGAAAGGGAAAAACTAAAATTTTGTATCGGTAAACAGGGCTTACATATCATTTCTCCAGAAAATTGTATGTATCAATCTGTACATGGTATAAAATAAAGTCCATCGTTGTGATATGTCTTTAGCGGTTTAGGCAGCGTAAGCCAAGAAAGCGCTCAGACTTCCATTTTTTTTTCATTGACTTCATTAAAATCGTCTCTGCTCTGTTCCCTTTTTTCATACATTAATGTTTCATACACCTAAACCTTCCTTGAAAAAATGTTTTATAGAATAGTGAAAACTGCATCAAATCTGTCCAGTGGTTCTCTAGATTACCCAAAACAAACAGACAGACACCTACCAGGGACTTTATTTTATACTGTGTATAGATATATACAGAAATGCCAGTAGTATTAGCCACACTATGAGCACCCTCCATCTCCTAAAACAGTGAGCCCTCCAGTAATAGAATTAGCAATCAGTTAGAGTTGCACTTGCCTGTCTATACTGGGGAAAGTACCGCTGTGAGGGAGGCTGCTGGGCAGGATCCCACTGAGAGAGGTGTCACTGGTTGTCAGGAAGTAGCTTCTCTGAATCCGAGCCACTAGGGCCCATGAGTTGCTGATTGTGGCAGCTCAGCCTGATGTATCGTCTACCAATTTGATAGGTACGAGCTACCAGTGATCCCACTCCTGCTGGTTCACTGGGTGACCAATCCAGTGGCTTCTCCCGATGGTAGTACTGGAGCTCCCTGGTAGGAACAGAAATTCCACATCCCAGGTTATCCCATGTCAAGAACTGAGTAAAATGTACTGTTTGTTCTTTTAAAAACTGTTATTTTTTTCGCGGTGAAGTGACACCCCTGGGTGGGAGTTGCAAAGCACTAAGCCCTGGTATTGGGTGCTTTAAATGAAAGGACTGGCTACAGTCAGAAAAGTGAATGGGCCTTTGTACTCCCCTATGTCCCCTGCTGTTTTGTGTCCACAATGTCTAGCAAAAATCTTTTATGTACAGTGCCCACTTTCACATCTTGAAGGCATTTGTGATGTTGCAGGGTATTTGGCTGATTCTAGCTTCCTGTGTGGACTTGAGAGGGGGGGTAGGGGGGGATGTATAGGACTGAATGTTTGGTACTTTCCTGTGGTAGAGACCTAGCAGCCCAGACAAGTCACCTGACTGCATGTACACAGGACAGTATACCTAGCTGCACATATTGGATAACAAGGCATCATAAACCGTAATACATAATGAATGGTTACTTTCACTTGTAAACATATGTCCATATGCATCCTGTAAGAAACATTCAGGTAAAGGGGCCCATTTATTAATTATTGCATTTTGCAATGCGATCAGGGCATGTAGTACCGCCCATGATCGCATTGCAAAATGTATGATCCGGCACATGGAGGGTGATGGGCTCCAAAAGGAGCCCGTTCCTGCGATGTGGCCGGAGGCTGCTGTGCATGCGCAGTCCCGCGGACTGCACATGAGCGGCGTCCATTGCTGGTGGAGGGATCTGGGAGATCCCTCCGCCGGCTGACATGTGGTAAGTCCCCATATGCTACAGCGGCTAATGCTATCTTCAGATGGCGTTAGCTGCTGATGCCAATATCGGGAATGTTTCGCATTCCCGATATTGATACATTTGGCAGCATCGCATCCCCCATAGAAACCTATGGGGGAGGCGGCTGCCAGCGGCAATGGACGGATCGCAGCAGGTGTCGGAGATAGCTGCTGCGGTCCCTCCTTCATACATCCGGGGGATACTTAGTATTTGAGGCAAACCCCCGAGAACAGATGTTTTCGGGGAATTTACCTCAAATTCCCGTTGATAATTGGGCCCCTTAGTGTTATGATTCAACTGAAGGACACAGCAGCTATATAAAACAAGTAGTAGTGAATCAGAAAGCGCTGTGTTAGAAATAAGAATATAAAGATATATATTAAAAAAAATATATATCAAAATTGGGATCAAAAAATAAAATATGAGTTAAACAGATCTGCGGGGATATATACAGTGAAATTGACACATAATTGCAAGCTGGTCAAGATGTTTATAGCCCCTTTAGTGAATCTCTGGTGATTCTCCTCCCGCGATCCGGCAAAGTGAGTCAGAAAACGTGTCCCTACCTTACCTTACCGATGAGTTCCTTATAAGTGGTCAGTCTTATCTCCCCATCCTGCCCACTTCACTAGGAAGGAGATCTGGATACTCTTCTGGGGCAAATACATTTTATGGAAAATGATTAGGAAGAATTCAGTGTACCTGTTGGATGGCAAGACTGTGCAGGAACATATCAAGAGAGGGAAGATGGTGGTAACCCATGGGCCATACCTGTAGTAATGGTGAAATGATCATTTGCTTTTCTCAGAAAAGTCTAGTATATAGCTTTATGATGGGGAGGGGTTCCCTAGAATATATCTTTAATCATTGAAAGAAAGGCTTTATGGTTGCACTTGTATAATGTTGTGACTGGATATGGTCTCAATACTTTAAATTTGTCAGAAGCTTCTGTGAATGTTTTATCCATTAATTGAAATGCAGAATGTATTTTTGAGGTGTTTAAAATGTAAAAATAAAAGGTAGATATTTTATTTTAATTTTGCTAGTCTTAACATAAAGAAAATATTTTGCTAATTGTGAATGAAATAACTGATTATTTCCCTATCTTTGGCTAATGCCTTTAGTTTTCAGATATGCATTCCAGATTCCAGAGAGCCTGCGCTTTGGGCTGATTATGAGTTGGGAGCAAGAAACTTTGCACCACGACGGATCACGTTGCAATGCAAGGGGGTGCAAATACATTTTATTTTGTTTACATGCAGAATAAATGCTGGCTGTTTTTGCATGTAGCCCACAAATATGCTGGACTGCCTTATTTGTACACTGCAATTTAGATAGGAGTCTGGACATGCCCCATAGATCTAAATGTTTCTGCACATTATAAATCCGCCCCACACGCATTGCAAAATGGTTTTGCCAAGGTGCAAAGTTACAGTACTTGCTCGTTTTTGTTTTGCTTGCGTTCATCTCAGAATAAGCCTCAATGCTTCAGGCTACGGTCTGCCTAGATCATTTCAATAGAGTTAAATTAAAGCGCTTAGATTGCAGTGTCCTTATTTCACTTGCAGAATCACTAGCGAACTGACTCTGATTCATTGTGAGGGAGAAAACTGATTATGAAGAGTTGCTGGAGAGCAAGCGAGCCTTTTAACTTGAAAAATTCTAATGCTGGAAAGTGAGGACATGTAACCTGTAATGAAACTGCTCAAAAGTGGAATGGTGCAGTACATTGTATTTTAGAAGAGTGCTTGGATTTATATCCATTTAAATATATCTTTGTGTTGAGTTGCAAGACGAGAGTGTTTATTAAAATGTTAGGGACAGAATTGTAGTCCCATTCAGGGGTGTCTATAATATAGAAGAAGAGTTTCAAAGAGAACAGCACTGTAAATGTCAGGAAGGAAGATATAAACCATTTGGTGGTTTAGTAGTGACCCCAAAATGTTTCTTACTGAGGATATTGGGTTTAGATCTGTGTATAGTAAAGCAATAAAGAGTCGCAGTGCGAACAGTTGGAGCCCCTGAAAGTTCGATCTAGAATATATTGTGGTGCTGACTCTCAAGATGATATCAGTACTTTCAGTAACCCACTATATACTGCAATACAACAGTATGCATTGTTATAGTGCTGAGATGTAAATACTTTTGGTGGCCCCTATATCTAACTAATGTTCCTAATGAATTGGTCCTCTATAAAATGGATATGTCTACTATGTGCATTTCATGTGCTTTATCATCTTTCAGCTGAGTGTTACCATGTATACAGTATCTACTACTATATCTACTGCAACAGATCAAGAAGAGATTTGGAAAATTTGGTGCTGGTCATTGGGCACAAAGCATGGCTAGTGTCTCTTAGGTTACTATATGTAATGGCAGTTATTGCAGAGGAGAAGGAAACCATGTAATGGACTTGGATACCTCTTCTTCTAGAAGTAGTGTAGGCAGTTGATTCCACCAGGAAAACCAGGTAATCACTGTGCAGAAAGAGGAGAGCAATTTACCAATGTGCCATTTATATAGTAGTCTTTCCATACTTTCGCAGGTCTCTCCATATGTTCGCTGCCTCCTGGATCTGCTACTCTAAAAGCTATAGCATATACTGTATCTGCTTCTAAGTGATTCACTCAATGCAGCCACTTTAAACTGATAAGAATGGAAATAGTTTTCCCAATAGAAAATGCATGGAACAGTCAATAGTACTCCAAATTTAATAGCCATGTCCTCTGATTATCTCTTCTGTTCATATGTAATCATTGTAAGCGCCACAGAAATATCGTATTAGTTATTTTAGACCTTGGTGTGTAATCGGGAATAAACGTAAATGCAGAAACACCAGGTGAATATTTACTGTAAATGAAAAAATCTTTATCTTGTTGAAGGAGAACAGAGTGCTTGTGTTTTCATATTTCCTCTTCAGATACTTTCTAGAATATACAATGTGTTTATAGTTTGTATACATTTGTCACCCATTATTTATATAGCTACTTGTAACCTGTATAGAAATGGAAAGCATGCTGATATATATATATATATATATATATATATATATATATATATATATATATGCAATACAAAGCAGTGTTCCTTGTTGTTCAACCTTGATCATAATATATGACCTATAGATTCTGCAGTAATACATTTGATAAGAAACACCCTCTCTATGTGCTAGATTCAGAGAGCCTGTATACTTATTAGTTTGCTAGTCTTACTTGAAAACACCAACTTGTTTAGACTATAGTAGCTCTGCTGTGGCTGCAGAAAGCTCTATTCTGGCTGGCATTAAATTGACTTTCTTACAATAGACACTGTACACTGCTTTGTGCATATGTGCACCTGTATACTGTATGTCGAGGTCTAACTCTGCATCATTTTAAAATGATTCAGGATTTAAAATCGCTGAAAAATAGACAGGGCATTTCACAATGGGACTGAAAAAAAAAAACAAAGTAGCAAACCGTGACGCTGTAAATCATGTCATGCATATGGTCTTAAGAACTGAAAAGTACAATTGCATTGTTAGTTTCCTGTGTGTATCCTGACACTTTGCTATTTTAGCTCTTGTGCCAAAGAGTATGCTATTTTAAAGCATTTTTTCTCAGGGGTAAATTTACTAAAGTGAGTTTTTAGAAGTGGAGATGTTGCCCATAGTAATCAATCAGATTCTAGCTATTATCTTCTAGAAGGTGCTAGTTAAATGTTAATTAGAATCTGGTTGCTATGGGCAACATCTCCACTTCTTAAAAACTCACTTTAGTAAATATACCCCCTAGACTCCAAATTCTGTTTATCTAATTTATGGTGCATGGTTATGAAAGTTTCCCTGACATCGATATCGGTGACAGGGAACAAAACTTATGTTCTGAATACTATTTTCCTGTTATCCATCTACAACAGACCACACTGTTTGTATGTTTTTATTTATTATCTTTGACTGCTCCAGATTTCAGCGTCTGGAACTAGATCTTCTGTGTTATAAAACATTCTCATTACTCACAAAACTGCATCAGAAGCACATCTCCAGTTATGGGAATATCTTGTTTTGTGAGCAACTGCCATGACTGAGGCAATTTTTCCATCGGAGGCGTTGCTCTGTTTGGACAATGGGATGTTTGTGGCTGGAGGGAAGGGTTAAAAGATTGAGAGGGCGAAGTATGCACCGTGACCCTGCTCTCAATTGGTTTGGTAATTAGCATTTTATTGTTGCGTAGAGAGGGAGTGTTGAGACATTAAGAAGCACTGTGGAAATAGCTGTGTTATGCCTGTTTAATTCCTGTTCTAAGCCCAATTTTTCATTGTCACGGGAGGATTAGGAGATCTCCCAGCATTGCTAATTGATGGTCCATGTCACTGTCTACATGGCATTTTGGAACTGTGAATCACGTAGGTCTCTGGACATGTGTATGTTGGCACGGTTTCAAACACACTTTATTATTTTGTAATGCTGACAATCCTTTTTTTGATCCTATTTAATGTCTTTTTTTTTTTTTTTTTCCCTTCATGTGTATGTTCTGTTTTAGAATGCCACATACTTATGGTCAAGTTTTTTGTAGAATAAATATAAAATCTTGTCACCTTTGTCCACAGTACTGCTTCCGTTGCAAGGAGAACATGAGGGAAGGTGACCCTGCTGTTTATGCAGAGCGAGCTGGCTATGACAAGCTATGGCATCCTTCTTGCTTTGTCTGTTTCACCTGCAATGAGCTTCTAGTTGACATGATCTACTTCTGGAAAAAAGGAAAACTTTACTGTGGCCGACATTACTGTGATAGTGAGAAGCCACGTTGTGGAGGTTGTGATGAGGTAACTTTATTTTATTTATTTTTAACAATTTATAATATCTTATTTTTGTTTACCTAAACAAAGTGTTTAAAAACAGATGGGATTATTATTATAATTTTTCTTTGTAGGTTTGTTTGCTTTTATGCTATTTTATTCACTGTCTGTTTTAATTGTGGGGGGGGGGGGGGTTCTTGTACAATATAGTTGTGGCTAGACTTCTCTGTTTTTCATGTAGTAGGGTCAGCCTGCCACATATACAGGGCATCTCTTTAATGGACTTTTAAACTCCTTAATAAAAAAAATTTAAAAGTCCATTTTAGAATTTATTATTATTTCACCTATTAATTTTAAAGAAATGTAAATATGCAAATAGCATCATGGAATTTTTACTGAAACATACTTATTTAAAATTTGTATTGGAAATACAATAAGCCCACTCTCTTCATTGCTGCTTTCTATGAAGATGGTCATGTATAAATATATAAAAGTTTCCGAACAGGTAAACACATGGTTGCAGGGGAGAGCTGGCCACTCATGGCCTTAGGGGCAAACAAATGAACTAGTCTCTTCTAGGAGAAAACCCAGTGGACATGTTTTTATACAGGTATATTTAATAATGATGTAATGAAAAACATTGTAATCTAATGAATATTCAGTGAAAAGCCCATTCTGTTCACCACTTTACAATGCAAAATCCATCCTCTATACAATACAGAGTGCATTTTGGTAAACAACTGGATAAACTGGAGTGGAGGTCTGGCAGTGCCATTAAACCCAGTAAATTGCTCCCATCACTATGTTAGATCGCGCTGACCAGCTAGTGCAATCAGCTAATCAGAGCGCTTTGAGCTATTTTGTTCAGAAGATGGTATAAAAATGAAAGTTGCCCAATCCACTTTCAGGTGACGAGGATTCAGCTCGTGTTGCCTTTGTTAATAGGATGGTCCTAAATATTAAGTGATGAGAGTGCTCATGTATTTGTGTTTTTAAATTGAGAGCAAACCTACCAGGAGGTATAAGAAAGCCTCCAAAAACAGATGCTACCAGGAAAAGCACATCCAGTCTGCTACTGATCTCACATGGAAGTTACTCAAACAGTGTATACCGTAGGTATCAGTAGATGGCTCAGACCAGGGGTATCCAACCCTGGTCCTCGAGAGCTACCAACAGTGCATGTTTCCCAGGTCTCCTCACAGACTCACAACTGTAATAAATAATTACCTCCACCTGTGGATCTTTTCAAATGTGGTGCTGAGTAATGAATACACCTGTGCACCTGCTAGGTGGTCTGGAAAACGTGAACTGTTTTAGTAGCTCTCGAGGACCGAGGCTGGATACCCCTGGCTCAGACTGATACATAGTTAGCAAAACCAATCACAACACACAAGGAGATGTGGCCTACATCTTTTGTCCCTTCATAGAGCAATCTCACTTACGTGTGTGTGTGTACATATGTGTGTGTACATGTGTGTATGTGTGTGTGTATGTATATGTATGTATATATATATATTAATTATATGTGTGTGTGTTGTGGTAGCTTACGATTGCTGCACAAATATATATATATATACATACATACATACATATATTATAATGCAATCAAGTCCCTATGCTACACAAGTGTGCAGCACAATCCTAAGCTACCACAACATTATTTTAATAGTCAAATCATTGGTTTAAGTAAGAAGGAAAACCTTCCCTCTGTAACTTCACTCTGTTTTGGTCATCTGCACAAATCATACTGTTTACACCATATAAGCAGAGTCTAAAGTAAGTAAAAAAAAAATATATATATATATATTAATTATTCATCTGCTAATGTTTGGTACTGTATGATCCGCAATTTTTACTCAACTGATGAAAACATGAGGAATTAAAAATAAATGCTGACATTTACCAACCTAGGTGTCATTTTTATATTACAACTTTTTAATAGCCCAGCTCCTTTTTTCATTTAGTCTTTCAGCCCTGGAACACTCACCAGATGCTCAGTTCTATCTTAACTGAAGTAATGAAGCACCACAACAGACTCATAAGACCACTCTTATTGCTGTCAGACTAATTTGTTCTATTATTGCAGTCGGTTAGGATGGAGCTGTACAGTAAATACGGCACCAAACTGGCTGTGTTTTGGCTCCTCTCCAATCAGGTGTCAAAAGAGACACACTAGCTGCTTATGTCATTTAACAGTGGTGGTCCCATTGGGACCCCAAAATGCATAGTTAGGAACCGAACTAAAGTAACTGTTTGTCTTAGACTTTCACTTTTTATGGGCTCATTTTCTCTCACTACTTGTATATCCTAAATTATAGAAATGTAGTCAGTGATTTACTTACCAAATTATTCATGTTTTATTGATTTAACATTTGTGTTTATATGTAGGAACTGAGTAATGTTATATTATGCCATACTGTTTTTTTTATGTGATGTTCAGGTTGTAGAATTTCTAAAACATTTAGGTATGGTAAATGCTAACATTTAACACTTATTTACAGTTAACAGCATGTATTTTTAGGAATCTGTACACATTCACTGTATTCCTACAATTTTTGCAATACTTGGTCATAAATGTCTGTATTTTGTTTACCTAAGTATTGCATTAGTGCCAAATACTTTGAGTAATTATTTCTTCCCAGCATCATAAATTTTGTTACGTTTCTAAATATTAGAAGTTTATCTAAAACCCAAGCATCTCCTTGTGTCGCACCATTTATTATGTTATAACTTTCTTCTATGGTCACAAGGTGGCGTATATTTAAAATAAAAAGTAAGGCTTTAGTGACATCTGGTGGTTAGAATAAAAAGTATTAAGCATATGTAAGCAACTAGTATGTTCTTTACTGCAAAATCTTGTTGATGTAACATAAGTTTCCTGTTTTTTTTTTTTTTGTTTTTTTATCTTGTCAGCTGATCTTCAGCAATGAATACACTCAAGCAGAAGGCCAGAACTGGCATCTGAAACACTTTTGTTGCTTTGATTGTGACTGTGTTCTGGCTGGGGAAATCTATGTGATGGTGAATGACAAACCTGTGTGTAAGCCATGCTATGTGAAGAACCATGCTGTGGTAAGACTATTTCATTTGTTGCCTTAATGATGGTCTCTTCCCACACCATGCTTAAGGCTTTATTATGTGTGCACTTGATACAATTGAAATAATTATTATAAATTACCATTTTCTATTTGTTTATATACTGCCTTTCTGTAACAATTTTGAACTTCTGATCGTTCAGCTTTCATTTGTATTGTAATACTAATCAAAAGCAGTCACATTGTGAGATCGTCAGGATGGTCATACATTTAATGATACATTTCAAAAATCATTGATTAATTCCTTTCAACTTGAAAGTCTGTTATACTCATATAATTATTCTTTCTGTGTATGCAACTTATTATTACTAAGTGCTTTGCTTTCTAATAAGTGCCTCCTGCACTTTTATATAATAATACATACAATCAGCATTATTGGAGCATTCATATATTTAAGAAAAAAAAATCCCTAAAGCTTAGAGCTGCACACAAGCTATGTAATCTACTTTCAGATCAGAAGAGTCTGCTTGAGGCAGTCTCATCTCTCCTATTCTGCTCAGAGATCTCAGTCTCAATGAATGTGACTCCAGTTACTCACTGTCATGTTATAACATGGGGCATGAGCAAGTGTTTGATGTTGCAGGCCCTGGGGGTATAGTTAATATTAATACTTGCAGTGCCTGCATCACAAACATGTCACTTCCCATTCCCGGGTCTTTAGGCTACCTGACGAAATTAGTAAATCTAGGGGCACAAATCCCAGAAGGAAGTTTTTTTTTTTTTTCTATATATATATATATATATATATATATATATATATATATATATATATATATATATATATATATTTTAGGGATGGGGAAATATCTGGCAAACTTGACAGACCAACTTTTTATAACAAGGCAAAGAGAATTAAATGCTGAAGGTCATTCTGATGATTAGCACGTACTGATTAAATTAATGTACAGTATTATGTTAAATGTCTGGAGAGCTTATCACTTTTATTTGTATCCACATGAATCTGACACACAACACATTGTTCAATCATTTTTTATTTGTTTCAAAAGAATTTATCTCCACATATATTTTAGAATTGTCTTTTTGCTCTCTCATCCTTAGTTTCTTATATACTTGACAAATCATGTCCTGATTTGTTTATATAATGGAATTTTATTTTGTAATTTTCTTTTTAATGAAATTTCACAAACCAAACAATTTCTTAAGCCGTGTATCCACTAGCCGATTAAACAGAACGATTACGACATCGTAATCGTTCAATCGCTTATTGCTCAAGCATAAATCGGGCACTATAATGTCGGAAACGACCGGCGATACGCACTCCAGCTGGTCGTTTCCAACATCAATCATCGCCTGAACGTGACGGTCAATCTGCCAATAATGGGGATGAGGGAGAGTGCCTGCACTGTATGACATAACATTCAATGTGGGCACCTACAGGATAAGGAACGTTTACGATGTTGTAATCGTTCAAACGTTCCTCATTCGGCAACTGGATACGTGGCATTAGACAGCCAATAACCTATTATTCCTTGTACAAAAGCAAGTCTAAATAAATATAAAAATACAGTCTAAACTTCTCAGATTGCAGTAGAAGTTGTTTTAAACTTCTGTATGTAAATACAGAATAAGAAACGTTGAGGACAATGTTTGTGAGAATATAGAATGTTGAGAAAAATATAAAAATAAAATATATAAACAAAGTAGTAATTGCAACACTAAATATAAAAAAAACCTGCCATAAAACCTATTGCAAAATGGAGGGTTTAATACTCTCTGCAAAGAAGGTTAATACCACGGAATAAGAGGGGCAAGAGGATGAGTAAATGGCAGGACCAACGGGGTCAATGCAGTAATATTCCACCATACCTTGCTGCACCAAACTGCCTCCAAACATCTGTCTATGATGGATATATTTTATGTAATAAGTGATAGGAAATATTTAGTCTCCAACCTTTTTAAAATGACACACTGTAAATTAATATTCAAAGATGTAGAACTTTTCCACTACTTTTCAATATCCAAAAATGTGTCTTGTTTTTTCAAAATGCAAGAGTTCTAAAAGTTTTGTATTTAACCTCACCACGAGGATGAGTGATTGAGGTCCATTTGCACAATCTTGCTTTTTGGAGTAGTTTAAATCCCAGCTGCCGGGATGCTGGCGCTCAGAATTCCCGTGCCGGCATCCCAACAGTAAGTAGTGGGGTTAGGTTAGGCACTAGGCTGGAGTGTTAGGTTTAGGCACTGGGGGGGGGGGGGGTTAGGCTTAGGCTGCGGGGAGGGAGGGATGGTTAGGCAGAGCCGTAACTAGACTTTTTGGTGCCCTGTGCCAGAAAGAGCATTGGCACCCCCCTCATTTTTCAAAGGGACATAATGCACCCAAAAATGGGAATGGCCTCATGGGGAAGGGCCAGGGAAGAGATAGGAGAGGCCAGGAGATGCTGGGGATAAAAGAAGAGGAAGCTACAAGTGAGAATGATAATAAACAGAAATTTGACAGGCCCAAACAGCGCCCCCTGACCTGTGGTGCCCTGTGCGATGGCACCAGCCGCACTACCCTAGCTACGGCCCTGTGGTTAGGTTTAGGGATGCGGAACACCCTGCAACTTAACAATCCGCTTTCATTATAACCTGGACACACCTTTTGCAGCACCCTGCCTCTACATTGCAAGCAACTACCACTTTGTTTTCTGCACTTTTTTATCTTTTTTATGTATGTTTTTGTACTCTGCACTGTTTAAATCATTCCTTCACCACTGTCAGTTTATCTTTATATCACTGTGATATCTACCATTGTTACATACCCATACATTTAAAAAATATATATTGTATTCTAATTTTATGGTCCTGCAACTATAAGCGCTCCAAACTTCTTTTGTTTTATATTCTACTATTGTAGTTGTGCCTTTATATCTACCAGCACTGTTCTTTCTTTTATCTACATTTTAGATGTTTAAACTGTACTGTACCTATCTCACGCACGTCACTACTACTGCTATTTTTCCTCCTAGCAATTCCCTCATCTACAACATGTCCCTTTTTTCTTCAAAGACCCCTCTCGCTCAGCAGCTACATAATTCTCTCTTCTACCACCTGTTCCCACCTCTTTCCTCTCTCCATCTGCTCCTCCCCCTCTTTCCTCTCCTTACTCTCCCTTCATCCCATCGGGAACTCTCCACCACATCTCCCATTACTTCATTATCATTCATTTCTCTTCCACCATTGTCCTGCTACACCACTAAGCCCTGCCCCCTCCCTTCTCTCCAAGTCACCTTTCTTCTCCTCCACCCATACCACTCTAAACCTCCACCTTGCCCACCAACTGCTATCACCCTGCCTCATTCAGAAGCCCGCCACATCCCCACACTCTCCTCATCCCCCTGCTCTAAATCAGTCTCACCTCCACGCTACAGCAACCCTAATAATCTCATTCTTATCTCTCCTCTTAACTGTTTCCCTCTCTACTGTGCCCTCTGGAAAGCCAGATCTGTCTATAATAAACTGGTCCGCTTTATCTCCAAATCCCTGAATCTTCTATTCCTCATCGTATCTTGGATTTACCCCTCTGACACCACTTCTCCTGCAGCTATTTTCTTTGGGGGCTTCACATTCTCACACACCATGGACCTGAGTGTCACCATGGTGGTGTTGGGGTCCTTTTATCCTCTGGTCACCTTCTGAAACTTCCCTTTCATTTATTTCTATTCAAAGTTCATGCTATTTACCTCTTCCAACCTTTTCACCTTCGAGTAGCTGTAATTTATCGTCCCCCCTGGCCCTAGCTCTAAATTCCTTGATATCTTTGCTTCCTGGCTCCTAATCTTCAACTGGGCTCTCAAGACCCATTTCTTCCTCAAAGCTTTCCAGCGCTCATCATAACCCACTGCTCCATGCTCCTTCCTCACTATCTACCCCCATCTGTGTCACCTCTGTCTGCCCCTCCCCTTTAGAATGTAAGCTCTCACAAGCAGGGCCCTCTTCCCTCGCGTGCTTCTGCTTGCCTTACTTTATACTATCATTTACTGCTAACTTCACACAACGGCACCTAACACTTGGTTGCTGACGCCCTGCTGATTATTTAAGTGTTACGCAGCAATGTTTATAAACCATGTCCTTGTCCTGCATTGTTTGTATTGATAATAACTGTTTTTCTTGTGTGCTTATTTGTTTATATACTGTGTAAGGCGCTGCGGAAACCTTATGGCACCATATAAATAAAGGATAATAATGATAGAGTTAGGATACAGACACCTGTCAGTAAGTATCCTAACACTGTCAGGATGCTGGTGTCTGGTTCTGACCGTCGGAATCCCGAGCGCCGGCATCCCATACCCAATCCTTTTGTACTGTTAAAATAACAGTTAAGAGGTGGACCAAGTTTTTTTTACTCGCCGAGCATAGATATTGGATCCTTGTGTAGGAGAAGCTATATAATAGTGTTTATATAAAACAGAACTTTATTCCAAAACAAGTCCACTTACATGTATTTCCAGAAAGTTAGATTAAAGATTGCATTATTTCTCTTGAATTTTAAACAATGACCTGTCTCATCAGCAACAAAGTGCCTTCTCTTTGCTTGAGATGTAAAGCTCTGTTAATTAATTTGATATGTACCGTATATACTCGAGTATAAGCCGAGTTTTTCAGCACATTTTTTGTACTGGAAAAGCCCCCCCTCGGCTTATACTCGAGTGATGCTCCAGGACCAGGGCCGGTTCTCCTGTTACGCAGCTGAGTAGGGCGCCACATATTGGAGGGCGCCTCACTCAGCTGCGTACCATGCGGGCCGCGGTGCAGACTGTGTCTCTGTGACATAGCTGCAACGCGTGTGTAGCGCTGACCGGACGGAGTTCGGTCAGCACTACACAGTGCCAAACACACAGCCACCGGCAATGGCAGCTGTGTGTTTGTTGTAATTAGCAGCCGATGAGAGTCTGTCAGACTCTCATCGGCTGCTGCTGCTCCCACTGCGGGAGCCATCTTCCGGCTCCCGCAGTGGGTAATGGGAGCCGGAAGTGGGTAATGCAAAGCGGCCGGAGGAGCTGGTAGCAGCGTCAGGACCAGGAGCGGGGTTTCAGATAAGTGGTTTTTTTTATGTTTTTTTTTATTACCGGTACGTCTCTCTCTACTGGGGGGGCTACTACTGGGGGCAATACAAGGGGGTGGATTACTACTGGGGGCAGTACCAGGGGGTGGATTACTACTGGGGGCAGTACCAGGGGGGGATATTACTACTGGGGGCACTACCAGGGGGGGGGTGTATTACTACTGAGGGCACTACCAGGGGGGGATATTACTACTGGGGGCACTACCAGGGGGGGATATTACTACTGGGGGCACTACCAGGGGGGGATTACTACTGGGGGCACTACCAGGGGGAGGATTACTACTGGGGGCACTACCAGGGGGGGGATATTACTACTGGGGGCACTACCAGCAGGGGGGATATTACTACTGGGGGCACTACCAGCAGGGGGGATATTACTACTGGGGGCACTACCAGCAGGGGGGATATTACTACTGGGGGCACTATCATGGGGGATTACTACTGGGGGCAGTACCGGGGGGGGGAATTACTACCAGTATCTGCTGCATTTCCCTCCCTAGGCTTATACTCAAGTCAATAAGTTTTTTCCCAGTTTTTTGTGGTAAAATTAGGTACCTCGGTTTATATTCTGGTCGACTTATTCTCGAGTATATACGGTACTTATTGCAAAGCAGCATATTGCAGATACTTTAGTCTTGTCATAGTATTCTAATAGTATGTGAGTGTGTGTCATACTGGGAACTAGCAGTATCCAAGCGCTATAAGTTTTATGCCATTGACCAAGAGCATCAGCATGAAGTAGGTCATATAGAAATTTGATCTTATGGTGCGTACACACGGGACGATTAAAATGCTCGATCATATCGTGCATTTATTTGGTCCCTTCCAACCCACCAACTACCTGCGATGCGTGGGCACATATGGACGATAACGATATCGTCCATCGCCCGTGCATGCAGGCCAACCTGGTCGATATCAACTAGGTTACTATAGGGACCGCTGTCATTGATCGTGGGTCGTTGGTAGTTTGCTGGATGATCGATATCGATCATCCAGCACACCCAGGAGATCGTTCAGCGACATCGTTGTTGCTGACGGTCGTCCTGTGTGTATGCACCATAAAACTTATTAGTTGTAAGAAAAATACCCAGAATAATCAAACCCTTCAGTAGCTGGCACGTACAGCATTTTTGTTTTAAAAGTAAACTTCATAGTAGAGTATCGAAGGTTCCAGCGCATATAATGCTGTGATTTAGGCAAGTTGAATTTTCCCTTTTTAATTGTTGAAATTAAAAAAATACTTCTAAACAAAGCAATGCTCATGTTTAAAATTTACTTTTTTTCAAGCCTTGACAAAAAGCCATGAATACCCCAGATGCTAGACCCGTGGATGTCTTGGTAATTTCTTGTTGATAGCAACCCATGTAATGTGTATCTTTTGAAGATATTATTTTGCAAAAACAAGTTGGGGAATCCAGATTTAGGCAGCTGTAACATAGCATGAAATAACCAAGTCCATAACCTTGATCAAGGAGCTAACCTGATATATAAGTAAGTAGGGCAGAGTGTTGAAATTCAGCGATATCAGGGAATTGATGTGTCCTCTTGCTCCTCAGTATTTTATTGCAGTGTAGCCTAGGTTTCTAACCTTGTCATGAAAAGGTAAAATACATCTCTTCATTTGCAGATAACCGTCTAAAATAGAGGAAGCATTGGCATTATAGTGGAAAGAGCCACAGTAATGGGGACAGTATTTTGTCCTTGGCAGATCACTTGTGATCTTGGATGTCTATGGGAAAAGGTGTCTTCATACATTTAGTCTCAATACACCACGAGTGAGCCACCAGGTCCATGCTACTTTTACTAGTGTTCGGCATCTTTTATTGGTGAAAAGGTATCTAAGATGCGATGCGGCTAGGACGCACCAGCAGACTGTACTGAGTAATTTGATATGTGACCCTTGTATATCTCTGTGCAACTGAGTATATAAAGCACAACGGAACGTCGAATGAAAACGGCTGCGGCCACTACATTTTAGCACTTCGTATAGATTCGGAGACCCAGTCAAACACCGATATACAAGTGTTGTATATCAAATTAGTCTGCACAGTCTGCTTGTGTGTTCTAGTCACAGACTCATTTTCAGCAAAAATAGACGCCAGGCGCTAGTAGAGTCTAACTTGACCTAGTGCGCCAAGAGGGTCTTTTTAGCCTGACTGCAACAAAGATGTGTAAGTACAGTGTTGTCGTCCCTTTAAGGATCCATATCTAGGCCTTAGTTGTGCGCACACAGATGATGAGAGGAGATGCTAAATTGTTCTGTTTCCAATGCTGTCTAAGCAGACTTTGTATTTTTGTATTCAGCCCTTTAGCATGGTATGGTATCAGCAAAATCCATGTATCCGTGCATGGATGTCATATAAAAGCTTCTATAAGAGGAGATCACAAACTAACACTAAGACCTGTATTCAATTTTCCACGAAAAGTCTGAATCCGGGAAAAAGTATCGCTGATTGTAGTTTTCGCCGGGCGGAAACTTCTCTCCGTATTCAATTGCAAACACTTTTTGCGTACGCGAAAACACAATGCAATGTAATATGCAAAAAACATTGACTGAATACGTGGAGAAAAAAAGTACAAAATCGCTATTATGGGGTGCAAAGGTGGGGAAAACACTCAGCACCCTTGGGACAGCCCCCCAAAGGATAACTGAGTCAAAAAACTCATAAAATTTGAGGAACACGCCAAAAAATCACTTTGAAAATGGGGGCGAAAAAGTGCAAAGTGGGGTTACAAACTTAAAAACTAGCTAAATAGACTTTTGGGGGGTCTGCAAGTATGGGTGAGGTGTTTTTCTTTTTTGGATTGCAGGTGCTTGCTTCAGGTTAGTTTTTTACGTTTTTTTAATCTTTAATTTAGTGACTTTAAACCAGGCTTGCACCCATTTTCAAGTACCCTAAATTTGACAGGACTACTTATTTTCACCAAAAAAAAAATGCTTTTTGCTATTCTTCACCACTTGTGCAAAGAGGCTAATTAGAAGAAATTGACACATCTTAACTACCCCAAATAGCTTTATTAGGGCTATTTGGGGGCATGTACATTGATCCCCAATGTTAGTGCATCTTTTAGGGGGTGTCAGACTGATTTCCTCAATTCTGTCAGCACTTTGCGCCTGGTTTGCATTCGTTGGGTTGCGTTTTGCGTCTTTTGGAATTGAATAGGGCGAATCGCGGGCACGCGTGCGATAAGTTTCTGCGGTTAAAATACACGATGTAGGCAAAAAGTACGTCAGGTGAAACTTTATCCCTAAGAGGGAGTCCGAGATATGGAACACAGAACTATGGGAGAGTGGGTCAATAACCCACATATATTGATGGAGAGTGAGTCATATAATGGGTCAGCTATGAGCGGGGAGAGGAAAGTGGAAATAACTAACTTTGAACTATTTTTGCCGGGACCTTGTCCTTCAGGGAAGGGGATGCACAGTGGCAGGTGAACATTAGTTAGCAGTGCTGTCTCTGTCCACATATTGTCTCATTGATACAAAGTAAGGGCCTCCAATGTAGTACAAAGAGACAAACAAAAATGTTAATTCAGGTAGCGGCTGTCAGTAGTGTCACATGGGCAGACTATTTCATAAAGAGCCCTCCGTCCTAGTGATGTCACTATGTGTGGGGCAGCCCCCCAATGTCCTTGATGGTTCTGGATGACCACTCCAGCCTTTGATGTCATGAGACAAATTCCTGCTTGTCCATTACACTTCTCTTACTGCCTCCCACTCCCATCTCCAAGACTACTACCAGGTCTTCTCCCATTTGTGGACTTCTTGCTATGTCCAATCCAACTTCATACTTGCCAAACATTATACCCTGACTGCTCACTCCCTCTACTTGTCCACTCACCATGTTCCACTGGTGCCCCATTTACTCTTACAGTGTCTCTCCATGCACACTCTCTAGAATTTACAGATGTGGACAAATTTGTTGGTACCCTTCCACACAAAAAAGAACCCATATTTTTCTCTGAAATCACTTGAAAGTGACAAATACCAAATAAACAATGATGGCTGCTTATTACTTTAACAGAAATTAGACTGTTTTGATTCAACAGCATTTTTTAATTAATAAAACAGAATGGCATGGACAAAAACGATAGGATCTTCAACCTAATATTTTATTGCACGACCTTCAGAGGCAGTCACTGCAATCAAGCTATTTCTGTAGCTTTCAATGAGACCTGCACATGTCAATAGATAGTTGGCCCACTCTTCCTGAGCAAACTACTCCAGCTGTCTCTGGTTTAATGGGTGTTTTCTCCAGACTGCATGTTTCATCTCTTTGCTATTGATGTTCGTTCGGATTCAGTTCAGAGCTCATAGAAGGCTACTTGACAATAGTCAAATGTTTTGTTCTTATCCATCTTGTGTGCTTTAAGCTGTTCGCTTTAGGTCATTATCCTGTTGGAGTACCCATGACCAGCAACTGAGACAGAGCTCTCTGACATTGGACATTATATTTTGCTCTAGATTGACTTGATAATCTTGAGATTTCATTGTACCCTGCACAGTTTCAAAATTCACTCCATACCAAAAACAGCAAAGCAGCTCCAAAACATAACCGAGCCTCCTCCATCTTTTATACAGTATATAGACAAATATGATTAGGCACCCCTCGTAAGCGAAATGCATACCTTTGCACACGAGTTCCAAATGGTGGTTTTCGGCAAGAACACTTTATGCACTTACATTGCAGTTCTACAGAAACAATGAATGCATTTTATCAGGACGACAATGCCACCTGTCATGTTTCCAGGGAGGCGCTGGACTAGTATACTGCAAATTGGGTAACCTAGACAGACTAGCCCGCTCAGAGTCCAGATCTTAACCATATTGAGAACCTCTGGGACGAATTGGAGAGACTGGTGTATTATAGGTCAACTTAACCTTCTTCACTGTCACAGTTGGTCACTGTACTTAAGGTGGAATGTCAAAACATGCCGCCTGCTGTTGTCCAGGAACTATTGGACAGTTTGCCAGGAAGGCTGTTTGCAGTAATCCTGCACGTGGTGGACCTACAAAGTACTGACGTCCATAAAATCTTGTTGATCTGTTTGCTGTCAGTGTCCAATCACTTTTGTCTACATAGTGTAGTATTGTCCATGGGCCACTGTCACTCAAAGCATTGGATGGTGTGATCAGATGCTGATATACCGTGACCTTGGAGTTCAGCTTGTGTCTCTTTTGGATGTTTTCCTTTGCTCTTTCTACCATTCTCACTATCCTTCTGTTTAATCTAGGGTGCATTCTCCTTTTGCGGTCGCGTCCAGAGATGTTTACTAAAAGTCTCATGGACTTTAAACTACTTAATATTTGCAACTGTGGTCACAGAAACCTTAAACTGCTGGGAGATGGTCTTATAGCATTTATTTATATCGTGCTTGAATATAATTTTATTTTTGAACTCCTCCGACAACACACACACTTTTTTTGCTTTCTCTAATTCATGTTAAGTGTGGTGCATATGATGATGCCAGCAGAGTGACTAAGTTTCTCCATTTAAATAGTTGAATGACAGTTAGCACATTGAAGACGTATGATGCGAATTCAAGAAAGCGATCGGTTAAAAAAAATCACTATAATCCAATTATCTTTTCTAAGAGGTACCAACAAATATGTCAAGCTCATTTTAGAATATCTTTGGAGAATAATCTATAATTAATTTATCTTTTTTTTTTGTCAGTTTCTTTACTTTATTCTATGACATAGCAAAACTATACATGAGACAATCTCTTTTAATTTCATCAGTTTTCAGGAGGAATGAAGCATTGTTTCAATGAGCTATAAGGGTGCAGCCAAATTTGTCCATATTTGTAAGCTCTCATGTGCTGGTCCTCTCTTCCTCTTGTCTCATCCTTTTCCACTGCCTACCTCATCTGTCCCTTGTCATGTCTTTTGCTAAATTTGGTGGGAGTGCAAAGTGGTTTTCAAACATGCACAGAATTCTGCCTCTGTCTGTAATTGTACATTTGTCGCTCATTCGCTGTTTGTATCTGATGTGCTATCATGTGTATTTATTTTTATTTATGCATTTATTATTTTGCTTTAATAATTTATGTTTGTCACATTTCTATTGATTGGTTACTGCAGTGTCTTATACATAAATGATTGTGATGATAAGCCTGAGTTCACTGTCTTCTTTTTATTTCAAAGCTCTGATATTCAATTTTGTTTTCTTAATACAAAATTGTTTTATACTACAAAAATAAAATATATATAAAATTAAAAATGCTGTTTGTACAAACAACTGCCAAATTAAGACACTGTTTCTTTGCAATAAAATACACCTCTAGCAGTGAGTTTTTAAAATAAGAGCTACATTTTCTATATAAAAACCCCCATAGACAAGGTTGTGAATCCCATGTACTGCTGTGAAAATGAAAATCAGAGATAAATGAATACTAATTAGGAAAAGAGTAGAAGTAATAATAAAAGAGCACTCTGAGACATCCTAATATTTTACTATCAGTAAGTGGAAGCTTCAACAAACTACCCAGATGCTGCCGAGATAAAGATGGCCCTCAAAATGCTCTGCGCAAACAGAGAAATGTGAGAAGTCACATAGATGCAAGCAGTCACCGTGAAAGAGCTGCACCATTCTGTAGCAGAAACTGGAGTAGAGGTGCAACAGTTATCGATATCAAGAGTTCTGCTCACTGGCCTATGTTGGAGGGTGGCATTAAAGAAGACCTTCTCCAAAATGGACGATGTACAAACATAAGTGACCCAGTTGTCAGGTGGAAAATTGTTCTTCTGTCAGATGAGACAAAGTGTTTTTAGCATAAGTTCAAAGCAGTATGTGCAAATTTAACTCTATCCACAACTCCGAACCACATCATTCCAACAGTGTAGTATGGTGGTGGTTGCTATGGGACTGCTATTGATGAGCAAGTACTTCCTAAAATAAAAAAAATAGATGGTGCAAAATACAGGGATATACTAAGCAACAGATAATTCAAAATATCATCCCGGTGTATAGAAGTTATAGGGGGAGATGTACTAAGCTGTGGAGAGAGATGAAGTACCAACCAATCAGCTCCTAACTGTCAGTTTACAGGCTGTTTTTGAAAAATGGCAGTTAAGCGCTGATTGGTTGGTACTTTATCATAGAGCAAAAGCACTAACAGCTGATTCTTAAGGTGCAGTAACACATATCTCTGTCAATTGCAGTTTCCAGCTACCTGTTTTCTAGTTATTTTGTCTATTTTAGTAAGCTTAACAATACTAACTTAATACAGGTAGTTATTTATACAGTTTTGGGTTGCCACAACAAGCATATGAATAATAAACTTATGTCTATAAAAGTGTGATACTTTAAAATTGCATGTATCTTAAGATACATGCAACTGACAGTACAGTGTATATATGAAGCCTCATCAATATACTCAGAATTTCTTGATGTGGCATGAATAAATATACGTCTTTCGTCATTCTCAACTTTGGTGGCAGGCATTGCTGGGGCAAGCAACTCACAATATTACAATCTACTGTTTCCCTGTTACCTTTCAAGAGTTCCAGGAAATTGATTGACTGCACATATTCAGTGAGGCAAAGTGGAATTTTTAAAACTTTTTGCAGCCCACTATTGGCCTTCTGTTCACTCTAAATCAGGAACTGGTGTTCACAAGCAGGCACAATGCTGTAGCAAGTAGGCAAACTGACTTTGAACTGTGCTATTTTTTCTTTTTCATATGTTCTTTTTTATATGAAAGACATTGCATATTTGTTGGTCCCCTATTTATTTTGCCTCATTTGTTAACCTTTCTTTTTTATCTCCTTAGTCGTGCCAAGGTTGCCACAATGCCATTGACCCTGAAGTTCAGCGTGTGAGCTATAGTGGATTCCATTGGCATGCCACCACAGAATGCTTTCTGTGTTCTTGTTGCAGCAAGTGTCTGATTGGCCAGAAGTTTATGCCGATCGAGGGGATGGTTTTCTGCTCTGTTGAGTGCAAAAAGAAAATGGCTTCCTAAAGAGAAGATTGAAATTTTTGATGATGAATCTTTGAAACTTATTTAAAAGAATATATTTCAATAATCAAGTGGAATTATTGTTTAGCTATGCTATTTTAAAAAATACATATTAAAAAGCAAGTGAAAAATGTAAAAGAAAATATACAGCTTCACATTTTATGCAAACTGCTGCTTTATTTCATACAGAATCGCCACACATTCAGTCACTTAAATATCTAATTTCTTCTACCATGCTAGTTGCCACTTTGTTGTTTAATAACCTATTTTCTATGGGGCAGCACTTTATTGTAAATGTTCTGCTTTGTTGGGCGAGAGAACCAATTCCTGTGTTGATTTACAACATTGTTAGAATCAAAGCTTTTTATTTTTGTTAGTTTCACAGAAGCTGCAAATTACCAGACTTTTGTAGTTTAGGAAATGCAGTGTATATGATGGCTTGGAACTTTCTTTCATTACAATGAACAGTGAAAATATTACCTAGCGCCTTTCCTTTCACTATTAAATGCTGGAATTTGTGAGTTCAGTGCCATACAAGCATGTTTTGCATTTGTGTATTGTGTATTGGCACACAAACTATTTGTATACTACTTTTGCCTGCAATTAGCAGGCAGTAGAAATGGTGTGTTTCTGTTACACTAGCACTCAGACATTCCATGAAGAGTGTATTGGTGCTTGTGTGGCAAGAATCGAATGTTTATACCATCTGTTAGTTGCCAACAAATAGCCGCTAATAAACTCAAAGATCACCTGGCTAATACATGGGCTACTTAATCACTTAACGGGCAAATTTTTTCCCCAAAAACCAGTCAGAAATTGTATTTTTGTTAATGTAATCAAGTTTAATATGTATCTCTCAAAATCTATTTTTGGATTTTATTTTAAAAAGATATACCTAGGGGATGTCTTTCATCCCCCCCCACACACCCCGTGTCCATATGTTTCCATTGTAAAATCACTTCCCATCCCCCAGTAGAAATAGCCTCCCCCCCAGTGACAAAAGATTCCCAGCATTATAACCCCTCACTCCCATACTGTTGATAAATTCCAGTGGCAGAGCCCAAACCCCCACCCATATTGTGGGTTTGGGCTAGTGGAACTATGTTCTCTTCCTTGCACTTTTAGTTTAAGCGCATGCGCCCCGAAATGCCAGTCGCACGGCATTCTGGGTAGCGATTACAAGAGTGATGTCAGAGGTCACAGACTACATCCCTCCCAGGGGGGCCAGAGCAGGAGGAGAGCATTTCTTCTGTACATGTGTAAAACGGGTTTTCTCCATAACAGACTGGGGATGCGGTGGGATGGCACATACACATGAGATGCAACTATGTCAGCTGAAGCACAGCTGGCTGCGGACGCATCCCATGCGTTAGTGCCAGGTAAGTGGTTAAGATGACAGACCATACTAAACCAAACAGTAGTTCCCACATTAAGAGCATGGACTTGTTCATTTCTTTTTGTAATTACAGTTGCATGTAAAACCATGACATCTAAGAAACTTTACACATTACAATAAAATTTGCTAGGCAAGTGGTTAATATGTCCTATAAATCATCCAGGTTGCTTTTGTGATTTAGAGGAAGTGGCATGCTTCCTGCTGATGTATGGTCCCATTGTATGTCTCCGTAAGTGATTGCCGTAATGGAAACCACACAGTTTTTTATTTGCATGCTGTTTACCATCTGTAACTATGCAAATCTAAGTTACATCTTCTAAATTGTTATGTTGAGGATTTTGCACTTTCAGAAATTAAAAGGCTTTTGGTAATGTGTGTACTTTTTTTTTTGGGTGATTTTTTTTTTAAACTTAATTTTCCAAAGATCCTGCAGAGGGAGATCATTTCAAAGCTTTGTTGTAATTGTTTTAAATGACTCCTTGTAAGTTTATTTCTGGCAACTATTTAACATCTTAAAGCACGTCATGCATTGCACTTATTTCATTTATAGGTACTATTTTACAAAACTATTTTGAACTAAAGAAACTGCATAAAACAACATAAATCACTCAAGGTTACATGTTCAAACATTAAGATGCACAAAGGTGCTGATACAGAGTTTGACAGATGTGCCTAAAACACTTTATTAAACAAAGATGCACTTTAAAACAAGGTGGCCTTTTCTACTTGTGTTGAGCTACTTGATATAAATGCTATATACTGTGTGCAACTGTGGGTGTGGCTGAATGTGAAATGCTACGTTAGTGTCTCAGCTGCTGAAACTTATGTAGCATTTTGCATGCAGATACACCCGCAGTTGTACACAGAACATAGGCATGCTGTATATAACTTGTAGCGCATGGACACATCTGAAATATATATGCGTCTAGTATATGCCGCATTTTTTGAAAAATAAAAATCTAATGTCATGTTCTGTATGAAATCACTAATCTTAAATTAACACTGCATATTTCTTGTATTCTGCCACATCCCCATTTTGGACTGGTTTTGGTTTATTTGTAATATGATTATTCTACTTTTATTACATACTGTATGTACATCTTGAATTATCGATGTATTATACCCTGAGAATATTAAGTGACTGCCAATTTGACCTTGACTATTACACCTTATATTTTATTAAAATTTACAGTCTATAGCACACCTATATTGCAACGCTTTACAGAGAATATTTTAGTCATTGACATCCGCCCCTGACCCATTTGAGCTTACAATCTATGGACCTGATTCAGAGTTGTACGCTATGCAGATATTTACATTAGAGGGTTTGCATCTAAGTTGCACGGCACATGCGTCCCAATGCCTCTGCAATGTCGCTTGCTGAGAGGATTTAGACGCAGAGTGATTGACAGCTAGGATCCGTTTGTGGGCAGTTAGAAAAATGTGGATGTGTTGTAACCATTTTATAGTAGTGTCTGATCCAGCGACTGCGTCTTTGTACACAGTTTCACTGGTCCCAGCGTCTTCGTTCCTGTGGTCATTCTGTGGGACCATAGGCTCACTCAGGACTGCTATAATCAAATGATCTACAACCAATGCGGCATCTTTGTACAAACTGCACAGTTGCTTGGATTTTCAAAGCCGCTGGTGGCCACCTCCATATACGTCCCGGCGGCTGTAACGGGATTAGCGTAGAATGCTGACTCAAGCCCCATATTCCATTGACACTCACACGGACTAGAGTTAATTATGTGATAGAAACCAATTAACCTACCAGAAATGTTTTTGGAGTGTGGGAGGAAACCCATGCAAACATGTATAGTGTATTGGCACTATGGGCCTGATTCAGAGCCGCTCGTAAGCGGCCGCTCGTTCGCACTGAGCGATGTTCGCACAACTGCGCATGCTTACGGATTGTAATATGCATGCGCGAACCAGTCAGTGCGGCCGAAAATCGTTTGTTCGCAAATTAGCGAATGTCTGCTATTTTAAGTGACCGGAGGAGGCGTATGTGGGTGGTAACAGGGGAAGGTGCTTGAAAACGGGGAGTGGAATTCAGAACGCAGGCATGCTTAAAGGTCAAAACGGGCATTTTATGGGTTTGCATAATTAATACAGCAGCGTCAGCGACCACGTCACTTGGTTTTTCTTTAGTCAGAACTACTCGCAAAATAGCGGTTGAAAAAACCAACCACAAGAATAGCGAGCCGTTCATACGCTGTTCGATGTACTCGATTAATCTAATAAATAGCGGACATGACGTATGATGCGAGCGGCCAGGGGGCGTATTTTTCAAAATTTCGACTGCAAGTTTGGCTCGCTCGTTCAGACTTAGAGGCGTGAACAGACCGCAAAGTGCGAACGGTTCATTTGAATAGCCACCCCTTTTTTTTAAACAAAAGACCGCAAATAGCGCGCGGCTCTGAATGAGGTCCTATATCCTTTATACTGTAGTCCACTGTTTAATAATAATAATGCGTTTACTTGATTTGAATAAACCATCCAGTTTATCTTCAGAAACATTGTTATTCAGTACAGACTTCAATATAAAAAATGTGAACTGAACATTTTCTAATAACTAATATAGGATAATATTAAAAATATCACACCCAAACAACACACATGCAATAGAAATATTAAAAGGTTTGCCTTGCAATTCTTTCAAGATAACAAATTACTTGGATGAATCTCAGCATTATTTTTTTTTTTTTCAAAAAGCAGTACAATAGCTCTGTGGGGAAAAATCTAACATATCAAGACACATTAGTGTGTTTTCAGTAATAATTGTAAAAGTGTCAATGGAAGTACACTAACCATACACAATAGTTCCTAGGGAAATCTAATATAAATGTGACCAGCAGAAAAGTCTGTAAATTATTTTAAATGACTAACGCACTCTGTATTTGGTATAATTAACAAATATATAACCATACCTCTATGAAACTGCAGTACTAATCTTTATTGTGTTATGACAGCAAATAAATAAGTCAAACTTGGCATATGCCTGCTAATTTATTTCACATAGCTGCAATAAATGAAGTAAGTGTGATCAGGCGAAGAGGTCAATCCGCAATCCGCCAATGAAATGCATCTAGCTAGTTAGTGGTTCTGACCGTTATCATTATCACCATTGTGGGCCTGATTCTGAGGTAGGAGTAAAGCAAAAAAGCAAGTTATCTGCATGCAGGGTAAATACTGGTCAGCAGGGGCGCCGAGAGGGGGGCGGGTACAATTTGCCCGGGCTTCCAGAGGGGCCCGGGTCCGACGCCACCCCCCCCTCCCTCGCAGCAGCCAAGCACACAGCGTGTGCTGGGATGCAGTGAGAGATTGCTGTGGCTGCTGCTTAGCAGCCGCGAGCAGTCTCCTATGCCTGAGGGGGGAGCGATCACACTGATCGTGCCGCCCCTGGCAATGCGCTGGGCTCACAGCGGCCCCTGCGCAGTGCTGCAAGAGTGTTTTTTTTTTTCAAGGGGGGCATGGCCACGCCCCCTCTTTGCCGGGGCTCAGCGGCGCTCTCTGCGTCCCTGCTGGTCAGCCTTATTTTTACACTGCAATTTAGATTTCATCTAAGATGCACCCGTCTCAAATATAAATCTATGCACATTTTAAATCTGCCCTTCCCTGCAGTGCAGCATGGTTTGGCCAGGACCCACAGTACTGTACCTTGCTTGTTTTTTTTTTTTTTTTTCCTTTGCTTCCACCTTAGAATCAGACACTGTGTATATGCACATGCCCTCAAGTCCCCCGCCAGATAGGATTTGGTTTTCTTTTTGGTGTACTGACATGCATAGTTTCGATTTGCATATTTTGTGCTAAAGAAATAAAAGGGACAAATCTGCATTAGACCCAAAGGCTTTTTTTAATAGCTGTGGTTCTGGAATCAGTGAAGTATAGAACATCCCATCATGTGAGCTGCAATGAATAATTCTGCTCAGTAAGGCAGATGTTTTATGAGGAACCATAGTGAAGGTATTGTTTCCTGTGGATATCGAGAGCAAGACAGCATCAACTAGGGACAAAGATGAATTGAACAGATTCTGGAGAAATACCTGAGAGTGTGGTTCTGCCACCATTAATAAACCATTGACTGATTTGTGTTACATTTATCTAACAGATTCCCGGCCATGCACAGTATATATGACAATGTGGTGTCTGGCCATGATGGCTCTATGTTTTCAACTGAAAGTTCCTAGGGACTGGTAGAACTATAGATAGAGGCAAAACAAATTAATTGTGAGCAGATTCCAACATTATATTTAATTCTTCACACCAATGTGTATTCCTCAGATGATTTGCCGGCCTCTCTATCAACCTAAAGTTGAAAAAAATCTAAACTGACAGAGAATATATGAAAATAAGCACCTAGACTGCTGTACAACGATGACATACAATATAAAGAATACTACTATTATTATTATCCTTTATATGGCGCCACAAGTGTTCCGCAGCCTTACAAAGTACATAAATAATTTGACAACTGACTTACAGTACAAAATAGGACAAGGACGTGGATAATATACATTGATACATAAGTGACCATAACACCTAGATATGCAACAGAGCGTAAGCAACCAAGTGTTAGGTGCCCTGGAGGGGGGTAAGAAGTAGGCGAAAGTAAAGTAAGGAGAAGCACAAGAGGGTAGAGGCCCTGCTCGTAAGAGCTTACATTCTACTCCACCAGTGCTTGTTATATCCCAGTAGTTTGTAGTATTTTCAATTTCATATATATTATTCTCCACCACATAGACGGTGTATGAAAGAGATAGCGTACCCCAACTCACCAAATGGCGTGTGGATTCTTGTACATCAAGGTTTCTTTAAATCAACATGGTATATTCTGCTGCTATTCATAATGCAGTCCACATCATACAATACACCAATGGCAATAGTTTAGAAAAAATATGCTTATTCCAATAATAACAGTCCAAGGAAAAAATAGAATTCTCCTTAGGCAACCTCAGGGTTTAGTGAGAGAGATAAATGCAGAGGATGTGGAGCTTGGACGTACACACTTGGAGCTGATCTTGAGAAAGACCCGAGGAGGGTCGGAACTCATGGGTGCTCGCAGGACTGTACCATTGCCGTTGGTGACAGATGTAGACGAGCCTGACATACGTGGAGGGGAAGTGAGACTAGGAGTGCCCTTTTGCTGCAGCTGAGGATCCTCTTTGTTACACACGCTCGTAAGAACTGACTGTTGCCAGTTCTCTTCTACAGCCGGTAATTGTCCACTTGTCTAAACCTATATGGATACAGACTGAAATGTGGATGTCCTTTTATTACAGTGATTGGTTTTAGTTTTGTGTACTTTTGATTTGTAATAAATGTGTACTGTTATATACAGATTTACACCATGTTATCAATTTCTTTTATGCATAATTACCATTGAGGGGTTTCATACACCCTGTCTATGAAGTGGAGAATAATATATATGAAATTGAAGGAATCCCTACAAACTACTTGGATATAACAAGCGCTGGTGGAGTAGTATTCTTTATATGGTATGTCATTTTATTTTTGTGCTGGAGGTAGGAAGAGCCTCTATAAGAATTTTCTCTGCACTACTAGCTGCTGTGCGCACTGTGTGATATTTCTATTCTCTCTGGATATTGCTGTACTACTATGTTGAGACTTTGCTCAATCACAGAAACAGTGATTTTCAACACTTTCCTTAAGCTGGGTACACACTAAGCGATCCTTTGTACGATATACCGCTCTGATGCAGATCAGAGCAATATATTGTGCGTATCACATAGTGTGCACCTCCGATCGCACGCATTCCCTTGGGTCATTTAATGCACAGCAGATGGTACAATACCGTTCTGTTAAATGCAGCCTGAAAGACACACTGCGCCGTCCTCCACTGTGCAGTGTGTACCCAGCATTCCTTTCAATGTATCCAATATATATCAATCTGATGATCAATCTTTATAATAAGGCCGAGAATATGTCAGACCAGGAGCTGAGACAGGGAGTCGCAAGCAAAACCTCAGGGCCGCTTGTTGCCTGTAACTGCTATAAACGATGTGGTGAGAATTAATATTTTCTGTTATACTTGCCAGAACTAAAAACTGTGATGAGCAGGTTATCATTTGTACTGATACACTTAAAATGCCCTCAGTAAACTTACATGGAATGCATGCTATGCTTCAGTGTGGTGCTAGTTCACGCTAAGTTCATGCCTTCCGAAGTTGATGTATGTTACTGTAACCTGATTAACTGCCATCTAGCTTTAGTGTTGTTTAAACTAATTGTGCTTTAAGATTAAACAAAGGAGATAAGCTCACATACATAAGCATGTATTAAGAATCCACAGGAACAGAATTTTAAAATCTATAATACAGTATTCCATAGACAAAAAACCTTATGGTTTCACATGTCCCATTAGGGCTTCATTAGACATGATCTGAAATTTCACAAAACCTACTGAATTTCTACCACTCAAACTCAAAAAAGCAATAAAATTCCAATCACTAAGGATGATGCCTTAATGGACGTGCTCCTTGCGCAATAGAAATATACTATGCCATCACACCCTGTGGTTAACTGCAGATTCAGAACTCTCACAGAGGGAGATTGCTGTCACTCACAAAATGGTGGAGCTGCTAATTCACAGAATTGTGTTCTCATTGGAATACACACATGTAGTCTATGCAAGTGAGGTCTGAGCAGTTATGTGGCACCCACATCCCACTCAGTGGCAACAATCTTTCCATTCGGTCACCACAACAATCCCATTGGGTTCCAACATCCTCATCACACCATACGTCCATCTCCCTTAGATTACACATTCAGCTCCCTAATTGCTAAAACTATTTTACTATGGGCCTCATTCAGAGCCACTCGCAAGCGCACAGTGCTTCACAAGCAGCTCGATGTTTATGGTCTGCTCATGCACTGCATCCGGCAAGCGCGAGCCTTGACGATGACTGAACTTCAGTCACTGCGGGGCTTGCTACAAGACTGGGCAGCTGTCGATGGTGAGTGACAGTTCGCCCTGTTTTGTGGGCGGGGAGGAGGGGTGGTTGGCCAAACGCAGGCATTCCCAAAGGAACGCCTGCCATTTGAGAGCAGCCTGGAGAAAAAAAAAAACATGCCCTGATTCAGAGCGCTCGCTAGCAGCGAGCGGCTCTGTATCAGGCCCTCTGTCTATGCATGTACACTTTATTCCCCTATACACCTCCATGCTACTATATCTTCCCCTCTACTGCTGTGTGGTCTCCCAAATGTGCTACTCTGAGTTCCCTCATACGCACCAATCTGTCTTTCCCCATCCGCAATCTGTCTTCTTGCATCCATGCCAATCTGTTTCCTTCCATCTGCACCACTTCTTTCCCCCCAGCCACGCCGCTCTGTCTTCCTCTCATCTGTGGCACTCTTTCTTCCTCCATCTGCACCAATCTGTCCCCCCCAACCGTTCAACTATCTTCCTCCCCATCCGAATCAATCTGTCTTCCCCAATACCTACTGTTGTGTGTTCTCCCATTTGTTCTAGTCTGTATTCCCTCATCCTCACCAATCTGTCTTTACCCATCTGCACTGCTCTGTCTTCCCATATTCATGCCACTCTGTACTCCCCATCCACGTTGCTATCCCCCCAAACCACGCCACTCTATTTCCCCCCATCTGCACCACTATTTTCCAATCATCTACATCACTTTGTTCCTCCCCCTATCCGCACCGGTGTTTTCCACCCATCTGTATCACTTTGGCTCCACCCCCTTCTGTACTGCTTAATCCCCCCCTCTCCATGCCTTATGTCTCACCCATCCACAATGCTTTTTCTCTTCCCCCATCCACACCACTCTTATCCCACCTGCACAGCTCTATCTTCTTCTCAGACCTCAGTTGCATAGACTGCATTTGTATATTCTGTGAATTAGCAGCTGCACTATTTTAAGAGTGACAGCAATCTCACTCTGTGAGAGTGCTGAATCTGCAGTTAACCACAGGGTGTGATGGCATACCATATCTATATTGCGCAAGGAACACGTCCATTAAGGTATCTGCCTTAATGATCAGAATTTCATTGCTTTTTTGAGTTTGAGTGGCAGAAATTCAGTAGGTTTTGTGAAATTTCAGATCATGTCTAATGAAGTCTTAATGGGACATGTGAAACTGTAAGGTTTTTATGTCTATGGAATTTCATTCCTTTTTTTACATTTATTAACCATATCAATCATATGTGCCTAAGTTGTAATACATAATTTACCCCAGTATAGACGACCTAGCTCAATCATGTACCCCCAGTATAATTCCTGTATGAGCAGTCATGATGTATATTTGCTACAATGCGTGCACACACTAGGCCAGGCGGTGAATGTGGGTAGGATGGGATTGCTAGGCATGAACATTAATGTCTCACAAAGAGGTCGTGTGGGCCATATATCAGCAGTAGCGTCTATAGACCCAGCAACACACCAGCAATGTACAGCCACACAATACACACAGATAATATAATATATACATGCGTTTCTCCGTCCTCCTGTCACCGAGTCCCCAAGCACGATACCGATAATAATTAATAAATAAAGCTTCACAAATTCAGGACAGTTGAGGGCGCTGCACGCTAGGTCCTCTGGGAGTTGTAGTTCCTTGCATGTTGCTTAGTAATGGCATCAACTGAGTAACAGGTCCTTTGCGGAACTACAGTTCCCATCGCACCCGAGACACTGACAGTGACAACCAGCTCAGTGCCCCCGGACACCACCACTAGTCACAGGTGGGTACCAGTGACTGAGCTGCCGCTGCCAGTAGCACGGGTAACCTGCTGCTGCTTCTGTATGTAGCGCCTTTTGTAAAATGAGGACAGCATTGCTATGTAGTTACATTTCACATAGCGGAGGGAGCAGCGCTGGCATGGAGCTGGGGGGCACACATGGCAGTGCCCAGTGCTGGTCTCTCCTATATACCTTATGTGGTTACAGGGCATGTATTGAATATATTAGGATGTGTGGATGACAGGACATGTATATATTAGTAGTTGTATATATGACATATGTGAAGTGTTAGGACATGTACATAGTATATTATACATATATGATTATGTAAGGGGGACACATGAGGCTGTCGGACGCTGCCATCTTCCCGGACCTGCCCTGACTGTAGTTTTAGTCTAACACCTTGAGATCAGTCTCTGTCTGAGCTTGATCAAGGAAAAAGAAAAAGAGGTAGTATATCGGTGCACAAGTCGATTGGTTAATTCATCGAGATTTATGATAAAGTGGCTGTAGTGTTTTTGGGGTTTTTTTGACTGCAGTAATGTAATCTGCAGGTATTAATCAATGTACAAGCGTTGCGCAACATCAGGGATCTATTTGCCTATTTATAGAGGCAACCCAAACATTAGTATAGCGATAATTGGACCAATGATTTCATCGGCATGACATCGATGTTTTGAATATAATTTGTAAATGTTAATTGATATGAAGGTGCCGATATTATAGAAGCAGCTGAATCTGCAACATTTGGAGTATAATCTACAAATTTTATAGATTATACAAATTATATACTGTGGGAGTTCACATAGGAGATCCAAGATATGGATCAATAACAGACGTATAATTTAAACTATATCCGATCACAGATGAGATAGTTGATCTTCTCACTAGAAGATATTGACTAATAAACCCATTAAAGAGAAGACCCTCAGTTTAATTTTAATTCTAATTTCTTCTTTCTCTATATATTTTAATACTTCGCTGCTTTATTTCCCTAGAGGGGTGATATATATTATAATACATATCTAATAAAAGTTATGTTTTAAGTAATTGTAACCAATCAACTTGTGCACCGATATACTACCTCTTTTTCTTTTTCCTTGTTGTATCTATGTATAACGGTAGTTGGTAGCACACCACCAATATATATACATTTCTGGATAATAAATAATGATTGTATGTTTATAGGGTGGTTGGCGAATTGAATTTGTGCGGTGTTCTACATTTTTTATATGTGAATATCTGTCTGAGCTTGGGCAGCTTGACTGTTGCCAGGATACCTGGGAATTTCCCCCTGCCCTCCACCCATAGACATGATCCGGACCGGTCTCCTCATCTTTCTAACCCTGTGTGTCCTCGGACGTCGCCATCTTTCCGGACCCGCCCTGACCATAGTTTACATTTACTTCCCACACCTGGCACACAGCCAACCTGTGTTTCATACCTGAGGGCTCAGTCAGCAGGGAGCACCATCTCACAGCCTGTCTGAAACTATTATCTACATAGAATGCCATGTTTCCTCTCCCGGTTCTGCAGGCTGCGCTGTACTGGGCTGCATGGTCTCCGGGAAGTGTGGAAGGATCCCCTGGCTGGTGTACTGTATGGTACACACGGGGTCCAGCTGTGTGAAATATCTGGTAGATGGCAACAGAAATGTGCACCAGGGAGGGAGCGCTTGCTGCCACTCACACACAGCTGCAGGGAACATGCTCCCTGTGGGCAGACACGGGTGGATCAGCACAGTGGCATCACTCTGGGACATTGGCATAACACACAGAGGAGCAGGAGTTTCGGTGTAAAGGATAGAAATTGTAAGATGTGCAGCTGTCTCTTCTTGCCCGCTTTCTGCTATCCCCTGCTGCTGTGTCTCATAGCTGCAGCCCACTGCTCCCGAAGCCCTGGAGGTGTAGTGTCGGTCATTTCCCCCTACCCTCCACTGCCATCTGCCCGGAGAGATGATCCGGACAGGTCTCCACTTACTGACTCGGTGTGTCCTCCTGTGCAAGGGGAAGTCAGTGTGACAGCGCAGGGGTGTGTGGCCGCTCTGCTGCTGGGCCTTGTACTGCTATATATATATATATATATATATATATATATATATATATATATAGTTTAAGTTACCTTTAACCAGGTGTTGTTCCATAATAAAGAAAAACCAGATGGGTGCGCTAACTGTTCAATTGCTGTTTACTATAAAAACCTGCAGCTGATACCAAAGGGCTTCTGCATAACGCCCTCAAAACAGTGTAGAAAATAGAAATGAGGTATCTGCGCTGGTATTTATATGAATTTGTAACACCTTTATGAATCAATTATAAAGTTTATTCAATAGTGAACTGCAGTTCAATAAAACATACACACATGTATCAAGAATTGTTAAAAATAGTTACCATAAATGGTGCAAACAGCCAAATAATTGAGATAATGTTTCAGAGAAATGTATCCAATGTTCCCAACAACTGGCTTATATAACCAGTGGATAAATATAGCAATTCACACCATATGCGTGCAGATAGGCTGCCCAATGTTTGGAAATATGGTTCTGTAGCTGAACAATGTCACCAGTTCCTCTTATATCCAAATAAATGTATTCCGTATAATGATGATCCTTACTCCACAGAGGCTCATGTTTGCCTTTTGAGAAAACCCCTGTATAGGGGAGAAACGCGTCAAGGAACCAGTGAACTGCTGACCGCTTCCTATAATCCCACTGCACTATTTGACCAAGTGTTTGATATCTGGGATCATAATCTGTGAATTGCTATATTTATCCACTGGTTATATAAACCAATTGTTGGGAACATTGGATAAAGGTGTTACAAATTCATATAAATACCAGCGCAGATACCTCATTTCTTTTTTTTTTGTTCCATAATAAGTAATATACTCCAATCCAGTATACTTAAGAATTTGTCATTTTATTAATTAATTAAATAAATAGAGCAAGCCCTTAACTGGGACATATTCTCCCAGGGTTGATGCAGTAAAAACAACAACCCCGATTGACATTATCACACAGTACTTATACATTATTACAATATTCAAGTAATATGCCCACTAACATTATCAGATAGACAAAGCTTGTTCTTGCTAGCTCCTCCTTGGCAATCAGAACCTAAATTGAATTCTTTTAAGAGATACTCATTGCTTGCTGTATCCCCATATTTGGTCCGAGTATTTTTCTCAACACAAGTATACATAAATGGACAAACTCTTGTTCACTGTGTTAGATAAACAGTTTTCCTTGGGAGCGGCCTTAAAGACACACACTAATTTCCATTTAAATGTGAGTTTGGACAGAGAAACAAAATGGACGTACCAATGCCCTATTAAATCTCATGAGCTGCTTCATTATACAGCATAAAGCATATGTAAATATGAAATTATGTAAATTAGTCTTTGACAATATATATATATATATATATATATCTTGTAGCCTACACCAATACATACACTATATATACTTAGATACACCATATACATCTAATATATATAGTGTACACTAAATTAAAACGGGATGTGGGCTAAACGGCAGCCATGAACTTTCCTATCTTTAAAAAGGGGCATATTATGGCCAATTGTTAAAATTAGCTTTCTCAATTACCTGAACCATAAAAAGGCCTTACTCTGGAACAAGAACTACCTAATAAACTACTGTCAGGATCTGCAGTTAAGCAGATCATGTTGGTTGCAGTTTCCAGTCTGAGGCACTGTATTAATTACTGCCTGTCTGTGTGCAGAGTCAGGTGCACGCTGATTGATTCTCCTGTTTGTGCACAGCCCAGCTGCACACTGGTCTACCATTAAGGTGGACTTGCTCTGGTTGGGCCCTGTTTCTGTTAAATTCCAGCCACCCCCTCACTCCATGCCAGTGATAGAGTTACTCGTGCTTCTGGTTATTCCAGTCTCCAGTCTGTCAGTCGAGTTCCAGAGTCCTGTCTGTTGAGTTATTTCCCTGCCGTTTGTTTCATCCAGGCAGCATGTTCCGCATACCATCTGCCGCATGCTGCTGAAGTCATCGAGGCAGCACAGTGTGCATCTCTGCCGTAGCCATGTGTGTCATCTCAGCGGTGCAGAGTGCACTGCATCCAGGACACAGGTCAGCGTCGGGCAGCTTGTGTCAACCCTGCGTCCCAAATGCGCAATCCAGCTCACCATCGCCAGTGTCATCTTGGTGGCACTGGTCACACCTCAGTGTCCCAAGTGTGCAATCAAGCGCACCATCGCCAGTGTCATCCCGGCAGCACTGGTCACATCTCAGCATCTCAAGTGCGCATACTAGTGCATCACCAATAGTGTCAACCCGGCGACATTGGTAACATCTTCCTGCCTTGTTCACATTATATCAAAGACTTATCAGCCCAAAGGCTGCATCACATCCTTAACTATTGGCCACGACTAGACACTGCATTTCAGCTCTCAAAGCTGGCACCAGACTTTAACCTGCTGGTCCCACTTTTAACCATTAACACTGCAGCAATGACCACTCAAATGGGTACCCCCACCAACTTCCTACTCAAATCTGTGTTCTATGCTATCTTAGCCGATTCTACCCTGGAATTGCAACAGCTACCTAACAAAACAAACCTCAGTTCTACCCATCCTTGCCAAATTTCAGCTCAGTATGTCCAATAGCTTTTGAGATGTGGCCCCTCAAACACCATGCCCCATCTCTGGAATTCCTTATGGGAGAATTCCATTTATTTGATTCAGCATTGATCTAAGGCCACGGCCATGCCCTTATAATAAAGCACTTTTGAATTTTCTGCTGACTTTCTTCCTCTGAATAGATTAGTGACGTCATGTTCACGTGCTGTATCAGACTCCTCTGGCACCACTTGAACCAGAGGATTAAACTCATTAATGTGAGCGGTGCCCACACCAACCCCAAAACATCCCCCTGCCCCACTGTATGACAAAAATTTATGTAATTCCCCTCCAGTTCACCGAATAAAAACAGGATGCAGGCTAAAAGGCAGCCATGTTTGTGCACCCAAGTGAAGCCAAAGTACACCCCCTGCAGGAGGCCACCAACTGACATTGCTCAGCAAGTTGACATTCCCTATCTCTATAAGGGGCATTTGTGGGCTAATAGTTTAAAAACTGTAACTTTCTCAATTACCTAAACTACAAAAGCACCTACCTTGGAACAAGAGCTACCTAATAAAACAAACCCCAAGTCTAAATTCGCCCCTACCTTGACTTATGCCTTCCTAAAAATCCCCCATAGGGAACAGCAGAAAAGTGGTCCTAACTGAGAAAAAACTGACAGTTGGAACTTTAGATCCTAATTTTTTATGTTTTTGCCCTGAAAATTGGAAAACAGAACCGAGCAACAGTTCTACCCATCCGTGCCAACTTTCAGTTGGGTAACTCCAATAGCTTTTGAGTTATAGCCCCTTAAACACCATGCCCCCCTTTCCGGAATTCTCCATGGGCCGTTTTTTTAGATTCAGCCTTAATATAAGGTCACGACTGCGCCCTTATAATATTGATAATAGTAATTTCCTTCCTTATTAGTGTGTTGATAACACTTTTACTGTTTACAGTTGCCACACAAGCTGTAGGTCATATACAAGTAACAATTAATTAAATTGATATTAACAGTTTGTGTAGATAGAGCAATGGCAGTTGATGGTGGCGCTCAGTCAAATAGATACAGACAGGCAGCGGTTTTGATATCAATGATTCAGTAAACTTTTACTATACTTTCATCATGTCTAATAATAAGAGCTGTTTTAATTCTAATTGATTTGGTGATAATGTTCCCATATTGCGCAACCTACATCTTAGCAGTGCCAGATTTCACCCACTTAGGGGTACAATGTACTAGGGTAGGTTTCCCAGATGTCAATGGTATCTCTAACAAGGAAAGCAGAAACCTGTGACAGTATACCATTCATCTGTTCAACACTACTAGATCCTAAAAGTGCCATGACCACTGACTGTTGGCAGCAAAGATAATAGGCTCATTACCTAACAGAACCAGAAGCCTCAAGTGGTATGCTCTCATAGCTATGGTACATACATTTCAGAAGCATTTAAGCAGCTGCCATTCTTGCTGTGCCTGCATTACATTCACTTACTACCTAGAGGTTCCACATTTTTTTATGGCTAAGCATTTTTCTGAATGACCCCAATAACTGTAGACAACCTGTAAGCACTAGAGATGAGCGGGTTCGGATCTCAGAGATCCGAAACCATCCGAATTTCAGGGATCCAGGGCGATCTGAGCTCCCTGCCTGCCCCGGATCCCTCACCCAAGGCAAAACCTTGCGACCTCGCTGTCAGGTCGCGAGGTTTTGTTTTAAGCGGGCTTAATGCTGATTGATTGAGAGAGCCATCTGTCACAGCTCTCAGCCAATCAGCGTTAAGCCCATTGAAAATGCACACAGAGAGGGAAAAAGAAGATGGCACCCGCCATCCCCTGCTGCCTGACACCGCCGCCACCCCCTGCTGCCGACACTGCCGGTACCCCCACTGGCAGCATTCCCTGCTGCTGACACCACCACTGCCGACACTCCTGCACTGCCGCCCCACCTACTGAGGACACCGTCAGCGACCCCCACACTGCCGACACTGAGGACACCACCAGCACCCCTGCATTGCCGACACTGTCAGCACACATGCACTGAGGACACCGCTGGCACCCCCGCTCTGCCGACACCACCGGCACCCTGCATTGAGAACACCCCTGTACTGCCGACACAGTCAGCAAACCTACACTGAGGACACTGCTGGCACCCCCGCTCTGCCCTCACAGCCAGCAAACCTGCACTGAGGACACAGCTGGCACCCCTGCACTGCCGACACAGCCAGAAAACCTGCACTAAAGACACCGCTGGCACCCCCGCACTGCCAACACAGCCAGCAAATCTGCACTAAAGACACCGCTGGTACACCCGCACTGCCGACATCACCGGTACCCTTCACTGAGGACACTTCCAGCACCGCAGGACTGCAATTCCATGTACTGAGGACACCGTCAGCAACCCCGCTCTGCCGACACTACTGTCACAGTAAGTGCACTATTGGTGTATCCAACCCACACTGTATCCATGTTGGAAATTAGAAACTGAACTGTCACGTTAGTGCCGCCCATTGTGTCACTTAGCTTAGTCAGCCAGCTAGCTGGATGCAACCTTTTGCCTTAACTAGATGAAGCAAATAATATTGTGAGGTGATCAAAATTGATTGGAAATTACTGCTTATAAATGTAATTGAGGTTAATAATACTGTAGGAACAAAAACAGGCCCATTTTATGTGATTTTAGCTGTTTTTATGATTTTTTAAGAAAAAATCCAGATCCAAAACCAAAACACGTAAACAAAACACAGAGGTGAGGTTTTGGCAAAACCAATCCAGATCCAAACCCAAAACACGAGGGTCGGAGCACATTGGCTAGACGGAGTAGCAATTAGGATACTGGCAATATTGACAGCAATTTGATGGTATCCGGCTGACAATCGGGGATGATCTGTAAAATATATGGCTGTCCATTTAGGCATTTCTGTGCAATATATGGCTGAAAATGTGGGGATATTTTAAGCACTGTATGACCTTGCGCCGTATTTATTTCAGTGCCATACATAGCTCACAATGGGCAGGGATGCCAAATTATTGAGAAGTTAAATTGGTGACAATGTGCAATAAGCAATACATGGACATGGGTTGGGTACACGATCCCGGCACTGAAAATGCCAGCAGTCAGAATCCCGGCAGCGTAATACAGATGGCGGAAATCCTGATGCATGCTTTTAAGTATTCTAACCCACCTCTCCTGCAGCCTAACCCTCCCATTAGTGCATAACCCTAGTCCTAACCCTAATACCCAAGAGAAAAAGAACAGATCCTGCAGTGTGATATGATGTGATAGATATTTGTATGGGAGATCCTTACCACTAAATCACGAATATATAACTTGAAATGTTCTTTCAATAACAGAACTAACTAGAGATACATATTCAAAAACAAAGACGAGAGAAAGACGTCTGTTATAATGGTGCACCATATAACTGATGTCTTTCTCTAAACCTAATACCGTCTTAATCGCATCTGCCGGGATCCTGACTGCCGGCATTGTCTGCGTCGGGATAGTGACTACATCCCCATGGAAATAAGACATACAAGGATAAAATGAACAGTGACTAAGAAGATACCCACTATATAAATAGTTCAACAGGTTGTTCATCCTGCTATTGAAGGTATCAGATGAAGTAGCCATCTATGGCACACTACATAGCTTACAGGGAGCAGGACGTGATAAACCTTTTCCACTGCCGCAAAAAATCCCGGTTATTTCCGTGTCAACCCGGGTCTCGGCTCAGTGGAAAAGGCTCCTAGGAAAAAATCCCAGCTTTTCTTCCCGGGTCTGAAGTAGGGTTTTATGACTGCATAAGTGGAATTAGGAAGAAGGGGAAAAGAGAGGGATGATAGAGTAGTGAGTCCGTGATGTGGCAGTAAGGAGAGACATACAAAGCAGTCAGTATATTGCATATAGAAGTACGAGGGAAATGGATTAATAACAGAGATGCTATACTTCAAAATGTATGAAGGCAGAATGCAGTAATAATAATAATCCATGTATTGTAACAATGTGTCATATTACCAGGTGATGTTGCAGGAGGTGACATTGAGTAGTACCATGCAGGGGTTGTAATGATTGAATACTTGTGGTATTTTTAAGACTAGGGACAGGTGCCAAATCCAGTCCAAATCCAGTTTAAACTGCAGTTATAATTCTGTATCCTTGGAATGACATTCTTAGAATGCAGCCTTCACAATGACATTATGATTGTCACATCTGTCTATCGATGCATCTAAAGAGATTGCTTGATTTTAGGTTGCTCATAACTTAAAATTGGTACAATACCTACACATATGCTAAATGTTTGCTTAGATCAAACTGTAACACTAGGTACACATTTGTACAATTATACTTCATATGCGATTCTTCTTACGATTACACTTAAGATCAGAAGTCCAGATCAATGTATAGATCCATATGTACACACATTTACAATCTAACTTCTGAATCACAATTCTCATCTCTCTAAGCCATCTGCTGAAAAGATTGTGACTCCGTACACACTCTACAAATATCTGGCCACTGTGCTGGAGGAGGATATGCAGAAGCATCAGACAAAACAATCGATAGTGTGCGTACACACCCAAGTTTGTCCAATATTATAACAGCATTTGATGAATATTAGGTTGCCCATAAAACCAGATCTTCAGATGCGATAAACTTTCTTCCAAAAAAAACATGATTGTACGGGGTAAATTTACTAAAGTGAGAGTTTTTAGAAGTGAGTTTTAAAAGTGATATTGCCCATAGCAACTAATCAGATTTTCCTTAACATTTAACTAGCACTTTCTAGACGATAATAGCTAGAATCTGATTGATTGCTATAGGCAACATCACTTTTTACCCCTAGGTGTGTACACACTTGTAAGATATCTCATAAATGGTCAAGGAATCTGATGATCTGTCTGACGATTGTATAAATGTGTACCCAGCTTTAATCAGGCCCAAAAGGACAGATAACACTTACCATAAATTGTTTAAAACTATTTTTATAATATAAGGAATTTTTTGTTTTGTTTTTGCATGTCTGGACAATAACTGCTGTACCTTCTTATAGTTCCCCTATATATTTAATTGATCTTTTTAATAGTAGAACATTTTGTTTGTGGCAGATCTTAGCTTTGGCTCTGTGGGATTGGTTAATCCTGGTCTGTACATTTTATTGGTGAACATTTGTATTACAATTCTGTTATCATTTTTACATCCAGGAAAACAGACAAAAACAGAAATGCTTGAAAGTAGATAGTGTTACATTTTCAAATAATCTGTACCTGTGGGAGGTCTAAAACAATTCATATTTCAAACGAATGTCAATTAATTTTGTATTTGGAAAACTTTTTGTAATACTTTACTTTCTTGGTGGTCAATATTCCAATGGGATCTGAGAGAGATTTGTTTTGTTTTTATTATGAGACAGACTATATCATTAATTGCATTTACACAGATGTTACTTTTTAGTATTAATTCTTACTTGTAATGCTTTGATGTTGGAAATACAACTATGTTTTCAAGCAGAAAATTAGACTATTCCTAATCAAAAGGATTCTACCTCTGTTTGTTAGTTCTAAGGTCCATATTGCACATTCCAAATTACCATTTCACTTATAGGAGGCTATGTACTGTATTAAGCTTTGGAAAGTGATAAATTGAAGAGCGATAAACTACTAACCAATCAGCTTCTAACTGTGATGTTACAGGCTGTGTTTGCAAAATGACAGCTGGGAGCTGATTGGTTGGCACTTTATCACTCTCCAAGGCTTAGTACATATACCCCATACAGCAATATGCCAACTTTTTAAACTGCAGGGACTTTTTAAAATGAATTATGTAGACAGATCATGAATACACTACAAAATGTGCATAATATTTGTGGACCAGCAAATGTTGTGACGCAGTCCAGATCAGATGATCAGATCTGACAGATTTTTAAACAATAATCAGTCCTGGGTGCAGTCTACACATCTGTTCTGGCCTAATTACTGCATAATGTGTTTCTTACTTTAGGTGATCATTTACAATGCACAAAATGCAGAAGTGTAATGCACAACATCCATTCTGGTAACCTCATATGACTTAAATGGGATCCGGTCATTATCCCGGCAAAGGGGATGCCGGTGCTTAGAATACTTGAGCCGGAATCCCGACACCTGTCAGAATCTCGGCACCGGCATCCAGAATGTAAGTAGCGGGGTTAGATGGAGGATTAGGGTTAGGCACTAGGGGGGAGGGTTAGGGTTAGGCACTAGGGGAGGGAGGGTTAGGTTTAGGCACTAGGGGGGGGTCAGGGTTAGGATACCTACCGACAGGTGTCAGTATCCTAACCCTGTTGGGATGCCGGCATCAGAATCCCGAGTGCCGGCATCCCGTACCCAAGCCACCTTAATTAGTTTTCTGACCAAGTTCATTGATTTGCATGACATGTTGGCAGTGTTTGTAGATTCACCAGCTAATTCAGAGTAGTTATGTTTTTCGGGGGCATTAATAAGTTTCATTTTGTAGAGCAAGAAGGGCATCTAGCCATTTCTAATGTGCAAAAGGACTTGAAGTTTGCATATGCTAAGAGCTTTTGCTTACTCTGTATACTTCTAATGGACACACTGCACCATCTATTTGCACTGCTTCTGAGAAGCATATTTCTACTTAAACTTTTCCCAATTGACAAAAAGCTTCATACGCTCAAAATGACAAAAGTAACAGAAAATCCCGATGTTATCTCACACAATGATTAATTTAAGCCATAAATAAGGTTAGACAAAGCATTATTTTACAGCAAACAAAGGAAAAATGTTATTTAATTAAAGTGATTGTCCTATAGTGGAAAATAAGTTACATTATGTTAACATTTTTGCACAAATATTGTATGCACTAGTTTGCAGATTCATCTCCAAAGACAGGAAAGTAGGAATGAATGCACATTGTAGTATGCTCAGTGCCATAGCCAGCTTTTGGCATGAGGGGGAGCAAACTTGAAAAAATAGACTCCCCAGGTGTTTCCCAGGTGCCCCTTATATGGCCCATCAGACACCCCCCCCCCCCCCTCCCACATGCACCTCCATCTGTATACCCTGTATTGTGCACCATAACCTTCTGATTTAATTTGTAGGCTGCTGTAATGTTACTGGAATGAAACCTGTATCAAACATGACTTGCAAACTTCAGTATGATTAATATATTTTTATTCCCAATTCTAATGAATCAGGGTAAAAGAATTTAGAAAAATATGTCATTCTAGACTAGAGATTCTCCACTGCAGTCATCAATAGCCCAACCTGTCATGTTTTTATGATTTTCTTTATACATTTAAATTGAACTACTGTGTCTGGAAATCTTAATAGCAAGGCACAAAATGGAGAAAAAATGGACCTCATTCAGAGCCGGACGCTATTTGCGCTCGCTCGTTCAGAAAAAGGGGTGGCTATTCAAATGAACCGTTAACTCTTTTCGGTCTGTTCACGCCTCTAGGTCTGAATAAGCGCACCAAACATGCGGTCGTTTTTTGGAAAACTACGCCGCCTGGCCGCTCGCATCCTATGTCATGTCCGCTATTTATTAGATTAATCGAGTACATCGACCAGCATATGAACTGCTCGCTATTCTTGTGGTTGGTTTTTCCTACCGCAATCTTGCGAGCAGTTCTGACTATAAAATAACCCAGTGACGTGGTCAATGACGCTGCTGTATTAATTATGCACACCCATAAAATGCCCGTTTTGACCTTTAAGCACGCCTGCGTTCGGATCTCCACTCCCCGTTTTCAAGCACCTTCCCCTGTTACCACCCACATACGCCTCCTCCTGTCACTCAAAATAGCAGGCATTCGCGATTTAGCGAACAAACGATTTTCGGCCGCACTGACTGGTTCGCACATGCGTATTACGATCCGTACGCATGCGTAGTTGTGCAAACATCGCTCGGAACGAACGAGCGGCCGCTTACGAGCGGCTCTGAATCAGGCCCAATGTTCTAGATACAACTGAGGGTTTAGACCAAGGGCAAAGAGGTAAGATTCAAATACCGTACGGTATCCCCTGAGATGATAATGAAACCTGAGACACAGTGGGCCTGATTCAGACCCACTCGCGAGCGGCTGTCCGCTCGCAAGTGGGTCGATGTTATGGACTGAGCATGCACACGATGGAGGGAGCTCCGTCGTGCGCATGCGCCAGACGCGACGAGCGAAGGAAAGTCCTTCGCTCGTTGTGTCCGATCAAAGGGGGCGTGCTGTCAATGTTGATTGACAGCACGCCCCCTTTGGTAGGTGTGCCGGGGGCGTGCCTCCCTGACGGGGGCGTTCCCACGGGAACGCCTCCCGTCAGAAGCCGGCCCACTGACATCACTAGTGATGTCAGTGGGAGTGATTTTGACCATCGCGGCCATCAAAATGCACGCTCGTATAGCCTGTGGGTGGTGACCCACAGCTATACGAGCGTCCAGGAGGACGCTCCATTTTCATGGAGCCCGGCCCTCATTCAGAGCGTGCGCTCTGCTCAGAGCGTACGGCTCTGAATGAGGGCCAGTATTAGACTATCAACTGAGGTGATTGGAAGATGCTTATGGCTGAGCTTTGTGGCACTGCATCAGAAAGGATATTATGTTTTCACTAAGAATAAAATAAGCTATTTATTTTATTCAAGGAGTACAAGAAAATGGTCTTTAAAACTAGGATAATGTTGAATGTATTAGGAGCAGAGAAAAGAAAACTAAAGTTAGGGTTAGGCACTATGGGGGTTAGGGTTAGGAACTAGGGGAGTGTCACACCTGCGGTTAGATCTGACTGGTAGCAGGTGTGGTTAACTGAAGAGGAATGCACAAATCTGGGTGGCTGGAACCAGTTCTTTCTCATAGTGGAACAGTAGGTAGATGTAATGACTGTGATGTCAGGAGGAACCGATGAAGGAACCACAAGACAATGATAATAGTCCACAAGAGTAAATTACTTGATATTAATAGTAAAGGTCCATAGAAGAATATGCTGGATCAGCATAGACATTCGGTAAGGACCGATGTTGGCACTGGCTAGTGACCAATGGTAGGACTTGATATTGATGGTTGATGAGAAGCGAGGTGAATGCTTGATAGGAATTGATGATAACTTTAACGATGATCGGTAAGAACCGATGTTGGAACTTGATGGTAAGTTTATTAGAGATGGTCGGTAGGAACCGATGTTGTTAGAAACCAATGATGACTTTATTAGAGATGATCGGTTAGTACCGATGATGATATAAATCGATGTTGATTGAGAGATAATTCCCAATGATGGTAACCAAACTCCAATGGTCGAACTCGATAATTCCTGATGGCAAATCCAGACTGCATTTGAAGAAATTAGATTAATTTCCAATGGCAAATCCGAACTGCAACAATCGATGGTGGAGTTGATTGAAGATGAAGATAATCGATTAGGAAATGCTGTGACATTCAGAATAGCAATGGAGGGAGCACTGCAAAGGAGCTGTTACTTCAGTGGAAGCAACGTTTTACTGGCAGGAGAGTTCAGTCCGAGGAAAGAATTTATAGGACTGGACTCCAGATGATAGGTCGGTACAGTCCGCAGCCCCACAGACCATGCTTTGAGTGGATGATTGGATTTATGTGACAGAGTCCAAGATGGTGCGCCCATAACCCGGCTCTGGAGCGAAGGCCGGCATGCGGCCGGCATGCTGACAGGAGACAGAAGCCTGCCTGGGATGCGTAGTACCATGCTTCCTTTGTGCCAACCAGGAAAGACAGTGCATAGGTAAATAGTGTGTTTCCACACTCTGGATCATGACAGAGAGAGGGTCAGGGTTAGGCACCGGGGGGGCGGGGGAAGGTTAGGGTTAGGCATTAGGTGGAAGGGTTAGGTTTAGGCATTAAGGGGGAGGTTAGGCTTAGGGTGCAGTGAGGGAGAGTTAGATTTAAGGGTAGGGGTTTGGTTAGGTTACTTACCAGTATTTTAACCCTGCTGGGATGTCGGCATCGGGATTCTGACAGCCGGGATCTCAAGCACCGGTATCCTGTACCCAACTCTCTGAAATAACTGATGTATTCTGAAAGCATGCTGGCACTTATAGGTACAAAATAAAAGGATAGTCCAAGAGGTCACTGAAATACCTCCTATTTTATCATGGTACAGTACATGCAAGGTTGCAAGAATATAGAAAAGTATTGGTGGAGAAACAGTGTTAGTCTGCTATATACCAAATATTCAACTTGGTATTAAGATGAGAAGCTAACACGCTGTCCCGGGAAAGTCCTCAGACTGGTAAGATTAGTTAGGCCTGTCAGCTTGCAATGTCAGAGTACTGTAGTTATGTTTTGTGATGAGTGTGGTGCAAGGTGTGCATCAAACCTGAGTTGTATAGATGCTTTACAACACTGCACAAGTCGGTTTACTTAAGGTTTGACCTTTAGATTACTTCAAGTTATGCTTTACACTACGGTACATAGATCAGGTGTTTCCCTGGTGCACAAGGGTCCCTAGATTTGTTTAAAAAGTTCTGTGGTTCTGTCATAATATTCAAAAAGAGGGTTAATTGCTTTCCAAACATGGAATATTAAGTTATATTGTAGTAAGCTCTGTCTTAGAGCTAAAATTAGAAGAACATTTCATACTTACATTAATGATCTATAAACATATGCAATGTCCATCAAATTCTTGCGGTTAAAAAAAAAATCATTAAAAATCATTAAGTTTACAGCAATGTCCTAGATTAGAATATCAATACAATTTCCAAAAACAGACACGTGTATTTTTTATCAGGAAAACAGTTTTAATCCAATATTCACAGTACAATTGCAAAGTAATAAAAAATAGCATAGACTGTAACCTGCATAAAAGAATGCATAACAAAAATAAAGCATTATATAAAAATAAAAAATAGCATCTCACTTAGACTGTTGCTACGCTTTTCACAGTGCTATGTGTGCTTGCTCAGGCAAATAACTGCAGATAAGGCTCACCTCAGTATTATCTGTTCTTCAGGTTCTTCTCACTAATCTGACGTCTGGCAATAAGACTAATGCAGGAGGACAGCTGGCACTTTCTATCCATAGTAAAAACTAACCAGTATATAAACAGTGTTAGGAGGATGTACCAACACTACCAAGCCACAAATTAGCACTTCCTTTCTTTATTTGGGGTGGCCTACACCTTTAAAGGTTTGTAGCACTTAGCATGTCTGCTGGACTTGGTCACACCCCAATGATGTACTGAAATTGGGAGTCATAAGTAAGTAATAGATGAAAGAAGTGGTAACATGGAGTAGCGTCACTGAGGAGCGAAGCCAATGGCATGGTATAGGAGCACCCAGCACCACTATTGCTTCTGTCACTCAGGGGATAAGAATCTGCAAAGCACCAGAATGGGAGGATGTCATCTTAGCTAAACCAGAATACAGGAGTGGAGGAGATCTTCAATACTTGATTTGTTGTCATGAGGCCACAAATAATAGCAAACAAGATGGGTGAGTTACCATATAAGAAAAGGGGCACCCTGGGAAATGACCCATAGTATATAAGAAGAAGGGAAGCATGGTCCTGACAGCAAAGTCTGCAATCATAAGTAAGTGAGTGAAGGCGAAGCGCTAACCAGTGCAGCTGTGCTGTAACAGAAGTGTATGTCTGGAGGATAAGAGTTTGTCCTATAGGTGGAAAGAGTGAGAGTGGGTTCCTGGTGAAATTCTGGTTACCACAGCACAAGGTTACTGAGAAACGAGTAGAGAATAGGAAGTACCCTCATCTTTTATATGAAGAATCCCTGTTGGATAGTCCCTTGAGAAATGCTCTTTTAGTAAGGGAGGTAAGTGCAAGGTGGCAGCATAGCTGTTGGAGAATGTCCGAGTAACAGAGCCAACTTGTGAGATGGTCCAGCCCTGATAAAATATCTGTGAAAACGTTTATGTTAAAGGACATTACATTGGAAGAGGAAGCCACATGTCTTTAAGGAATCTAATAGCTCTGCTTTCATTGCTGTGATATCTGTGCTTCAGATTGTGCTGGGTGTTGGCATAAAGCTTGGAAATTATGTAACCCAATGTCTATCATCATGAGTAATACGCAGGTGGAGTAGGCTAATTGTGTTGCAGTATACAATATAATGTGCTGGAGGATATCTACATCCTCACACCCCAAGTAAGTGCGTCACGGTACCATTAAGGTTCTCAGTTTCACCTGTCATGTTTAGTTTAGTGATCAAAAAATGATGGAGGGCAGGAATTAATTTAAAATGACAAGATGGGTATGTAAGGATATTATACAAAGAGACCATATGAGTCATGGACATGAAAAGACCAATATAACCAAGAAGGGTAAGAGTGACAGAAAGCTAGTGAATATTTTGACATGCCAGGGTCAGGTGTCAAGAATAGACTTCCTTTAGCAGCAGATTTCAACCAATTATTTACATCTTCATCAATCCCACAAGCTGGCGGTGGTTTGGCCCATTCCTAACTATACAACTTCTTCATCTCTTTTATATTTTAGGATATTTTGCATGACTTATTGTTTTATGGTCATCAGGAAATGTAAAATGCAAATGAAAAACATCTTCTGCCTCTGGCATTCCTGTAGGTTTACTTGTGTGTTTAGTACGTATATTTATCATGCTGTCTGAGTCTGACCCACATTCTTTTAAGATTTAGCTCCCTGATAATGGATACCATAACAGTGTAGACTTTTCTGGTACAATTCATACTTCAATGTTCCTTCTACAATGTTTGGTCGCTCTGATGTCTTAGCCTTCTTGGCTATACCATATATGCTGAGTATGATTTTGTTTTATCCATCCATAGTGATTTTTGATAACTATTGACAAATGTAACCCCCAGCTTTTAGAGTGATTTGTGCAAAGAATAATAATGCTGTTGTTTTGCAATTTGCACTTTACTGGCATGGTCAAAGCTTGGTAAAAGCCAGTCTTTAGCAATGGTTCTGTAACACATTCCAACACTGGCAACACTTTTGTTTTTAGATCAGGCTCTATTTATTATCATTATTTTTACTAAAATAAAGTGAAAAAGGGTTGTTTTCACACCCTTTTCACATTATTTTAGTTTCACCTAAAGTTATTAAAGGGCAATTGGACTAGAATTCGTAAAATTCTACTCCAGCCCCCAATTATCACTTATTTTTAGTAATCAGATCGCTTTTTTCATAATTGTAATGGGAAATGCGATCTGCCTGGTAGTTACTAAAAATAAATTGTGAAAAAAATACCGGGGAAAGTCCTGTGATAATAACGCCACCTGGAGGTGGCGTTATCCAGGGTCTCCCCACGGTTACCGGACTCATGCTCCGCTCTAACAGGCAGAGCAGGCCCCAGTGAATAGCTGTGTGGTCTAAACAGACCACACTCTGATCACTGCAAAAAAAATAGTAAAAAAAAAATTACTTCCCTGAGTCCAGGGACCAGAGATTGGTGCTCTGGTGATCAGGTAACTGGGTCCCAGTGCAGGATGGGATGTCAGCTGACTGAAGCCATGGAGGACATCACCGGAGCCTGAACACCGTAGGTAAGTGCAATTAAGTGAAGGGGGGCTTGTGGGGGGGTCGCAGGGGTCGCAATTGCGGGGGCAGGGCTTAGCGACGGCGAGCGTGGCTTAGCGGCCTCCGGATGGCGCATGTGCGGGCACTTGTCACGGTATTTTTTGCAAAAATACTTTGATAAGTGTGAGGAGGGAATTCGCAGGGACAGAGCTTTATCGCAAGATCTGTCCCTGCAAGGGGTTGTTAGTAAATCCCTGTGATATTGGCTGAATTCACAATGCAAATTCAGTCGGTAATATCACACTACAATCTGCATTCAAAATGCGGATTGTAGTAAATAGAGCCCTAGTAGAGCCTTAATTTAGAATTACATAACTGTGCTGTGAGAGACAGAACTGATTATTTACATAATACTTGTAATACTTTTTCTATACAATACAGTGTTATAGTGTAAATTAGAGTAATGTTTTAGACAAACTAAAGTATCATTTGGTGGTGTATTATTTCTTCCTTCTATTTCTATTTCTCTTTATCAATTATTAGAAAGTAGTTAAAATCCAGATAACAATTCAGACCAAGTTGTCAGCAAGGAATGCAACTGTGAATACGCACGCAATCAGCTGATTGTTACACACTGCGCATGTGTACTCGTCGCAGTGTGCGTGCACAAACGCTCCACTGCGATCAGGACTGCGATCGCTGTGGCTACACAGACCCAACACAAGAGTGATTGACAGGAAGTACATTTTGTGGGAGGCGACGGGGGGTGGTCTGCGAAACGCAGGCTTGCCAGTGCGTTGGACTGCCGTTGCAGGGGCGTGCTAAATTATCCACTGAGATGCCCTACGTAGCCTGAGGTCTTATAGCGTGCGTGGAAGTTAGCAATTTCTGAGTAAGGTCAGGGCTTGTGCAAGTGTGCGTGAGGCTGCGACAGTACTCAACTTTACCGATGGTTTTGCAGTCTTGCTAAACATTACGGATGTGTGTAAGGTTAAGTGAGCATCCTTGTGTAGTGCAGCGACAAGATAGCGATCACAATGAATTAGCATACTGTCGCAGTTGACCTGCATGCATAATCACAATTGCATTTGTAGTTGCGATCCGTATTGAATTAGGCCCATAGTTCTATAGGGTTCACAAGATATTTCTCACCTCTGCATATGACCTACGTTTGGTCATAAATGCTGTCTTAATATTCTCAATCCCTCATCCTCAGTCAGACCTCAACTATGTAGAGCATAACTTTTGCATTGTTTTTTTATATTTGCATGCCAAAATAAATGTGTTTCTCTTCATGAGATTCAAAGGTTAAAATGCAGGCAGTTCCTATTTGATAATAGTAAAAACATCTAAGTTCTTATCATGACTTTGGCAAAGTAATTTCCAACAGGTCTTCTGAATGTAAAATCTTTGAAGTCCATCCAAATCCATAAATTATTATGTTAATGACTAATTCTAGTTCAATTGAAATTACACATAGTGTCGGAAAACTGTAACTCTAAGCTGTGAACCATCTGATACTCATAGGTAACAAAGAAAATATACAGTATACATTACAGTATTTAGTATGTGTTTTACTGAACAGCTGTACCATTGACCATCAAATTGGTGTTCCCTTTCTAAAATACAATAAGAGACAATGGGCCTGATTCAGACCTGCTCGCAAGCGGGTCGATGGTGGCCCAGTGCGCAATGCGCGTGCGCGAGCCCCGGAGCGAGTGAGACCTTCACTCGCTCTGGAGCTCGCAGCAAAACGGGGCAGCTGTCGATGTTGATCGACAGCTCGCCCCGTTTTGTAGGCGGGTAAGGGGGTGGCTGAACAAATGGAGGCGCTCCTGAAGGAACGCCTGCCGTTTGTGGGCGGCCCCTTCCGGCTCTATTAGAGCTGGAAGTCCACTTGGCATTGCGAGTGCAGAGACCCTACCACAAGGGTCTCCTCGCAATGCCGATGGTCGCGATAATCGCGACCATCGCCAGGCCGTTCCCACAAGCTGTGGGGGTATGCAGTCAGGAAGCCGGCGGACGTAATCCCGACGGCCGGCTTCCTGACTGCTTTATCCCGGCGAGGGTTAAATGACAGGTGTCTAAATCTAGACGCCTGTCATTATACTGACGCCGGGAGACCGGCACCCGGCATCCCAATCGAAGTGATGCCGGGCGCCACTGCGGACAGCCGCGGGGGGGAGGGTTAGGTTTAGGGCTCCGGGGGGGACTTAGGGTTAGGCACCCCCCTGGGAGGTTAGGGTTAGGCTAGGGGGAGGGAGGGTTAGGGTTTGGCACCCACGGAGGGGACTTAGGGTTAGGCACCCCCCCAAGGGACTTAGGTTTAGGCGGCGGGGAAGGGGGGGTTAGGTTTAGGCACTTAGAAGGGGGATTATGGTTAGGCACTGGGGGGAAGGTTAGGGTTAAGCACCCTAAAAAAGGGTTAGGGTTAGGGGTGAGAGGTTAGGTTAGTAAATACTTACCTGGGGACGATCTGGATTTTCACCCATGTCGGGCATACCGAATCCAGCTGTGAGTGGTCACCCACAGCTGTGCGAGCAGCCTGGAGGCCGGATATTAAAAAAAATAGGGATGCCCTGATTCAGAGCGAGTGCACGCAAATAGCATGCACCTCTGAATCAGGCCCTATGATTGTAGGAAAGTCCTGAACAAATGATTTTCACCAGTTTTGTGTTTGTATTACAGACTCATTACATCCACTATCAGGACTTTGTACTGCAAGAAAATTGCACTAAAACAAGGAAGCTACTGGCTAACTATTTTTTAAATACCATTTTGTCAGAATATTAGCTCTACAGAGTAATATACTCATACTTGCCTACTCTCTAGGAATGCCCAGGTAACTGTTGAATCTTAGTTATGCCTGCTGCCGTGTTAACAACCTAAAATAAATTAGTTAACATAAAAAGGGAACTTCTGCAGCGGGCTAAAGAGAAAAACGGGGAACTTTTAAGAACAAAAATAGTCAATATAAGTCTGCACTGTATTTCCTTAAATGATAACATATATCTCAGAAATTACATATAAAATTGATTTCCATGCATTTACATATAAATCACAAACAAACACAATAAAAACAGTATATACATGCACTGTACACAATAGATGTATCAGCTATTAGTTGGTAGTCACAACTGATTGATAAATACTTTGCATATTGTGTTGTGTTAAAATTAAACACAGCGCAATTGTGGTAAAGTTCAAAGTTAGTTAAATAGCATCACAGCTCTGTATATATGGAAATGTCCTTCTGTTCAAAAGGAGTACAGCATATAGCACAAATCCTTATAGAGTCTATGATAAAGCACTGTTAGTGCAGAAGCACGTCAGTAGAGACGAAGGAAGCTCTTTATTTGTGTACTTTTGTATCCAGTGGACATTTGTGCACCTAAATATGTGTACAGCAACCTTGTACTGTTATACTACTAAAGCCATCTGGGATCTAAATTAAGATTGTGGTAACAATACCAGGCATAAAAAAACGCATCACCAGAGTGACTTGTACAGGAGACTCAATCGGAGTCATAAAGATTCTGTAAGACTGCTGCCTGTGAGGTGTGGCTAAGCAGCCGAAGATGGCGGATGCACTATATTGGTACTCCTTTTGAGTTCCTCAAAATCCTCTTGCCATTGAGGTTCTGTGTATGCCTGCACTTACCAAATTTCTGACATGTCTCCCTGCCTCGGAAGCTGCCTGGATAACCTATATTTTGTCTCCTTACCCTGGGAGTGTCTGCTCTGGCTCCACCGTGCAGCAGGGGCTCGGTCTTCTCCCTGGGCCCAGCTGGTACATGAGACCACCCATGTTCTTGCATGATCTCTGGGATGACAGCCCTTCTCTCTGTCGCACTGGACTTACCTCAGGTCTCAAACTCTGCCATAACCGGGACCCATGTGGTGAACATTTGGATGGCTCTCCTTAAGTCCTTCATCTGCAGGCCCACTTTGTACCTGCATCATCAGCACTACCCGTGTATCCCTGCCTCAGTTCAATCATAGGGAGATTTAGCTTCAGGTCCCATCCCACTGAGCATATTACCTAGGCTCAAGTATTGTGGACCATTTTGGCTGATTATGTGTCTCTGCTACCGTACACTCAGGGCCTGATTCATCAGGGATCGCTATTCTGCTATAACGCATGCACCGCAGTTGCTAATAGTATAGGTGAAATGCAAATGTTTGCAATCACATTGCGATTGTATTTTACCATAAGTTCACCCACTTCCTCTTATACACATCCATATACTTGGACAATATAGCTAAACAATCGGTAACATTGAGTAACATTGGACCCATATGCACAGTTAAGGCAGGTCAGACCTCACTCAGGAATTGCACATCCACTTCTTTAAGACCAAGGCAATTCTTTAGAAAGTGAGATGACTCTACAACATTGAGTTTAATGGCCACCACATCCAAATCTTTTAGGACCTGTCCTGGCTGACTTTACAACAACATAGTGGGCTACGGCCCTTAACAGAAGAGCTCTGGAGGAAGGGAATCAGGTGCAGAAAAGGCTTTTGATTGGGTGGATTGGCAGTTCATGCCTGGGGTGCTGGAGCACATGGGATTGAGGACCTCATTCAGAGGCGGTTGTTAGATGCAAGCGGTCGCACTGAATCAGGATGGCTGCTTGCATCCTGAATGGCCACCTCCTTGTCGATCGCTAAGCTGTGGGTTACCACCCACAGCTTAACGACCTACCAGGTTGATGGTCGCGATGGTGATCACCATTGCGACCATCAGGGCTTACGACCAGACCCTAAGGTTGGGTCGGGGCACTAGTAAGCCCCAGGGAGCTTTCTGCTCTGATGGAGCAGGAAGCTCCCCACTGACATCACTGATGATGTCAGTGCAGCCTCCCACAAAACAGTAGGCGTTCGTAAAGGAACGCCTCCATTTTGGAAACCACCCCCCCCGGCCCGCCTACCAAACGGGGGCAGCTGTCGATCAACATTGACAGCCGCCCCTTTGGTAATGAGCTCCGGAGCGACAGAGTTTCTCTGTCACTCCGGGGCTTGCGCACGCGTAGTGCGGCCGCTGCATGTGTGCAGAACTAACCATCGAGTTGGTACAAGCGCATCGGCACTTGCGACCGACTCTGAATAAGGTCCTGAGTCCATCCCATCTGAGAAAATTCCTTGCACTCTATAAATCACCGACTGCTGGAATCAAAATAAATGGAACTCTGTCTGACCCAGTGTTCATTGCCTGTGGGACTAGATATTGGTGCCCACTGTCTTCCTTGATTTTTATATTGTGCATGGAAGCTTTGGATGGAAGGTGTGTGTGTGTGTGTGTGTGTGTGTGTCACACTTGCCTACATCCTGGCTGCCTCCTTCAGGAGGGAGCAGACAGGTTGGCTTAGCAGGGGGCGGAGCCTGTATAGAGGGGCGTGTCTGGATACATTACAAGCCGGTTAGGGTGGGACTGGGGGCAGAGTCACGCTATCGTGTCATTTAGGCTTCGCCCCCGCTACACAATGCCGATATTTCTGGCATTGCGATGCAGGGGGCAGGGTCATGATGACACGATTGCGTCATCAGCCCCTCCGCTGTGGAGGTTTGGAGCTACATTGCAGGGAGACTGGAGGGGTCGGGAGGCCTGCCTACTCTTCCGGGGGGCCGGGAGCGGCACCCGATTTTCAGGAGGCTCCCTGCCAAATTTGGAGAGTAGGATGTATGGTGTGTGTGTGTGTGTGTGTGTGTGTGTGTGTGTGTGTGTGTGTGTGTGTGTGTGTGTGTGTGTATAATACTGTGCAACATTTTTAAGCAGGTGTGGAAAAAAATGCTGCAAAGTAAGAATGCTTTCAAAAGTAGAAGTGTTGATAGTTTATTTTTATTAATTAACAAAATGCAAGGTGTGAAGGAATGAACAGAACAGAAGAGAAAAAGAGAAATTAAATCAAATCAATATTTGGTGTGACCACCTTTCTTCTACTGTAGGTACACTTGTACATAGTTTTTGAAGGAACTCAGCAGGGAGATTGTTCCAAACATCTTGGAGAACCTACCACATACTTCTGGTGATATTGGCTTGCTCAAATCCTTCTGTCTCTTCATGTAATCCCAGACAGACTCAATGATGTTAAGATCAGGGCTCTGTGGGGGCCATATCATCACTTCCAGGACCGTGTTCTTCTTTATGCTGAAGATAGTTCTTAATGACATTGACTGTATGTTTGGGGTGGTTGTCCTGCTGCAGAATAAATTTGGAGCCAATCAGATGCCTTCTTGATGGTACTGCATGATGGATAAGCACTGTACTGTACATGCCTGTATTTCTCAGCATTAAGGACACCATTAATCCTGACCAAATCCCCAACTCCATTTTCTGAAATGCAGCCCCAAACTTGCAAGGAACCTTCACCATGCTTCACTGTTGCCTGCAGACACTCATTATTGTACCGCTCTCCAGTCCTTCGGCAAACAAACTGCTTTCTGTTACTGCCACACAGGGGGGCAGCAGACACGGGGATATCTAACACTTGATGCTTTTGATTTACTTTTCCTCATTTAAGTTATTTGATCAATTATATCTATTTCAGGATGAAGTCACCATCCCGACAGTAAGGATGCTGGCAGTCACAATACCGACAGTGACATCCCGACTCTCAGAATCCCGACTGATTGTGGAGGTAAGTATTAGGGTCAGGGAAGACTTAGAGTTAGGGGGAGGGTTAGGGTTAGGCACTAGGGGGAGGGTTAGGTTGTGGAAGGGGAAGGTTAGGGTTTGGCTGTGGGAAGTGAGTGTTATGGTTAGGCTGGGGCATGGGAGGGTTAAAGTTAGGCTGCAGCAGGGGTGGGTGAGGCGGAGAGTTAAGGTAAGAGTTATAACCAAAATCTGTAAGGATTCTGACTTTTGGGATGCCGATGTTGGTATTTTGACCGTCGGCATCCTGACTGTTGGGATCCAGTACTCACCCCTGTATTTCAACTTGAAATTACCAGCTTGCATGAGTAATATGGTTATACATTTATGTTGTTATCAGCTGGTTATTATTACAGGCTTTTTGGCTGATATGCACACATAAGCATACCTCCTATGAATTCCTACCTTTCTATACACCCTAAATGTCGCTATTTAGCATTATAAGTCGCACAATAAATAATTGCTTTCCAGACTTTGATTGTGTTTCCAAAGCACAAAAAGATATTATTCACCAAAAAACAGATAGTTACATGCTGTGATCTAAATACAATTAGCACAAACAGATTATACAATCACTAGGTACAGTCGAATACATATGCATGCACTCTGAATCCAGATTCCTGGCATCAACTATGAAACCTCCGTCAACAACAAAGAAAAGATGACTGACTAGCAGATTTAGGGTGCTTGCATATAAACCCTTGCAGAGATAGGCAATACAATAGAACAAGTTGGCATAATCCCATTGATTCTTCTTCCTGGTTCTCCTGTTACGATGCAGTTCATAGGTCAGTTTGTATTGTAATAGTTCAGCCTCCAACAGCTTCTTTGTGTCCATTTTCCCACCGAAGAACAAGTCTAAACTGGCTAATTACATTACGTGAACAGAGTACATTTCAATACCTATCTCTCTATGATCCATAATTCCCAGACGCATGTTGCAATTTCCTTGGTGATGGAACCGGAAATCTGCAAATAAACAGTGGTTCAGAATGGCACCAAACACAGTTTGCTTATCATGTACTAAACCTGAGATCTTAAATACAGTCGCTTTATTACATAATTAATAATGAATAAAACCTCTGATATTAACCTTAATGCTAGGGAACCTTCCTATGTAAGTGTGCAAAGTGTAAGTGTAAGGATATTAAAAAAAGACGCTAGTTAGGGTTGTGCGACTATGTGTTTGTGGAGTACACCATGGTACATGTTTTGCAGGGTTGTTCATATTATATGTTTTAGTAAATGTATGTATTTATATAATGAGGACTTTTAACATTGTTCTATTGCATGGGAATCACATGATGCTAAAATATAGCATCGCCATATGTGCTTATAATGTGTGAGATTCCCTAAAATGATGCTGGACGGCCATTTGCAAATGGCGTCTTGTTGCCATTCGCAAAATAGCATTGTGCAGATTTTATTTTTAACAAATTCTGTCTCAGCCAATCATCTGGCTTCAACAGTCCACCCTTGGATTGCCAACATGCTATCACACTCTGATTTTTTTAAAAGAATTTAATTTAGGCTTACATTATGACATATTATTTAATGTTATATTATGGGATGGCACAAGGTGGTTCTTAAACCATCAATAATGTGTCTCTGGGGGACATAAAACTACCCTTATATGCACACCTCGGATCTTGGGAGATCATGGGAAATATGTGGGGATGCATCTAACCTATAAAGGAAGTCTCGAGGGGATAGGGACTTACATTATTTAAGATGTTTAAAATAACATTTCATAATACATTTCATGCATGTCTAAATCTATACATTATCTGATGGTACATTTTAGTTCAGGGTTGTAATGTAGTCCTACATTTACCTCAGTATTCATATTGTTACTACTGACCACCATCATAATTTCATTCCTTTGATTTACCTTATCTTTACATTTTCCATATTTCAACACAGTAGGAACACACCTGACACATACGCCAATTACTAAGATGACAACTAATATAAGGATCAGGAGTTTACCTATACTAGCAACCATTTCCTGGACTCACTCTCCTAGACCGGAGAACCATTTCACTGGGTTCAACCATGAAACCCATTCCTCTACCTTCTCCTCTACTTCAGCCATTGAAGCATTATGGTTCTTCCGAAATTCCCATTTCAGCTGCAGAATTTCATCCATCGTCCAGTCTATCACCTCCTTGGGGTCACTAGTATCATTTGTAATATATGTGCAACACTTTACACCAAATTGGGTGGCCAAAGTTACACAATACTCTCCAGTGACAGCTGTTAAATAATTTAACACTAGCTTATGTTGCACAAGTTCTTTCTTATAAGCTTGTAACTCCCTACCTGTATACCTAAATGTATCATCATACATCTCAGTGATATTATCTATTAATGTAACAAGATCTTGGATATATCTAAAATTTAGTGTACCCTGAGCGATCCTGGTGGGATCCAATGCGACTAAAACTTGAAAGCCAGTTGTTTCACTAATCAATTGTGTGGCTTTATGTACATCACCAGGTATCATATTTCTTTTGTCTCTATGTTCATACTGTGTGTGAAGATATGGTGATGGTGTGTTTTTATGAATACTAAGCATTTCACCATGTGTAAGGGTCATAACCTCTGGGAGTACTCTTCCCAGATAATACAAACCTTCAGAACTCGGAGAGAGCCACTTATATGCTTTTCTACCACATATAAAATATACATCATCAGGGAGAACATAAGGGATAGTAAACCTCATTATCGTCACACACATTTCCCTAGCAAGTGATCCTACTTCAGGTTCTCCCATTTGACTCATGCAAGTTTCTGGTTGTAATACCTTAGCACAATACCCTTCTGGTACCCTACCAACCATTTCTTTGGTGGAACTTAGTGTATATTTATACCGGAAGTATCTTCCACCTAGTCTAATTGTGGATAAGAGTTCAAGATTTATAGGTTCACTATCAGCTCTTAGTGAGAAGGTAATCGTCTGGTTATTCCCCATCACCTCCCAACTTCCTGGTTTATTGAAGTTGGTGATGTTCAAACATAAAAGTGATTTATCTACTTGGTACTGGTGGAGTTTAAAATGAGGCGGTTTGGATTTAAGAAATTTTCCATCCAGTGCATCCCCTCTTTGCAGTTCTAAGACCTCAGAGACATTTAATGGAAACGGCACTAACCCAACATTATGCTGTCCCTGAGGCATGTGAGAAAACACCCCACAGTCAGTCTGGTTTAAAACTTTGCCCACCATAGTATGATAATCCTCTAAAGGATACCCACCCCACTACTGGTTATACTTAGGCTGGCACCGTTGGATGCATCTCTCATTGACTACGGACCCACAAAATTCACACATACAATAATCCTCAGACGATAGACCTTCGCACTGTCTCCAAATTTCCAGAATAACAGATCTCTTAACAATTACTGTGCTGGGTTTGGTCAGGTACTGCCCTTGTGACTGTATTGCTCCTTCTCCCAACTCCACTCCATTGATATCACCATCAGCTCCCCTCTCCGTCCTCTGTCCTCCGTCACAGAAACCAGGGATCCCGAAACAACCCAAAATAATGAGAACTCTAGGAGAAAACACAAAGATAACCAAAGCAGACCAATCCATTGCTGAAAACAATGATCTACAAATTTCTTTATGTGGGTGTAGTGGATGGTGTAGTGCGCTACTTGAGACTAGGATGGTGAGGGAAGTTAGGTACGGGTAATGTTGCAGCTATAGACACAGGTGATTTTTCCCTTAGTCACCAGTGTATAGATATGTAGTAAAGAATTAGTGTCTATTTAATAGCGCAACACATGAAAAATGATGAGTTGAAACCAACCACAGTACAGTAAAAATGTAATAATGATTTAATAATATCAGTTAGTTCAGAAAGTTATTAAAAAATTGTCAATAATTAGATATATTTGCATAATTAAAATATACACAAACTAAACGAGACAAATCAAAATAAAAATGTAAAATATGGTAACATATGAGTATGGTTACAATGTTGGAAATGGAAAACACACAAAAAACCAACAACTAGGTATTCATAATCTGAGTAAGCATGTACTTAATAAGGAAGAGATAAGAGTACTAGCCAAAGGCCTAATATTTGCCCCCAACAATGATTTTGACCAATTCCAAACATTTATAGATCTACATAAATTCACTCGTAAAATAACCCTAAAAAATGTTTTTCTTAAACAACAAACCACACAACAAGAAGCTCAGAATACGAAAGATCTACATACAAACTTAAAAGTAAAATCCACATTTTAGCCCAAATACATCAAAGGAGCATGTATCAAAGCTTTTGAAAAAGCAGTGGAAGGTGATATAGAAAAATGAAAAATATGACTTGGGAGAAAAAGACCAATGAGATGGACAGAGCATCACAATTCAAAACAAGAATAAAAAGAAATACAAATCCAATTTCACCAGAAAAGAACATCTGGCTCTAAAAAACCTGAAGGAAAATAAGGAAATTGTAATTAAACCGGCAGACAAGGGGGGAGGAGTCGTCATTATGGATAAAGATTATTATAATGAAGAAGCATCAAGACTTCTTTCCAACAAAAATACATATGAACCTTTGCCCAAAGACCCAACAGAACTATGTAAAAAAGAAATTAACCTTCTCCTGATGGAAGGTAAAAGTAAGGGTGTATTAAATAAAGCCGAATACGAATACATCACACAGGAATTCCGAGTGTTACCTGTTTTTTATTTCCTCCCCAAAATATACAAAACATACAATAACCCACCAGGACGTCCCATAGTCTCTGGGATTGGATCACTGACCACTAAACTTTCTGAGTATGTGGACATCATCTTACAACCATTTGTTACCAAACATTCCAGTTATCTTAGAGATACACAAGTTTTAGATATATTAAATACAACCAAATGGGAAGAAGGATTCCTCCTGGCCACTTTAGACGTCAAGTCGTTATATACATGCATTGATCACCAACAAGGATGCAGAGGAGTGGAATCAATTTTGGAAATGGATCAAAGTATGAGAGAAGAACAAATAGCATTCGTATTGAAAAGTATCAAATTCATTCTAACCAATAACAATTTCTGGCATGGCAACTCCCACTATAGACAGGTTTGCGGGACTGCGATGGGGACTAAATTTGCCCCCAGTTACGTGAACCTGTTTATGGCAGAGTGGGAGAATAACATCTGGACCAACAACCCATACAGAGAATACATATCTGTGTGGAGACGTTACATAGACGATATCATAATTATATGGACAGGAGAAATAGAAATATTCAATCAATTTGTAGAATTCATCAACTCAAACGATAATAATTTAGAATTTACTGCGACATCTAGTACCCAATCTGTGGACTTTCTAGATCTAACCATATACATCGAAGAAGGGAATATCCAGACAAAAACATACATCAAACCGGTGGATTGCCATCGATTCATACCCCCTATGAGTAATCACCACAAGAATTGGCTTAAAAGCATCCCAGGGGGCCAATTTAAAAGAATAAGAAGAAACTGCTCCAGTATTAACACTTTTCAAGAACAAGCACAAAACCTAAGGTCTAAATTTTTAGATCAAAATTATGACCAGAAAATTGTAGACAAAGCATTGAAAACAACAAGAACCACAAATAGAGAAAGCCTCCTCATGTACAAAGAAAAGAAAACAGAAGAAGAAAAAAACAGCTTCAGATTCATCACACAATATAACGATCAACATAAACAATTAGAAAAAATCATCCAGAAACACTGGCACTTACTAATGAGAGATGAATCCTTACGAGAAATTATTCCAAATAAACCACTTTTTACATACAAGAAAGCACAAAACATTAGGCAGAAATTAGTTAAAAACCATTTTCCACCAGAGAGAGAACATACTTCAAAAGAGGGAACTTGGCTAGGGGAGAGAAATGCAGGGTTCTTTCACTGTAACAGATGTACAGCTTGCAAGACAACAAAACATAGAGGAACCACTCCCACAACAGAAGTACTATCCAACGTTACTGAAGACATATACAAAATCAAAGACTCTATGGGCCTGATTCAGACCCACTCGCAAGCGGGCGCACGTACGTTAGGCGTACGTACAAAAATATTTAAATTCAAGGGCTCGCTCGTATTTTCAAACGCATCTAAAAATCCTCCCCAAACTCTGACGACCCCTCCTCTAACTAACGAGCGTGCGAAATAGCGAGCGTACATCCCCGAAATGGCTTGAAGGGAATGCACGCACAAGTATAAACCGGAAGTGGCCTTGTCAGATGTCGATTACCTGCTCCTTTATTCTGCCTACCTCCATCAATCGTATCAATTAGTTTTTTTTTTTTCCAACACAATGCAAGAAACTTTACTCTTGTCCGTGTTTGTGTTTTCCCGCAGAATACGTACGGCTTAAACATTCGCTTTTATTGCTCAAAAAACATGTTACCCACAATTAAACAATTGTTCTATTGTTTTGTCAACCGGTATGTTTTTCTTTCGCCTTTTTTTTAAGCACAAACTGTTTGTATGTAAACATGTGTCGTTCCTTTATTCAGGGTTTTTGGGTCGACTTTTGTTGATTTAGCAGATTGCCTTTACCTGTTCCTGCTGATTTCAACATACACATATCACACCTGGGGGAATTTGTACATAGGCCTTGTATTTTTTGCAGCCCCCATTTTTTTTTTTTGTGGTTTTTTTTTTTTGGAGTGATTTCGTTGTTTTTTTTAATTTTTAATGTGGTTTCCCTATTGTTGTATTAATCCACACACTTTTCTCACCCACAGAGGAACAGAGGCGTCGTCAAGAAGTACAAGACTGTGTGGCCCAGATGCGTCAACATATAATTGGGGTGCTCGTGGCCCTTGACCGTCTGTCTGGCAGCCTTCGCCAATAGTTTTATTTTTGGTTGTTTTTTTTCAAAATAAATTGTATTTTTCAAACATACGTTCCGGCTAATTCATTTTTTCAAACCCAAAGATTGTTTACCCTGACATAAGTAGACTGTTCCTGCAAGGATTTCCATTTTTTTAAAGTAAGATTGTGTTTTGTATTTGTATGTAAAACAGCCACAAGAAACACATAACAGTCACAATGTCATTTCCCTTTTTGGGTGTAGTGTCAATTAGATATTTCTACATTTTACAGGTTCCTAGTTGGTGTGCAAGCTGCTTAGGCCAATCTTACAAAGCCAAATGATTGTACAGGCTTCCTTTTGGTGTGGGTTTTGAACCTGAAAACATATTTCATTTTAGCTCAACTGGCGACAGTACTGGATTACCCCTTAGTCAAATGTACCGTGTGTGAACCTGGTTACACTTGCTGGTAACGTCCAAAAAAAGGAAGAACATTTCACTCTACAAACATTTATTCACAACATAACTGATAAATCAAAGTGGTCACTCACAAAAAAACACACAGTGATAATCTCAAATACAACACATACCAAACAAAAACAAACCAAAAACAACAAATCAAGAACTGGTTGACGAAGGACCATGCCAACATGATTCCACAAACATGGCGTTGCGATATGGGTTCCATAATATATTCCCAAAATGTCCAGATCCAGGTTTGGTAAGGGTAGCAGGAAGTAGTGAGCGTTGGAGTGCCAAAGATTATGTGAACAAACAGAAGATGGTGAAAAAAACATCAAAAAATTAGAGGTTCGCAAACAAACCCAAACACATTAGGTATAAACACTGTTGTTTTGTAAAAACTTACCTAAAAAATCTGGCCACCACATCATCGCGTATGGCCCCCCCACATACTGACCTCCGACCAACCTCGGGGGGGCCATCCTCAGGTAAGGCATCCTCTGGCTGCATTGGGACACCACTCCTTATGGCGATGTTGTGAAATATCCCACACAGGACCACAATTTTCGACACCATATCCGGCAAATACATGAGCTCGCCACCAGAGCGGTGGAGGCATCGGAATCGGCCTTTTAAAAGGCCGATACAGCGCTCCACCACTTGCCTGGTGGCTGTAAGTGCGGAATTAGACGCACTTTGTGGGCCTGGTGTGGGAGCCAAATAAGGAGTGAGCAGCCAGGACATGCAAGGATATCCACTGTCTCCTGTGAAAAAGAATAGACAACATCAGGAACACTGTGTTCAAAGCTTAACATTGTTATGTACTAAAGGTCTCCACTTACCCAGAAGCCACGCATCACCAGCTTGTAGGTTGTTTAATTTGTGCCATATCCCTGATTGCCGGATGACGAAGGAGTCATGTGCACTTCCGGGTAATTTAGCATTCAGGGACAAAATCTGGAGGGAGGCATCACATACCACCATTACATTCAGGGAGTGATAGTGTTTCCTGTTTCGAAATATGGCCTCCAGCCGTGCTGGAGGCTGAAGTGGTATGTGAGTACCATCCACAACCCCTATGATGTGTGGGAAGCCAGCTATTTGGTAAAAATTGGCCTTGGCCACACTAAGGGCACCCATATCCAAAGGCATTTGAATAAAATGATGGAGGTGCTTGAAAAGTGCCTCCATCACTGCCCTCAGGATCCGGGAAAAGGAGGATTGGGAGATGCCCGCCACTATTCCCACCGTTGTTTGAAACGATCCTGAGGCACAGAAATGTAACACCGCCATAAATTGCGTAAGTGGTGGTATTGCTGTTGGGCTGTCAAATTGCCGCTCAAGATCACTTTCTATTAATGAGAGAGTGTCTATGATGATTTTGGGAGGTAGACGGTAGCGTCTTAAAACCTCATCATCGGGCATTCCAAAAAGGGTGACACATGTTCGAAATATCTGGGGCCTTGCATGCCTACGATGCCTACGCCTGGGACGAGATTGAGGTTGGTCGGCTTCCGGGAGCATGGCCAGAACAATCCGCCCCAGATCTACCTGAAATTCAAAGATTTCAATGTAAGGCTTTTGACCCACCCCAAAAGTAAATTAAAACAACTTAGCTTGATGATACCATCCATTGCTGCTTACATGCCGGGGTATTGTCATGATATGTCCAAACTGAAATTAAACACAAAAATTATTTGACACATTTCACTCTGTGCATTTTTGTTTCTAAATTTTGTGCTAGACCAAACTTAAAATATGCGAAACACACATTTGGCAAAACAGCAAAACGACATTTCACACAGTACATCAAAATGGGTTGAAATGTTTGCACAAAAAGCGAAAGGGAAACCTCAAAAAAGTTAAAATGATTATTAAGCATTTTTAAATGCGCAAATTAGTTCGCAAATACAAGTCACAAGAGTAAGTAGTAAAAATGCGCTAATTAGTTCGCAAATACAAGTCACAAGAGTAAGTAGTAAAAATGCGCTAATTCGTTCGCAAATACAAGTCACAAGTGTAAGTATTAAAAATGTGCTAATTAGTTCGCAAATACAAGTCACAAGAGTAAGTAGTAAAAATGTGCTAATTAGTTCGCAAATACAAGATAAAAAATGGACTTACCAAGAGCAAATATATAAGAGTCCAAATCAAAAGGTCTTTTGGTTCGAAAATAATCAAAAACTAAAATAGAAGAAATTATGGATCCAAAATTTAACAAAAAGAAGAAACACAATGAAACAACAATTGATCAAAAGTTAGACTTCACAAAACTTACCAAATCAAGAAACGAGGTCCAAAAAATATAAACCAACAAAGAGAACGGAAAATAAAAACGCAAATCTAACCAACAAAAGAATCTCCAACCACCAACTCCTTTATACGCAATCAATAAACTCCAGCCAAGGTAACCTCCAACAATCCAAAAACGCCACCTCGACTCAAGACACACCAAGCCATAAATAGTGTTTCGTTTCCCGCACAAATTAAGGAGGGATCATAGGGACGCACAATCAATGATGCGGCCGCAAAATAAGGACGCATGTATAAATACGTCACGAAAACACATTAAAATTCTGGTGTATTTCTTGTTTGGACCTCAGACATGGCGACAGACCAGGGAAAGGGAGTCAGGCGGTAAGTCTTTCATGCATTTTGTACCAATGATTAATTTGAAACATAAGATTGGGCAAGTTGTGATTTTGTGAATTCTGAAAATTTACACAAATAGGTGAGGAGGATGACATGGAAGAGGCTGCTGGGCCGAGTATTCCGGCCAAAGCGGGCAAAAAAAAAAGGCAGCCACATTTCACAAGAAAGGAGATGGAGGTTTTGATACAGAAGTGTGTGGACATCCTGCCACAGGCAGACAGGAATATGAGTCTAAGCCAGAAGTGGAGAATGTGGGAAGAGGTAGCCGTTGCTGTCAATAGGGTGGGTGATTATGTCCGTCTAGCCCGAGATGTCAAACGGCGGTAAGTAAACCCTTGCCCCCCCTAAAAACAAACACCATTTTAAACCAAAGGATAATGGCTTCCATTTTTTCCCACAGATGGGGCGACTTCAAATATCGCCTAAAGCAAAAACTCGTGGACAGGGCTAGGCATGCAAGGGGGACAGGTGGGGGTCCCACCCCTGTGTCATTGGAGTTGACGGATTTAGAAGAGCTGGCACAGGGGTGTGTGCAGCCTGTGGAGGTGTTTGGCGTGTCCAACATGGATACGGACATGCCAGACTTTGCGGCTCCTCATGTTGTCCCAGGTAAATCTTTTGATGTCATCAACTCAGAAATGTTATTGTGCCAATATGTAGATTCTAATGTGAGGCTTTTCTCTTTTTTCCTAACAGAGACACAGGTGGATGAGTCTGCTCCAGAGGGGAGCCTTGGCCGCCGAATTTCTGCTGGCTCGGCAGGGGAGGAACCAGTACATCCGGCTGAGGACCCTACAGAAGCCAGTCCAGGGCAATCACCCTCGCAGGCAGTGGCCCTCCTCACAGAACTCAATTTCAAATCGGATTTCCATACGGAGATTCTGCAGAGGATGGACGCCAGTCTGCTACGGGTGGCTGAGGCCCTGGAGCAAAATGCTGCGGCCAACGTGACCATTGGTCAGGCCCTGGCGGAAAATACCAGGGCCAACATCCGCATCGCCAATGCCCTGGAGCAGCTCGTTCGCCAGCACATGGTGGAGCCGACCTCCCTTCCTGCCGGAACATCAGGATCCTCCACCTCTGGCAAAGCCAATCCTCCAAATGTGCCTAGCCCTGTGCCTAGTGCAGAGGCCACAACATCTGCCTCTGGACAGGCCAGCCCGATGACATCCCGGACCCGGTCTGGCGCCCTCCCTCCCCCATCCAAACGGGTGAAAAAACGGTGACAGCAATGGTGACTTTTCCCACAATCCTTCTGTGCTTGGCTCATATTCCTTTCTGGTCAAAACTTCCCTCTCCTTTCTTGTGAAATGTTTTTTTGTTTTTGTTGTATGTTTATGTCAACAGTTATGTTGGGCCAATTTGTTTGATTTGGGAACATATCTTTGGTCAAAAAATATGTCCCCAATATTTTATTTGTTTTTTTATTTGTTTGAGCAATAAATTGAAACAAAAAATCTGACATTGGATTGTGAAATTATTGTACAAATGGGTTACATTTAATCCTGGCCCAAAAGGCAAAAACTGGCCAAAAAAAAAGGGCTCTTTAAGGAACGTTTAAAAATTCATATAACGAGGCAAATTCAAGAGGCACAAATAAAATGGTGAGAAAATTAAAACATGATGACATTATTGTTACAATAGGCCCTAACCACCAAATTGAGGCCAAAATAAACCCCCACAAATGTACGCAAATTGATTGTGTCATCCTGTCATTAGCAGCTCTGAGTTCCACCTGCGTACGGTTTTGTGCTATCCCAAAAAACTGCTTTCCAAACACATACCAAGCCGGTTTTCAATACAACACTAATTGCTTTTCTGCCCTCCCGCGATTAATCGCAACAACATCGAGGAGTCCCGGAACGGAGGAGAAGGCCATCGCCAATGTGGTCGAGTAATCCAGACCCTAAGCTGTGCGAGCATTTTGAAGTGAAAGAGGATCATCCAGTGACGTATGAGTCGGTCTGAACACATTTTACGCTCGCATCTGCTAATGTATGTACGCCCCAAAAACGCCTCGCCACGCCTGCGTTTCTCCATCTCCACCCCCGTCAACACCCTAAAACGCCCTGTTCTGTCAATCACATTTGACATGTCACTTCCTGTTCGCTATTTTAGGAACGAGTCAAAAAAAGCTCGCAATCTGCCGTACGCACATGCGCAGTGTAACACCGACGCATGCGCAGTTAGTCAACATCGGAACGCAACGAGCGTACTGCTGTTAACGAGCGGCTCTGAATGAGGGCCTATGACATGCGATACAAAAGGAGTCATATACCTTATCTCATGCCCATGTGGCTTACAATACGTGGGAAGAACAGCAAGAAAATTGAGTCTACGTATAGGAGAGCATATAAGAAATGTCAAACATCAAGTAGATTCACACAGTGTATCCAATCATTTCAGAATAATACACAATGGAGATCCAAGTTTATTGACATTTACAGCAAAAAAGAAAGTAAAAAAAGTGTGGAGAGGTGGTAACTACCTAAAAACAATGTCCCAAGAAGAAACTCGTTGGATTTATAAATTAAAAACACTAGCACCAAATGGTCTGAACATAGATTTTGAATTTTCGAAATTCTTGAGAGAATAAGCCCCAATCATAAGGATCAGACTGTATGTGATACCTACATACATACCACCCTGGATACGCCCAACTACTTCTGAACTTGGAAGCTAAGCAGGGTTGGGCCAGATTAGTAATGAGAAGGGAGACCACTCATGAATCTCTGGTTATGTAGCTATATCACAAATTAACAGTACGTATCCTATACAATACGGGGAATACAGAGGTGATTGAACTGAAGACCCACTAATAACAGCCAACTATCAAGATTAAAACAACTGGAAATCTTATAATCTTCCTCAACAAAGGATAAAGACAGTATGGGACACTATTACTGGAATTTTCACGAAATACTGATTCATGTAGATATATGGTCGAAATACTACAAATACAATGGAGCATATTTGCATGTTCAATTTCCACATATACACCTAGGGAACAACACATCAGTGCACTGACCTTACAAGCTTATGTAGATATGCTCTGCACTTATATCGACAAATATACCCTAGTTTCCATCTCCTGTGAATCATTAATTATAGTTTTAGATACTTTTTTTTATCTATATTTATTTTTATTTTTAATTTTATTTTTATATTTATTATTTATATTTCTTACTTCACATTTTTAATATTTTGATAATATTTTGATAGTATTACATAATCATTCTCACGTATATTCTCCCATCTTGATCTATTTATATCAATTCTAGTTAATAATAATATTTTCTCCATATATTTGGTCTTTTTGTCCGCAGTATCATATTTATATTTTTTAATATTTCTATGTGGTATATATATATATATATATATATATATATATGTATATTTGTATATATACATGTATTTTTTGTGGTAAAATATGATATAGATACACTTTACATTAAGGATCAATATTTACAGCAGAGCCTGGAATACTACTGCACCTGTTTCATTAATTAATGAGGAATCAATTAAGCATGAGAATAAAAGGACACTATACCAAGTCAGTAAACACTACAGCCCTGACGAAGCCCGCACAGGTACTAGCGGGTGAAACGCGTTGGCCACGCCCACGTCTACATGCTCCACTGATTCTGGTTCCAGCATACCCGACGGAGTTCAGCGTGCACGCTGACCACCGGAGCGCTTCCATACAGCGGCAAGTTTATTCCATCTGCCGACCAACAGCACAAGCGTGAAAGGAGGAACGGAGAAGAAGGAAGAGACCGGGAGGCCCACTTACCATCACACCACACTTTGGGGGATTCTCATTGGACACTATGCACAACAACAAGATGAGGTAGGAGGGGCGCACACCCATTCTTATTCAATACTACATACCTCCAGCTGTCGAGCTGTGATTAAGAGACTATTGCGACTAAGGTATTACCTATCAAAATACATTTACATCAGAACGGAATTATTGAACCCCCTTTTCTCCTTTACATTTTTCATATCGTTGCAACATTGTGACCATACTCATATGTTACCATATTTTCAATTTTTGTTTTGATTTGTCTCGTTTAGTTTGTGTATATTTGAATTATGCAAATATATCTAATTATTGACAATTTTTTAATAACTTTCTGAACTAATTGATATTATTAAATCATTATTACATTTTTACTGTACTGTGGTTGGTTTTTCAACTCATCATTTTTCATGTGTTGCGCTTTTAAATAGACACTAATTCTTTACTACAAGTTTCTTTAGCTCAGGTGTCTCACTGTAACCTTTAACCTTCCTGGAACAGAATCGCAATTTACAGGTCTACGTTATCTGCCTCGATTCCGCCTTGTCTCTCCACTGGTTGGTTGACCTTCTTACAGTGAGTGGAATGGACCCAGGTATCTCTCTCCGCCACTTTCAATGTAGTTGTCCTCATCAGCAACACCTGATATGGACCTTCCCACGATCTGTCAAACAACCTGAACCAAGAAATGTCTGATAATAATAAATTCTCCAGGTTCAACATCATGACAGTTTGTTTCTGGCATATTATGTGACAACAATTTCAGTTTCTGCTGTTGCTACTTTAACGATTTACTCATTATTATAAGATACCTTACAGTTACCTCGTTGTTACTTTTCAAATCTTCCTGCAGAGTTATAATCAAATGAGGTTATCTACCAAACAGTATTTCAAAGGTGGACAGATTAAGAGGGGGTCTAGGAGTTGTCCTGATACTATGAAGGACAAGCGGTAGTGCTTCTGGCTACCCCAGTCCATTCTGCCATGATTTTACTTAATTTATTTTTAATGGTACCATTCATTCTCTTCACATTGGCGCTGGCTTGCGGTCGATAGGGGGTGTGAAGTCTACTATTAATACCCATCAACTTACACATGTTTTGGAAGACATCACCTGTGAAATGAGTACCCCTATCACTTTCAATAATTCTAGGGATACCATATCTGCATACAAACTCCTGAACAATCTTCTTAGCAGTAAACGCAGCAGTATTAGTGGCAGCTGGGTATGCATCAACCCAATTAGAAAACACATCAGTGCACACAAATACGTACTTGAGATTCCTGCAGGGTGGTATTTGGATGAAATCAATTTGTAATACCTGAAAAGGTCCATCGGTTGGAGGAATGTGGGATGGCTCGGTGGGGATTGTTTTCCCAATGTTTTTCCTCAAGCAGGTCAAACAGGACATTGCTCTCTTTTATGCTTGAGAAGAAAAACCCGGTGCACACCAGTATGCTCTCACCAATTTGCACATACGTACCTTGCTTTCCCAAGTGAGTCAGACCGTGCGCTGTCTCAGCCAGGCTTGGGTAGTATGCCTTGGGGGCCACTGGCTTACCTTGTCCATCTCTCCAGAGTCCAGAAGACTCTTGTCCACATCCCTTGGACCTCCAGACTGCCTTTTCCTGCATGGAACACAAATTTTGCATCTCAATTAATTTCTGCATGTCAATCGTTTGAACATCATTTGGTTAATTGGCACATTCACTTTTAACCCTGCTGCCCATTTGGCAGCTTTATCTGCCTTGTTGTTGCCCAGTGACACTCCTCACATGTATGTATATAATTGGATTGCTGTCAGTAGTCCTTTTATATGTCTGGAATGTGCGATTGGTGTGCCTGCTGCTGTCAACAAATTTCTCAGATGCCATAGAGCACCGAAATCATGTACCACCCCGAAGGCGTACCTAGAGTCAGTGTAGATATTAGCATATTTGCCTTCTGCTAATTCACATGCTCTTCTTAGTGCCACCAGCTCCGCCACTTGGGCCGAGTGGGGTGGACCAAGAGGTTCAGCTTCTATGATGTCTTTGTCATTTACCACAGCATAACCTGTACATAACCCTCCAGTGTCAGATTGTCTATGACAACTCCCATCCATGTAAAATGTCACATCTACATTTTCTAAAGGTGTATCCCATATGTCAGGTCTTGCAGTAAAGGTTTGATTCAGATATTCCATACAATTATTGTGCATCAATATACCTGCAGAACTCTCCTTCCGTCAGCGACTCAGCTCTCTCCACCCTATGTGCATCCTGTTGCACATATGGTAAATATGTTGCAGGATTTAACGTACTGCACCGTTTGATGGTGATGTTTGCAGGTGCTATTAGGACTAGTTCCCATTTTGTGAACCTAGCTGAGGAGATATGTCTGGTTTTGGCAGTATTCAACAAGGCAGATACAGCATGGGGTGTATAAACAATCATATCATGGTCTAATACTACATCCTCACTCTTACTGACCAATAGAGCAGTTGCTGCTACACTTCTTAAACACGTTGGGAGTGATCATGCCACAGTATCCAATTGTGCACTGTAGTATGCTATGGGCTTACTGGCATCACCATGTTTTTGTGTGAGGACACCTGCAGCGCAACCATTAGCTTCCGTACAGTACAAATCAAAAGGTTTTTCATAATCAGGTATTCCCAATGCAGGTGCTCTTGTAAGACTATCCTTAAGGTTAAAGAAAGCCTGCTCTGTTTCCTCTGTGTGTATGACACGATCAGGCTTTGAGGAAGAGGCTAAGTCCTGTAATGGCAAGGCCAAAAATAGAAAAACCTGAGATCCACATTCTGCAGTAACCACACATTCCCAAGAAGGTCCGGATTTGCTGTTGGTTTTGTGGCAGTGTCATGGTCTGTATGGCTTGGAATCTGTCATTGGTCAGATGTCATAATCCCTGGCTTAGGCAATGTCCCAAGTATTTAACCCTGGACTGGCATGGCTGTAGTTTGTCCTTAGCAACCTTGTGTCCTGTTTACAAGAGATGAAGCAATAAAAGTTTAGTATCATTTAAACATGACATAAACGAATCAGAACACAACAATAAATCATCCACATATTGTATTAGAACAGATCTATTGGCAGGTTGAAAAGATTGTAAACAGTCGTTTAAGGCCTGGGAGAAGATACTGGGACTGTCTATGAAGCCCTGGGGCAATCATGTCCATGTGTATTGTACACCCCTATATGTAAAAGCAAATAGGTACTGAAAGTCAAGATGAAGAGTTACAGAGAAGAAAGCAGAACAGAGGTCAATAACAGTAAAATGGGTTGCATTTGGTGGGATCTGCATGAGCATGACAGCTGGATTCGGCACTATGGGGAATTGGCTTTCTACTACCTTATTAACCCCTCTAAAGACTTGTACCAGCCTATAACCCCTCCCACCACTCTTCTTCACAGGAAAGATGGGACTGTTGGCTACACTTGCTGTACGGACTAACATTCCCTGTTGTAATAACCACTCAATTATGGGATAAAGCCCTATTTCTACCTCCTGTTTTAGCGGGTACTGGGGAATTTTTGGTGCTTACCTATCGCTTTTTAAATTTACCATTACGGGAGCTACGTTTGCCATCAATCCAGTGTCCTGTCCATCTTTGGTCCAGAGGGACCCTGGTATCTGAGATGACATTTGTTCTACTTGAGATGGATTTTTATTTGAAACAGTAGAGTGAAACATTAACCTTTGGGAAGTGTCCAATATATCCCTCACTTCGTATGCTACTTGCTCTAGAATATCTAAGAATATACCATCAGGGGTACAATATATGACACATCCAATCTTACATAACAAATCCCTTCCCAGTAGGTTAGTAGGAGCCGCTGTTGCCAGGAGAAAAGAATTCCTGGTATGCAATTGCCCGATAGTAACCTCTATGGATTTGGTTAAAGGATAATGTTGCACTTTACCCGTTACACCCATTGCTGGTACTGTTTCGCTGGTCACCTGTAAATTAGATGGAGATTTTAACACTAATATGGTTGCCCCTGTGTCTACAAGAAAAGAATGTTTAGTACCAGCTACATCAATTATCATTACAGGTTCTTCTCTAACATCCCCAGTTAACCTGACTGGCTGTAGACTACAGGTATGACCTGCCCCCTAGTGTTGACTCTCACTCTCCAATACAGCATTTAAGGCCACAACTGGAGCAGGTGACTGTGGAACATTCCCTGCATTCTGCATATATCCCTTATGTGGATATCTAGGTACTACCTGGTTAGGGGGTCCTACCCTCTTCACCTTACAGTTTCTAATTACATGTCCCACTTGGTTGCAGTTAAAACACCTTCGTGAGTGGGGAGGGGGAAAAGGCTGTTGTGTGGGTTGGGCAGTAGAGAAAGATTGTGAGTGTGGGTAAGAATTTTGAGGGTAATATGGTGGCTGTGGGTAGTATGGGTTTTGTGGCTGCGTGTGATAACTAGGGTAGGGCTGTATGTGTAGCAGTGCAGGATTGGTGAGGGCATGTAGCTGTGCAGGTGCATGTGTGTCTGGTGGCTGTGATGGTATATTCATTCCTTCTAGAGCTTGAATGCTAACAGCCATTAGCTTCTCACTCTGGGTCTCTCTCTTCTTGAGGATGTTTTTATCGTGCTCAATAGCAGACTCCCTAAGTGTGTCTATAGTAACTCCCCTCTAGCCAGGTAGAGAGGTCTGGACTCGGGTCTTTAGATTGTCTTTAAGACCATCCATAAGTACTGTGATGACCATTTCCCTGTGGTGAGTGCCATCTTTAACATCTTCTATCCCAGTGTACTGGGTGATAGTCTGCAGAGCTTGGGTACATAAATCTTCTGCAGATTCACTCTCTTTTTGTTTTATGGTGAAAATTTTACTCCAGTTAACTACTACCGGAAAATATACACCCAATTGAGTTATTATGCGGGTAATGTTACCTTGGTTATCCTCGTCTGTTAAGGGGTCGTCTCCCTCCAATATGTAATCCGTGATAAACTTTTTCACGTCGGTATTGTGTGGAAGACAAGCCCTTAACACCACTCGCCAATCTTTATTGGTTGGCTCATGAGCATTACCCAAGTTTTTCACAAATCTTTGGCATTTTGCTAATTCCTTCTTAGGGTCAGGGAAGTCGGTCATTATGGAATTGAGTTCAGCTCTTGTTCTAGGACAATGTATCACTACATCTCTTGTGGGCACACCATTCGTATCCAGATTCCCTTTGGGAACAGTTATTGTCCGGACGGGATGTATGCCTGCCATAATGCTACCTTTGGCCGAATTACCTAGTTGAGGGTTCAGCCTACTGCCACTACGTATGGTATTAGTAATCTCCGCTACTGTTAAAGCGGGGGTTAATACTTCCTGTACGGGTGAGGCTACCTCCATTTCTGGTACTAGTGAGACAGCTACCTGTACTTGCTGTGGTGGCACATTTAACATTTGTGCAACATGGGAGAGAGCGGACATCACAACAGGGTCAACATCTACATTATCCACACGTTCCTTATAATTACTTAAGAGAGGGTACAGGTTACATGTTAAATTTTTATGGGTTTTTATATCAACTGTACCTTCACCCCTTCCACATAGGGCAGTGGTGGTGCGCGTGAACTACTGACATTACCTTCCACAATGCTACCTTGCTGTGCGTGCGCGCTATTTCGCGGTGTACACGCAATGCTGTTTAGCGCTGCGTGCGCACTCCCCTGCATTGTGCATGCAACACACCCTAAGCCACATATCCCTCTCGTGATACCATAGCTTTAAACAATCGTTATTCTTAATCTTTTTCTTTCGAGAGTGCACCATACAGATGCTAACTCGGACATTGTTCAATACCTCCTTATCAAAGCTGCCAATTCTGGGAAAAGGTTTAACACTCATTCTCGTCATCTTAAACCATACATCACAGTACATAGTTGCGTACGCACCATACTTAGTATGCATTATATGCCATGCCGAACCTATCGGCGCTTCCAAGAGCAGCACATCATCTAACATCTCTACCGTTTGCTTGGCTCCCATCTTGGGAAAATAACACTAAACTTTTCAATAGAAATTTAAATCAGTGAAAGAATGTCAAGGCTACTTTCACTTACTTGTGGACGATATTAACAGAACGTGCCCACACACCTATGGAAGAATAGCCAGGCTGCTTCCACGCAACTAAGCCCTTTTCGAGTACTTTGCACTGCTAGAATTTAAGCGTTCCAATAATACTTACCCTTTTCAGTGATTTCGTCCACCACTACTCAGTTCACAATCACAATATGCCACAACTGTGCGGTTCGATCACAATACTCAATAACCCTAAATGATCACTGAATCCTGCGATCACACTGAGCCGATACCTAACACAAAGCAAGAACTACACCTGCTGTGTGTATTGACTTCGGTATCTACTACCGAGCCACTAGGCCGACACCAGGTGCCTAGCCCCTTAGGGTCCTACGATACCCCTAGCTTCATGTTACCCCCTACCAACACACATTCACCGTTACACAACTTTTTCCTGTGCAGAAAAATAAATGTTTTCCCAGATATGGCAGCACCCACTAAGATCTTTAAAACAATGCTATCACGCTATCAAAATCAAAATGCAATCTCAACGGCTTTGTTTAACCACGCGGCAGCAATACAGGAAATACGTATACGCTATTGTGCGACTAGTCGCATACACAATAATGCGACCGCTACTTAAAACTTATATATAAATAATTGCTTTCCAGACTTTGATTGTGTTTCCAAAGCACAAAAAGATATTATTCACCAAAAAGCAGATAGTTACACACTGTGATCTAAATACAATTAGCGCAAACAGATTATACAATCACTAGGTACAGTCGAATACATATGCATGCGCTCTGAATCCAGATTCCCGGCATCAACTATGAAATCTCCGTCAACAGCAAAGAAAAGATGACTGACTAGCAGATTCAGGGTGCTTGCATATAAACCCTTGCAGAGATAGGCAATACAATAGAACAAGTTGGCATAATCCCATGGGTTCTTCTTCCTGGTTCTCCTGTTACGATGCAGTTCATAGGTCAGTTTGTATTGTAATAGTTCAGTCTCCAACAGCTTCTTTGTGTCCGTTTTCCCACCGAAGAACAAGTCTAAACTGGCTAATTACATTACATGAACAGAGTACTTTTCAATGCCTATCTCTCTATGATCCATAATTCCCAGATGCATGTTGCGGTTTCCTTGCCGATGGAACTGGAAATCTGCAAATAAACAGTGGTTCAGAATGGCACCAAACACGGTCTGCTTATCATGTACTAAACCTGAGATCTTAAATACAGTCACTTTATTACATAATTAATAATGAATAAAACCTTGGATATTAACCTTAATGCTAGGGAACCTTCCTATGTAAGTGTGCAAAGTGTAAGTGTAAGGATATTAAGAAAAGACGCTAGTTAGCATTGTGCGACTACGTGTTTGTGGAGTACACCGTGGTATGTGTTTTGCAGGGTTGTTCATATTATATGTTTTAGTAAATGTATGTATTTATATAATGAGGACTTTTAACATTGTTCAATTGCATGGAAATCACACGACACTAAAAAATAGCATCGCCGTATGTACTTATAATGTGTGAGATTTGCTAAAATGGTGCTGGGTGGCCATTCGCAAAAAGGCGTCTTGTTGCCATTCGCAAAATGCAGATTTTAATTTTAACAGATTCTGTCTCAGCCAATCATCCGGCTTCGACACTCCCAACTTTGTACAGCTGAGGATCGGGACTCCCGAAAAGGGGTAGTGGCCTCATTGTGAAGGGGGCATGGCATCACTGTCAAGGAGCATGGCTTCATGGAATGTTCCCCTTTTCATCACTCCAGGGATGAGCCTAGCACTACCAGAGATGCTGGGCTGCCCCCAGGCTCTCCCTGCATAGTGAAGAAATGCCGTGCACATATGCATGACATCTATTCACCAGTGAGATTGATTTCCCCCAGCCTCCCCCCACAGCAGGACACTGTGGCCCGTACCTGAATAGCAGGACTGTCCCACCAGAAGCAGAGCAGTTGGGAGGTTTTTCAAAAGGATTAATATTTGATCTAAAATTTATCTCATTGTAAGCAATCAATTTTGCCTCTGTCCAACAAGTGCAGATAGGCACCTGCTGAACTTTAGATATTGGCGCTGCTCTCCTGTATTCCAAGTATTTATACAAAGGCTGCAAATCGGTTTAAACTATGATTTATTCTACATAAAATTTTTCATGCACTTCTTTGCTGAGAATTGTTTGCCAAGTTTTGACATACTCCAGAACAAGTTTTTTGTTATATTATTATATCACCTGCTGATACACAGGTAACATTGCTGTAACATTGCTGCTGATACACAGGTAACAATTAGCTAAATCATTATTATGTGTCACACTGATGACAATCATTTACTCAAATTAATATATTGGATATCATTGCTATTTTTTATCAAATCTATGTACTATTATGTGACTTTTTCTTCATACAGGTGATATATGTATAATTACTGTATGACCTTTAGCATTCTGCCTACTTTTGTCAGATCATACTATTATTGAAATCTATAAGGGGATTAGAATTTGACTTTTTTACCATTGAAAATCTATTTCTACTAAGGACATATGAGATACAATTTAAACTTCTACTATCTCACAATCTCTACTCTTGATCATTATTTAAGTCAAAAGGACATCACTAAGTTATGGTCATTACTGATATATTTTCCCCTTTTCTCTCCATAGGTCCATAATTGGACCATGGTTTAATCAGAAGGATAATTTATATCTTTAGTTATATACCAGAGGACAGTTCCCTCTCCACAATAGTATCTTTTTTTTATTTATTTCTCAAACTTTGTATACATTTGTTAATTCTTGTATATGAGTGTATATATCCATATAAGTTTGTCTAGTTATTTGTATTAACACTTTATTAAATCATATATAAATACAAGTTATATTTGATTATGCTTTTTTATTAACTTGTCTACAACTTAAATTACCCCCAAAATTAGCCTTGTTTCACCTTCCTCTACTGCAATCCCACATTCAGCCTATCAGCTCTTTAGGAACTAGTGATATCACAGAGGCATGAGGCACAGAGTGTATGTCAGTAGTCCATAGTGCACTGATAGGCTGCATTGCTAAAGGTATTTCTCTCTGCATAACTTCTAATCCTTAAACAGCTCATTTACAGTATTATTTAGGTGCAGTTTCCCTTTAAAACAAATATCTATTATGACATCACAGTGGGTGATGTCAATGATGCTACTTATGCCCCCTCCCATACACAGGCCTCTGATTTGCATTGAGGTGGATACCGAGCACCATGTTATGAATCTATACTGTGAGTATTCTAACAACCATTAGTACTCTGTGCAAGTAACATTATATTATATACATTTAGTAATGTGTAACCAGAGAGAGAGGTACAGGCACATTTATCATGTTTCCTTACATAGATGCCACCGTTCCTTGGGACAAATACATGTTGAAGGTTTGTACCTGGAAATGTTCCTGTCTGTGTTTATACTGAATCTCAAGATTCTTCTCTCTTTAGTTATACTGAGAGCAGGAAAGTAATTTGGAAAACACTGTTCTATGGGCCTGATTCAGACCCGGTCGCAAGCGCTGAGTGCTCTCAACTGTGTCGATGGTGGCCCAGAGCGCATGCGCACGACAGAGCTGAATCCGTCGTGCGCATGCGCGAGACCCGGATAGCGACTGGCAAACCGTCGCTCCGAGTCTCGCACCAAAGGGGGCGTGCTGTCGATGTTGAGTGACAGCACACCCCCTTTGGTGGGCGGGCAGGGGGGTGTCTGCCCAAACGGAGGCATTCCCATGTGAACGCCTACCGTTTAGGGCCAGCCCCACTGACATCACTCGTGATGTCAGTGGAGAGAATCCGGCTCTGATAGAGCCGAAATCTCTCTGGGGCTTGCGGCAATGAGACCCTACCACAAGGTTCTCGTCGCAAGCCCGATTGTCGCGATGGTCTTGACCATCGTGACCATCTTCCTGGCCGCTCGCTATAGCTGTAGGTGGTCACCCACAGCTATGCAAGTGGCCTGATTCAGAGTAAGCGCTCTGTCAGAGCATCCGGCTCTGAATCAGGGCCTATGTTCTATACTTGTATATAGTGGGAGACAGTAAAGGTCATTTATGGAGGTGCGTTATTTAAATGAGATTAAGGGGAAAAATATAAAGATGTAAATTCATGTAGGAAATGGCCCATAAGTTATATTAGTCTGGACTTTGTGACATTTTGTCTGTTTCCACCACCAGCACGTGGCAAAAATATAGGTACATGGGTGTAAAAAGCAGGATAGCACCCGGGCACTCTGGGGCCCCGTCCGCTCCTCCTACCACATGTACACAACTTCCCCCCTGCTAAACTTACGTTCACTGACAGGCTCGGACGGGGGTCCACAGCCGCCTGCGCCCACTACTATGTCCTCTCCCTATCTCTCTCTAACTACCTGCCGCTGCTGCCGTGTATATGGCTGGCTGTGGGAGGCAAGCAAAGTGGATGCTCCCGGCCTACTCTGTGCTGCTAGCCTATAACACAATCGAGCCGCCGGGAGCATCCTCTCTGCCTGCCTCCTACAGGCAGCCATAAACACGGCAGCAACGGTGGGCGGTTGGAGAGGTAGGGAGGGGATATAGTAGTGGGCACAGGTGGCCATGCGCTGGTAGGAGGGACTGTAAATTTGGCAGGGGTGAAGTAGTGGGTGGGCGGGCCTCTCATTGTGAGGAGGGGGAGGGAGATTACTGGGGGGGGTTGCTGTGAGGTAAGGCTCTGTATAATGGGGGCTTGGGGAGGAGGCCACTGCCTATTTGGTCTGTCCCAGGCCCCATAATTTCTGATGGCGGCCCTGATGAATACACCTGTGCACCAGCCAGGAGATCTGGAAAACATGAACTGTTAAGGGTCCTTGAGGACTGAACTTGACCACCCCTGGATTAAGGCATCACTTTTTGCAAAGGAGCAATGTTATTCCTCAGCATAACCATTTAGTTGCAATTGAATAAAAACATGATTATGTTACTGTCCTGAGAAACAACCTCTCATATTTCACACACTTATTCATGTGTATTTATTATACAATGTATACAGCACATGTACAATACAGTGCCTGCATAGTTATATACTGTACACACACATGTACATATATTGACAGCATTGTTATATACAGTACCCACACATGTACAATACAGTGTTTGCATAGTTATATACTGTACACACAGATGTACAATACAGTGCCTGCATTGTTATATACTGTACACACAGATGTACAATACAGTGCATGCATAGTTATATGCTGTACACACAGATGTACAATACAGTGCCTGCATTGTTATATACTGTACATACACATGTACAATACAGTGCATGCATAGTTATATACTGTACACACACTGTCAGAACTTGATTGGAGTTTGGATCCGGAGTGGACACAGGAGTAATACGTGGGACTGTTTGCTGGTATTGAAAAGATGTCGGCCTTAAGGGGGGTTGTTTCAAGAATGGAGGCAGGTGCAGGAGGTGCAAACTGTGGCAAGCGAGGGAGACAAAGTATGTTGGACACTGGAGCTGGAGCTGGAGGCGTCCAAGGACACAACCCTCAGGAGCAGCAGGACCCTCTATGGGACATGCCACTGGAGCACGCAATCTACCTGCCAGAGCGCCATGAGAGGTAAGGTCCGCGCCACCCGAGAACCCGCGGTCCTGGTTGTGACAGTACCCCCTCCTTTACGAATGGCCACTGGACAGCTTCTAGGTCTCCCTGGATTTTTGGAATGGAAATCACGGATCAGACGAGGAGCCTGGACATCTTCTGCTTTCACCCAAGATAGTTCATCAGGACCACAGCCATTCCAGTCAGGAAGGTCTTGTAGTTGACCATAACGGAACCTGGAGTCCAAAATTTGTTTAACCTCGAATTCTACTCCTCTCTCAGTCTGAATTTTAGGAGACGAGGGTAAGGACTTGAAGAATCGGTTGAGAATTAAGGGTTTCAGCAGGGAAATATGGAACGAATTAGGAATTTTAAGGTACAGAGGAAGTTTCAACTTGTAGGCCACAGGATTGATGACATCAGTGATAGGGAAAGGACCAATGAAGTGAGGAGCGAACTTCATGGACGGAACCCTGAGTCGCAATTTGCGGGTAGACAACCATACTTGATCTCCCACCTTAAGACTTGGAATGGCTATTCTCTTTCTGTCTGCCCCGAGTTTGTATCGGTGAGATGCTTTCTGAAGAGAGGAATGCACTTGAGTCCAGATTTTAAAAAAGCCTTGTAAGGTTGTAGTCACAGCTGGAACATCGAAGATGGGTAAGGCTTTAAACTCGGGTACTCTGGGGTGAAGGCCGTAGACAACAAAGAATGGAGTTTGTCCAGTGGAAGTGTGGTAGGAGCTATTGTGTGCGAATTCCACCCATGGAAGGGAATCGGACCAGTTATCTTGAGATGAGGCCATATAAATCCTGAGGAAGGGCTCTAAGTCCTGATTCACTCTCTCGGTGGATCCATTGGTTTGCGGATGGTATGCTGTAGAGAATTTTAATTTAACCTGGAGCACAGAACATAAGGATCTCCAAAATTTGGCCACAAACTAGACTCCACGGTCCGAAACGATCTCTGCAGGAAGTCCGTGTAGGTGAAATATATGAAGAATGAAAAGTTGAGCTAATTCAGAGGCTTTGGGTAATTTTTTCAAAGGAATGTAGTGTACCATTTTTGAGAAGCGGTCAATGACTACCCAGATAGTGGAGAAGCCATTGGAGATGGGTAAATCAGTAACAAAGTCCATTGATAAATGAGACCAGGGTCAAGTCAGAGTAGAGAGTGGCATCAGAGCTCCTGCGGAAGGTTGTCTGGATGTTTTATGCTGGGTGCATAGGGTACAGGAGGAAATTAATTCAGGAACTTTGGACTTCATGGTGGGCCACCAGTAGAATTGTCGTAGAAATTCCAGAGTCTTGCAAATGCCGGTATGCCCAGCAAAACGAGATGCATGTGCCCAAGTGAGTAGTCGTTAACGAAGGGTAGGAGCAACAAAGGTTCTCCCAGGAGGTGGCTGGATCTGGATGGCGGCAAATACCTTGGATTCCAGGACAGTGGTCTCTTTTAAAGCTTCAGAGAGGGTTCCAGAGGAAAAGGAACGGGAGAGAGCATCTGCCTTCTGATTAAGAGAACCTGGACAAAAGGTTAGGGCGAATTTAAATCTGGAGAAGAATATCGCCCATCTGGCTAAACGAGGACTGAGACACTGGATGTTTTTAAGAACAGTAAGTTCCGATGATCGGTGTAGACAGTAATGGGAAATTGGGCTCCTTCTAGGAGGTATCACCACTCAGTAAAGGCTGCTTTAACTGCCAATAATTCTTGTTCCCCGATTGGGTAATTCCTCTCTTCAGGCAAGAATTTTTTAGAGAAGTATCCACAAGGATGAATTTTGTTATCTATGAATTTTTGCGATAAGACTGCTCCTACCGCTTCGGACGATGCGTCTACTTCCACCAAGAAAGGACAATTGATGTCGGGCTGCCTCAGGATGGGTGCAGAAATGAATGCCTGTTTCAGCATCTGGAAGGCTATTTAAGCTTCAGGGAGCCACTGTGAGGGGTTAGCACCTTTACGAGTCAATGCAGAAATTGGCGCCACTAGGGTAGAAAAGCCTTTTAGAAACCTTCTGTAGTAATTTGCAAATCCTAGGAATCTCTGTACAGCTTTTAATGAGTTAGGGCGGGACCAATCCAGAATGGCTTGCACTTTCTTGGAATCCATCTTCAATCCGGATCCGGAGATGACATACCCTAGAAACGGAATAGAGGGTACTTAAAGTACGCATTTTTACATCTTGCAATACAGATGATTCTGCCTTAGGTGTAGTAGAACCTCCTTCACATGTATACGATGTAGAGAGAGGGAAGAGAAAAGGATCAGGATATCGTCCAAATATACAACCACTGACACATACAGTAGATCTCTGAAAATTTTGTTCACAAAGTTCTGGAAAACCGCAGGTGCATTGCAGAGTCCGAACAGCATTACCAGGTACTCAAAATGTCTGTCTCTGGTATTGAAGGCAGTTTCTATTTGTCGCCCGAACGAATTCTTATGAGGTTGTATGCCCCTTGTAGATCCAATTTGGTAACACTGTAGCACCTTTGACACAGTCAAATAATTCAGGGATGAGGGGCAACGGATATCGATTTTTCACCGTGATGTCATTAAGGCCCGATAATCGATACAGGGTCAGAGGCCCCCATCCTTTTTAGACACAAAAGAAAAGCCAGCGCCTGCGGGGGAAGAGGAAGGGCGAATAAACCCCTTTTGGAGATATTCTTTAATATATTCGGACATTGCTTGGGTCTCTTGCAACGACAGCAGGTATATCCGACCACGAGTAGGAGTCTTGCCTGGAATTAGGTCAATGGGACAATCCCAGTCTTGGTGTGGAGGTAATGTGTCAGCCCCGATTTTACAAAACGCATCAGAGAAAGACTTATAATAGATGGGAACCTGTGAAGTTTCAGAGATTTGAACCTTTTTAATGGGTTTAATACATGGCAGGCAAGAAACATAACAGGAATTCCCCCAGGACAGAACTTGCATGGAGCTCCAATCCATACTGGGGTTATGCTTACATAACCACGGGTATCCCAGAATAACTCCATGGGAAGCCTTGGGAATAACTAGAAAGGAAATGAGTTCGGTATGAAGGGCCCCCACACGAACACAAACAGGGTGGGTTTGTAGGGGTACTGTGCAATTGACAATTTGACTGGCATCTACTGCCGATAAGGTGATGGTCCGGGTGAGAGATCTGACAGGAATCTGAAGTTCTTGAGCCAGGTCAGCGGTAATGAAGTTTTCTGCTTCTCCTGAATCAAGGAGAGAAGGAATAGCTTGAGATCCTTGTTTTAATTCCAATAGAATAGACAAAGTAGATTCGTTCTTACTTGGAGACAAAGTCATAACTCCTAACCTGGTGTCTCCGGAGCCAGTTAGGAATGACCCATCTCTCCACAGTACATGCACAAGTTCTCGTGTCGTCGTCTTTGCCATTCTTCCATAGAGAGTCGGGCTTGATTGATCTGCATGGGTTCATCACCCAAGACTTCAGTTAAGGGAGTAACCGGAGGATTAGGAGCACAGAGTAGGAACCGGTCTCCCCAGTTATTTTCTGCCTGCCTCTCCCGATAACGTAGGTCTATCTTATTGCAGAGGGAAATCATCTCATCTAGTTTTGTCGGAACATCCTGCGTGGCGCGATCATCTTTCAATCGATCAGAGAGACCATTCCAAAATGCAGAGACCAGGGCCTCCTCATTCCACTTTAGTTCTGAGGCCAAGGTTTGAAATTGTATAATGTATTGGCTGACCGGACGACTTCCTTGACGGAGACGCATAATTTCAGTGGAGGCAGATGTAGTTCTTCACAGCTCATCGAAAATCCTCCGAAAGGATGCCAAAAAGTCGGCATAATTGTCCAGCAGAGGGTCAGACCTTTCCCAGAGTGGGGACACCCAGTCTAAGGCGGGACCGGACAGAAGGGAGACTATGTAGGCGACCTTAGACTTCGCGGTAGGGAAGTTCGATGGTTGGAGAGAGAAATGGACATCACACTGATTCAGGAATCCGCGGCACATCTTCGTATACCCGTCAAACTTGCTAGGCGTTGGTAGATGTAAATGCGATGGGGAAGCCGGAGCGGCAACAATCGGAAGAGCTTGCAGATTAGCAGTTGCAGGCATGCTCACTGTCACGAGGAAGGCCTGTAAAACATCCTGTCTGAGTGACATGTCCTGTAGAAATTGGGCTAGCTATCGCTGGGAGGCTTCTAGGCTTTCTAGCCGGCTTGCGATACCCTGTAAAAGGTCCGCATTAGCACCCTGTCCACTAGCCGTATCCATATGGCCAGTGCAAACTGTCAGAACTTGATTGGAGTTTGCATCCGGAGTGGACACAGAAGTAATACGTGGGACTGTTTGATGGTATTGAAAAGATGCCAGACTTAATGGGGTGTGTTTCATGAATGGAGGCAGGTGCAGGAGGTACAAACTGTTGCAAGTGAGGGAGACAAGGTATGTTGGACACTGGAGCCGGAGCTGGAGGCATCCAAGGACACAGAACCCTCAGGGGCGGCAGGACCCTCTATGCGACAGGTCACTGGAGCACGCAATCCGGACAGGAGTCAGAGGTGGAACGAGCTGGAACACGGGCTGAGAGTTAGCAAGCTCATGACAATAGACTGCAGCAATACAAGCAAGGGAGCTCAGGAACTACCACACAGCTAAGCATGTGGCAAACATATAGGTACATGGGTGTAAAAAGCAGGATAGCACCCGGGCACTCTGGGGCCCCGTCCGCTCCTCCTATCACCTGTACACTACTTCCCCCCTGCTAAACTTACATTCACTGACAGGCTCGGCTGGGGGTCCGCAACCGCCCGCGCCCACTACTATGTCCTCTCCCTATCTCTCTAACTACCTGCCGCTGCTGCCGTGTATATGGCCGGCTGTGGGAGGCAAGCAAAGTGGATTCTCCCGGCCTACTCTGTGCTGCTAGCCTATAACACAATCGAGCCGCTGGGAGCATCATCTCTGCCTGCCTCCCACAGGCAGCCATAAACACGGCAGCAACGGTGGGCGGTTGGAGAGGTAGGGAGGGGATATAGTAGTGGGCACAGGTGGCCATGCGCTGGTAGGAGGGACTGTAAATTTGGCAGGGGTGAAGTAGTGGGTGGGCGGGCCTCTCATTGTGAGGAGGGGTAGGGAGATTACTGGGGGGCGGTTGCTGTGAGGTAAGGCTCTGTATAATGGGGGCTTGGGGAGGAGGGCACTGCCTTTTTGCTCTGTCCCAGGCCCCATAATATCTGATGGCGGCACTGATGAATACACCTGTGCACCAGCCAGGAGATCTGGAAAACATGAACTGTTAGGGGTCCTTGAGGACCGAACTTGACCACCCCTGGATTAAGGCATCACTTTTTGCAAAGGAGCCATGTTATTCCTCAGCATAACCATTTAGTTGCAATTGAATAAAAACATGATTATGTTACTGTCCTGAGAAATTAAAACAACCTCTCATATTTCACACACTTATTCATGTGTATTTATTAGGGAAGCAATCGGGAAGCCGACTGCCTAAATACCGGCAGCCGGCTTCCCGACTGTCTTATCCCGGCATGGGTGAAATGCCGGGCGTCTAGATGTAGACGCCCGCATTTCCCCGATGCCGGGAGACCGGTGCCCAGCATCACGATCGTAGTGATGCCGGGCGCCGCAAGCGTACAGCCGCGGGGGGGAGGGTTAGGTTTAGGGCTCCCGGGGGGGACTTAGGGTTAGGCACCCCCCCGGGAGGGTTAGGGTTAGGCTACGGGGAGGGAGGGTTAGGGTTAGGCACCCCCGGGGGAGACTTAGGGTTAGGCACCCCCCCAGGGGACTTAGGTTTAGGCAGCGGGGAAGGGGGTGGTTAGGGTTAGGCACTTAGAGGGGGGATTAGGGTTAGGCACTTGGGGGGGAAGTTAGGGTTTCGGCACCCCTAAGGAGGGTTAGGGTTAGGGGGGTTAGGTTAGCAGATACTTACCTAGCCACGATCGGGATTTCCAGCGCTGTTGGGCTTCCGCTGCTTCGCACTCTGCTCCTGTCGGGATGCCGCTGACGGGAATCGAACCGCCGGCCGGCGGTATATCATACCCATTCCATTTATTAGACAATGTATATAGCACATGTACAATACAGTGCCTGCATATTTATATGTATATACTAGGGGTGTGCACCGGCCACTTTTCGTGTTTTGGTTTTGGATCTAGATCTTTCTTCGTGTTTTGGATCTGGATTGGTTTTGCCAAAACCACCCTTCCGTGTTTTGGGTTCTGGGTTTTGTGTTTTGGATCTGTATTTTTTTTTTAAAAAGCATAAAAACAGCTAAAACCACAGAATGTGTTGGTTTTTCTTCTCCTATGCTATTATTAACCTCAATAACCTTAATTTCCACTAATTTCCATTCTATTCTGAACACCTCACACCTCACAATAGTGTTTTTATATCCAAAAGGTTGCACCGAGGTAGCTGGATGACTATGCTAAGCGACACGAGTGGACGGCACAAACACGTGACCCATCTAGGAGTGATACTGCAGTGGCAGACAGGATGGCAGTTTGAAAAACTAGGTCCCAAACTGTACATAATGCAAAGAAAAAAAAGAGGTGCAAGATGGAATTGTCCTTGGGCCCTTCCACCCACCCTTATGTTGTTTAAACAGGACATGCACACTTTAACAAAGCAATCATTTCAGCGCCAGGGTCTGCCACACAACTGTGGCTGAAATGATTGGTTTGTTTGGGCCCCCACAAAACAAGCTGGCAATAAATCTGTCCCTGCACAAACTGGCTCTACGGAGGCAAGATGTCGTCCTCATCCTCCTCATCCACCGATTCCTCACCCTCTTCAGTGTTGTGTACATCCTCATCCTCACAGAGTATTAACTCATCCCCACTGGACCACAGGTCCCTCTGTATGTTCTGGGGGCTGGTCTCCCTGGAAGAGTTGATAATTCATTTTTATGAACATCATCTTCTCCACATTTTGTTGAAGCAACCTCCTACGCCTTTCGCTGACAAGGTTCCCGGCTGCACTAAACACTCTTTCGGAGTACACACTGGAGGGGGGGCAACTCAGGTAAAATAGAGCCAGTTTGTACAGGGGCCTCCAAATTGCCTCTTTTTCCTGCCAGTACAGGTATGGACTGTCTGACATGCCTACTTGGATGCTGTCACCGATGTAATCCTCCACCATTCTGTCAATGGTGACAGTATCATATGTAGTGACAGTAGACATGTCAGAAATTGATGCCAGGTCCTTCAGTCCGGACCAGATGTCCAAACTTGGTCCTGCCTGCCCTGCATCACCGCCAGCGGGTTGCTTAGGATAGCTAAGTTTTTTCCTGGCCGCCCCAGTTGCGGGAGAAAATGAAGAAGGAGCTGTTGATGTGTCACGTTCCGCTTCAGCTGACAGTGTGTTCACCAGCAGGTCTTTGCACCTCTGCAGGCTTGTGTCAGCTGGAAAGAGAGACACCACATAGGCTTTAAACCTAGGATCGAGCACGGTGGCCAAAATGTAGTGGTCTGATTTCAACAGATTGACCACCCTGGAATCCTGGCAAAGCGAATGAAGGGCTTCATCCACAAGTCCCACATGCCGAGCGGAATCGCTCCATCTTAGCTCCTCCTTCACTTTCTCCAGCTGCTTCTGCAAAAGCCTGATGAGGGGAATGACCTGACTCAAGCTGGCAGTGTCTGAACTGACTTCACGTGTGGCAAGTTCGAAGTGCTGGAGAACCTTGCACAACACGGAAATCATTCTCCACTGCACTTGAGTCAGGTGCATACCCCCTCCTTTGCCTATGTCATAGGTGGATGTATAGGCTTGAATGGCCTTTTGCTGCTCCTCCATCCTCTGAAGCATATAGAGGGTTGAGTTCCACTGTGTCACAACCTCTTGCTTCAGGTGATGGCGGGGCAGGTTCAAGAGTGTTTGCTGGCGCTCCAGTCTTCGGCACGCAGTCGCTGGGTGATGATTTCCCTCAGTTTCTCTAAGAGGTTGTCGGCGGTGTGCCTCTTACTGAAACCGGTGATACACAGCGTAGCCTGCCTTGGAATGAGCTGGCGTTTCTGAGATGCTGCTACTGGTGACGCTGCTGCTGTTGCTGCATAACGTGATACATCTACCCAGTGGGCTGTCACAGTCATATAGTCCTTAGTCTGCCCTGTTCCACTTGTCCACATGTCCGTGGTTAAGTGGACATTGGGTACAACGGCATTTTTCAGGACACTGAGGACACTTTTTCTGACGTTTCTGTACAGTCTCGGTATCGCCTGCCTAGTGAAGTGGAATCTAGACGGGATTTGGAACCGGGGACACACTACCTCCATCAATTGTCTAAATCCCACTGCACTAATGTCGGATACCGGACGCACGTCTAACACCAACATAGCAGTCAAGGCCTCAGTTATACGTTTTGCTTCAGGATGACAGCTGTCGTACTTCATCCTCCTCGCTAAGGACTGTTGGAGGGTCAATTGTTTAGTAAAAGTAGTGGTGTTCTTACTTCCTCTCTGGGATGATGAACGACTCCCAGCAGCAGCAACAGCAGCAGTGGCAGCAGGAGGCGTAGCAATGCAGGATCCTCCGGAGGAATCCCAGATAGGAGAGTCAGTCATGCCAGTGACATGGCCTGCAGGACTACTTCCGATCCTGACTAAGGAGGAAATTGACGAGGAGGGAGTTGACGGTGTGGTTTGCAGGCGCTTCGATACAACAGGACAACAGGATTTAGGTGTCCCTGGACTGCTTACGGTCTTAGCCAAAGTTTCTGAACTTGACAGTAACTTTTCATGAACGCGCTGCAGGTGCCGTATAAAGGAGGATGTTCCTAGGTGGTTAACGTCCCTACCCCTCCTTATTCCACCTTTACATATGGTACATATGGCAAGACAGTTGTTGTCATGATTTGGATAGAAATATTGCCAGACCAAAGAGGTGGAATGTTTGGTCTTCTGCCCAGGCATGACCGTGATGGGCTTTTTCATCCCACGGACAACAACTGTCTCCCCCGGAGCCTGATTTAAACAAACCACATCACCATCAGAATCCTCCTCGCCAACTTCCTCCTCAGCGCCAGCTACACCAGTATCCTCATCCTGTTGTACTTCAACAGTGACATCTTCAATTTGCATATCAGCAAGTGGACTGTGGGTGCTCCTTTCAGCACTTGCAGGGGGCCTGCAAATGGTGGAAAGAGCCACCTCTTGCCGTCCAGTGCTGGGAAGGTCAGGCATCGCAACCACCACCACACTTGGACTCTCCTTGGGGATTTGTGATATCTTCTTAGAACGCACAGTTCTTTGCTGTGCTTTTGCCAGCTTAACTCGTTTGATTTTTTTAGTGGGAGGAGGGCTTCCATCGTCATGTGAAGCTGAACCACTAGTCATGAACATAAGGAAAGACCTTAGCCATTCCTTGCCACTCCGTGTCGTAAATGGCATATTGGCAAGTTTACGTTTCTCTTCAGATGATTTAAATGTTTTTTTCAAGGTCATTTTCCTGAACTTTGTCATTTGGGATTGTATGTGCCCTCTACTATGACATTGGGCATCGGCCTTGGCAGACGACGTTGATGGCATGTTATCATCTATGTCATGACTAGTGGCAGCAGCTTCAGCACTAGGAGGAAGTTGTTCTTGATCTGTCCCTATTTTATTTTTATCGGAGAAAGTTTGGTCCTCCATTTATGTTATATTGATATATACGTGCGGCTAAGGCGCACACAAACACAGAAAATAATTTTTTATTTTTGTTGGAGACTAGTGCACTTTGTGGGTTACACCACCCTTTAAGAAATGAGCCAGCCGGCCCTTTACTTATGGGACACAGGTGCACGCTTGGCGCTGCTCCTTTGTTGATGCACGTGCAGCCACAGTGTACACAATTCACAAACACAGAAATTTTTTTTTAATTTTGTTTGGACTGCCCTTTGGGGGTTACAGCACCCTTTAGCAGTCAATCCAGCTGGCCTTTTACTTATGGGACACAGGCGCACGCTTGGCACTACTTTGTTGATGCACGTGCGGCTACTGCGCACACAATTCACAAACACAAAAAAATATATTTTTTTATTTTGTTTGGAGTGCCCTTTGGGGGTTACAGCACCCTTTAATGGACAAGCCAGCCGGCCTTTTACTTATGGGACACAGGCGCACGCTTGGCGCTGCTCCTTCGTTGATGCACGTGCAGCTACAGTGCACACAATTCACAAACACAGAAAAATATATTTTTTTATTTTGTTTGGAGTGCCCTTTGGGAGTTACAGCACCCTTTAACGGATAAGCCAGCCGGCATTTTACTTATGGGACACAGGCGCACGCTTGGCGCTGCTCCTTCGTTGATGCACGTGCAGCCACAGTGCACACAATTCACAAACACAGAAAAATATATTTTTTTATTTTGTTTGGAGTGCCCTTTGGGGGTTACTGCACCCTTTAGTGGTCAATCCAGCCGGCCCTTTATTTATGGGACACAGGCGCACGCTTGGCACTACTTTGTTGATGCACGTGCGGCTACTGCGCACACAATTCACAAACACAAAAAAATATATTTTTTTATTTTGTTTGGAGTGCCCTTTGGGGGTTACAGCACCCTTTAATGGACAAGCCAGCCGGCCTTTTACTTATGGGACACAGGCGCACGCTTGGCGCTGCTCCTTCGTTGATGCACGTGCAGCTACAGTGCACACAATTCACAAACACAGAAAAATATATTTTTTTATTTTGTTTGGAGTGCCCTTTGGGAGTTACAGCACCCTTTAACGGATAAGCCAGCCGGCATTTTACTTATGGGACACAGGCGCACGCTTGGCGCTGCTCCTTCGTTGATGCACGTGCAGCCACAGTGCACACAATTCACAAACACAGAAAAATATATTTTTTTATTTTGTTTGGAGTGCCCTTTGGGGGTTACTGCACCCTTTAGTGGTCAATCCAGCCGGCCCTTTATTTATGGGACACAGGCGCACGCTTGGCACTACTTTGTTGATGCACGTGCGGCTACTGCGCACACAATTCACAAGCACATAAAATATTTTTTTATTTTGTTTGGAGTGTACTTTGGGGATTACAGCACCCTTTAACGGACAAGCCAGCCGGCCCTTTACTTATGACACAGGCGCACGCTTGGCACTACTTTGTTGATGCACGTGCGGCTACTGCGCACACAATTCACAAACACAGAAAATATTTTTTTATTTTGTTTGGAGTGTACTTTGGGGGTTACAGCACCCTTTAACGGACAAGCCAGCCGGCCCTTTACTTATGACACAGGCGCACGCTTGGCAGTACTTTGTTGATGCACGTGCGGCTACTGCGCACACAATTCACAAACACAAACAAATATATTTTTTTATTTTGTTTGGAGTGCCCTTTGGGGGTTACAGCACCCTTTAGCGGTCAATCCAGCTGGCCCTTTATTTATCGGACACAGGTGCACGCTTGGCAGTACTTTGTTGATGCACGTGCGGCTACTGCGCACACAATTCACAAACACAAAAAAATATATTTTTTTATTTTGTTTGGAGTGCCCTTTGGGGGTTACAGCACCCTTTAACGGACAAGCCAGCCGGCCTTTTACTTATGGGACACAGGCGCACGCTTGGCGCTGCTCCTTTGTTGATGCACGTTTAGCCACAGTGCACACAATTCACAAACACAGAAAAAAAATTTTTTTTTAGCACTTGGGGGGAGCACCCCTGATGGACAGAGCACCCCCTGGACAACAGTACAGCACCCCTTTAGGACTGGGACACTGCACAGGACTTTGGAGTGGACACAGCCCCTATGGACAACTGACTGCACAACACAGTCCAGCCAGCCCCTATGGACTTTGAAGTAGTGGACACAGCCCCTATGGACAACAGCAGCACAGTGCAGCACAACACTACACTACACTACAACACTACACTACACAGCCCAGCCAGCCCTAACTCCCACCCTCCCTCTTCACTGTCCACAGCCGAGTGAGAAAATGGCACCGTCGCGGGTACCTTATATAGGATCCAAAACCCGCGAGACCAGGAAGGCGGGATGATGACGTTTTGCCTCAATTTCAGATCCGAGTCAGGCGGGAAAAGTGGAGCCTGACTCGGATCGGCCTCGGATCGGGGGGGCTTGGGGGGGTTCGGATTTCAGAAATCCGAACCCGCTCACCCCTAGTATATACATGTACAATATATTGACAGCATTGTTATATACAGTACCCACACATGTACAATACAGCGTTTGCATAGTTATATACTGTACATACACACAGATGTACAATACAGTGCATGCATAGTTATATACTGTACACACACTGTCAGAACTTGATTGGAGTTTGGATCCAGAGTGGACACAATCGGAGGAGCTTGCATTGTACTGTATACACACATGTACAAAACAGTGTTTGCATAGTTATATACTGTACATACACACAGATGTACAATACAGTGCCTGCATAGTTATATACTGTACATACACATGTACAATACAGTGCCTGCATAGTTATATACTGTACACACACTGTCAGAACTTGATTGGAGTTTGGATCCATAGTGGACACAATCGGAGGAGCTTGCATTGTACTGTACTCACACATGTACAATACAGTGTCTGCATTGTTATATACTGTACACACACATGTACAATACAGTGCCTGCATAGTTATATACTGTACACACATGTACAACACATTGACAGCATTGTTATATACTATACACACACATGTACAATACAGTGCGGGCATAGTTATATACTGTACACAAACATGTACAATACAGTGCCTGCACTGTTATATACTGTACACATACATGTACAATACAGTACCTGCATAGTTATATATGGTACACACACATGTACACAATACAGGGACAGCATTGTTATATACTGTACATACACACAGATGTACAATACAGTGCCTGCATAGTTATATACTGTACATACACATGTACAATACAGTGCCTGCATAGTTATATACTGTACACACACTGTCAGAACTTGATTGGAGTTTGGATCCATAGTGGACACAATCGGAGGAGCTTGCATTGTACTGTACACACACATGTACAATACATGTACAGTACAGTGTCTGCATTGTTATATACTGTACACACACATGTACAATACAGTGCCTGCATAGTTATATACTGTACACACATGTACAACACATTGACAGCATTGTTATATACTATACACACACATGTACAATACAGTGCGGGCATAGTTATATACTGTACACAAACATGTACAATACAGTGCCTGCACTGTTATATACTGTACATATACATGTACAATACAGTACCTGCATAGTTATATATGGTACACACACATGTACACAATACAGGGACAGCATTGTTATATACTGTACACACACATGTACAATAGAGTGCCTGCATAGTTATATACTGTACACACATAAACGATACATTGACAGCATTGTTATATACTGTACACACATGAACAATACATTGACAGCATTGTTATATACTGTACACACACATGTACAATACAGTGCCTGCATAGTTATATACTACACACACACATGTATAATACAGTATTTGCATAGTTATATACTATACATACACATGTACAATACAGTACCTGTATAGTTAAATACTGTACACACACATGTACACAATACAATGACAGTGTAGTTATATACCGAGCACACACATGTACAATACAGTGCCTGCATAGTTATATACTGTACATACACATGTACAATACAGTGCCTGCATAGTTATATACTGTACACACACATGTACAATACAGTGCCTGCATAGTTATATACTGTACACACATGTACACAATACAGGGACGGCATTGTTACATACTGTACACACATGTACAATATAGTGCAGGCATAGTTATATACTGTACACACATGTACACAATACAGTGATAACATAGTTATATACTGTACACACACATGTACAATACAGTGCCTGCATAGTTATATACTGTACAGACACATGTACACAATACAGGGACGGCATTGTTATATACTGTACTAAAAACTGACACTTGGTTTAAGCCGTTCTTCAACTTTTGAACTACACAAATAAAGGATGTAACATGTTGTCTTTGTACTTACAGTCATTGCATTTCTTCCAGGCATACAGTGCTAGTTTACTTTCAAAAAAGCCGTTTATGAAGAATATGGAGATAATGTGAGTGCATGTAATTTTGTTTCTATTTAATATTATTTAAAGATATTGGGTATGTTTAGGTCAAAATGCCACTGGGCTTTGATGTAACAAGCTATTTTAGTCATTAGGACACATACAATATGAATACACTTGCTATTATTATTATTATTATTATTATTATTATTATATATCTAATTTGTAAATTGTTTCAATTCTGTGCAACCTTATGTGGTGCAGAAAACACATTATACAGTACATAAAACAGGGCCTCCTTCTCATCTAGCCTCAATACACCATGCAGCGTGATATGCCTGGTGCGAGTGAGCCGCCAGGTCCCGTACATGTCTGCTAGCAGTAGCACACGTGGTGGTGGTGGGGGGGCTTCTGAGTACCTTGCAACCTCCCGTGACAGAAGTGATTGCAGGACCATCTTATTAAGCCCCGCCCCCCTCACTACAAAATACTGCTTTTTGCGGGTCAATGCAGAGGGGACGGAGCAAATGTGACACAAATTTATTAAAATCATGTCATTTTGGCCCCACCCCCTCCCAAATCACAGCATTTTGCCTCTAGGGGGAGGGACCCAATGGTATGGTGCCTGGTCCCATCCACATCTACAATCCACAGCTGCTGGAAGGTAAGTGTGTGTGTGTCTGCGTCTCTTTGGACAAGATAGCATCTGAATCATTAGCATATTTTAGCGCCGTTTACATTGCATGGTTTCATGGGTTATTCCCGTGTTAAACCCTGCAAGTTACCTGGGATGGATAGCCTGGTCTTTCCATATATGCCCCTCTGCGTCTTCCACTACGGCCATATCTGCTGTCTCAGGGCCCCTGCTTCCATCCGGATCTAGCCCGTCTCGCTTTGATGCGGTGGCTCTTGAGACATCCATCCCAAGAGCTAAAGGATTCTCCAGGAGCATTGTTTGGAACTTGCTGCAGGCTAGGAAGTCTTCATTGGCATGTATTTATGATAGGGTTTGGCGTACCTCTTTTTCTTGGTTTTCGACTAGGGGTTTAAACTCCAGGTCTTTCTGCTTTTCTCATATCCTCACTTATCTACAGTCAGATCTGGATTTGGGCCTTCGGCTCCCATCCTTAAAGGTCCAGGTTTTGGCTTGTCTGTCCTTTTTTAAAGCCAGATAGCTCTACTACCGGAAGTGCAAACTTTTCTGGAAGCTCTCCATGTACAGCCACCATTAATTTCTCCTGTAGCTTCCTGGGATCTTTCTTTAGTTCTCAAACTCTCCAGTTGGCTCCATTTGCACCGTTACAGAGAGTGGTATTGTGTTGGCTTACATGGAACACTGTGTTTCTGCTAGCCATCGCATTAGCCCGGAAGGTGTTGGATCTGAGCGCCCTCTCGTGTCGCTCCCCATTTCTTGTGTTCCCTTTTGACAGGTCTGTATTGAGGACTTGCTTGGGCTACATTCCCAAGGTGGTAACCCGCTTCCATATTAAGCAAGCCATAGTAGTTCCTGCACTTCAGACTACGGGTCCATCTCCACTGGAGGATTCATTGGATGTGGTGAGGGCTTTCTGAGAACTGGAGAGATCCATAAACCGGACTCTCTATTGTCTTATATGAGGTTCATATGGGTGGCTGGCTGACTTCTAACCATACCTTGGCCCGCTGGCTTCGTTTTACCATTCACACCACTTCCTCATTGGTGAACCTTCCTACCCCTGCCATGGTGATGGCCAATTCCAGTCGTCTTCCAGCTATTAGTCTGAAGTGAGAAATTTTGGTCAGGGGAGACTTCAGGTGCAACACACTGTGGGGCTTTTGCTGAACAGCTCTGTATGGCTGCCACATGGTCATCTGCTCATACCTTCATCGGGTTTTATGCATTGATACTTTTGCATCTCGGATGCTGCCTTTGGGTGTTCTATGCTCACTGCAGCTCAGGTGCATCCCCGTCCTTAGGAGGTCAGCTTTAGGACATCCCAGAGTTGTCCCTTTGTCCCCTACTGGAGGAAGAAGAAAAGGAGACTCATGTCTTACCCATGTATTTTTCATTGACCCCATCGGGGGCACAGGGCGCGCGCCCTGACGCACCTGTCTGCGGGGGGATGTGTTTTTGGTGACCAGTCCCGCTGTACTTTCCATGGAGTGTATAGCTCTGTATGTATGCCAGCCTTTCTTCTCCTTCTCCTTCTCCTCCTCCTCTGCCTCGCTCCTGCCATGGGCTTGCAAACTAAACTGAGGCCTCAGTGGCTGGGGGCGGGGTATAGAGGAGAGTGGGCTTGTGGGTAAATTTCATTAACCGTTTGGTGCCCAGTCTCTCCTCTCCAGGCTATACCCAGAGTTATCCCCTATGGAGTCGAAGAAAAAGATTTAACAGGCAAGACATAAGTCTCCTTATTTAGTTCTAGATTGTAGCAAAACAATGATAATAAAGTTATACATTTATTTTCAAATGAAATGTACAGGAAGGCAATGTTAATTTATGCCTATTTTAAAAACAAAATACAGAATTTTTTTTTTAATATAAATAACTGTTTCCACATAACCCATTGTAAGTTACTATATAACAGTTTCAAGAAATTCAAGTTTGTAGTATAGCAAGACGCTCTCACAAACAAAATTCAGTATCCAAAATAGTGTGAGGCAATACTGAGGTAAACTTTTTCCTGATTTAATACACTTCTGACTGAAACATTTCCCACACAGCAGAATCATTACAGAAATATGCAATACTTTGCCAGTTCTCATCAACCTTTTGCTTAAAAATATGTCCTGTTTTCTTATTACAAGATGTGCCAAAGATCACCTCTCTTATACCCACATGCCAATGTTAACTTAACACAACAAGACATGTTGCACTGCATATAGCAAATATCATGAAAGCAAATTTTGGGCATGCATCTGAGTTGTGCAAAAAGTGCCAATGTATAAATATTGTTTTGTACGTGTAAAAGAAATAGAAATGGGGTGGGGAGCATTCTGTGCTGGTTCTGAGACTGACAGATCTGACATGGGTGCAAATGGCAAATTTGTGCATACAGCACATGCGCAGGTGCAAATGTATGCATTTTTGCATATGTCCATCCTATTCTGAGTCATATGAAACTTCTTTATTATTGATTTATTAACAGTTATTTATATAGCACATATTCTGCAGCGCTTAACAGAGAATATTTGGCCATTCACATTAGCCCTGCCCCAGTGGAGCTTACAAGCTATATTCCCTACCACATGCTCACTGGGGTTAATTTTTGTTGGGGCCAGTTAACCTACCAGTATATTTTTGGGAGGAAACTGCAGCACACGCACACAAGCACAGGGAGAATATGCAAACTCCACACAGTTAGGGCCGTAGTGGGAATCGAACCCATGACCTCAGTTCCGTGAGGCAGTAATGCTAACCATTACACCATCTGAACTTGGTTGGATCTGTCTTTCTGTGAAATGGGGTGCTTTGGGGTGGTAATTGGGTGGAAATAATGTGAGTGTATGGAAGCGTAGCCAAAGGTCCTTGCAATTCTGAGTCTTCAGTACGAGGCAGGGAAGTTTGTTTCTGACATATCTCTTGCACCCATCTTGGCACTAGTGCAAGTACAAATACTAATTATGACCGTTGCGGCGGCTGGTACAAAATCATGAGTGGCACGGCTTCCCGTCTGCAGACATACGAACACCCCCATTAGCCTTACTGTTTATCGCATTAGCATAAGGTAGTAAATCTGGCTTCCGACGCAACTACTGTACACCCACTTTGTGTGTGACTCAGAATTGGCCCCTTCATAGGATTTCATAGTGACCAGTGCGTGACATACTGGTTTGGCAGGGTGAAATTGTGGCTTTGTAGATCCCATAGTAAGATTTTGTTGCAGAATTCCCCACTCCCCACATCTTTCTCATGAATAACATGACATGTCAGACATTTCTTTCCTTTACCACTCACTATCCTGAGATATTTATATTGGCCGAGAGAGGAAAACCAGGAAACCCATAGAAGAGTATATTACACAAAGCTACTACTGCTGTAGTAAAAAAAAATAGCTAATGTATGGTTTAATACATTTGCATCACAAGTGCCAAGGTCATGGGCGAAGTGAGCGTGTGGAGAATAAATACAATGGATGGTTGCAGGTAGTAGGGAGCTACATTGTGCCATTGTAATAACATACAATGTATGTCCCTGATTGGACCAAACCATACCCATTTCAGTGATGCCATGACCCTTTAGTAAGTAAGCTACATCCAATTGGACCACTACAAATATGGACCATCTATAGAAAACCTGGAATGTTGGCATTTATGGAATAAATATGGTCATGTGAGATGAAAAAGTCTTATAAACTAACTTGATTCATCACGAAAAAATAATTGGCAGTGTATTTATTTTTTATTTATTATTGCTGCTTCCCCTCAACCTTTGTCTCAAAAATAGCTCAAACTTCTTAGATTAAAGTCTAGTTTGGGAAGGGACAGGTTTATCTTCTTTTTCTGTTGGTGCATGTCTTTTATGTACTGTTGTTTGTAAATGTATCACCTACATTTCCAGTTCTGCATAAGATACATAGGGCCTCATTTATCAACAAGTGATACTCTTGTTATCACTCGTTACTTATTTTAGATGGTTCAGCTAACTGTCATGTGTTTGAAAAATGACAGTTGCGAACTGATTGGTGGGAGCACCGTTTAATATTTGCAATGAGTAATAACAAGAATATCACTCATTGATAAATGAGGTCCATAAACACTGCTTTCCTTATATCAAGTGTGTAGCTCTTGCAAACAAGTGGATGCATCAGTCCATTAAACAAAAGTATAGTCATTAATGGACCTTAGAAGTCAGCAAAAATCCAAAATCTGCAACTGCACTATACATATACACATTTTCTTTTAAAAGTATTTTTTTAGTGGGGTTTACAATGTGGAAAACATTTCTGAAAGTTACCACGGATGGTGTGATTTGCACCATCTCTGGGTGTAGCCACAAATTCTTGATTCACTGTGAATTGTGGGCCTGATTCAGACCCGGACGCAAGCGCTGTGTGCTCGCAACCTTGTCAATGGTGGGCCGGTGCGCATGCGCACGACGGAGCCAGCTCCGTTGTGCGCATGCGCGGTTAGAGCCGAAATCTCTCTGGGGCTTGCGGCAACGAGACCCTACCACAAGGGTCTCGTCGCAAGCCCAATGGTCGCGATGGTCTTGACCATCGCGACCATCTTCCTGGCCGCTCGCTATAGCTGTGGGTGGTCACCCACAGCTATGCGAGCGGCCAGTAGGCCGTTCTAAAAAAAAAAAAGACCGGCCCTGTTTCAGAGCGAGCGCTCTGTCAGAGCGTCGCGCTCTGTGAGAGCGTCCGGCTCTTGAATCCTTGGACCTTCTCTCTAAGGAGACGGGGAGAGCTCCCTGATATTGTGGGGAAAGTAGGCATGCTTGTCCTAATTTCTGTGTTCATGTGTACCTAATAAATACATGTCATGAGAAGCAGAAGCTTAAATGCAATAGATACCGAAATAAGAATGATGGAATATCTACTTGTGGCCTCTGATGTCCCACCTTGGAGTAATGACAGAGTAGTACCTACCTAAATTAAGATTTTCTCCCAGCATACTTTTGTCTTATTATATACATTTTACAGAATCTAAACAGATACTGGAAATTACGTAAGCTTAAAAAAATATGAAATTATACATTGTTATATGTTGGCTCTGGAGATATTGAAGAAGGAAAAAAAAAAGACCTAAATAACTATTCTTTTGTCTACTCTATACACATTACCGAGTATTGTAAGGTTCTTCCTGTGCTTTCAACTGCACACAATAGTTTATCTTAAAAAAAATAGTATTTCCTGCAAATCGGTTTGCAATTAACGAACAAAAAATCTTAAGGAAGTTCCTAAAACATGCGCAACATATGTAATGCAGTTTAGGTTGTGAAAACTTTTCAGAAATATTTTAAATGACTTAGTGTAGAATAACCTCATTGGAAATTTTGTCACAGTGTTAAATTATAGATCATGGCTATGACAAGTATTTTGTGTACAGTGGTATTCTTCCTGGCAGTGTATGTTTATGCCATATATACTAATTATTGTTGCTTGTTTGCTTTACCTTTTCAAACTAATGCATAATCATCACAGTAAACGAATAATTGTTTTTGCCCTAATTAGCCATAATTGATGAGGTGTTTATTGAAGTGTTCCATGCCAAAATCACCATAGCCACGGTTCCTCATGAATGAGACAGCTGAACAGTTTTTGGTACTGTAGCTACTGAAAAATGTGGCCAAACAACCATTCAATGAGACCCAACAACAGTCGTCTATTGCATGTCTCTCTTTTTTTAGCAATAGTAAAAATATTAGCAACAGGGCCTGCCCAATATTTTTATAAATGACTTCAATCATGGGTTTTCATTGGCTCCTTTCCAATGAACTATTACTATTACTGTTACTATTCAATTTCAGTTGTGAAAGTGCCTTCTGTACGTACATTCCTCATTCTGGTGTTCCCTAGTGTCAAGTAATTGTATGAAGTTTGATGTTGAGAATATTGTGGTTTGAGTAAGTTTAGTGCAGGAGCCATGTGGTTCTAAATCATGTGACTGACTTCTCCAAATGACATGTTATGACCTAAACTCACTAAATACAACTTTTTCTTTTAATAGCATTTTGCGATTACGTTTGCGCTCAACTTTGAATAAGGTCTAAATATACACTGCTCAAAAAAATACAGGGAACACTTAAACAACACAATGTAACTCCAAGTTATTCACACTTCTGTGAAATCAAACTGTCCACTTAGGAAGCAACATTGATTGACAATCAATTTCACATGCTGTTGTGCAAATGGAATAGACAACAGGTGGAAATTATAGGCAATTAGCAAGACACCCCCAATAAAGGAGTGGTTCTGCAGGTGGTGACCACAGACCACTTCTCAGTTCCTATGCTTTTTGGCTGATGTTTTGGTCACTTTTGAATGCTGGCGGTGCTTTCATTCTAGTGGTAGCATGAGACGGAGTCTACAACCCACACAAGTGGCTCAGGTAGTGCAACTCATCCAGGATGGCACATCAATGGGAGCTGTGGCAAGAAGGTTTGCTGTGTCCGTCAGCATAGTGTCCAGAGCATGGAGGCGCTACCAAGAGACAGGCCAGTACATCAGGAGACGTGGAGGAGGCCGTAGGAGGGCAACAACCCAGCAGCAGGACCGCTACCTCCGCCTTTGTGCAAGGAGGAACAGAAGGAGCACTGCCAGAGCCCTGCAAAATGACCTCCAGCAGGCCACAAATGTGCATGTGTCTGCTCAAACAGTCAGAAACAGACTCCATGAGGGTGGTATGAGGGCCCGACATCCACAGGTGGGGGTTGTGCTTACAGCCCAACACCGTTCAGGACGTTTGGCATTTGCCAGAGAACACAAAGATTGGCAAGTTCGCCACTGGCGCCCTGTGCTCTTCACAGATGAAAGCAGGTTCACACTGAGCACATGTGACAGACGTGACAGAGTCTGGAGATGTCAAAGAGAACATTCTGCTGCCTGCAACATCCTCCAGCATGACCGGTTTGGCAGTGGGTCTGTAATGGTGTGGGGTGGCATTTCTTTGGGGGGTGCACAGCCCTCCATGTGCTCGCTAGAGGTAGCCTGACTGCCATTAGGTACCGAGATGAGATCCTCAGACCCCTTGTGATACCATATGCTGGTGCGGTTGGCCCTGGGTTCCTCCTAATGCAAGACAATGCTAGACCTCATGTGGCTCGAGTGTGTGAGCAATTCCTGAAAGACGAAGGCATTGATGCTATGGACTGGCCCACCCTTTCCCCAGACCTGAATCCAATTGAGCACATCTGGGACGTCATGTCTCGCTCCATCCACCAATTCCAAGTTGCACCACAGACTGTCCAGGAGTTGGCAGATGCTTTAGTCCAGGTCTGGGAGGAGATCCCTCAAGAATCCATCCGCCACCTCATGCCCAGGCATTGTAGGGAGGTCATACAGGCACATGGAGGCCACACACACTACTGAGCCTCAGTTTGACTTGTTTTAAGGACATTACATCAAAGTTGGAGCAGCCTGTAGTGTGTTTTTCCACTTTAATTTTCAGTGTGGCTCCAAAACCAGACCTCCATGGGTTAATAAATTTGATTTCCAATCATAATTTTTGTGTGATTTTGGTGTCAGCACATTCAACTATGTAAAGAACAAAGTATTTAATAAGAATATTTCATTCATTCAGATCTAGGATGTGTTATTTTAGTCTTCCCTTTATTTTTTTGAGCAGTGTATATTGAGTTGACCTGGACAAAATTTCATTACTTATCTAATCACCAATAGTTTTTCATGCACCAGCCAATCACATGCAGGTAGTGTGGGAAAAACCACTTGTAATTGGCTGATTGCCATATACTTTTCCGGATCAATTCAGTTAACTGTAATTACGCCAGAAGCTGTTATTGGTGGGTAATAGGATATTTTAATTTATTCCCTCTGCACTACATCATGAATGTAGGTTCAGTTATATAAATTCCTTCCTGGGCTTTACATATGTTTCTTGTCACTGTTATACTTATCACAAATATAGTACAGTAGACTAGATTATACTTTCATAGTGCATACCTAATTTAATTAGTAATAGGTGAGAACTAAGGGGCTGATTTTGACTGATTTTTGCTGGCAGCCATGGAAGCCAGATTTACTACCTAATGCTAATGTGAGAATCTGTTCAACTAATGCGAGTGTTCGTGAGTGTGTAAGTGCAAACCCGTGCCACACATTGATTTTACACTGGGCACGGCACAGTTATCATTAGTATTGGCATTTGCAATAGCACCATGTTAGATGCAAGAGATCATTCTGGAACAAGCTTCCCTTCCCCGTAAGCACAACCCAGATATGTACAGCGCTTTTAATACACATCCACAACACTCCCATGAAAGCTCCATGACACTCCCACAAGTCAGGGTGGTTACTTGTGATTGCATTGTCACTGCCCAGTTCCTGCCCCAAAAAGCCCAATTTCACAAAAAGACAGATCCAAACAAGTTTTAGTCAGACTCAGAATTAGATGAAGATACACAATATGTGTATATTCATTACTGCACATGTGCTGTATGCAAAACTCACCATTTGCATCTGTGCTAAGGTCCAACTTATTATTAGGCCCTAAATGAACAACTTAATAAGAGCTGTTAGCTCTGATATTATCTGGGTGTAATGTGCTCTCATGCAAGTGTACACACCATTGAGGGAACATAGATCTAGGCTGGTGACAGATCAAAAAAGACTGTGGTGTTCTTATGTCATGGTACAAGAAGCAGACACCATGTTCTATTAGAGGAACATAGGTGAAGCCAGGCAGTAACTCTCTCCCCCCCCCCCCCTCCCCAGAGGACAGGCTGCACTCTTCTCTTAAACACTGTACTGCATGATACATTTCTCTGACCTGAAACACAATAGGGCCTCACTGATTAATTTGATACAAACTGGAGTGGTAATATTTACATTTTAACTTAACAGTGCTGAAAACAGGAGATGGTCCTGATAGTAACATCTGCCAAGGTATTGTGTGACATTCAGGATCACTCTGTTGCAATAACCAGAGCTTTGGTAAAACTTGTATATCATAAATAACATACTTTTATACATACTTATCACTTACTTTAGATGTTACATTACATCATTTTAATTTGATTTTTGATCTGTCACAGTTTAGCAGTTGAATGTAGAGCCTCTTTATCGTCACAAAAATTGTCTAATTTCTTCGCACATATTTAGAGGTATTATCTGCCTCAATAGGCCATAACAAATTATACACATCTGAATGAACTGTGGGCCTGATTCAGATGCGCTCGCAAAAAGCGAGCGCTCGCTCTGAATCAGGGCGGGCGCTGTTTTTTTCTGTTGCGGCCTCCTGGCCACTCGCATAGCTGTGGGTGACCACCCACAGCTATAGCGAGCGGCCAGGATGATGGTCGCGATGGTCAAGACCATCGCGACCATCGGGCTTGCGACGAGACCCTTGGGGTAGGGTCTTGTGGCCGCAAGCCCCAGAGATCTTCTGGCTCTAATAGAGCCGGAAGCTCTCCCACTGACATCACCGGTGATGTCAGTGGGGCCGCCCACAAACGGCAGGCGTTCGCTTGGGTACGCCTATGTTTGTGAAGCCACCCCCCAGCCACGCCTACAAAATGGGGCGAGCTGTCGATCAACATCGACAGCCGCCTCTTTTGTAGTGAGTCCCGGAGCGAGTGCTTTTTGTGCTCACTCCGGGGCTCGCACACGTGCAGTGCACGCTCCGCGCGTGCTCACTGGGCCACCATCGACCCGCTTGCGAGCGGGTCTGAATCAGGCCCAGTATTTGAAATTTTGGTGCTCAGCAGGTCCTTTTTAAAAGACTTTTGAGCACTAAAACATTCAATTAATCAACATTTTATTTCAGTTAATGTACTGGCGCTCATCTAATATACAAGATTGTAGTAGCTCCCAAACTCTGGAACAGTATTCAGACATTAATTTCTGAAATGTTTTCACAAATGTATTCTTTTTTATGTTTTTGGAACAAGTTGTAAGAATTAAAAATAATACAATAAAAGATGCAGGTACTGTGTATCATTGAGTACTATCAGATAGAAAGCACTTATTCAGTATAGTCTTTAGATGGGAAACTCTCCATCACACTGAGGGCCTCATTTAGAGTGCACGTAATGCTGATGTTCACGTAGATGAGTAATTATTTGCTACTGCGCATGTGCATTATATTCTGAAAACCGTTATGGCACGTGCATTACCCTGAGTATACAGCAACACTGCACTGTTGCATTTGGGGCTGCTGATATCACAACTGACGAGGGAAAACCATCAGTGTTTGTGAGTGGTGACTGGGAGGTGGCCTGAAGAGAACGCATAAAATCCATCTCACGGGCATGCTATGGGAGTGTTACAGGTGTGTCAGTGAAAGCTGCTGCATTCCCAGATGCAGAGCTGCAACCACAGAGGTTCAGACTGAGATACTGCACCTTCCAGAGCTGTAACTAGACTTTTTGGTGCCCTGGGCTAGAAAGAGCATTGGCGCCCCACTATTTTTCAAATAGGGTCATGCCTGAAAAAGGGGTGTTGCCTCATGGGTAAGGGCCATAACAAATCTAATTTGTCCCGTACGATAATGACGGGGTACCAATCCCATTGTACACTGTTATCCAGGTGTACGAGAGCACTGGTGAAGCTGCACTGCAGCAGGATTTGTCCATTAGAACAGCGATGCACATGCCTGGAGTCAGCAGTGTAGATCACTGACTGAAGGTATAGAAAGAGAGCTACTTGTAGTGTATATGCAGCAAATATTAGCGGCAGGGAGATCAGTGTATGTACCCTGCTCCGTCAGCTGAACTCACTGGCAAGGGTACCTGAGGTGTTCTGGTAACACCTGGGTTAGAAATCAGTGGCAGTGTTCAGGGCTGTGATCAAAAATTGTGCGACAGATAGCTCCATGTGTAAGATGTCTGACTGCCATGTGAGAGGTGATAGGTTCAAGTACCAGATATGACAGTTTTTTTTAAATGTGTGTGTGTTAAATAAAAGAGGATGTGAGTGAAGGTGCCTCTGGAGGTGGCCAGATGTAAGGGGAGTCAGCCAGGCAGGAGATTGGGGTGGCCAGGAGATTACGGGAATAAAATAAGAGGAAGCTACAAGTGAGAATGATTTTAAACAGAAAATTGACAGGCCCAAACAGTGCCCCCTGCGGTACCCGGTGCAGTGGCACATGTCGCACCATCCTAGTTATGGCCCTGGCACCTGCAATAGGGCTGGTGCAAGTGTTGATAGTGCAGGAGATGGTGCGCCAATCGTGGAGCGTCTAGAGCCACTGGCGGTGTTGACGCTTGTGCCGGCACTGAAAGCGGGCGTCTCAGAGCTTCTGTTGCATGCTAGTATAAAAGGGGAAAGCTGAAACTAGCATTTGCATATTATCAGCACTGCAGCTTCGTTAAAAGATGCAGCCACTTCGGTAACTCTGTGCACCTCTAAATCAGACCCTGAAATTGTTGTAAAAAAAATAGTGACAGTGAGCTAAATGGCTGGGGAAGCACTGGCTAGTATCAGAGCCAGATTTACAGATACATACAGTATATGGACCTGAGGGTTCATGAGGGCATTACACAAAGGTACAGCAGGTTATAGCGCTGGACATTTTGTGTGTTTTCATCAGGGATGTGCGGAAGGTAGCTAGGGGAGGCAGTGCCTCACCTGACATACACTTTTTACTCCAGAGTTTTGTCTATAAAAATTATTAGAATAATACAAAGAAGATATTTATATTTTCTTTACATTTTTCTAATAATTTTATAGTCAAAACTCTGGAGTATACCTAAGTATGACAGGAAAGGCTCTGCCTCACCTGACCGCACATCAGTGAAAGAAAGGTGTGCACCTGTGTTTAATTCAACATCTGGTGTGTCTTCTAACCTAGTACATTTATGGGAAAGCCATTTGTATGCGCACAAATATAAATGTGATAAAAGCATCTAAAAGTATAACAGTGACATAGTTAATATAGACAGTCCTGATCCTAAAATTCATGAATAAATTAAGGCAGGAATATAAAGTGAAGTCTTTAGATTTAACACTACATGCATTCCACAAAACTGCGAGTAAGCTTGCACGTGATCTTACACCTATGTCTGTCTAGATTGTTACAGTTGCACGTAATAAAATGCACATCTGTCTATATTCATGTGATCCCCTTCACTTGGTACAAAATTCTCCTAGAATTTCCCCTTAAATTACCATTGCATGTACCACTGCAGAATTAATTAACTAATTGATGCTCTCATCAATTATGTCAACATAGAAAACTGTAATAATACATGAGTGAGAATTTTGAGAGCAGACCATTTTGTACCAGCTGGCCATGGTCTGTATGCAGAAGTTAATATAGACTCTCATTATGTTAATGCAGGGATATGGAGAAACTCTGGATAGTCACTTGTTTTGTTATACCATCTCTAATTAAAAAAGCAACAATGTGGTAAACTTACTAAGTAGCGGTTTGCAAATCCGTCACTTCAAAACAGCAACATTGTGGTTTGTTTTCAATAAAATAGCCATTTGTTATTTCCTGCTAAAAACTCAGAGAAGGGCGTTAGTACATTTACCCCACCGTTTGGAGTCACCATCATTGCTGTTAGGAAGAATGCACATTTAAAGTACTGTTTTTGTGACAATAATCCAGGTAGCAGGGAGCATTTCCAGCTGTAGCTTTGAACTTGTAGTGTGTTCTGATAGCAATTCCATGGGTAGAGTTTGGAAAAAGATCCCTGTGCCAGCTATTGTGTTGTCACACCTGCAGAACTGCATATATCAATTAAGGCATTTTTTAAAGGAAAGAACATGACATTTTTAATAAGATGATTCACATTCAAAACAACTCACTATCCATCGATCTCTCATGATTACACTGTGTTTAGAACACACTCATACCTCTTAAGTCACATTGGGGGAGATGTACCGAACCTTGGAGAGATAAAGTGGAGAGAGATATAGTAACAACCAATCCACTTCTAACTGTCATTTTACAGGCTAGAGGGTCTATGTACTAAGCCTTGGATGGAGATAAAGTCCCAACCAATCAGCTCCTAACTGCTATGTCACAGGCTGTTTGAAAAATGACAGTTAGGAGGTGATTGGTTGGGGCTTTATCTCCGTTTACTTTACCTCTATCTAAGGTTTAGTACATAGACCCCTGTGTTTGAAAAATGACAGTTAGGAGCTGATTGGTTGGTACTTTATTTCTCTCCACTTTATCGCTCTCCAATGCTTAGTACATCTATCCCATTATATGATAGCCTTTTACATCTGAGACATTTTCTCACACTCATATTTGCATTTTACACAGACGAGTTTGTTTACTAACATTGCATGCACCAGCAATTGGTTTGTTTTTTATCTGTTGAAAGTAATTTAGATGATCAAAGAAAGCGTCTGATTGCTTGTTTTAGTTTACTGTAAGTGTTGCACCTAATTGCAGTATTAAGACCTGTGGAACTTAAAGTAGTATAACAGCTGAAACAGTTATGAAATCCTTTGCTTCTAAAATAAATAAAAATGTTATTCTAATACAGGCTGAGTCAAATGCAACATCACAGCCGTACTATTATCTTTATTTATAATCACCACAATGATTCCACAGCTCAAACTAGGAGAATACAACTGATTGTAAGTTACATAAGTACAAACTAATACATATAAGTGAACAGTTTCACATAAAGAATTCCAGTGTGAAATTAGCATGAGTATGTAGAGAAGGCATAGGGGAGAAGGCAATGCTCGCACCAGCTTACAATCTATAACAATACAGTAGGTGGCCACAATAGGGAGAAGAAAGTAGTTGATGGCAGAGAATGCAGAGTTAGGAGAAAGCTAATAAGCTAGAATGAAAAAATAGTTTTAAGAGCAGGCCTGAAGGTTGTGAGACAGAATGAGAGAGTAATGGACCATGGGAGGTCATTCCAGAGGATCGGAGCAGGGTGGGAAAAATTCTCAATACAAGAGTGGGAAGAGGTTATTAGGGAGGAGGTGTGGCTGCAGTCATTGGCAGATAGTCAGGGTGTATGTGAGGAAATGAGGCTAGAGATGTATGGAGGAGATGTGACTGAGGGCCTGATTCAGCATGGATCACTATTCTGCTTATACGTACGCACCGCAGTTGCTAATATCAGCAGTGCTATTTAAATGTTTGCATTCACATTGCATTCGCATCCTGACTTACTCCCTTTAATCACATCCGTATACTAGGGCAACATAGCGAAACCATCGGTAACATCGGACCCATATGCACACTTGCACAAGCCCTGACCTTACTCAGAAAGTGCTAACATCCACACATGCTATCAGTGCTATGGCTGCTTATGGCCATGCAGTGGCTAATTTTTGCACGCCCCTGCAACTGTGTTGAAACGCACTGGCATGCCTGCATTTACCCGAACACCACTCCCAAGGGACGGACTGGGGCTGTGTATCAGCCTGGCAGTCCGCCCTGCACTCGCGTGTGAAGGATGGCGTGGTTAATGCAAGGGGGTGTGCAGCGAATCACAGGGGCTGGCCTTGCGGCATGCCCCCATCTCTTCCCGGGCTAGTACAGCCACCACTGGCCCATACACGCCTCCACCCCTTCCATCTCCGTGATATCATAATGACTCCGGAGCCGTTGGGTGGAGGGTGGTGGGACTCTTCCTTCTCCCCTCCTCGAGCCGATCATTAGGCTGTCAGCCCTTCTGGCATATGCCAGACATGCCCGATGGCTAGTGCGGCCTTGACCTCCCCTCACCACTCACAAATGGCACTTCCTGTCAATCACTCTGCTCTGGGTCTATCAAACGCAGTTCCCATCACAATTGCTAGTTTGCGCACGTGCACTGCGATGCATACACATGTGCAGTGCGAATTAATCGACCGATTGCACGTGTATTAGCAACTGCGTTCCTTGCTGAATCAGGTCCTGAGAGCTTTGTAGGTGAGGGAGAGAACTTCAAATTTGATTCTGAGGATGATAGGGATCCATTGGAGTGACTGGTAGATGGGGGAAGCAGAGATAAAGTGATGACAGAGGAAAATAAGGTGGGCAGCAGAGAAGTATAAGATGAAGGAGAGTGAGTCTGGTGTTGGGAAGGCCAGAAAGGAATAGATTACAGTACGCTAGCAATGTTACGACAGTTATAGTACTAAAGATTCCAGAGTAAGGAAGTAAAATCTGACTTGGGACCCCAACTCTTTTTAGTTGTGAATTCTGCAGGAGGGCATTTGCTGATGTAATACACAATACTCCTCATATCTAAATTGTCCTAAAACAATTGTTTTTACCTATCCAGTAAATATTGGGATTGATCCCATTTGTATTAGCAGGGCTATAGCACAAAAGAATAGGGACACATTTGTTTCTAGAAAAGGTGGCAATTCCACTTATAACAGCATAACAGGTCTTGCTAGTGTTTTTGTGACAGTAAACTGAATGAAAGCGCCAAGGAGCTCGGAGCCAGGATTGTCTACACGGATCCAATGAGACCCCAGAGACCAATAAACCAGTGTTTTGATGTAACATCCTTCCTATCAGTCTTTGGAGATGTTGCATTTTATACGAAATGTAAGTGTTGTATGACTTTTAATTAATGCTAAATGCTCCAAGTTAAAAGGCCATTTTAGAGTTTAGGAATCCCCAAGCATACTTACATAAGTTAAAAAAAAAAAAAGCGAGGCAGTCCGTAAAAAATGAATCATTGCCATACACTGCACTGTTTGTATATGTTTCAGTGTATCCAGGCAAAGACTTTTAACTTTCCATCCTACAGTTCTAGCTGTAGTTTCCTGAATGCCAGCCAGGAAAGTTTGTGTAGATTTGGCAGAGATGCGGTGGGAAGGCTAGCTGAGGAGTAGCTTGAGTGCTAAAACAGACTTTTTTTTTATAGACAGAGAACTGAAACTCCTTCCTTTGTTTCACTGCAAAAATCTAAATACATGGCCAGAGAGATTGATATCAAAGCCTATTGTACAAGATCTGGGTTTCCATTGCTTTTACACCACTTTGGCAAATGTAATCTGATATCTTCAGCTGCAAAACCGATTAGTGACTGTTCTTAATTTATCCATATGCTAATGCTTCAGCTATTCACTATTTTGTTCCTTTGGCTGAGAGCCATTTATTTTTAGTCTCTTGAGTAGGGTCTGACAAATTCAGATAACACAATGACTTTATGTTTCTTTCAGTAAGAAAACAAGGTCAGTTTCCTTCATTTATTAATTGAACAACGTCAATATCCACGTGGTACACATAGAATGTCCGAATTGTGATGTTATCTTTTCACATACTGGATACTTTCATGGAATGTAAGAAGGAGAAATACCTAAGGTTGTATTCCCTTGGAGAAAGTAACAGCTTTTTATTACTAATTGAGGAATTTATCACGTTTACATCTATTACAGTAGCACACTGTCACAATTTACTTATGAAATGGGATTTCCTTGGAAACTTCCATAGTTTGACTGTTATTTCCAAAATGATTCTCCAAAATAAATCCAAAACCAAAAGTTCAGCAAATAAAGTATTATATCATTCTATATTAAGGAATACGTTGAATTAGTAAACATTAATGACTAATGATATATACTGACTAGTATGAAGAACTGATTGAATTGGCGTTTCATCATCACATATATATATATATATATATATATATATATATATATATATATATAAGTATTAAAACCATGAGAACATTCTTGTCTCTTTGAAATATAGCTATATTACATAGACCTAGCCTGTGTGCATCTGACTATTAAGCTTTGCTTGGTGTAAGCAGTTTTTGTTTCCGTGGAAACAAATTCTAACTACCACTAATTGAAGGGAATGTGTAGCCTGCAGCAAGTGAAGAACAGACTCCACCGCAGCACGGGATCTTTTCCAAGGAGATGCAGATTGTTTACATGTTCAATTGTATAACAAACAAAAGGAAAACAGACGAGTGTCTGTATTAGGACTTGAATAGGACACACACACATCAAATTCTACTCATATTTCAGTTACAACACATTGTTTAAATGACAGCACTCATTAATTGAAAGTTTGCAATATGTTTTTATAAAGTAATTATTGAAATTCATAATTTATTTAATAAAACACTTTTTTCTGTTGATATGTGATGCTCCCCCTCTACTATTATGCTAGTCTGTTTTATTGTAACCTGTAGATGTCGTTGTTGTTACTGCTGCCAATATGTAGGTGGCAAATGTGACTAATAGATCTTCATAAATAGCAAAATAGTAAAGATAAACTACTAGTTATGCTCCAAACAATATGTTTTTTCTAAGTAATTACATTGCAATGCTTTATTTACTTGTAAACAACACTTTTCATAGTTATAATTAATGATAGCTTTTCTTTAAAATATTTTCTGCCTAATCTAAAATGTAAGTGGGCAAACAACAAATTTTACAAACAAATACATTTCTAACATGAAATATAGAGCAATGTTTCAGTTTAAGGTGAAAATATGTTCCTATTGCTAAAATGTCCGAGTATATTGATTACCACATACCAGGTAACTCATTCCAGCGCATGTGATTGTTTATATGTGCACAGATAACAATTGTTCCTTGCTGCCACCAATGAGAATTGATTCATGCTTGCTAACATTCTGGCTGCTCCTTCTAGGGGAGCGCCGACGGACATCTTACCATGCATTTGTGAGTGGAGCGGGGACGTCATTTTGGCCCCTCCCCTGCTACACAATGCCTAGATTACCGGCATTGTGAGACAGGGGGCGGAGCCAAAATGACGCGATTCAACATCAATCGCATCATCAGCCACCAGAGTTTCGGGAGGCTCCCGGCCAAGGGTAGGCAAATATGAATTGATTTAAACTGCACATTTTACAATACCATAAAGTTAGTCCTGGGATGGTGCTACCATTAGGTGAATCTAGGCAGTTGTATAGGTCATCAATTAGAGGGCACCAAGAACATTGAATAAGTGACAAAAAGAGGTACAAAGAGAAGATGACACCTCACCCCTCCTGCCTTCTAAGGTAAGCAGCAATGGTGGGGATGCAATGTGAGCATGGGGGGTGCTTCTGATTGGATGGGTAGCATGCTCCCAGTGATTGTGTTGTCCTTGAGTTTAATATACTATGCTATAGAGTAGGGGTGTGCAACGGCCACTTTTCGTGTTTTGTGTTTTGGTTTTGGATCTGGATCTTTCTTCGTGTTTTGGATCTGGATTGGTTTTGCCAAAACCACCCTTCCGTGTTTAGGGTTCTGGGTTTTGTGTTTTGGATCTGTATTTTTTTGAAAAAAAGCATAAAAACAGCTAAAATCACAGAATTTGTAGGTTTTTCTGCTCCTATGCTATTATTAACCTCAATAACCTTAATTTCCACTCATTTCCAGTCTATTCTGAAGACCTCACACCTCACAATAGTGTTTTTATGTCCAAAAGGTTGCACCGAGGTAGCTGGATGACTATGCTAAGTGACACGAGTGGGCGGCACAAACACGTGACCCATCTAGGCGTGATACTGCAGTGGCAGACAGGATGGCAGTTTGAAAAACTAGGCCCCAAACTGTACATAATGCAAAGAAAAAAAAGAGGTGCAAGATGGAATTGTCCTTGGGCCCTCCCACCCACCCTTATGTTGTATAAACAGGACATGCACACTTTAACAAACCAATCATTTCAGCGCCAGGGTCTGCCACACGACTGTGGCTGAAATGATTGGTTCGTTTGGGCCCCCACAAAACAAGCTGGCAATTAATCTGTCCCTGCACAAACTGGCTCTACGGAGGCAAGATGTCATCCTCATCCTCCTAATCCACCGATTCCTCACCCTCTTCAGTGTGTACATCCTCATCCTCACAAAGTATTAACTCGTCCCCACTTGAATCCACCACCACAGGTCCCTCTGTACGTTCTGGAGGCTGGTCTCCCTGGAAGAGCTGATAATTCATTTTGATGAACATCATCTTCTCCACATTCTGTGGAAGCAACCTCCTACGCCTTTCGCTGACAAGGTTCCCGGCTGCACTAAACACTCTTTCGGAGTACACACTGGAGGGGGGGCAACTCAGGTAAAATAGAGCCAGTTTGTACAGGGGCCTCCAAATTGCCTCTTTTTCCTGCCAGTACAGGTATGGACTGTCTGACATGCCTACTTGGATGCTGTCACCGATGTAATCCTTCACCATTCTGTCAATGGTGACAGTATCATATGCAGTAACAGTAGACATGTCAGAAATTGTTGCCAGGTCCTTCAGTCCGGACCAGATGTCCAAACTTGGTCCTGCCTGCCCTGCATCACCGCCAGCGGGTTGCTTAGGATACCTAAGTTTTTTCCTGGCAGCCCCAGTTGCGGGAGAAAATGAAGAAGGAGCTGTTGACGTGTCACGTTCCGCTTCAGCTGACAGTGTGTTCACCAGCAGGTCTTTGCACCTCTGCAGGCTTGTGTCGGCCAGAAAGAGAGACACCACATAGGCTTTAAACCTAGGATCGAGCACGGTGGCCAAAATTTAATGGTCTGATTTCAACAGATTGACCACCCTGGAATCCTGGCAAAGCAAATGAAGGGCTTCATCCACAAGTCCCACATGCTGAGCGGAATCGCTCCGTCTTAGCTCCTCCTTCACTTTCTCCAGCTGCTTCTACAAAAGCCTGATGAGGGGAATGACCTGACTCAAGCTGGCAGTGTCTGAACTGACTTCACGTGTGGAAAGTTCGAAGGGCTGGAGAACCTTGCGCAACATGGAAATCATTCTCCACTGCGCTTGAGTCAGGTGCATACCCCCTCCTTTGCCTATGTCATAGGTGGATGTATAGGCTTGAATGGCCTTTTGCTGCTCCTCCATCCTCTGAAGCATATAGAGGGTTGAGTTCCACCGCGTCACAACCTCTTGCTTCAGGTGATGGTGGGGCAGGTTCAAGAGTGTTTGCTGGCGCTCCAGTCTTCGGCACGCAGTCGCTGAATGGCGAAAGTGGGCAGAAATTTTTCGGGCCACCCAAAGCGTCCTCCACGCCCCTGTCGCTTTTCAGAAAATTCTGCACCACCAAGTTTATTGTGTGAGCAAAACATGGGACGTGCTGGAATTTGCCCAGATGTAATGCCCGCACAATATTGGTGGCGTTGTCAGATATCACAAATCCCCAGGAGAGTCTAAGTGGGGTAAGCCACTGGGCGATGATTTCCCTCAGTTTCTCTAAGAGGTTGTCGGCGGTGTGCCTCTTACTGAAACCGGTGATACACAGCGTAGCCTGCCTTGGAACGAGCTGGCATTTCTGAGATGCTGCGACTGGTGACACTGCTGCTGTTGCTGCGTAAGGTGATACATCTACCCAGTGGGCTGTCACAGTCATATAGTCCTTAGTCTGCCCTGTTCCACTTGTCCACATGTCCGTGGTTAAGTGGACATTGGGTACAACAGCATTTTTCAGGACACTGAGGAAACTTTTTCAACAATTTCTGTACAGTCTCGGTATCGCCTGCCTAGTGAAGTGGAATCTAGACGGGATTTGGAACCGGGAACACACTACCTCCATCAATTGTCTAAATCCCACTGCACTAATGGCGGATACCGGACGCACGTCTAACACCAATATAGCAGTCAAGGCCTCAGTTATACGTTTTGCTTCAGGATGACTGCTGTCGTACTTCATCCTCCTCGCTAAGAACTGTTGGAGGGTCAATTGTTTAGTAAAAGTAGTGGTGTTCCTACTTCCTCTCTGGGATGATGAACGACTCCCAGCAGCAACAGCAGCAGTGGCAGCAGGAGGCGTAGCAATGCAGGATCCTCCGGAGGAATCCCGGATAGGAGAGTCAGTCATGCCAGTGACATGGCCTGCAGGACTACTTCCGATCCTGACTAAGGAGGAAATTGACGAGGAGGGTGTTGACGGTGTGGTTTGCAGGCGCTTGGATACAACAGGACAACGGGATTTAGGTGTCCCTGGACTGCTTACAGTCTTAGCCAAAGTTTCTGAACTTAACAGTAACTTATTATTAACGCGCTGCAGGTGCCGTATAAGGGAGGATGTTCCTAGGTGGTTAACGTCCCTACCCCTACTTATTCCACCTTTACATAAGGTACATATGGCAAGACAGTTGTTGTCATGATTTGGATAGAAATATTGCCAGACCAAAGAGGTGGAATGTTTGGTCTTCTTCCCAGGCATGACCGTGATGGGCTTTTTCATCCCACGGACAACAACTGTCTCCCCCGGAGCCTGATTTAAACAAACCACATCACCATCAGAATCCTCCTCGCCATCTTCCTCCTCAGTGCCAGCTACACCAGTATCCTCATCCTGTTGTACTTCAACAGTGACATCTTCAATTTGCATATCAGCAAGTCGACTGTGGGTGCTCCTTTCAGCACTTGCAGGGGGCGTGCAAATGGTGGAAAGAGCCACCTCTTCCCATCCAGTGCTGGGAAGGTCAGGCATCGCAACCACCACCACACTTGGACTCTCCTTGGGGATTTGTGATATCTTCTTAGAAAGCACAGTTCTTCTCTGTGCTTTTGCCAGCTTAACTCTTTTGATTTTTTTAGTGGGAGGAGGGCTTCCATCGTCATGTGAAGCTGAACCACTAGTCATGAACATACTAGGGATCGACCTTAGCCGTTCCTTGCCACTCCGTGTCGTAAATGGCATATTGGCAAGTTTACGTTTCTCTTCAGCTGATTTAAATGTTTTTTTCAAGGTCATTTTCCTGAACTTTGTCATTTGGGATTGTATGTGCCCTCTATTATGACATTGGGCATCGGCCTTGGCAGACGACGTTGATGGCATGTTATCGTCTAAGTCATGACTAGTGGCAGCAGCTTTAGCACTAGGAGGAAGTGGTTCTTGATCTTTCTCTATTTTATTTTTATCAGAGAAAGTTTGGTCCTCCATTTATGTTATATCGATTTGATATATACGTGCGGCTAAACACAGAAAATATTTTTTTATTTTTGCTGGAGAGTAGTGCACTTTGTAGGTTACACCAGCCTTTAAGAAATGAGCCAGCCAGCTCTTTACTTATGGGACACAGGCGCACGCTTGGAGCTGCTCCTTTGTTGATGCACGTGCGGCTACTGTGCACACAATTCACAAACACAGAAAATATATATTTTTTTGGTTTGGAGTGTACTTTGGGGGTTACAGCACCCTTTAACGGTCAAGCCAGCCGGCCCTTTACTTATGACACAGGCGCACGCTTGGCACTACTTTGTTGATGCACGTGCGGCTACTGCGCACACAATTCACAAACACAGAAAATAATTTTTTTTTTGGTTTGGACTGGAGTGTACTTTGGGGGTTACAGCACCCTTTAACGGTCAAGCCAGCCGGCCTTTTACTTATGACACAGGCGCACGCTTGGCACTACTTTGTTGATGCACGTGCGGCTACTGCGCACACAATTCACAAACACAGAAAATGTATATTTTTTTGGTTTGGAGTGTACTTTGGGGGTTACAGCACCCTTTAACGGTCAAGCCAGCCGGCCCTTTACTTATGACACAGGCGCACGCTTGGCACTACTTTGTTGATGCACGTGCGGCTACTGCGCACACAATTCACAAACACAGAAAATAATTTTTTTTTGGTTTGGACTGGAGTGTACTTTGGGGGTTACAGCACCCTTTAACGGTCAAGCCAGCCGGCCCTTTACTTATGACACAGGCGCACACTTGGCACTACTTTGTTGATGCACGTGCGGCTACTGCGCACACAATTCACAAACACAGAAAATAATTTTTTTTTTGGTTTGGACTGGAGTGTACTTTGGGGGTTACTGCACCCTTTAACGGTCAAGCCAGCCGGCCCTTTACTTATGACACAGGCGCACGCTTGGCACTACTTTGTTGATGCACATGCGGCTACTGCGCACACAATTCACAAACACAGAAAATAATTTTTTTTTTGGTTTGGACTGGAGTGTACTTTGGGGGTTACAGCATCCTTTAACGGTCAAGCCAGCCGGCCCTTTACTTATGACACAGGCGCACGCTTGGCACTACTTTGTTGATGCACGTGCGGCTACTGCGCACACAATTCACAAACACAGAAAATAATTTTTTTTTTGGTTTGGACTGGAGTGTACTTTGGGGGTTACAGCACCCTTTAACGGTCAAGCCAGCCGGCCCTTTACTTATGACACAGGCGCACGCTTGGCACTACTTTGTTGATGCACGTGCGGCTACTGCGCACACAATTCACAAACACAGAAAATAATTTTTTTTTTGGTTTGGACTGGAGTGTACTTTGGGGGTTACAGCACCCTTTAACGGTCAAGCCAGCCGGCCCTTTACTTATGACACAGGCGCACACTTGGCACTACTTTGTTGATGCACGTGCGGCTACTGCGCACACAATTCACAAACACAGAAAATGTATATTTTTTTGGTTTGGAGTGTACTTTGGGGGTTACAGCACCCTTTAACGGTCAAGCCAGCTGGCCCTTTACTTATGACACAGGCGCACGCTTGGCACTACTTTGTTGATGCACGTGCGGCTACTGCGCACACAATTCACAAACACAGAAAATAATTTTTTTTTTGGTTTGGACTGGAGTGTACTTTGGGGGTTACAGCACCCTTTAACGGTCAAGCCAGCCGGCTTTTTACTTATGACACAGGCGCACGCTTGGCACTACTTTGTTGATGCACGTGCGGCTACTGCGCACACAATTCACAAACACAGAAAATAATTTTTTTTTTGGTTTGGACTGGAGTGTACTTTGGGGGTTACAGCACCCTTTAACGGTCAAGCCAGCCGGCCCTTTACTTATGACACAGGCGCACGCTTGGCACTTCTTTGTTGATGCACGTGCGTCTACTGCGCACACAATTCACAAACACACCAAAAATATTATTGTTTTAGCACTTGGGGGGAGCACCCCTGATGGACAGAGCACCCCCTCGACAACATTACAGCACCCCTTTAGGACTGGGACACTGCACAGGACTTTGGAGTGGACACAGCCCCTATGGAGAACTGACTGCACAACACAGTCCAGCCGGCCCCTATGGACTTTGAAGTAGTGGACACAGCCCCTATTAACAACAGCAGCACAGCACAACACAGCCAGCCCCTATGGACTTTGAAGTAGTGGACAACAGCAGCACAGCGCAGCTCAGCACAGCACAACACTACTCTGCACTACACTACACTATACTACACAGCCCAGCCAGCCCTAACTCCCACCCTCCCTCTTCACTGTCCACAGCCGAGTGAGAAAATGGCGCCGACGCGGGTACCTTATATAGGTTCCAAAACCCGCGAGACTCGGAAGGCGGGATGATGACGTTTTGCCTCGATTTCAGATCCGAGTCAGGCGGGAAAAGTCGAGCCTGACTCGGATCTGCCTCGGATTGGGGGGGCTCGGGGGGGTTTGGATTTCAGAAATCCGAACCCGCTCACCCCTACTATAGAGTAGTTTGTTAAATAAGTGCTTTCTTTTTTGTTGTTGTTAATTTCTACATATAAAGTATGTAACAAATTCAATGTATTATTACTGTGAGGATACCAGCTTGTTAGAATATCAATTTACAGGGATATCTCTGTATTTAGAGGGTTGAAAGGCACACCATAGGCAAACACAGGGGGGGGGGGTTCTGGTTGCCTGGAAACCCCCCTTCCCAGCCCACACCATGACCACAATAGAAATAGTAATATAATAGAATATTACTAATGCTGCATGTTCTTCTCAGTATCACAAATGAAATAATTAGCACCACCTGTGGATCTTTTAACATGTCAGCCAGTAATAAATACACCTGTGTATCAATTAGGAGATCTGGAAAACATGCACTGTTAGGGGTGCACTGCTGTAGACCATCAATAGGGTTAATTATTAATACCATATAATAATACACTAGTGCATTAGGAGACTAATATGTACATACAGTATATGTCCAGGGCAGTGCTAGCTTCTGCTGCTCCTCCAGACTTCTGGACTTGATCCCATAGTCTGGAATGGAGCCCACATCTGAAATAAAAACATTCAGCTCAGGCAGGATGGCGCTAATGCTGCATCTAATGGCTTACTGTGATCACTGGTCCTGTATATTTAATTATAATTATGACACTCAAAACAATTTGTTTGATGAATATTAAAGCTGGATAAGTGCTAATTTTGCCCTCTTCATGGACTGGCCACACTCATAAAATCAAGCATTTGCCACTGCACACAAGAGGCTTAGGAAAGATACAACACTATCTTTATTATATCCTGCAAATCAGAATACAATTAAACAGCACTATACAGAATAACCAAACAAGTAACCAGGTAGATCTGCTCCCTGGTACCGTCTTGTCTGTTCGGTTCTGACCCAGCTTGTCGACTACGTCTTCATCGTACTCCACTCCATCCAGAGTATAGCAGCACCTGTATTAGGGAACCTAATCTGAGGGCCGCGACCTACGTGTCAGTACAAATTTCCTTGCGGGGGTCCCTGGTGAATAACGCTGGCACTTTAGACTCCGCACCTCAGTAATAGATCGTATTTCATTTATGATTTTTTAATTCCGCATGAGTCCAATTCCCGGTAAGAGTCTGCTTTGGCATGACAATACACATGACAAGCACAGGGACAGACACTTAACGTGGGTGGAGTTGGTCTAAGTGGAGACTGTTTTTCTCATGGACAACTTTACATGGCCCTTTTGCATGTCACGTCAAAACTAATTCTTTTTGTGTTGACTTCAGGAGGAAAAACAACTAATGTCATTTACAAGGCAATATTATAAGACCTCAGTTTAAAAAGACAATCGCCATAAATTCAAAATTGCTCCTGTGTGAAGCCGGGGTGGGTCTCTAGTATATATATATATATATATATATATATATATATATATATATATATAAGTCATTACTGAACCAAGTGCAAGAATCCCAAAAGTAGGTTGTGACAAAAGAAAATGGTACATTGCGTGTACACAGAGGTTTCCCAGCGTTGGGCCATCCTGGCAAGGGTAAGTCTAGTGGCGTCTCCGTGTCACGGCTGTCTGGGCGCCACCATCTTGTGTTTGGCTATGTGACATAGCAGGCCAATCATCTGTGGGTCACCTGCTCTCTCTGGCCTATCACGTTCCATTACTGGGTACTTAAGGGTGTTTGGAGTGCCCTATAGTTGCCAGTGCAACGTGTTCACAGCGTCAGCTGTTTGAGGAACCTTAGACTTGTGCTCCGGTGCTTGCCTTAGCTCCTTGTCAGCCTCCGGCTCCCTGCATAGCCTGCACCACTCTGCCTTGCCCTGCACTCCACTGGGATTAGCCCTGCACCTTCCACTAGACCCACTCCTGCCTGAACCTGTCTCCTCAGTTAACCCATTCCTGCGCAGCCATCATCACAGCATTACCGGATTCTCCTTTCAGCCATCATCACAGCATTACCGGATTCTCCTTTCAGTCACCATCACAGTATTTCCGGATATCCCTCTCAGCCACTATTCAGCATACCAGGATATCCACTTCACTCTTACAGTCTATCTGGATTCACCTCATTCATCTCTGTCACTGATCTGGACATTAGTTTATTCCCACTCACTACAGTTCCCTCCTGCCACATATATTAGTTGTTATTAATGGACTTTAGTTTATCTTATTGCTCATGTCTACCAACATTCATTAAATAACCCACCATGCAGTTTAAACCTGTTCCGGTATCTACTCCTGTTGCCATTCCGGGTCCACAACAAACACAGGGCCTGATTCAGACCCGCTCGCAAGTGCATAGCGCTTGCAAGCGGGTCAATGGTTGCCCAGTGCGCCCGCACGAGCCCCGGAGCGAGGACAAAAAGCACTCGCTCCGTGGCTCACTACGAAAGGGGCGGCTGTCGATGTTGATCAACAGCTCGCCCCGTTTTGTAGGCGTGGCGAGGGGGTAGCTTCACAAATGGAGGCGTTCCCATGCGAACGCCTGCTGTTTGTGGACGGCCCCACTGACATCACCAGTGATGTCAGTGGGATAGCTTCCTGCTCTATTAGAGCCAGAAGATCTCTGGGGCTTGCGGCCACGAGACCCTACCACAAGGGTCGCGATGGTCTTGACCATCGCGACCATCATCCTGGCCGCTCGCAATATCTGTGGGTGGTCACCCACAGCTACGTGAGCGGCCAGGAGGCCGCTCCAAAAAAAAAACGCCCTGATTCAGAGCGAGCGTCCGGCTCTGAATCAGGGCCACAGTCCCTAACAAATTGTATCTATTGTCCTAACCACAAAACACTCATTAGTCTTTGTTTACCAATCAATGACGCTATAATTTCTTTCTTGTACACTAAGAGCTTGTACAGGTTGAGTCTCCCATATCCAAATATTCCAAAACACAGAATATTCCAAAATACAGAATTTGTTTTAGCATGACCGAGATAGTAAATCATTTGCTTTTTGATGGTTCAATGTACACAACCTTTGTTTAAGGTGCAAAATTATTAAAATATTGTATAAAATTACTTTCACGCTTTGTGCATAAGGTGTGTATGAAACAAATTAATTTCATGTAGGAGCCACAAAATTATTGAAAATATTGTATAAAATTACCTGCAGGCTATGTGTATATGGTGTATATAAAACAAATGCATTCTGTGTTTAGATTTGGGTCCCATTCCCAAGATATCTCATTATCTTATGCAAATATTCCAAACTACGGAATTTTCCGATATCCAAAATACGGTATATTCTGATATCCAAAATACCCCTGGCATTTTGGATATGGGAGACTCAACCTGTACACACAGATGCTTTGTATCCATAGTATATTGTGGCATATCATTGGAAAAATAAACTTATGCTTTGTTCCTTGACCATATATCTAAATCAGACCTTGAGTAAAGTACAGTATACATATTTCCGATTGCTACTATTAAGAGAGTTATTTGACTTTTTTGTTTATGAAAAATATGTATTTTTCCATATAGTAACCGCGTGGCCGGCACAGGGCGCAGAAAAGCCCTGTTACTGCCCTGTTGATTAATGTATATGACAATTTTTGGCATGCAAATTTCTTCCCCATTCTATTTTCCAAGTAATGGATCATTATCACTTGACATAGTTGGCAGTCTAACCATATAAGAAGTTAAAAGTATTGCATACAATTATAACCTAACAATCAATGTTGGTCAAAATAGTTGTATTGGTTTAATGATATGGACACTCCATTCTCCTACATGCATTTGTGAACTATTATAGGCATATTTATTAAACACTATTTACTGGATATACACCCGCAAATATTACGGATACCGTGGATGGGTATGTAGTCAGTAAGTTGGCGGTTGAAATACCAACCGCCGGCTTCCCGACTGTGAAATCCCAGCATGGGACCAATGATAGGCGTCAAAATACTGATGCCTACCATTATCCAAATGACAAAATCCCAATGCCTGGCATACCGAATGAAGGTAAGCCGGGCATTGGGACCTCTTAGCCGCGGGAAGGGGGGGTTAGGTTTAGGGACTCCCGGGAGGACTTAGGGCTATGCACCCCCCGGGAGGGTTAGGGTTAGGCTAGGGGAAGGGGGGTTACGGTTAGGCACCCCTGGGGGGGAGGTTAGGGTTAGGCACCCCCCCGGGAGGGTTAGGTTTAGGGTACGGGGAGGGGGGGTTAGGTTTTGACACCCCTGGGGGGAGGGTTAGGGATAGGCACTAGAGGGGTAGGTTAGAGTTAGGCACCCCTAAGGGAAAGTTAGGGTTAGGGAGGGAGAGTAGAGGGTTAGGGATAGAACTTACCTTAGTCATGATTTTCAGCTTTCTGCCTTCTGACGTCAGTATTACATCCGGCGGTATGTCATACCTATACCCTGTGGATGTATGTATGGGGAACTCATATTTAGGGGGAATTCAATTGCACGCAATATTTTTTCGTGCAGTAAAAATGGGACTTCACCGTGATTGTTTTTTATGTGGGTAATTAAATTACCTCCTGTTTTTACCACACAAAAAATTTCCTGTTGACGGGCAAAAAAATATAGGATCCGGAACCAAATGCTAGTCCAGCCGCTGCATTTCCCATAGAAATGTATAGACTGAACACTTATTGGCTGAGAGAGGAAAACCTCCGTCTCTCGGCCAATGAACAGTTCTCCCATTGACTTCAATGGTCGGAACTGTGGGGTTATTAAAGCTCATTCCCACCATTGAAGTCAATGAGGGAGCTGCTTATTGGCTGAGAGGCGGAGGCTTGCCTCTCTCAGCCAATGAGCATTCAGCCAATGCATTTCTATGGCGGCTGGACCGGCATTCAGGATGTACCGTCCTTACAGGATGTCCTGTGTCCGGTGGGTCCAAATGAGTAATCGGGTGAATTAGTGAGTGTATGTGTAATAAAATATTAAAACCTACGGTGTGTGTACTGTCTTTTTTTAGATTTCTTTTACAGGAGGGATAGTGGCACCAGCGGGCCTTTAATGACCTGCATGCTGGTGCTTCCACAAGGACCCGCATGTGGGGAAAGACTTGCTGTTACCACTACCCCTGTAAAAGACTATATCACTTTTACAATACTTATTAACCCAATCAAATCTGCACCCAAAGGCCAGGGTGCGAACGATAGCCCTGGGCTTCAGCCTAGGCCAGGGGTACTCTGGAGAAGGGGGAACCCCTTTATTGGGGAGGTCTCCTCCTTCCCTGGAATCCCCGGTCTAGGATGACTAGTGTGGATTGTGAATGCTTTGGCCAATGGGCCCCGTGAAGCATGTCTCCCAGCTGCGGCATTACACCCCTTCTATTGGAGCATAGTGCTGTTTCTACAAATACTAAGGACCCATACCACTTTTTGCCTGTACTGTATTTTGAGAAACAGCACTGACTCAAAGAGCCCAAATAAATAAATACAAGGAACCCCTACTTTATTGGTCCCCTGTATTTTTTAAACCAGCACTGGCTTAAAGATCCCGGTGCTGGTTATGCTTTTTTTTCAGGGGGGGCACGGCAATTTTTTTTTACATTTGAACACTCTCATGGCCTTTTTAATAGCAGAAGCATCCTCTGATCTCTTTAGCTCAGGAGGTAGTGCATTGATTTGGTTCAGTGCTTTGCAATTTGGGTGCGACTTCTCTCGTGTTGAGCAACACGATTCTTAGTAAGTTTGAGATAATGGACATCAGTATAGACAAATGAGTGCCCAAAGCTCCATAATTACTATATTCTCTAAAGGTGAATACAACCATTATAAGCATCTTTATCCATCTCTGAGTTTGGAGGCTATGTAATATGTTGTTTCACTTTTTTACCATCTCCTGAGTATTGAAACCAATACTGAACACACAGATGTAAAGAGGACAGTAAATTGTTAAGCAACCACTACAGGACATCGGTGCTGATTGTCCAATGCCTGCCTTTATTTGGTGAGTGTTTATATTCCACCATACACCTACATTACTGTACAACGGTATACACTATGATTTGTTTTTCTTTTCTTTCCATTTTCTAACCACATTGATGAGAGGAGGTGATAATATTTGTACACACCAATAAGACCGAGAAAGTGCCAGGATAAAATTCTCTATTTATAAACTACAACCCCCTGGAACTGAAGTGGAATGGTCCAATGTCCCAGAGTGCATGTCCCTGGTCTTCACAAATTTCAGACACTTGTGGTGCAAGTCATCCACAATACTAACACTGTATAGTGTGAAAATCATGTGTCTCGGGTACAGCTGGAAAACATAGAGGCCTTGTCCTAAATATGTTATTTACTGCAAGAGTTTCCAACCTTTTCAATGTTGTGCCAAAATGGCAACACATCTGCTTCATATATTAATATTGTTTGTGAAATGTATTTAAATTCTTGCAACACATTCAGTCTAGTATTATAACATACAAATGTGTCTTCACATAATATTTGTGAAAGGTTGTTTGTTCCCTGTTTCAAAACTGGATGGATCTGTATGAAAAAGATTTCTACAGATTTATGTAATTTGTGTTTTAAATTCCAAAGATATTAGGCTAGTGATGCCAATGTGTCATTTCACTACTAAAATATGATCCTCCAGGCTCTGCAGTTGGAGGGATGGTTCAGTTCCACTCTGCCAGGCTGACCAGCCAGCCTATGGGTAACTGCCTGATTGCAGGCTGCAGCTGCTTCTATAACATTCCATTAAAAATTAGAGTTATGGTAAGAACTTACCTTTGTTAACTCTCTTTCTTTGAAGTCCATAGGGTCCGCAGGGAGACCTTGGGGTGTAGGTGATGGAATTGAATCCGGGCACCACGCAGTTAAAGCTTTCAGCTCTCAGGATGCCCTGAGTCCACTCTCCCTATACCCCGCCCCCGAGCCAAAGACACCTCAGTTTGTAACAAGCCAAAGGCCAGAGGAGGATGAGAGAGAAGGAAGACTGGTACACTCAAGAATCACATTCTCACAAGAAGGAGACGGAAACCGGTGACCAGCAACATAGCCCATATGAAGCCAGGTGCATCAGGGTGGGTGCCCTGTGGACCCTACAGACATCAAAGAAAGAGAGTTAACAAAGGTAAGTTCTTACCATAACTCTCATTTTCTTCTTCAGGGTCCATAGGCTCCACAGGGAGACCTTGGGGATGTCACAAAGCAGTCCTTTTAAGGGTGGGGATGCTACTGCGCTGAGAGGAGAATCTGGTGCCCAAAGGAAGCATCCTGAGAGGCAAAGGTATCAAAGGCATAGAACCTTAGAAAGGTCTGGACAGAAGATCACGTGGCCACTTTACACAGCTGAACAGCCGAGGTGCCACAGCGAACTGCCCATGAGGGACCCACAGACAGAGTAGAATGAGCATTAACAGAAGTTGGAACATGCAGGTCCACCTGCGTGTAAGCTTCTGAGATAGTCATACGAAGCCATCTAGTCAATGTTTGTTCCAGGGGCATTTTAAGAGAGGAGGGGCCCGTGTCCATCCTCCGTTTGGGCCCTCTCCTCTCTGACGGTGGCTCAGCAACACTGAGCACTGTAGATTCTGGATTCCAGAATCTACAGTGCAGGCATGGGTCTCCAGGAAAAGGGCACCCCGCCTACTTTCCCGGGGACATCTTTTCTGCGCATGCGCATATAACTGGGAAAAAGGTAACCGCCATTTTCCCAGTGAAAGTTTGCTGCTTTACAGCGGCGTTCCGGCCCTGCATAGCAGCACTATGGGAATTGTTGGAGAGGTAAGTATAATTAACTATGGGGGCAGGGTGTGCGGTGTGGGCCCCCCTGGACCCGGGGCCCGTGTGCCCCATGCACCTTGCACCCATTATAGTTACGCCACTGGTTTGTTCGTTGGCTGCCAATCCCTTCATGTGAAATCCATAGAGCACAAATAAGGAGTCTGATTTCCGAAGGGAACTGGTACGATCCACACAAATCCCGAGGGCACGGACCACATCCAAGGAAACCTTACCTGCCGAGAGGTCTGGTGATTGAAAGGCCGGTACAATAATCTCCTGATTAATATGGAAACTAGAAACAACTTTAGGAAGGAACTCAGGGCGAGTGCGAAGCACAGCCCTGTCCTGGTGAAATATCAGAAAGGTGGAATGACAGGAGAGCACACCTAATTCTGACACCCTCCTGGCAGATGCAATAGCCAGAAGAAAAAGAGTCTTAGCTGTTAACCACTTAAGTTACAACAAATCTAGTGGTTTAAATGGAGAACCCTGGAGGGTCCGAAGAACTACTGCCAAATACCAAGAAGCCACTGGGGGGACAAAGGGAGGTTGAATCCGGAGGACTCCTTAGAGGAAGGTGTGGATATCCGGGAGCAGAGCAATTCTACGTTGGACCCACACTGACAGTGCAGAAACATGCACTTTCAACAAGGCCAGGCATAGGCCGAGGTCCAATCCAGCTTGAAGGAATGCCAGGAAACTGGAAAACCAAAACACCTGAGGGTCATAATCTCTAGATTGACACCACCGGAAATATGTATACTCTGTGGTAGATCCTGGCAGAAGTAGGCTTATGCGCTCTAAGTATCGTGTTGATGACAGAGCTAAAGAATTCAATGGACCTTAGGAGGGATGTCTCAAGAGCCACACCGTCAAAGACAGATGATCAAGGTCCGGGTAAAGGCAAGGACCCTGAGACAACAGGTCCAGACGTTGAGGCAGCAGGAATGGAGTGTCGATGGAGAGGCTCCAAAGATCTGATTACCAATGATGTCTGGGCCAAGCTGGAGCCACCAGCAGGACAGTGCCTCCTTGTTTGAACTTCCAAAGAACTCGAGGAAGAAGGGAGACTGGAGGGAAGAGGTACACAAACTGGAGGGTCCACTTCACTGACAATGTGACAATGCATTAACAAAGGTTGCCTCGGCATCTCTTGTTCTGGACGTGTACACAGGCAATTTGTGATTGTGACGGTAGGCCATGAGGTCCACCTCTGGGAGAACCCATCTGTTCACTAAGAGTTGAAACACCTCTTGGTGAAGCGACCAACCCCAGGATGTACATTGTGATGGCTGAGGAAGTCTGCTTCCGAATTGAGAACTCCCAGAATGAATACTGCTGAAATGGCCAAGATGTGACCCTCAGCCCCTGTCAGAATGCTGGACACCTCTGCCATTGCTGCCTGACTTTGAGTACCTCCTTGATGGTTGATGTAAGCCACTGTTGTGGCATTGTCGGACTAAACCTGTCCAGGTTTTCCATGAATATGTGCTGGGCCAGGTTGAGGGCCCTGTAGATAGCTTGAAGCTCCAATATGTTGATTGGCAGGGTTGATTTGACCGATGTCCAATGGTCCTAAAAGGAGTTTGGATCGATCACTGCACCCCAGCCCCGAAGACTGGTGTCCGTTGTTAGGATTACCCAGTCCATGATCCAAAAGGGGTGACCCTTGGTTAGATGGGATGTCTGTAGCCACCAAGATAGAGACAGATGCACCTCTGGAGAGAGCACCATCATCTGGGCTTTGATCCGATGTGGTAACCCATTCCACCTGGAGAGGATCAGCTTTTCCAAAGGTCTAGAATGGAACTGAGCATATTCCATCATGTCGAAGGTGGACACCATGGATCCCAGAACCTGCATTGCTGAGTGGATCGACACTCGGCGACTGTGGAGACATCTGCACACAGAAAGATTCTCTGATCCTGAGAATCCAACAGGGCTCCCAGATGAATTATTCCCTGTGAGGGATTCAGGGAGGACTTGTTCCAGTTGATTAAATATCCATGCTTGTGCAGCAAAGCAATGGTTAACTGCAGATGGCGGTGAAGCCATTCTGGGGATCCTGCTAGGAGCAGGAGGTCATCCAGATATGGTAACAGTCGCACACCCTGACCACGTAGGTGGGCCACCATGATAGCCATAATTTCGATAAACACCCTTGGTGCTGTGGATAGTCCAAAGGGCAGAGCCTGAAATTGGAAGTGTTGCTGTATAGCAAACTGGAGATATCTTTGATGTGAGGGCGCTATAGGTACCTGTAGGTACGTGTCCTGAATATCCAGAGATACCATGAAGTCCCCAGGCTCCATAGCTAGGATGAGTACCCTGAGGAATTTGTTCAAGGATTTGAGGTTGAGAATAGGCCGATGAGACCCCTTCAGTTTCAGAACTAGATAGAGAGCAGAATAATAACCAGTCCCTAGCTGAGATAGTGGGACTGGTACAATTCCCCCTCCTTGCAGCAAGGACTGTATTGTAAGGCCTTGTTCAGGTCTGAAGGAGGGCCTATATCGAAGAACTGGTGGTTAGGTCGTCTGAGAAATGAGAGGGCATACCCGTGAGAGACCACTTCTCTTAGCCTGATGGGACGGGCCTCCCTCTGGGATATCCCAAGGTGGGAGGCTGACTTCTCCAGGTCTGCTTGGTCCTGGGTTTGGCATCCTTAGTGGAAGCCGACTGCCTAGGAAGGGACTAACTTTTAGGACGAAAGGACTTAAATGATGTAGTCCGAGGCCTAATAGAAGTAGTTGCTGAAATGTAGTTTCTGATGCTACCAACGTGGTTATAAACTTGTCAAGGTCTGAGCCAAACAAAATATGCCCATTGTAGGGTAACCCTTCTAGGCCTTTCTTGGGATCTGCATCTGCCTTCCATGAGCGTAGCCACAAGATACAGTGGGCAGACACAGCCTTGGCCGAGACTCTGGAGGCTAGGAGACTGGCATCCAATGTCGCTTCTCCAGTATAGGAAATTGCATCTCAAATGTGAGCAACAAAAGACATCTTATCCCTAGAAGCATCTGAGGGAAAAGAGTCTTCAAGTGCATCAACCAAGCTCTCTATAGCTTTAGCCACCCATGCTATAGCCATGGTTGGACGGGCAACATCCCCTGAAAGAGAGTATATCGATTACAGGCAAGCTTCCACTTTCCTATCCTTATGATACTTCCTGTAGGAATAGGCAACTTAACGCTTTTAATTAAACGTGTAACGTGAATCCACCGCACGGGGTGTTTCCCATTTTGCACAATGAGCCACAGGCAAAGGGTAAGATGAGGTCAGACGTTTTTGTGGTTGAAACCTCTTACCAGGCGATAGTCAGGCTGCAGCCCTGTGTACAGCTAGTTGATCCAATAGAGGGAATTCTGCTGAAGCCACTTTCTGTCGTTTAAACAGTGTGTGCTTGGATTTAGGGGCTGGCTCTTTATCTTCTTTTAATAAGATGGATCTGACAGCTCGTACCAAGGCAGGAATATTCATTTTTGACCGACTCTCATCCTCCTCCAGAGGGGAGTCAGGGTTAGAGAGATCATGCATCTCCTGCCTGCTCATATGATGATTCAGAATCTGAGAGTTGCGTGGACTTTGAAAATAACACAGGACGCTTAGAGGGCTTACTGGGTAAGGGCTTCTCACCTTGCAACATGGTTTGAAAGGCATTAGATGTAGCCATTAGACTCTGCACAGAGTTAGAGAGTATGTCTTCTCATGGTGGGGACACAGGCGGCCTGTATCACCTGCACCTGTTGTGGCCACCCCAAAGGGGGAATTACGGCCTGCTGTGATAACCCCATAGGGGGAACGACAGCCGGAGCCGCCAGGTGGTCTGCAATAGTGGCCAGAACCTGAGAAAATGAAGCCATGGGGGGCTTTTTTGTACAGGCATTGGGTTGTCTGATGGGCCTGCAGAGTATATTACTACATAACCCATCTCAAATCCTCACTTAAGCCTGCATTATAGCAGTATGGGTGCAGATGCCTGTTTGTTACTATTGCCTTTGCTAGACATAGCTGCGGAGTAATATGGCACACAATATGGCACTGGGTATAAAACAACCACTGTGTATGTAGGATACTAGTAAGAATGCAATATACTGGTCCTGCCTTATGATTGAGTAAGCTGCAGGAGCATGCAGCCCACATATGTCACAGTGCAACGACCAACTTCACAAATACTTAGTTCAAACTTCACAAATACTTAGGCCCTCATTCAGAGCCGTACGCTCTGAGCAGAGCGCACGCTCTGAATGAGGGCCGGCCTCCATGAAAATGGAGCGTCCTCCTGGACGCTCGTATAGCTGTGGGTGACCACCCACAGGCTATACGAGCATGCAGTTTGATGGCCGCGATGGTCTTGACCATCGCGACCATTGAAACTGCGAGCCGGAGCCTGCGGTTGAGGTTTTCAACCGCAAGCTCCGGAGTGATTTTGGCTCTATCAGAGCCAAAATCACTCCCACTGACATCACTAGTGATGTCAGTGGGCCGGCTTCTGACGGGAGGCGTTCCCGTGGGAACGCCCCCATCAGGGAGGCACGCCCCCCGGCACGCCTACCAAAGGGGGCGTGCTGTTAATCAACATCGACAGCACACCCCCTTTGATCAGACACAACAAGTGAAGGACTTTCCTTCGCTCATCGCGTCTGGCGCATGCGCACGACGGAGCTCCCTCCGTCGTGCGCATGCTCAGTCCAGAACATCGACCCACTTGCGAGCGGACAGCCGCTCGCGAGTGGGTCTGAATCAGGCCCTTAGTTCTTTATATGTGAGGTAAAGGAAAACGCCTGAATACACCTGTATGTTAGGGCAAAGTCAGAAAAAAAGGGAAAGGGATATGTTGACAGTACAATAGAAAACAGACAGGCAACGCTAGCAATAGTCATATACAATGCAGAAATAACATATAACTGCAAACTGGCACTAGAATCAACTACACAGACTCAGTGTCTGGTAGGCAAAGTGCTACATACGCTGACCCTGGGGAGAGGTATGCAGGGGGACTGGACCACGCGTTGTCCTGGGAGAGCTGCGACTGCACCATGAAGAAAATGGCTGCCGGAAACCTCAGAGGGGGAGTGGCTGGAGGAGAGCAACTCAGGGAAGCCAGACCGCAGTGGAAAGGTGCGCTGAGCTGAGGGAAGGAGCCACTTAAACAGGGAAGCTGTCTCCCCTGGCCGATTATTAACCCCATGGACGCTGGTTTCCCATACCAAATTGTCCCTGTTGGTCCAGTTCAGCGCGATGGCCGGAGCCTGCGTCCACACTCAGCCACCTCCGGTCTATCCCCTGAGACCGGAGGTATCGACTGCCATAATGCGCGGGTCACCGCAAGCGGCATCCCGCCTTACCTGTCCCCTGATGTCCGGGTGCAGTCTGGGCCCTCTCCAGGGGCCCTAGCTAGCGCAGACCCCTGGAACACTCAAAGAAATCCCCAGATCAGTACTGGCATCGCCTGGAGGGTGATGGAGTGGTAGCGCAGACGTCCCATGGACAGTCTGCTGCTATGCGCTCTAGTTGTAAAGATAAAATAAAGAAAATCATAAAAAGAAATAAGCTTTAGGGGCTGCCTAAATAGCCCCCTCTGCGAAATAGTGACCCAACTCTGGCCGGGCACCAATGAAACTGAGGTACCGCTGGCTCGGGTGCGGGGTATAGGGAGAGTGAACCCAGTGCATCCTGGGAGGTGAAAGCTTTTAACTGCATGGTGCCCAGATTCACTTCCATTCACCAACACCCCAAGGTCTCCCTGTTTAGCTTATGGACCCTGAAGTTGAAATAATGGTGAACCTCATTCACTTTTTGTGGACATTGAAAAATGTGTTCTTGCTAAAATAGGGATGGCTAAATAGTGACACAAGGGGTACAATTCATACTTGCCTACCCTCCCGATTTGGTCGGGAGCCTCACGAAAATCGGGTGCCGCTCCCGACCTCCCGTGAAGGCAGGCAATTCTCCTGGCTGCCGCCCACCCCTCCTATCCCCCCCGCAATAACCCCTGCAACCTCCGCAGCGGGGGGGGGCGGTGACGCGATTCACGTCATTTTGGCCCCGCCCCCTGCTTCACAATGCCTATTTAATCGGCATTGTGTAGCGGGGGCGGGGCCAAACTGATGCAAACATGTGGCCCTGCCCCCACCACACCCACAAGTGATGTCACCCACCCGGTCACTCCCCCTTGTCTCGGCCACACACACCATCCTGCCGATCTGGCTGCTCCCTCCCGCAAGGAGCAGCCAGAAAGTCGTCAGGTATGGTACAAATAGTAAAGTGCAGGTTTATAGAAGTGGAGTTGTTGCTCACAGCAACCAATCAGATTCTACGTATCATTTATCTAACATCTTCTAGAAGATAATAGCTAGAATCTGATTGGTTGCAACTACTCCACTTTAAAAAACCCGCATTTTAGTAAATATACACCATGCAATGGCAACTCAAGGCACGGGCTATCAGGCTATCGTCCAGATTGCCATAGCCTAAATTGCGCAGCCCTGTCTGAATTTACCATTGCCCAGCTCCGTAAAATCCCGCCCCTGCCCTCCCGCTGGTGTTATTGGGTATACACACAGAGGGAGGGCGCAGGGGAGGGAAGGGGCGTAACAGTGCAGTACAGGACAGTGCTGAGCGCAGAGAAGCCTAGTGCCGGCCCTGAGCCCATGGTCTACTTTTTGTGAACTATCTGCATACTGCATCTTATTCAGTGCAAAAGTAATTAACACAAATAATCATACACATATTGATATATGCAGCTACTTAGGGGGAGATGTACTAACCTCTGGAAAGTGATAAATTGGAGAGTGATAAACTACCAGCCACTCAGCTATTAACTGTCATGTTACAGGCCGTATTTGAAAAATGACATTTAGGAGCTGATTGGTTGGTAGTTTATCACTCTCCAATTTATCACTTTCCAGAGCTTAATACATTTGCCCTTATAGTGTTTTAAAAGTATCCATTATGCAGATAATACATATTTAATAAAATACAGTACATACAGTCAGAGGCTGATTGGGAATTTTAAGCGTCCCTGGAAAAACTATGAAAGTGGCTTTATGTAGGCGGGGACAACAGCATTAAAATATATTTGACTTAAAATGTAAAATAAAAATAAATAAATACATCACATCTGCCGCTGTCTAAATGTGGATGGGCACATATGTGCTGATATTTTGGGGTGCCCTGCATCCCAGATGTGAACCCCAGAGTGTTAGGGACCTGCTCAATGAGGTGACCTGCTGGTGGGCAGGCCCGTATCATTGGCCATTGATATGCTAACTACCTCTGAAATTCTATTTAATAAATTTAAATGTGAACAGTAATGATCGCATAGTGCATCTGCAACTCTGTTTTTTGTATCTGTGTAAATGTGACCAGTATTTAGAGCAACCTGCTGATATTCTAGTGATATACAATATAGAGAGTGTTCTAGTGACTGATACTCAATACAGAAACCATCCTAGTGACCAATATACAGTACAATACAGGGAACATCCTAATGACTGATAAATAATACCAAGAACATTCTAGTGACCAACATACAATGCATAACACAACCTAGTGACCAATACATAATACAAGGAACATCCTGGTTACCTCCATACAATAGCGAACATCTTTGAAACCCGTCTTCAATGTAATTATTAATTTAGTCTCACCATAACAACACCTTCAACATAATGACCCTAAGCTGTGGGGGGCGAATGAGTCATTAGCATATTTTCACAATTGTGAATCCGTCAGAGATCACAGCTGCGATGACATCTGAACTAATAATGTATATGCAATATAGACGTTCACACGCAAAAGTAACACGTAATTAACACGTAATTGAGGCTAAACTGAAAATTATTTTTAGAGAAACATGAAAGGTGTAAACTAATAAAACAAGCAGTGGCAGACATTGGAGTCATTTGACACCGGGCGCCAGCCCTGAAGGGAGCACCTGGCTCCATTGTCACCCGGCCGTTCCGGGCACTGCTGAGGAGGAGCTGCATGGAGAAGGAGCGCCACTGATCGGCGCTCCTTCTCTCCGCTCTCTCCTCTTCCCCCCCCCCCACGGCAGCCGGAGGATGGAGCCCACTCCCGAGCTTCGGCTTCCGGGTCCCGCAGTGCACTATGGAAGTGACGCCATGACGTCACTCCCATAGTTCCGAGGAGTGGGCGCCAAGGATGGAAGGAAGTGGCACTGGAGCAGGGTTTAAGGTAAGTGTTGTGTTGTGTGTGTCTGTGCGTGCGCGTGTAGGGGGGGGCTTACTAATGGGAGCAATACAGGGGGCATTGCAGCGAGGGCACTACTGGGGCCTTACTACTGGGGGCACTATTGGGAGCGCTACAACTGGAGACACTACAGGGGCTCTTACTACCGGGGGCCGTTCGAGGGGCCTTACTACTGGGGGCACTATTGGGAGCGCTACAACTGGAGACACTACAGGGGCTCTTACTACTGGGGGCAGTTCGAGGGGCATTACTACTGGGGCACTGCAGGGAGCATTACTACTGGGGGCACTACAAGGGCATTACAACTGGGGGCACTACAGGAGCCTTTACTACTGGGTGCACTGAAGGGGGCATTACTACTGGGGGCATTACTACAGGGGCATTACTTTTAGGAGCATTATTACCAGGGGCATTACTACAGGGGACATTATTACTACTGGGGGCACTGCATAGGGGGACCACTACTGGGGGCACTGTATAGGGGGACCACTACTGAGGGCACTGTATATGGGGCACTGCATAGGGGGACTGCTACAGGGGGCACTGTATAAGGGGCACTACTGGAGGTACTGCATAGGGGGACCACTACTGGAGGCACTGCATAGGGGGACCATTACTGCGGGCACTACATAGGCGGGCACTGCATAGGGGGACCTCTACTGAGGGCACTGCATAGGGGGACCACTACTGGGGGTACTGTATAAAAGAAACTGCACAGGGGGGCGGCGGCAGCTGGGGCTGACACAGGTGCTGGGGAGTGGTAAATTTTTATTTGGGGGGTGTCGGGGGTTACCAACATTTATCTTGTCTCCGGGCACCTGGGATGAAGTTACGCCACTGAAAACAAGTCATCTTAAAGTAATAAGGGCCTGATTCAGAGCTGCTCGCAAAAAACCCAGCCTCCTGGCCACAGCTTTAGTGAGCGGCTAGGTGATGGTCGTGACCATCGGGCTTGCGACGAGACCCTTGTGGTAGGGTCTCGTCTGCCGCAAGCCCCAGTGAGCTTCCGGCTCTAATAGAGCCGGAAGCTCACTACTGACATCACTCATCATGTCAGTAGGGCTGCCAAAAACAGCAGGCATTCCTTCAGGAACGCCTCCATTTGTCCAGCCACCCCCCCTTCCCGCCTACAAAATAGGGCGAGCTGTTGATCAACATCGACAGCCGTCCCGTTTGTAGCGAGCCCCAAAGTGAGAGAACTTCTCACTCGCTCTGGGGTTTGCGCACGTGCATCGCGCATGCCGCGCGTGCGCAATGCCCCACCATCGACCCACTTGCGAGCGAGTCTGAATCAGGCCCTAAGTCTCTACACCAGGCCAGGCCTGCTGTACACTATGTGAGTTTTTTCTCTTTCTACCATCTAAACTGCTGTGAGACAGTAACGCTAACTATTACAGATGGTGTAATAGTTAGCGTTACTGCCTCACAGCACTGAGGTCGTGGGTTCAATTCCCACCACGGCCCTAACTGTATATTCTACCTGTGCTTGCGTGTGTTTCCTCCGGGTGCTCCGGTTTCCTCCCACACTCCAAAAATATACTGGTAGGTTAATTGGCTCCCAGCAAAAATGAACCCTAGTGGGTATGTGTGTTAGGGAATATAGGGCCTGATTCAGACCCGCTCGCGAGCGCTGAGCGGGTCGATGTTGCCCAAGTGCGTATGCGCACGATGGAGGCGGCTCCGTCGTGCGCATGCGTGAGACCTGAATAACGATGGCCAAGCCGTCGTTAAGGGTCTTGCACAAAAGGGGGCGTGCTGTCGATGGTGATTGACAGCACACCCCTTTTGGTGGGCGTGCCGGGGCGTGGCTGCCCAGACGGAGGCGTTCCCATGGTGAACCGGCCCCACTGACATCACTAGTGATGTCAGTGGGAGTGCTTTTGGCTCTGATAGAGCCAAAAGCACTCCAGGGCTTGCGGCAGATGAGACCCTACCGCAAGGGTGGGAGACAAGTACATACTCGAATGCAGAGGCCTGATTTTTTTTAGGAGCGGCCTCCTGGCCGCTCGCATAGCTGTGGGTGACCACCCACAGCTATAGCGAGCGGCCATGATGATGGTCGCGATGGTCAAGACCATCGCGACCATCGGGCTTGCGATGAGACCCTCGTTCATCGCAAGCCCCAGAGAGCTTTCAGCTCTTACAGAGCCAGAAGCTCTCCACTGACATCACTGGGTAGCCACCCCTCCGGCCCGCCCACCAAACGGGGCGAGCTATCACTCAGCATCGACAGCTCGCCCCCTTTGGTGCGAGACGGGGAGTGACAGATTGCCCATCGCTAGCCGGGTCTCGCGCATGCGCACGATGGAGTCGGCTCCGTCGTGCGCATGCGTTGTGGGCCACCATCGATCCGGTTGCAAGCGCTCAGTGCTTGCGACCGGGTCTGAATCAGGCCCAGTGTTTGATGAGAGGGAGATAATGAGGAGGTGGGCAAGATGGGAACAGGCAGAAGGAGAGAGGAAGCAGAGGAAGCGGGAGGGAAACTAGTTCTGCAGTCAGAACTATGAGAGTAGGTGTCCTACATTTTCTATTAAACCATGTGAGAGACATTTTTCTACACACACTTTAAACTATCTTTAATAACTAAAGTTTCAATTTATAATATAAAATGTATTTAGTTTTTAAATCCTAAAATAGCAGTACAGTATGTGCAAACAGATGAGAGTGTCCTGGGACATAAATTTCATGTACAGCAGTTCTCAAAGTTATCTAAAATAGCCTTTGGCACATAATACATGCCAGCTGTGATTCATTTGCCAGCCCTCTTACATATTTTCATAATGATTCAGATTTAGAAAACCCTGTTTGCATCCATATTAGGATTAAGCGTCACACAATTCAATATAAAGCAGCTATTTTTTTTTGTTGAATGTGTTCAGTTTATTGCTATTATGTTTTAGGTTTACCAAACCAACAATATTGCTGTCATTCAGGTTTACTTTTTAAAATATTACAAACTCTATATTTTATGAGTAACGAAACAATGGTATACACTATCACCGTTATAAGAGGTCAAATAATTTTCTTTCTTATTAGCCATATTGTACTGTAATAGCCCTTTTTACTCAGCAACATCCCTATAAATTACTTACTGTATTTAAGTAGGGGTATATAATCAATCTGCAGTCAGTCAGAGCAATGGAACTTTCACAACACAAAAAGTTAACACAACCAACTGCAAATGAAACATCAAGAAACGATGGGGGTAATGTATCAAGCGCATACTTACCTACATTCCTGGAACCTGCATGAGGCTTCCGATATTTGGGTAGCGCCCCGCACCCCCTAGAGAAGTGGGCAGAATAGGGAAAAACTTATCAGGAATTGGCGGGTCCGTGAGGAGGAGGCAGGGCCTAATTACACAATTCTATGATAATAGCGTCATTTTGACCACCACCCTATTTAAATATACACAAATCACTGTAGTTTGCAGTGAGTGGTGGGGCATAATTATGCAAATAGCCGCACCCATGACCTTCCACATGCTACTCCTCTCCGGGCTCCTTCTGGTGATGAAAACATCAAGGTAGGCAAGTATGATCAAGCAGTGAAAAGAGTGCAGAAGTGGACCATTGGAGAAGTTGCCTATAGCAACTAATTAGCTTCTGACTTTCATTTATAGACTTTACTTGATGAATGCTATGTTGAAGCTGATTGGTTGCTATGGTATATTTGAATTTTCAATCTATGCAAATAAAAGATTGCCAATTAAAGTTTAAACTTTCAGCAATACACACAGAATAAGTTAGGAAATGTGATGTCATACTATTATTTTTGCACTGCGCTGCTGAAACATTGTGGTTTTTTAAGAAAAAAAAATAATAAGAAAAATCGTAATAAAAAAATGACCCATTGTTACAGTTAAACCCATGCATGTGTGGGCCATGATTGCCAAGTTTGCAGCTTATGATTAGAGGAGATGGGTAAATCTTGGGCATTACTTGTTGAGTACATGTGTGTCCCTACTTTTCCACCCAGATTTAATTTCGGGTAATGAGATTATTTAAGAAATAAAGAGATAGAAAAGGAGCATTTCTTACTATTCCTATGATATGGTGGCGATAAGGTTGCCCTATACTTTCAGTACAATACTTTTTGCACCTTCCAGTTACTCTTTTATGCAATAATCACACTAAATGTAGAGTTAAAAGCATTTGCCTTCTGATTGTTGGGAGGAAAATATGAACACATGAAAGAGTGGGCATATACTCATACAGAAGGACCTCATAATGCATTCAGCTCTCTGACACTGGCACATGCATCAAGTATAAGTTAGGATCGCAAGTGTAGCGCAGAGAAGGAGCTGGACAGTGGCATGGTGCTGGTTGCTCCCAAGAGAGAAGCACTTGGCTGGGATAGATATCACACCACATCCTGCCAAGCTGTTTCAGATGACTCCCAAAAAGATAAAGTATCCTGCTGTCTCTCAATCGCAAAAACAGCCCCAAATGTACCAAGCTGCACATTTCGGAACTATCTATATATCTTATTGTCGCAATACGCATTGATAAGAAATTATAATTATTTATGCTAAGTTGCATATACTGGGCCTGATTCAGAGTAGTGCGCAAATCCAATGGTGATTGTGAGAGACCTGCAAATGCGCCGGAATTGTACTGCACAGCCACTGTGCAATACCATGCAACTCTGAATATGCCCCAGAGTCCTGATAGGATGGGTCATGATGAACACAGTGGAAGTCGATGAGTTGGGGAAGGTAAAATTAGGATATATGAAGTTGGATGGAGAAGGTTAAATCGTTAAGTCAATGATTTGAAGCACATACAATAATGAGGGATAAAGCTGCCAAACAGAGAAATCCAATTGTAAACTTTGCTCATGAAAAGCTATGCAGGAGCGTGGACCTTATACAGACTGCATACAGATAAGGTTTCAGGTCTGACTGACATGACCTTTAGCAGAAGTGCTGATTGCAATATATGACAAAGAGTGTGTAGTTGTCAGTGTTGTTGGTGCACTACTACCTGTTATCTGTAGCTGGTATTTTGAAGGTTCCTTACACAGCATCAGCGTCAGAACTGTTAGCTGACAATTGTTGTCCATTTATTGGCCTTTCTGTTGAATGTCAAGAATTATTGAAAATGAATAAATAATGACATAATGTACTACATGTTTACAAGTTGCAAAATCTATTCATATTAGACAACATGTAAAATGTCCTCCTGCTACAGAGTAGGTTACACTCGTAATCATATCTTGTTACTGATCACTACTCATTGCATTTGTATATTACTAAACAAGTAACACTATGCAATGAGCTGTGAACTTAAACCCAGAGGTGCTCAGTGATAAGCTGTGAGACATAGCAATAAACTGTAATAGTAGTAATGGGAACACTGCAGTTGTTCTTAATAATAATCTGTCATACTGTATATGTTGTACAGTTTAGTAACTTGAAGAGAATACATTCAAAAACACAAGCATTATCCAATGGCCTTCTAATATGAGTTCTAATCCTGTGATCACTGAATGATTGTAAACAGGACATCCATATTCAGAATTCATATCAACCTGGTGTCTGGATATCCATATCCAAAATGTCTGCATATCAGAAGCAGCGTTTTCCAAATGTTTGATTTGTTATATTCCACTACAGCCATGACTGATGACATTACTGTACTTGGTGTTTAAGGGTAAATCTCTTAAAACACTGACACATTTGTTCCTATAGGAATGGCACTCCACATGCATCCTAAACACAGCTGCCAGGCTATTAACCAACCAGCCACATAACACGCATTCTCTACTCCCTTCACTGGCTGCCTGTCAGATGGCGAATTGTTTTCAAGATCGGCTTACTAACCTACAAAGCCCTACATGACCATGGCCCAGGGTACCTGAAGCAGCTTCTGATTCCATACCGTCCCACTCGATTACTGCGATCCGTTCACGAAGGACTATTAGCAGTACCTAGAATCTCACGGAATTTATCTGGGGGTCGAGATTCCAGTTTTGTGGCTCCAACCGTTTGAAACTCACTTCCCCGCACAGTTCGAGAGGCCTCCACTCTAGAATCCTTCAAATATAGACTCAAGACTTACCTATTCACCCAAGCATTTCACTAATGTCCCTTGCTTAAGCTTATTTTGTATTTTGTACTGTGAATGTAAGGCACTTTGAGTCCTTAGGAGAAAAGCGCTATATAAATAAAATTATTATTATCATTATTATTATTACAACCAATATCAGTGGATTCACACACATTTGACTTTTTAACCATTCATAATGGATTGATTATTAAAGTCAACTTTTGGATGTTTTCTATTATCACTATTATATGTAGTTACTTTTCTATATTGCATACACATCTGTAGTTTAGTAGTAAAATAATGACTTTTTACTTATAGCTATTTTTTTTCCAGAGGACAATAAATATTTTTTTACTGTGTTGACCTTGTGTCAGACATGTTATAGGGCTGAATTGCTCCCCTTAATAGATTTCTTGTTCATTTCATTGCCCAGTTCATGCCTATGCATACTTAATACCAGTTGGAAAAAATCACTTTAAATCCAAAAGATAATCACTGTGAATATTTCTGCAAGTTAAGCTGGAATGTATTTACAGATAAAACTCACCATATCTATATTTTTAATAACACTAAGCTCCCACACTTTATTCATCTTGTCTTTCTTTGCAAAGTTAGACATTTCCTTTATAAACACTGATGTCTTACTATTTACATATTGGTATTTTAGTTTAATGCTTAATGTACAATAATGTCTCTTGGTGAGCACAATAGAGTGGCTTGGAAGGTGAAAGGAAGAGAAGACAGCAGCTCCGTACATAGATATATAGAGATATATACAAGTATATACTGTGTGGAGAAGGAATCAGAGGAGATAGATATCCAAGAAGCCGTCCTTAGATTTATTAAGCTATAACACAAAGATTTGGACTCAAAACCTCATATTAAGTAAAGGTGTCTAATTTACAACTACATCTAGTTTAGACAGATTTGAGTGCGTGAAAGATTTACAAATATTTGGAAAGAAACTTCTAAGATTTGTTTTACTTACATCAACATTAACTATGAATGAAGGAGATCAAGAATCATTTACCTTGATGCAGTCCCCCTTAGCAAACTTGAACCAACCAGAAAATATAGTGGCACTTCATACACTGGAGGGATTTAATGAATACAGAATAGCCAAGATGTTGAGATCGAGATCTGCACCAGAAGGAACAAACAACTGTCAACCTTTTTTTCCCATCTCCTTTTTCGGTTGGCACGACGTAATAATTAGTGACCTGATTTAGAGGTGGATGCAGTGATGATTTTGTTCACAAGAGGCTGATGTTTTCAGTCTGCGCATGCATCAGAGTCGCACTGTGCACGCCTCCCGATGGTTACAGGCAAGGGACGTAGAGTGAATTTGGTAGCAGAGAGAGATAATTTCAAAGGGCATTCCTAGGTGGTAACAGAGGGGGAGGCTAGCTAGACATGGGTGTGTTACAGCATGTGACTGCATATTTTTTTGCAGTTGCACTGGCACTGACAGCCATGTTCCAATGACATTCTGAGCAACCATAGAGCTGCTCTACTATCTGATGGTGATACCAATGTGCATCTAATGGTGCTACCGATGTGCATCTGATGGTGCTACCAATGTGCATCTGATGGTGATACCAATGTGCATCTGATGGTGCTACCAATGTGCATCTGATGGTGCTACCAATGTGCATCTGATGGTGCTACCAATGTGCATCTGATGGTGCTAGCAATGTGCATCTGATGGTGCTACCAATGTGCATCTGATGGTGCTACCAATGTGCAACTGATGGTGCTACCAATGTGCATCTGATGGTGCTACCAATGTGCATCTGATGGTGCTACCAATGTGCATCTGATGGTGAAACCAATTTGCATCTGATGGTGAAACCAATGTGCATCTGATGGTACTACCAATGTGCATCTGATGGTGCTACCAATGTGCATCTGATGGTGCTACCAATGTGCATCTGATGGTGCTACCAATGTGCATCTAATGGTGCTAGCAATGTGCATCTGATGGTGCTACCAATGTGCATCTGATGGTGCTACCAATGTGCAACTGATGGTGCTACCAATGTGCATCTGATGGTACTACCAATGTGCATCTGATGGTGCTACCAATGTGCATCTGATGGTGAAACCAATTTGCATCTGATGGTGAAACCAATGTGCATCTGATGGTACTACCAATGTGCATCTGATGGTGCTACCAATGTGCATCTGATGGTGCTACCAATGTGCATCTGATGGTACTACCAATGTGCATCTGATGGTGCTACCAATGTGCATCTGATGGTGAAACCAATGTGCATCTGATGGTGCTACCAATGTGCATCTGATGGTGCTACCAATGTGCATCTGATGGTGCTACCAATGTGCATCTGATGGTGCTACCAATGTGCATCTAATGGTGCTAGCAATGTGCATCTGATGGTGCTACCAATGTGCATCTGATGGTGCTACCAATGTGCAACTGATGGTGCTACCAATGTGCATCTGATGGTACTACCAATGTGCATCTGATGGTGCTACCAATGTGCATCTGATGGTGAAACCAATTTGCATCTGATGGTGAAACCAATGTGCATCTGATGGTACTACCAATGTGCATCTGATGGTGCTACCAATGTGCATCTGATGGTGCTACCAATGTGCATCTGATGGTACTACCAATGTGCATCTGATGGTGCTACCAATGTGCATCTGATGGTGAAAACAATGTGCATCTGATGGTGCTACCAATGTGCATCTGATGGTGCTACCAATGTGCATCTGATGGTGCTAGCAATGTGCATCTGATGGACCTACCAATGTGCATCTGATGGTACTACCAATGTGCATCTGATGGTGCGACTTTTTACTCAAAGTGGCCAATTTGTGAAGCAGCCGTGGATGTTTTTATATGAATCCCATTGGCTGTGGCATTGGCATAAACACACAGTCACAGCTGCATTACTGTCCACCTCTGAATCAGGTCCTAAACCTCCAGTTAAAAAATGCAACATTGTAATATAGCCCCAAGAACAATATCTATCTGGCAACTATCTTAAAATGTATCCACATATGATATTAAACACTAATGATAACACAAACAGAACATGATTTCATTTGGGTTTGGCAACCTAAAAGACCAACATTTCATCTACAAAAATTCATAAAAACAACTTGAATACTCACGGGAGACCTAAAGTGTATGGGATTGGGAGCCTGACAGAAAAGGGCAGCATTTTTATTGACCAACACCAGTGCCTCTCTACCATCATATATTCAATATCCTTTGCATGTACTTAAAAGGATGACACTTAATACATGGCTATGCATGATGTTGAGTCACTATACACAAGTATCAGCCATGATAAAAGATTGGAGTCTTTACAATATTTCTTGAACATGGAAGAAGAAAGTGACAAATAATTTTCTCTTAAAACTAAAGCAGTTCATTCTAATCAAAACTTCTTTTGTTTATCATTAAAAATATTTCCAACAAGTCACAGGAACTGTAATGGGGACTACGTATGCACCCATATATATATATATATTGGGTGGTGGGAGAGCAAATTTAGTTTCAAGAATGCCGATGAAAAATTCACAGATGTTGAATTGCTTTCAAAGTTAGGAGCTAATAAAAAAATGAACCAAATGGCAATGCAAGGGTTGCAGATGCATTATTTCTTTTTGTTGCTTGCAGGAAAAATACTACCTGCTTTTGCATTTAGTGAAAAAATATTGTTTTTACACTAAACTTTAGAAGTAAGCTAGAACACACCCCTTCTTAACTTTAAACCTCTCTGCACATTTTAAATCTACCCCACCTGCAGTGCAAAATTATATTGTCAAGGTGCAAATTGCTCCTTTTTGTGTTCCTAACTCTGAAACAGGACAGATGTCTCACTAAGGTTCTGACACCATATATAGATGACATATTTATAATCCAGGATAGTAATCAATCATTTTAATCTTAGACTCACTAGTGAGATAAGTAAACAGTCTGTGAATTATTTGGAACTAGCTATAACAATGGAATATTACCCTAGGACATGTACCATAAAGAACCAGATACTAATATTTTCCTGCACTTTATGAAATCTCATCCACCAGCAACATTGAAAGTTATCCCCAGAGGTAAATTCCTGAGACCAAAAAGAAATTGCTATACAGAACAAATTTTTTTAAATAGATTATAGGAATTAAAGAGACAATTATCAGCAATTAAACTAGCCTATAGAAAAGCTCCAGCATTAGGGTCAAGAGAAATTTTACCATAACCACTCAAAAAGGATAAGAGAAGGGGTTCAAGTAATAAGATACATTGAAACAATCTATGCGAAAGGGCTGGGGATGAAAAATATTTTAAACCAACACTTGGATGTTTTGCAATGTGATAAAGATCTTGCAGTGATAGTAGGCAAAAATATACCGATCAGCTGGAGAAGATCGAGATACAATTATCATTACAAAAACATTGAGAATAACAAATAAGGCTTCTACAAATGTTGTCAACATAAAGCAAAGCAAGTGTGATTAAATATTTCTGTACTAGGCTTTTACAGAAAATGTATCTTCTTTCTTCTTTATTAATTGAATCCAATAAACTGTAAAGTTTATTGAAATGTGGGTGTGCAATGTGAACATAGTTTGTTTTGTCTTCTATTGTGCAATAATTATTACTATGAGTTGTAGCACCCTGTAGGTTGATGTATAGAAGGGAAAATATTTTTCTGTGAATAATAGGAATACGTAGGTTTAAAGAAAAGATTCCGCACTGATCTTAGTATTTCTAATTAGTATCACCCTTCTTACTTATTATTCTGTATAGTTATTTACCATTAAATATTCATTCCTTTCTTGTCATCTTTAGACAGAAAAGGGATATTAGAAGAGGTGCTACCCTGCTCACAAAATACATTACAACAAAAAAAGAAACAAAGTATGAGGCTGGTGGGTGCACTCTCGGGTGATGGGCAAGTGCTGGGCTCTGATGATGTTGATTTTACAATAGCTTCATAGTAAAAATAAAAAATAACTTTTATTGATTATATTAAAATATGTACCATAACATTTGTGGTTTAAAAAAATAGATATTGTGCATAAAGTAGGAAAAAAGTGTTAGTTTAAAATTCCTGATAAGGCCGTTGGGTCAATATTAATTCTGATTACTACACAAAATATATAAATCTGCTCACTTGTTATATAGCTTCAGTATTGCTATTCACCAGATCAGAGTAAATTGACTGTATCATATGTCAATAGTAACATTAGTTAACTTGCTGTTACAGTGTATAAAAACTGCTGTTATTGTAACAAAATGATTGCTTCAGCAGTGATTTGTGTCTAATTCTGAGCAGTCACTTAGGATTGTGGTCAGCTTCACCATACATTTGGTTAGCTGATTACCACTTTTAGTGACCTGCTCCAGTTAATCCACTATAGTTTGTAATAAAGTTATTATTTCCCTATTCATGCACCGTCACAGGTATATGGCAGGTCCTTCCTGATACAATGCAACATGGTTATTATTGCATCTCTGTTATTGTATTATTGTATGCATGTAGTAGTTCTTTAATTACGTCTGCTTTATCCAATATAAAATCGGAAACAATGCTACTATAACACTGGGGTTTATTTGCATATATGCAGCTTTTATTGCCGCAGCTCTAATAGCACTTACTCCCCAAATACGAATCCGTATGTCTTGCTCAAATGCAACTGATATTCATTACAGCATTTTAATTGGCAGTAACACGTGCGCTGATAGTGCGCGCTAGGAGACGCATGCTACATACAGTATTAATACTGACACATTTATACCATTACACTGTTAGTCACTGGGGTTAATAATACATATACAATCGGCATTTGATTGTAGCGGCTCTGTTAGCACTCGCTCCCCAAGTAAGAATCGGTGATTCTTTTTATATATACGGCGAATCTTTATTACAGCATGTTAATTTCAGACTATTAACGTGGACTAGTATGTCCATATGACCCAGCGGTCTCAGGTGCCTGTGCGCATTTCACCGGATGTCCGGCTTCCTCAGGGCAAGCCGAACGCTCTGCCTTCCTCAGTTTAAATAATGCTTCCTAGGTAACCGTAGTCAAGGGGCGTGTGTGTCCTATTTTCGATAATTATAGTCTACAGCTCTAAGTATTCTAGCCTCATTCTAGTTTAAGATTGTATTTGACCACTTTGATTCATTGATATATTTATGCTATGAATCTCTCCTGTCTTCTTACTACAGAATAAATGATCTGGTTTGTACTTAACCATTGTAATAATATCCTATTCTTAATTAATTCATAACTTATTAGGTATTTGATTCCTATCCAACTCTTGAATAATTTATTATTTATACAATATTTGATTATAATAAAAAAGAGGAAAAAACATAAAAACATAATCTCCCATCATTATATAATTTATTCAAATTAATAATCCCAAAATGTGTTATATCTCGTACCTCATTTTAATAAAATTATATAAAATGTGTTTTAGTTATTCAAAATCATGTTTATTTTTTATATTTTATGTATAGATACATATGTTAAAAAAGAGGAAGTGATTAGTGATCTAAAAATAATTAGTTATTTTATTCAGTGTTGAAGTGTAAATAAAATTGAATAATAACTAAATTAATGCCTTCCTATTAAATGATAATATATTATTTAATTATTAAAGTGATAAATTGTAATGAAATGTAGTGAAATGTGTCATAATAAATGATGTGATATTTATAATAAGTGAAAAAATCAAAAAATAATAATAAATAAATATATCAATCACAATTTGATAAACAAAACCAATAGACACACTAGTGAATTATAAAAAGGTGCTCATATTGTTCATAAATCTCACATACTAAATATGTATCTATTATAATAACTCTAAACTATATTAAAAAATATATATATATATATATATATATATCTTAATTAATTAATTCACTATTTAATGATTCCATGAATATTACTAGTTCATTATATCTAATATGAGTAGAGAAAATTTCTTCATACCAACCGTACTATATATATTTAAGTGCTATATTAAGTCTTGGAATATACCTGTTATTAGAGGCTAAAAAATTGTAATGCAGACTATGCTACCTAATAAAAAATTATTATCTATAACTCTTATCTAGTATCTTGAAAAACGAGAGAGAAGAGAGGGGAGAGGGGGGGTTTATCCATATTCATGAATCTAGGAGTTATTCTGTGGTTGCAATTGAGTTCAGGTACTAATTAATCTTCAAAGAAAATCTACATTATTAAATTTCACACATCAGAGCAAGTAGATGAGAAGTATAGGTGAATCCTTTTTATACATATGATATGTACTCGCGGATATTGAGCGCTATCAATCCAAAAAGACCGTAAAGTTATTATTTTCATTCATTCCCTTTGGTATGATTGTGTCCATCATATATATCATTTTCGTCTCTCTTCTTGCCAATTCCTTTTTCAAGTCTCCACCTCTAATCCCTAGATGGACTTTCTCCATACCAAAAGCCTTAAGGTGTCCAGGATTTCCTCCATGCCTTTTCAAAAAGTGTCGGGCCACACTGGTAAGTTGTTTCATCCTTTCTTGATCCCTTGTGGCATTCTTAATGTTGCCAATGTGTTCTAAAATTCTCTGTTTTAATTTTCTACTGGTCATACCTATGTATTTCTTCTGACATTCGCATTCCAGACAGTAAATGACCCCCTGTGTATCACAGTTGATGTATCCTCTAATTGTGTTTGTCTTATTGTATTTGTCTATGAAGATTTTAGTACTCCTCATATACTGACAAGCCTTGCATTTCCCACATGCATAACTCCCATTTATTCTCTCTTTCCTTTTGTTGTTTGTAAAATGACTGTGAACAAGTTTGTCCCCTATGTTAGAAGTTCTTCTCCAACCAATATCCACACGATCCTCCAACTGTCCTGCCAGATCTCCATCGGTGAGTAGTATATGCCAATGTTTCTGGAATGCATCTCGGATTTCCATCGATTGGTTACAATAAGTACTTATGAGTCAGACCTTGTTCTTTGTAAGATCAGTATTCCTTATTTCGGGGGTCAGTAATTCCTTTCTTTCTTTACTCCTTACATCTTTATAGGCTCGTTTAATACATCTTCTGCTATATCCCCTATTTATCAGATGTATTTCCAGTTCTTTCGCTCTTTGTTCAAATGTGTTACTGTCTGTGCAGTTTCTCCTTATCCTTAACATCTCTCCTTATTAATTTGAATAATTTATATAATGATGGGAGATTATGTTTTTATGTTTTTTCCTCTTTTTTATTATAATCAAATATTGTATAAATAATAAATTATTCAAGAGTTGGATAGGAAGCAAATACCTAATAAGTTATGCATTAATTAAGAATAGGATATTATTACAATGGTTAAGTACAAACCAGATCATTTATTCTGTAGTAAGAAGACAGGAGAGATTCATAACATAAATATATCAATGAATCAAAGTGGTCAAATACAATCTTAACCTAGAATGAGGCTAGAATACTTAGAGCTGTAGACTATAATTATCAAAAATAGGACACACACGCCCCTTGACTACAGTTACCTAGGAAGCATTATTTAAACTGAGGAAGGCAGAGCGCTCGGCTTGCCCTGAGGAAGCCAGACATCCGGCGAAATGCGCATAGGCACCTGAGACCGCTGGGTCATATGGACATACTAGTCCACGTTAATAGTCTGAAATTAACATGCTCTAATAAATATTCGCTGTATATATAAAAAGAATCACCGATTCTAACTTGGGGAGCGAGTGCTAACAGAGCCGCTACAATCAAGTGCCGATTGTATATGTATTAACCCCAGTGACTAACAGTGTAATGGTATAAATGTGTCAGTATTAATACTGTATGTAGCATGCGTCTCCTAGCGTGCACTATCAGTGCACGTGTTACTGCCAATTAAAATGCTGTAATGAATATCAGTTGCATTTGAGCAAGACATACGGATTCGTATTTGGGGAGTAAGTGCTATTAGAGCTGCGGCAATAAAAGCTGCATCTATGCAAATAAACCCCAGTGTTATAGTAGCATTGTTTCCGATTTTATATTGGATAAAGCAGACGTCATTAAAGAACTACTACATGCATACAATAATACAATAACAGAGATGCAATAATAACCATGTAGCATTGTATCAGGAAGGACCTGCCATATACCTGTGACGGTGCATGAATAGGGAAATAATAACTTTATTACAAACTATAGTGGATTAACTGGAGCAGGTCACTAAAAGTGGTAATCAGCTAACCAAATGTATGTGAAGCTGACCACAATCCTAAGTGACTGCTCAGAATTAGACACAAATCACTGCTGAGGCAATCATTTTGTTACAATAACAGCAGTTTTTATACACTGTAACAGCAAGTTAACTAATGTTACTATTGACATATGATACAGTCAATTTACTCTGATCTGGTGAATAGCAATACTGAAGCTATATAACAAGTGAGCAGATTTATATATTTTGTGTAGTAATCAGAATTAATATTGACCCAGCGGCCTTATCAGGAATTTTAAACTAACACTTTTTTCCTACTTTATGCACAATATCTATTTTTTTAAACCACAAATGTTATGGTACATATTTTAATATAATCAATAAAAGTTATTTTTTATTTTTACTATGAAGCTATTGTAAAATCAACATCATCAGAGCCCAGCACTTGCCCATCACCCGAGAGTGCACCCACCAGCCTCATACTTTGTTTCTTTTTTTGTAATAATAGGAATACACTAGGGCAGTGGTTCCCAAACTGTGCACCGTGGCACCCTGGGGTGCCTCGGAACACTTGCAGGGCTGTCTCAGGTTGGTGGTTCAGCACCAAATCAAATCATTTATGGTCAATATAATATGAATATGTGGACAAAAAGAAGCACAAACCTGTCACCCACTACATAACTGAACCTAGGAATGGCAGGTAAGCACAATTTACCTCACTTTACTACATATTTTCTGAATTTCTCAATATCAAACGTTTGGCTTAGGGGTGCTGTGAAAACAATTCTGGTTCAAAAAAGTTTGGGAACCACTGCACTAGGGTATAACAACATCAAAAGAGGGTTTTTTTTAAATATCAGTACTGGTGTGGTTATCAAGTAACTGTGAATATATTTACAGATAAAATTTGCCATTTCTATCATTTTATAAAGAGACTAAACTCCTACAGTGCATTTATCCTGTCTTTCTTTCTAAAATTACACATTTCCTTTATAAACACTGATGCCTTACTATTTACATTTTGATAGTTTTGTTTAATACATAATGTATAATCTCTTAGTGAGCTGACAACACAATATAGTGAAATCAGAGTAGCATGGACGTGAAAGGGAACCAACTCTCATTGTTCCCAAGTAGGGAAGCCAATTCCGATTAAGGGCATAAAACGGTGGGATTTCAATCCTGGGTTTGGTGCATCCAATCCCAGGATTTTCAGGATTAAAATGAGCGGCTTGTCTTTAGCCCAGGGGCATCGCTGAGCACTAGTTCCTTTGGCTCAGACGCCCCATTCCCAAGTATGTGCAAAATAAATGCTCTGGGACTTAATCTATAGATACTACAGTACATGTAGCTACAGTAAACCAAAACCATCTCTGGCAACATTTTCATGGGCAATAGCAGTTGATGACCGCAGAACTGGCTAAATATTAATCTAGTTCCACCCTAGAACTTCAAACCTTAACAGAAGAAAATAAAATTTGATGAAATAAAGACACTAGCACTAAATAGAAAACACAAAAAAGTGGGGAGATGCAGAAAAAGTGAATAGTGTTAAATATAAAATCACTTTCCTTAGGATCAAATGTGTAATATTTCCACATAGTTAAGAAATATATTCACTTCATGCTTCAATTAATATTTTGTTGTTCTTTTTCTTTGTGAATAATTCTCAATCCATATGCAAGGTAAAATAATTTCCAAGATAGTGTAATACATGCAAATAACTTTCAATGAATTCACATAACAAGTTACCACATCGAACAAACCAATATCTGCTATACAGGTAAAAGATATTCATGTCATAGAGGCATATAGATGGAATATAGATGGAGGCTTCGGAACTTCTACCACTGCTCTGGGATATCAAAGGTCTAGATTCATTACCTCTAATGTAAGACAACAGATCTCTCCTGTCACCAGTCTCCAACACGTTTCAAGTCTAAGGAGTCTATTTACTAAGCTTTGTTAGGAGATAAAGTGAACGGTGATAAGGTACCAGCCAATCAGCTCCTAACTGCCACATTTCAAATACAGCCTGTGACATGGCAGTTAGGAGCTGATTGGCTGGTACCTTATCACTGTTCACTTTATCTCCTAACAAAGCTTAGTAAATAGACCCCTAAGCTCTTTGTCAAAGCAGTCAGTACTTACCTGTGTAGCAGATAGCAGATATTTGTTTGTTTCTAAGTGGTGACATGTTACGTGAATAACTTGGAAATTATTTGAATGTACTACACCATCTTGGAAATAGTTTTACATTGCATATGGACTATTTATATCACTATTCACTTTTTATACCTCTCCCCACATCTGTGTTTTATCAATTTTGTGCTAGTGTCTTTATCCCATCCAAATTTAGTGTAATATAAATAGGGTAAACACAGATGTTGAATTTTTAGGAGGTAAATTTGAGTTCATACACATATGTAAAAGTGTAAGAGATATTTTTTGTTGTTTTTGTTCATATGCTCTAACTCTCAAGTCATGATTAAACCTCACTGGTATTGTTTTCTGTGTGGCAGTATATAAGAGGAGGCCAAGATTGTTGTTTGTGTGTGCAGCCAAGTATGTAGGTGAGCATATTTCTGCTATTGCTTGCCATATTACCGTTACTATTGGATTATGTATATAACTGCTATTACCCTTGTCCACTTACCTCTCATGACCTCTCTCCACTCCACTACTCTGCTCTCTTTCCTCTCGCTGCCTTTCATCTCTCTCCTACCACCCCTTTTTCTCTCTTTTTCTCCTTTTTAATGTCTGGGATGTGGTGAGAGGTAGATATATGTTTTTATTAAATGGAAATGCTGTTATTTTAATATCATTGCTGATGGATGGTAAGTAGATCTGTTTAGTAAAAGGAAATTAAATAACTGTTGGGACTAGAAGTGGGGGAATATGTCTGGTTATTAAATGTGAATGCTATTATTTTAATGATGGAATTGTTGAGGAGATTAAGGGGGAATTCAATTGCCCACGATAAATTTTTGTGCAGTAAAAATTGGACTTTACCACGATTTAATCCCCGTTCTTACAGCATGAAAAAATCTCCTGTTTTGGGTGAAAACACAGAGGATCTAGGATAAGTTCCCAGATCCATGTGTTTTTGCGATTGCGGCCATGAAAAACAGCACTTATCAGGGGTTTTATTTCACCTTCCTTCGGGCAGGTAAAATAAAATCCCCGATTGTGCCGGCTTCCTGTTAGCAGCCCAGCATACGCTGCTGTGTGCTGGGCTGCAGTGGGACATTTCCTCTCCTCTGAGGGGGGGTGCGATCGATCACACTGATCGCGGCTCCCCTGGATCTGCCCCTGGCTGAGGGGCCCTTAGAGCCCTTCTCCTCAGCGTGGCCATTTTTTCTCTTTTTTTTCTACGGGGGATGTGGCAACGCCCCACGCGATTAGGCCCCACTCCCCAATTAGTCTTGAGTCTTCGGGGCTAATTGAATTAGCCAGGGGAATCAATTAACTGGCGGTAAAGTACTGTGGCTAATTGAATTCCCCTCTAAGGCTTATTTATTATTAAGCATAAACACAATTTAATTTCAGGATGTTTTGGAGATAAGAGTGCTCATTTTAAATAAAGGGGCAGTGAACTTAATGTCAGAGCAGGTTAGGAATAAATAATCAGATTTATTAAATGTGAATGCTATTAATTTAGTGTTCTATGTTACCAAGGGGAATAAAATGTCTAGTTATGGCTCTGGTACTTGTCATGTAATTCTACTCTACAGTACACTGCCTCACACATTTGGTGAACATATTTGATCACTTTTTGGACTAGTCACACTACATAATAAATATCAGCATTTTTCAATTATTCCTTGTTTTTCCCATTCGCCACCACAATGGCTTTGAAATGAAACAAACAAGATGTGCTTTAACTGCAGACTTTCAGATTTAATTTGACGGCAATTACATCCAAATCAGGTGAACGGTGTAGGAATTACAACGGTTTCTATATGTGCCTCCCACTTTTTAAGGGGCCAAAAGTAATGGGACAAACTAAACAATCCTAAATCTAACTTTCACTTTTTAATACTTTGTTGCAAATCCTTTGCAGGCAATTATAGCCTGAAGTCTGGAACGCATAGACATCACCAGACGCTGGGTTTTATCCCTGTTGATGCTCTGCCAGGCCTCTACTGCAAATGTCTTCAGTTCCTGCTTGTTCTTGGGGTATTTTCCCTTCAGTTTTGTCTCCATCAAGTGAAATGCATGCTCAATTGGATTCAGGTCAGGGGATTGACTTGGCCACTGCATAACATTCCACTTTTTAGCCTTAAAAAACTCTTTGGTTGCTTTTGCAGTATGCACTGTGAAGCGCCGTCCAATGAGTTCTGAAGCATTTGACTGAATATGAGCATATAATATTCCCCGAAACACTTCAGAATTCATTCTGCTGCTTTTGTCAGCAGTCACATCATCAATAAATACAAGGGAACCAGTTCCATTGGCAGCCATACATGCCCACGCCATGACACTACCACCACCATGCTTCACTGATGAGGTGGTATGTTTTGGATCATGAGTAGTTCCTTTCCTTCTCCATACTCTTCTCTTCCCATCACTCTGGTACAAGTTGATCTTTGTCTCATCTGTCCATAGAATGTTGTTCCAGAACTGTAAAGGCTTTTTTAGATGTTGTTTGGCAAACTCTAATCTGATCTATCTGTTTTTGAGGCTCACATCTTGTGGTGAAACCTCTATATTCACTCTTGTGAAGTCTTCTCTTGATTGTTGACTTTGACAAATATACTCCTACCTCCTGGAGAGTGTTCTTGATTTGGCCAACTGTTGTGAAGGGGTTTTTCTTCACCAGGGAAATAATTCTTCTGTCAGTCACCACAGTTGTTTTCCGTGGTCTTCCGAGGCTTTTGGTGTTGCTGAGCTCTCCGGTGCGTTCTTTCTTTTTAAGAATGTTCCAAACAGTTGATTTGGCCACACCTCATGTTTTTGCTATCTCTCTGATGGGTTTGTTTTGATCTTTCAGCCTAATGATGGCTTGCTTCACTGATAGTGACAGCTCTTTGGATCTCATATTGAGAGTCAACAGCAACTGATTCCAAATGCAAATGTCACACCTAGAATCAACTCCAGACCTTTTACCTGCTTCATTTATAATGAAGTAACTAGGGAATAGCCCACACCTGTCCATGAAATAGCTTTTGAGTTGATAGTCCCATTACTTTTGGCCCCTTAAAAAGTGGGAGGCACATATAGAAACCATTTTAATTCCTACACTGTTCACCTGATTTGGATGTAATTACCCTCAAATTAAATCTGAAAGTCTGCAGTTAAAGCACATCTTGTTTGTTTCATTTCAAAGTCATTGTGGTGGTGAATAGGGGCCAAAATATGAAAATTCTGTCAATGTCCCAATATTTATGCACCTGACTGTATATATATATATATATATATATATATATATATATATATATATACGTAGAAATTAAGCCCGGCACTCCAATAAATAGAGCGTGGTGCCCTCCTAGGATGTCAGCCCATCCAAATGTATAGAGGTAATGTAAGGTGGCACTCAGCAGACTGGTTTTAAAATCCCTATAATCCGACGTTTCGGGGTTAAACCCCGTCTTCAGGGATACATATATGGCCATACAAGTCTGCTGAGTGCCACCTTCCATTGCCTATATATATATATATATATATATATATATATATACTGTATCTCCACAGCAAAGAAGATGTAGCTAAAATGCTCACTAAAGTGTTTTTTTTAAATTGAAATGGCAAGAAAGTAAACTGAAAGCAAATGCATGCATTTTTATATCTACCCACCACCAACAAATTATTTGTGGCTCTTGCTTCTATATTAAACCACCTTTATAGAGCAGCAAAAAGTTAAATTCTAGATTTAGGTTTTCATTATAACATCTGAATTTTTTTCTGCTGGTTGTAATGAAAATAATAAAATACGTGGAAATAATATGGTAGTTCAAAGATTATACCATTTGGTCTATATAGGCAAAATAAAAAAAGCGCAAACACGATCCCATCATGGACTGAACTGCACTCTGCCATGTGTTTGTGCTGCTCCTCTATCTGGCAGTCTCTTAGGGGCATATTCAATTACCCGTGGGACCTCTCCCACGAGTAATTGATGGGTGAAAGTCCCGCGGCGCGGGGTAAAGCTATTCAATAGAATAGCTTTTTCCCCGCGTCCAAAAAACAGGACTTCCACGTGAGAACACACTGATTCCGCGAGAACTGCGGAATCAGTGTGTTAATATTGCTCGCGCGAGGCCGAATAGGGCGGCCTCACGCTGATTTTACCTCGCACCTACATGAGGTGCAAGGTAAAATCAAACAGCGGGGACTCGCGCGCGGGGTCTCAGGGACACCCGCGCGTGGAATCCCCGCTAATTGAATCCCGTCAAGCGCTTCAATTAGCCGCGGGGTAAACCCCGCGGCTAATTTAATATGCCCCTTAGCCAGTCAGCTCCCAGCAGCCTTTGGCCAGTATGCGTGAAAACAATATTGTGAGTTATAAATAAAGTGGTCAAAATTGACTGGAAATGACCGGAAAGTAATGTTATTGATGTTAATAACACTGCAGGAACAAAACAGGCCCAAATTACATTATTTTACCTGTTTTTGGCAATTAAAAAAAAATCCAAAACCATAACATTTGAGGGTGGTTTTGGCAAAACATGACAAAGATTTAGGGCTTGATTCAGCAGCGTACGCAATAACGATTACGGCCGCAGTCAATCGATTGTTTGCCATTGCACATGCGAAAAAGACGCACTGTGCGCGCGCAGAGGTTGCGTTGCGATTACGGATGCACAAAGGAATCCATCGCAAACTGAGTGATAGGCTGTCAGCATTTTGGTGGTGGGGATGGGGGAGTGGTCAGAAAAACACAGGTGTGCCTGTTCATTGGAATGCCGTTTCATAGGCGTGCATAAATTAGCTACTGTGACTGCATACACCACATGAGAGCGCTCTGCGTGTGAAGAGACTTGCAGTTTCTGCAGCTGGTCAGACCTGCTGTAAATGCTGCATGGCTGGCCGATGTGTGTCAATGGTACCGATGTATACACAGGAGTGCGAGGTTGGACGGATATGAGAAAGCAGCAGTGGGAGTCCCTATGCAGGCTGTGCTTCGGCAAGCATTAACATATTTTCGAAGCTGCGTTCTGTATGAAATCACAGCTGCGATCTAAATTTTGTATGCTGCTGAATGAGGCCCTTAGAATCAAGACCAATACATGGGGACCCACACACATCTCTAATTCCTAGGGTATATATTTTATGGTTGAGGCAGAAGAGTTCTCTTTGAATTTATATCACAACCAAGTTCTTTCTAGATGCCATTAATTATGTTTTGCTGTTAAATGTTTACATTGTTTGGTTGTTTTATGTGTAGGGACTCTAATAACTCTATTTTGGGTTCCAAATCTCTTGTATTTTTTGTTAGCTCTTATAATTCTGGAAAAATACATGTGTACAGTTACACAAGCATAAACTTGTCTTCTCATGTTACTCCTGAACTTTCTACTATAATTAGGCTACACTGTTCAGTATTCATGGAAACATTTACCTGAGGTTGATTAATATCCTAGATCACTGGAACTGATTATTTAAAATACCATATTTGTTCCCTGGATTCATGTATAAAACTGGTAAGTGCTAAACATCACAACTGCTAGGCAGAATTCTACTTCCTAGGCCCCACTATTTCAATACATGTGGGGCTATGCCGGGATGTAGTCAGGATGCTGGCGTTCGAAATGCCGACCACCAGAATCCCGACACTGAAAGCCCGGCATGGGACTAAAGATAGGAGTCTAAATACAGACCGCACACCGAAATCCCGAGGCCCAGCATACCGAATGTAGGTTAGCCGGGCGTCGCGACGTGTTAGCGAGGTGGGAGGGTTAGGTTTAGGCACCCCTGGGGGGACTTAGAGTTAGGTACCCCCCTGGGATGGTTAGGCTTAGGCCAGGGGAAGGGGGGCTTAGGGTTAGGCACTCCCCGGGAGGGTTAGGTTTAGTGTGCTTTTTAGCCGTCGGTATCTCATACCGAACCCGGCTATGCCATGTGTACTAAGGCCTGGCGGTGATTGTAGTTCATTGGGATATGCAATGTGGTGACGTGATTTAAGATCTAATATGCTTGCCTTTGCTCAAAAATAGATGTTTACATGCATATACTACAGGATGTAGTCATGTGCGGCCGCCGGTCAAAATCCCGACAGCGGAATGCCGGCTTGGGAGTTATGATAGGCATCAAAATACAGACGCCTATCATAATCCCAATGCGAGAATGCTGAGGACGACATCCCAAACAAAGGCAAGTCCGGGGTGCCCTTAGCTTTAGCTGCGGGGGGGAGGGTTAGGATTAGGGAGTCTAGCGGGGTTAGGGTTAAGTTTTTTTGGGGGAGATTAGGCTTAGACACCCCTATGCGGGAGGGTTAGGCACCCCCAGGGAGAGGTTAGGGTCAGGCACGCCCCCGGGAGGGTTAGGTTTAGGGAGCGATATGGGGGGGGTTAGGGTTAGGCACCCCCGGGGGTAGGTTAGGGTTAGGCACTAGAGGGGGAGGTTAGGGTTAGGCACCATTAAGGGAGGGTTAGGGTTATGGGAGGACAGGGGAGGTTAGGGCACTTACCTGCCTCTATCGGGATCTTGATCCTGTCAGGCAGCCACTGTCGGGATTTGAACCGACGGCTAAACAGCAGCTGGCATTTCAATCCCATTCCATCTACTACTAATTGATAACACATTCAATCAGCATTACCTCTATGTCTGTCTGTTGTTACCCAGACTTGTTCTATTACTGTTTGTTCCCAATTGTAAAGCGCAACAGAATATGCTGGCGCTATATGATTAACTGATAGTAAATAAAATAAAAAATAATAAATAACTTTATTATACTTTTATATGCTGATTTTAGCATTTATTCAGACAAATCACAACATTAATTTTTATTTTATTTCAGTGTCAGAACTACCTGTGGTGAAGTGAAGGCAATGCACTGGGGCTATGACAATAAAAGGGTGCACAGCTGGCTGTATTAGTAGTATTAGTAATGATTCTGCATGCATATACCAGTCGGCCAGTCTTTGCGGGCTGTAACGAAGGAGGAGAAGGTCCGGTAAGAGGTGAGTAGAAGGAAGACCCCTCCCATATTCTCACCCAGGTTCAGCTAGACTAGACAGCCATACGAGCAAAGCAGACTCATGTGTGTAGCACCCCCTAGGGAGCATCAGCAGAGTGCAGCCACCACCACTCAGTTCTGGATCCCTGCAGCACAGTTTTTGCAGGCTCAGGTTGGTTGTATGGTGCACCACAATAGAAGGTACAAACTGACAGGCATATGGGGAACACACTGCAAGGAGATATAGGGGGAATCTGGAGAACACCAGGGCCATGTGAAACTGATGATAGGGGCATTTGGGTCATACAAGGGGTCATGTGGGTAACACACTGCTGTAGAAGGTCATGAGAGGGAGATGTTGGGGGTATTTGGCACACTGCTGGGGACATGTCAGGAAGATGCTGAAGGCATATGGGCAAACTAAGGAGCATGTAGGGAAAACGCTGGTGTGGTGGAGGCATAGCCACTTATTGCGACAAGGTACTAACTGCCTCTTGTTTTTCTTTAGCGTGGGGGGTTGCGTCTGGGCCCACCACTTGCTAGTTCTGTCACTGTTTCATTTAGATCTTGATTTAGAGTTGGACACATGTATGTGTTAAAAGATGGGGTAAATTTGCAGTCTTTATAGTTTTGTAAATCAATTCTTAAAATCACTTTTATGAACATACACATAAATCCTGATTCCTTTTAACCCATAACCCAGTGGATTGAAAAACATTTAAATTTTTAACTACATTTTTCTGGTCTTTTGCTTGGGGTTTGGCCAGCTCTTCTTCAAATGTTTTACTTAATAACAAAAGATGTCTTATTCAAACAAATCATTTTTTTCATGCCTCTCCCATCCTTGTAGAACTGGGTAGGCAACACCCTACATAGCTAAACTCACTATACTCTTCTAATAAATATAAAAATGTGCTCTATTTTTCTAGTGCTTAGCAGAAGGGAATGCACTGCAGTATAATTTTATACAAGCTACACACTGCCCAAATGCAAGAATTTGTATCTGCTTTCCTTTTGCATTTCTAATTTTTAGACCCCTCTTCCAACTTGCCACACTTTCATTTACATTAAACTAAACCCGATCCGATAGGCATGCCCAAACCTGTAATGCGGGGAGATTATCTCAGATGAATATTGATCGCTTTGGCAGTAGATAACGGGATTTTTACGAAAGACAGTTCGACAGTGTGTTTGGCATGAGAACAAAGATAGAAAAGCACATTCAACTAATAACTAGCATTATGGCAATAAAAATTTTTTATATCAGGAATATAAAATCTATAAAATCTTACAAAGCATAATAATATCCTTGTATTTCAGTTTAGTTGCATATGGGAACTGATTTAGACCCTGATTCAGAGCTGGACGCTCTGACAGAGCGCTCGCTCTGAATCAGGGCCATCCCTCCTTCATTTTGGAGCGGCCTCCTGGCCGCTCGCATAGCTGTGGGTGACCACCCACAGCTATAGCGAGCGGCCAAAATGATGGTCGCGATGGTCAAGACCGTCGCGACCATCGGGCTTGCGACAAGACCCTTGCGGTAGGGTCTTGCTTCCGCAAGCCCTGGAGTGCTTTTGGCTCAGCGCTCACGAGCGGGTCTGAATCAGGCCCTTAGTGTGCAGCACCCATTCTGCCAATGTGCAGAACAGGTCCTGTGTGATCACACGCAGCCCCAGCTGTGCCTCTGCCTGATTGACAGACAGAGGCATTTAAGCAGTGGTGCGGGGGCAGCCGATGTTCCTGGAAATGGGGTGTGCAGCCCTGTTTTCCTGGAGTGGTGAGGCCAGGGGTGCCATCCAGCATCGCCTATGACCACAGATGCAGTGCTGGGATCGTAAATGCAGCAGGTGGTGTCATACACCTCCTGCTCCATTTGCATATTATCAGGGACGGAATTGCAAAGCTGCTTGCATGCAGCTTTGCAACTCTGTCCTAAGCGGTCAGGATGCTGCTGGTCAGAATACCAACAGTGGCATCCCAACAGACAGAGGGCCTGATTCAGAGCCGGACGCTCTGACAGAGCGCTTGCTTTGAATCAGGGCCGGCCTTCTTGTTTTTTAGAGCGGCCTCCAGGCCGCTCACATAGCTGTGGGTGACCACCCACAGCTATAGCGAGCAGCCAGGAAGATGGTCGCGATGGTCAAGACCATCATGACCTGCTCGCTAGCGGGTCTGAATCAGCCCCAGAATCATGACACCCATAGGTAAGTATAGCACTACTAACCCCTTCCCGAACCCTCCCTTCCCAGTGCCTAAACCTAACCCCCCCCAGTGCCGAAACCTAACCTCCCCCTCCCTGCAACCTAAACCTAACCTTCCCCCGTTAGTGCCTTACCCTAACCCTCCCCCTAGTGCCTAACCCTAACCCCTAATCCTAAACCTAACCCTCCCCTAACCCCAGATACTTACCTTCGGGTTGCTGGAGGTCGGGATTCTGGTACCGGGTTCCCAACACTGTCGGAATTCCGGCATCGGTGTTTAGACCGTCGGCATCCTGCACGCTGGATGCTGACTACACTCCAGCTGAACCACCCCCCAAATGCAGTAATGCAATTACAAGAGCTTATGCTTCAATGCAATGTGAGAGGGGGGAGAGCGGGTACTAATTACCCAGTCCAAGACTTACTGGAGGGGCCCAATAGGGGCCCGGGTCCGACGCCCTCTCCTCCCTGTCAGCTGAGCAGTATGCTGGGCTGCAAACAGAGACTGCTTGCTTTGCGGTGCTGCAACAATGTTTTTTCCTTTTTTTCTTAAGGGGCGTGGCCATGCCTCCCGCGATTAGGTCACAACCCCTTCAACCACCATCCGCCCCGACTCTTGGCAGCTCTTGTCATGTACCTTTAGATACCCTTATGTGCTGTTATTATAAAATTCATTTGTCCTCTCAGTAAGAAATGCAATCATAGAGAATTATCACACAACATTTAGCAAGACATGTCTAGGTACATGGAGAGTCTAAACATTGAGGTTGTAAGATGAGCTGTATTAAGTGGCAATACTAAAATAAATGTCCGTCAATAGTGCTTCATACTAAACTGCAATACACTGTCTACCTCAGGAAGCCCTAACCTAACTCCAATTGGTGCTGAGTGTGATGCCTTTGCATAAAGTTTTGGTGGCTGCACAATATAATAGTTCCTCACCTAAGGCTGAGAGCTCTAACATTAATAAATGCCCCTAGCTGGTGCAATATGTGTTCAGGGTTATAGTTTAAATATCAGAGATGAGCAGTTTGATTTTGCTAAAAACGAAACACCCCTGAACTTTGGGATTCTAAGTCGAACCAATTCCCGGCTCGGATCACTTTGGGTTCTGTGTAGAACTGAGTCCCAACTCTAGTCTTCACACCAAGGCCCTCATTCTGACCCACTCGCGAGCGGCTGTCCGCTCGCAAGAGGGTCGATGGTCCGCACTGCGCATGCGCACGACGGAGGGAGCTCCATCGTGCGCATGCGCGAGACCCGACCAGCGAAGGTCTTTCCTTCGCTCGGAGTGTCTCATCAAAGGGGGCATGCTGTCGATGTTGACTGACAGCACGCCCCCTTTGGTGGGCGTGTCGGGGGCGTGCCTGCCAGACGGAGGCATTCCCAAGGGAACGCCTACCGTCTGAAGTCGGCCCCACTGACAACACTAGTGATGTCAGTGGGAGTGATTTTGGCTCTGATAGAGCCAAAATCACTCCTGGCCTTGCAGTTGAAAAACTCAACCGCAGGCTTTTGCTCGCAGTTTCGATGTTCGCGATGGTCAAGACCATCACGACCATCATCCTGCACGCTCGTAAATGCTGTGGGTGGTGACCCACAGCTATACGAGCGTCCAGGAGGACGCTCCATATTAATGGAGGTGGGCCCTGATTCAGAGCGAGCGCTCTGGTCAGAGTGTCCGGCTCTGAATCAGGGCCCAAGTTCGCAACTCGGCTCTAAAAATCAGATCTCACATATTTTGGATTACATTTAAGCAGTGGCGTAACTAGGGGGGGTCCAGCAGAGCTTGTGCCCTGGGCACCATCTGACCGCCGGCCGCGGTCCAGGATACTGTGGTCAGTGTAGTGCTGACTGGACGGAGTTCGGTCAGCAATACACAGTAACAAACGCACAGCTGCTGGCCACGCCACCTGAGCTCATGGAGCTGAAGGAAGTTCTCACCCTGAGTCCTCTAACACTAAAAGTAGCACTGCAGGGGTGCAAATGCAGGTGAATGGGTGTGCATACACTTTCTATTATCACATTATTCTAGAGGACCTATTAAACTAATTATTTGCAAATTTTTAGCATAATAAAAGGAAACTCATCAAAAAGCAGCAGATGTTTGCAAGTCTTCACAATCTGGATCAATTACTAAAAAAGTGCCACTTGTAAAGCTATTATAAACAACAAAAAAAAGAACGTAAGAAATTAAAAAACTATTCTGAGATTTTTGCTAACTTGCCAGTTTGTCTGAGTGGAATATATACTGTATGTTCTTAATATCCCCTTCTTATGTGTCTATAAAACTTTCCATCCCCACATGTTCATTTGAAACAGAGTTGCCAAGTAGGAGATATTGAGTAATTTACAGTATGTGTAGCCTGTTTACTAAAGGAAATGTTTCTTTCTAGAAGCATTGTTCTAAGTCAGATAATGATCATTAGTTTTTCTATTTATGAAACTTAACTAACAAGTTGCTTAAACATCTGCTGCTTATTATTGAGAAGATGCAAACATCTCAAAGCTCAAAATATGTAGTTGTTTAGCTTTGTAAACATAGGAAACAACCAGCAGCGGCTCCTGCTCTCTTACCCGAGGTGGGCTGCCGCTGCTGCTGGTCTGGCTATGGCCGGCCGGGCCTCGTGCCTGCACAATGAATCTGGCAGGTGCGGGGACTGGTGCATGTGAATGAGCAGGGTTGCGCCATGCATGCACATAACACTGGCTTCTGGGGACTGTTTTGGTTGCAGCCCCGAGAAGCCTTGTAGGGCTGCCCAAAAGGCTAATCGCAGCCCGGACTGGCAGTTACAGGGGGAGGGGACACCTCCCCCTGGAGCTGCCTGTCCTTTGCATGACTGGCAGGTAGTGCTTCCAATGAGAAGCCACCTACAGCCACAGTGAAGCCAGTGCAGTCACTGACTGCAGCTGGCTCACTGAAGTAATGGATTTTACTGGGGGGCTGCAGCCTTGAAGCCCCTAGGTAAAATCTGCCACACACATCTAATGTTACAATAGACTGCAAAATAACTATATAAGTTTTTTTTAAATAGATTTATTATAAAACAACCAAAGGGCAGACTAGATGGGCCAAGTGGTTCTTATCTGCCATCAAATTCTATGTTTCTATGTTTCTAAATCATTATGAATTCAGTCTTCCATCCAGGTAGGTGTGTGAGGTCCTGCTGCTTATCTCAATCACAGCTGAGCCTAGTTTGCCACTTTTTGCTCTGCACAAATTCCAATACCAATTTCCGTGATTATTTGTGCAGTACTCACACAATTGATACCTTTTTTTTCAGTAGACTTTGGGTTTGATTCAGAGACGCATGTAAATCTGTCGCATTTGTGGCCACCTTCACTGATTGGAAATCCATGCAAAAATTTGCTTGTATTCAGACTGCATATATGCCCTCAGCAGTTGTTAGCTTTATCCTTGGTGCACTATATCTGCTAGGTAGATCTCTGCATGCGCTTGTCTCTGAATAGCCCGCAATTCCCTTTACACAACTATAGGACATTTTTCCTACATTTGGACACTTAGTTGACATGCAAATAAGATGCACACAACTCTGATTGGCTTGTATTTGCTCTAAGAGGCATATGAAGGTCGCTGTATGCAAAGTTTTTTAAAAATTAAGAGACGTTTGCACATCTTTCTAACAATTGAGAGATCATCGACATTCAGAATTGCATACAGTTATGAACCAGGCCCTTTGAGTTTCCAGCAAAGTTTGCTTATTTCTCATCACAAAGCAAAGTTTTTCTACCCAAAATGGCCAAAAAAGTTTTTTTAATTAAAATTGCAAGAAAGTGAACTAAAATCAAATGTGCGTATTTTTTTCTGTAACCACCACCTTAACAATTTTAAGGTCCGGGGACATGATAAGGGGGTATAGCCAAAAAATACAACCATTTTATATCTCAGATTTCAGGTCTCCACATGCCCCTTCATATGCCACCTGCTCCACACTGCTAAGAAGGCACCTCAGCACCTTTTTTCCCTGCGTCGCTTAAGATCAGCATATGTGATTGGAAAGTATCCTGACTTATGGGATTGTAATTTGGTACGGGAACTGTACTGAGGCTGAACGTAGGGTGTTGGATCAGGAGATATATGAAAAGAGGCTTTTGAAGAAATCTAGATCCATTTTAGTAGATCCCAGCCTTCCTAACCATGCTCTCTTTGAGAAATTGCCGTCAAATAGGCATTTTAGAGCTGTGCGTTCTCGTACAAAACGGTTGCACAACAGTTTTTTTCTTCCTGCAGTGTGTATGTTAAATCACTGTAATAATTCTGATCAATTACTGCTGTTATGATGTTTCTTTTTTTTCTCTTATTATTTTTAATAGTAGCGTAATTACTGCCTGTCTTATTATGCGGTATAGTGCTGATTGGTTTTTCGTTGACATCACCTGTGCTGTTAATGACAATAAAGTATTACAATTACAATATTCCATCAAAGCCCCCATATCTCCCTTTATATACCATAAGAACCCCAACTTGCCCCTTTGCATGCCATCAGACCCCTCCACGTGCTGCTTTATATGCCATCAGACCCTTCCACATGCCCCTTTATATGCCAGAGACCCTTCATTTTATTTATATGCCTCAGAGCCCCCCTGTTACTTGTTTAATATCTTCCTAGAGGTGTCAATCTACTACATATGCACACACTGATGTCCCCTGTACTGCACTTCTGGGCCTCTGTTTGGGCACTGCCAGCAGGACATGTTGTCAGGATGTAGTATTTGTGTTGGAGGAGAATGGAGAAGGTTGTCTGGGGCATAGTAAGCAGATCACAGCAGCCGCAGGCCACCATGTCAAAACTCTACATTAAGTCATAATGGTGTCTGATGGGATGTAGTCAGGAAGCCGATGGTCTAATCCCAGCAGGGGTCAAATGACAGGCATCGAAATCCCGATGCCTGTCATTTTACCTATGCGGGGAGCTCGATGCCCGGCATACCGATCAAAGGTAAGCCGGGTGGCGGGCACGGACAGCCACGGTGGGGGGAGAATTAGGTTAAGGGCTTCCGGAGGGTTATGGTTAGGCTAGGGGAAGTGGGGGTTAGTGTTAGGCACCCCCGGGGTGAGTTTAGGGTTAGGCACAAGCATCCGGTGGTATTTCATACCAATCCCTGTCTAAAAGCACTTTTAGCCGGTAATTTGCTGAACAACATGGGTCATTTTTCTGTGTGAAAGGGTCAACCCGGGTCGTAATTCACGGGACTATTTTCGTCGTGGCCATTTTCCCGGTGACCTGTGCATGCACTATAGACTCTGAGCACACTCTAGTGCCCAGAGTCTGTAAGTGCGGTGCTGGCCGCTGCACACAGGCCCCCCACAGGGCCCCTCCTATATAGAAACACCCCTGAGGAATGGGTATACTTTGCTGACAGTCATGATGTTGACAATCAGCTTGCCGACAGTGTGATGTTTGGCATAATATGCTGACACAATGTTAATGCCAGTTAAATCATTGTAACCATGACATCAATCTGCCGACAAACTGTCAACATTGCAAATGTCATAAAATTATCTACCTCCCATTGTAAAAAGGGATCTCCCTCTTTCAAATAAGGTTGCCCCTACATTTATTGAAGTCAATCAAACAGGCACCATAGACAAATAGGAAACAAAAAAGACGTTTTTCACAAAAATTGTGATCCACCTGTTTAGTCACTCATACCATACTGTATCTTGACGATCGAGTTGTCAATTTTCCTTTTTTTTTACTAACATACACTGAAAGCAGAATGAAAGTACTTCATAATGATAATGCAACATGATTTACTCTCAACTTTATACATCAAAATAATACCGGCGCTGACGTGGAACTCCGGAGAGGTAAGTATAATATGGGCACAGGGTGTGCGGTGCGGGCCCCCCATGGACTCAAGGGGCCCATGTGCCCCACGCACCCTGCACCCATTATATGCTGGAAGGACTCACATTAATTTCTGATGATTCACATTCTGGTTCACCAAAAGGCACTTATGGGGAGGGGGCAGAGGCAAAAATTATACAAGGGACAGTGGGCCAGACTGTATGGGGAAAAGTCAGGGGCACACATGGGAACTTTAAAGCACCTCTACGCACCACAACTGCTACTGTATCTTCCACTTCTATCTTTTCTAAGCCTGGCCAACAGGAGCAATGGGGGAGGAAGAGAAGTGAGGAGGAGTGCTGCAGCTGGGACAAATGCAGAGGCAGAGCTTATGAAAGAAAAGCTTATACATTGGGTGATGTCTGAGAGAAGGGGTCTAAGGAATCATACGGTTGCTGATTAAACAGAAGAAAGTCATGACCAGCCCTGTCTGCCCAAATCCCATACTGGTGTACAACCTGTACACCCCTGATGGCAGCATTGGGTTTACACAAAAAGAAGCAGCATAACAATTATAGCTGTTAGTGGGGAAAGTGCGTGTGGCTATTGTAAGATAAGAGTATTGTTAGTCAGCTATATAAATGCAGCCATTACTGTCTGGAATTCTTGTGCAGCTTCTGGTAGTGTGGTATGGTTGAAATAGAGGAGAGACAGTAGAAGGTGGAGATATGAAAGTCATGAAAGCACCAATGAGGCCACAATAGAGAATCTCAACAACACATCAGTGATATGTTCATCATAGTGCTTGGGGAAGAGCACAGATCTATTCCTGCATACTTGAGGGGAGATGTATCAAACATTAGAGAGAGATAAAGTGGAGAAGTTGCTCATAGCAACCAATTAACTTCTAGATATATTTTATGTAGCACAGTCTATAAAATAACAATGGTGGTAACAACTAAGGCTTTTCTTAAAGACACGGGGGACGTTTTGAGAAAACTAGAAAATATAAAATGGGAAGAAACAGTATCATATTTCCTGAATAAAAATAATTATGATGAAAATACCAAACAGTTTATCTTAGAAAGCATTAAATTAATTTTAGATAATAACTATTTTTACTTTGATGTGGCTTATAAAGTACAACAAGAGGACACGGCTATAGATACCAGGTTTGCCCCCAGTTATGCTAATTTATATATTGCCTACTGGAAGAACCAACATATCTTCCAGAATGAGATCATGGGGGCAAACCTGGTAACCTGGCATTGTTTTATTGATGATATTATTTTTATTTGGGATGGGACCAAACTTTTTAAAATGTTTTTTTTTTAAATGCTCTTAACAACAATGATTTAAATATTCATTTAACCTCTACTACAGGTAAACTGGAAATTTCATTTTTAGATCTATGGATTTATTGAAGGAGAAACCTAAAGATTGAACCAAGCATTACGATGATGAGATACAAATGGGATTTTATTAGCCAGTTTAATACACTCCATAAAGAGATAGAGGGTATCTTTAAGAGAAATTGAGGTCTCCTTCAGAAAGACCCAGTACTAGGGAAAGAAATCCCAAAGGATCCAGTTTTTATGTATCAGAAAGCCCAGTCTCTTAAAAATAAATTAGTCAGAAGCAACATTGAAGATGCACCCAGATCCAGTATTAGAACAGAGGGGTTTCACCGTTGTGGCATTTGTTTAATGTGCCGGATGGTGAAAAGCCCAAAAAGTAAAGTTGTGGATTTTACTGTGAATGGGAAAACATATAAAATTAAGGATTTTCCGACATGCCAAACTAAAAATATCATCTATACAATTGAATGCTCTTGCGGACGTATATATGTTGGAAAAACCAGTAGGTTTTCAAAAATACATCTCGCAGAGCACAATTATAATACATGTAAGGGTCTTGAATCGCATTCTTTATTGGCCCATTTTAAATTTGTGCACAATCAAAAATAATGTTTTATTAGTAAATGTTGGGGTATTGAACAAATCAAACCATCTTGGAGAATAAGGGATTTAGAAACAAGGTTATCAAAATCAGAGATGAAGTGGATTTTTAATTTGAATACTCTTATTCCAAAAGGTCTTAACTCTGATTTTGAGATGAAATGTTTTTAGCCTGATTTTTATATTTTTTTTATTATATTTTTTAACTTGATTTTTTTATTTTGCCTGTGCTTATATATATTATATATATTATAATTCATATATTTTATATAAGTGTATATATATATATAAATATATATATATATATATATATGTATTTATTTATAATGTATATTATATAATTATCCATTTTTTAATACCCTCCTTTTTTTCTGCTTTTTTCTATGTTGTTTATGAGAATGGACGATATGTGAATAATCTATTTTTGATATCTGCATCCATCTATAGAAGAAAGAAAAATAAAAGTTTTACTTTTGCTCAAGTCCAATCTACAACATACATGGATCCATAGGAAAATATCAGTGGAACACATTATAACAAGGTGGACCACACAAACTGCTTCCTGTTTCATGGGAAAGAAGAGGAAACTTGTACTCTGACATCCGAGCTGGTGAAATGCATACCGGAAGTTCCGTTCACGTGTGCCCCTAGCTGTAGAACACACAATGGGATACAAACTGTGGAAGCACACTTGGCGTCTCGTGCTCTGATAGGACTACATACATGTGTTTTGTTTTAGCTTGTAATTAGAGGGGGTATTTATATATGTTTAGGGACATTTATGCCACATGACGCTTCTGATGAAGAATCGATACAGATTCGAAATGCATTAAGTGGTGTAGCAGCTGAGAAGGACTGCCCAGTGTGAGAACCCCTGTTTTGCTTCCAATCCTGCATAGGATGAGAGGGATCCGGAGCCCTGCCTGTTCCATTTGAATAACACCTGGGTTAATGAGTATATCAGTGGCCCCACATACAAGATAGCCATGTCTATATATGCTTATAAAGTTTTTTGTTATTAAAATGTTAAACCCAACACTTTAACAAAGGTATATGCACTAATGGTTATATGAGAAATTGATTTGATTTTGGTTTTGGCACACTGATTGCATTTTATTATGTGTAATATGTACTTTTTCCAGGAGTTTTTGTGAACATCCATTTTAAATGCAATCTTGCTGCATTTAATTACCTATTTTTAGCATATATTCACAGTCCCTGTATTCTATTACTATAAAATAACAGTTATCAACTGATCAGTTACTATGGGTAACTTATCCACTTTGTCTCTCTTGAAGGTTTGATACATCTCCCCCTTGGACTCTGGTTATTCAACTCTTGGATATAATTGGGCTTGGGACATACTTGCTGTCATGAATCCTGGATCAGCTGGTCGTGATGCCGGCGCACCTCAGTCACTTACCAAAATACACGATTCTTCTGCCACCAGGCAGATTTTTCTGGAGTTCTGCGATCTCTGAACAGATTATTAATAAATCACATTCAATTACACACAGATATGTAGCATGGACCTCACAGACTCGCAAGTTCAATAGGAATCACAGAGAATAAACTAGATTAAATGTGTTTAATCCCAAAAAATATTTTCAAGGCTTAGTTACAAAAATATTAATACAATGACAAACAGATTATAATGCAAATATTTTCTAAAAATAAAAGATAAATAACTCAGAGTTCCTCAAACAACTTGATGGGATGAGGGATTTCATCTACAAGAATATCCTGGTACACTCACAGCACTTCCGTCTGATCCCCAATGAGTGACATTGAATGCTGGATGGCATTTCTTTTTATACATCTCTAATTCGTTATTCATACTTAAACAGGTTCTCACTACCAGGTCAACAGGGTTTGAGATCAATAGAGGGTCCCTGTGAATCAATACAGGGTTACCTGGCCAAACCAGTCAAATATCTGCTGTAAATATATTTGACTACATAACTCACTCTTCAACTTCCCCCTTCCTGGAGCACAGAAAACATCACAATCTTTATCTTTCCTCTATAGCACAACTCAGAGACATAAGGAGAAGGAAGAAAAAAGAAAACTCTTTGTTGGGCACTCTTCAAGTAATATGAATAGATTAAAACTTAACTTTTATTTTTTATGTTTTAGAATATAAAGGGGAAGTGGTTATTTTTCAACCTCCAATACTATTTAAATACAACCAATAATTACAAACAAACAGAAATCAATATAGTTCACTGCCATTTTTTGTTAATACAGGCAAAAGGGGATTGTTGTAAGTGGTTAGATTCAACACATTATATATATATCTATTATTGATCATTCAAAACACATACATTGTTATTGAAAATAATGCCAGAAATACCTTCCTTCTAATTTTGAAAAAATATCAGATGAACATATCTACATAGGTTCTAGTATACTTGAAGGAGTTTTTTGTCAGATGGTTTATCCTGCATACATACTGTACTGTTATAGGAGATATCATTGTATCCATTTAGTACCAATATCTTGTGACATGTTGCAAATGCAGTTTCTCAAGAGCTAGCAGAGAGACAATTAGTACCAATATGTTGCAGCGTGTTACAATAGAGCAGCTCAAGAGCTAGCAGAGACATTTGTTATTCATGTAGCAAGAAAAAAACAGAAAGACAAATCCCTACAGGTTTTTCACTCAGTGGATAGAGCACAGTCCTGCTGAAATAAATATATTGCATGACATTAATCATCAGTAGAGATATATTTGGGTCTCAAAACTGGTAATGCAGAGTGCATTGTAGTAACCACATTTATTAGGTATATAACTATATACTAATTGCTCACCCTACTTAGTGAGCAGGAGGGTCAATATTTTTTACCCTTAATAAATGTGCTGTAGAAAATACACATCAAGCATAATTGACACAGACTTGGGTTAATAGAGATTTGACTCACTGCAAGGAACGCACCATTTAAACCTTTAGTAGGTTGACAGAATCCAGGCAGGTGAATCCCCTTTCACTTCTGCTGTCTGATCACCATACATATAGTAGAGGTTGATAGATGAGAGAGTGGAGAGGCCCTGCCTGGGGTGAAAGATAGTTGGAAATGCACTTCTGCTGTCCTGACAGTAACCACCCATCTGTGGTGGTGTCAGATGACAGTGCGGCACTAGACGGGGGTAGTCCCGATGAGAGAGCGCGAACAACGGGGTGTCTAGAAGCATGTGAAGTGGTCTGTATTCAGGTATTGCAGCACTATTTCAATAACAAAGGATAGGGCAAAAGATGCTGGTGGATTACATCACCATCTACACATAATACTATAATATACCTTACTGTAATATTTTTCATATTGAGTATATAGTGCCAACCACTTTTTCGGATTGGCCAACCTAGATTGTTTTTTTTCTAGGGTGGGTCCCAACCCTTTTGTCTCAACTCAGAGACATACAGGAATTTTAGATGTGAACCTTGTTTTAAAAATAGGTCTTTTTCTTGGTTTACAATCCAAGATACTCTGACTTCAGGGTTCATAAAAAGAAGAGAGCTAGTTCTCCACACATGACTGCACGCTGTGAGGGATATTCATACTTTTGTTATCTGAGAACCCTCCACTTGATTTACAATGTACCTTTTGCTAATCCCAGTTCTTCCTGACCTGCACACCAAATAGCAATTGACATACCATGTTCAAACAGAATATAAAATGACAGAACATCATACATCATACAATATCATAACTTGTGAGGGCCTATTCGCCACACTTGCCTACTTTTATATTCTCACAGGGGAGATGCTGCTGGCTGCTGATGGGGTGGGGCCGAGCACGTTAGCATAAATAGCCTAATTATGATATAATTCTAAGAAATGCAGGTCTATCAAAAGGGACTGACGTGGAACTCCGGAGAGGTAAGTATAATATGGGCACAGGGTGTGCGGTGCGGGCCCCCCATGGACTCAGGGGCCCATGTGCCCCACGCACCCTGCGCCCATTATATACTGGAAGGACTCACATTAATTTCTGACTATTCACATTCTGGTTCACCAAAAGGCACTTATGGGGAGGGGGCAGAGGCAAAAATTATACAGGGGACAGTGGGCCAGACTGTATGGGGAAAAGTCAGGGGCACACATGGGAACTTTAAAGCACCTCTACGCACCACAACTGCTACTGTATCTTCCACTTCTATCTTTTCTAAGCCTTGCCAACAGGAGCAATGGGGGAGGAAGAGAAGTGAGGAGGAGTGCTGCAGCTGGGACAAATGCAGAGACAGGGCTTATGAAAGAAAAGCTTATACATTGGGTGATGTCTGAGAGAAGGGGTCTAAGGAATCATACGGTTGCTGATTAAACAGAAGAAAGTCATGACCAGCCCTGTCTGCCCAAATCCCATACTGGTGTACAACCTGTACACCCCTGATGGCAGCATTGGGTTTACACAAAAAGAAGCAGCATAACAATTACAGCTATTAGTGGGGAAAGTGCGTGTGGCTATTGTAAGATAAGAGTATTGTTAGTCAGCTATATCAATGCAGCCATTACTGTCTGGAATTCTTGTGCAGCTTCTAGCATTGTGGTATGGTTGAAATAGAGGAGAGACAGTAGAAGGTGGAGACATGAAAGTCATGAAAGCACCAATGAGGCCACAATAGAGAATCTCAACAACACATCAGTGATATGTTCATCACAGTGCTTGGAGAAGAGCACAGATCTATTCCTGCATACTTGAGGGGAGATGTATCAAGCATTAGAGAGAGATAAAGTGGAGAAGTTCTGTTTAGCTGCAGTGATTTCTGCAGCTAAACAGAATTGGCAACAGCATTTGTTATGGTATAATACTTTTCTCTTGCAGTGTATTTATCACTTGACTAGCACACTGAGCTTAGATTGAGTATTAAAATCAGATATCTCTCCACATAAATATTACTACTAACATACAAAGCCATGTAATACAACTGCAACAAAATGCATCTATTTCTATTGTCTCAAATATCTCCCAAATCGATTCTTAAGGGGGGTATCCACTTAGTGATTTAAACAAGCGATTGCACGATAACGATGTCGTTATCGTGCAATCGCTTGCAAATCACGCATGCGTCGTGCATGCATCGGCCATGTTTTGGACGGAAGCGACCCGCGATGCGGGTGCCCGCGGGTCGCTTCCGACATCTGACATCGCCCGTACATGCAGGTCAACCTGACGATATCGTCAGGTTCTGCATGTGCGGGGATGAGGGATGTGCCGGGACTGAACAAGTGAACGTTCAGTCTAGGCACATCACTAGCTATACAAACAACAGCACGATTGCAATGTCGCAATCGTGCTCTCATTTGTATATCGCTAAGTGGATAACCACAACACCAATGGTGCATACACACTTGGGGATATTACTGAGTGATTGCACGATTACAACATTGTAATCATGCAATCGCTCAGTAAGCATGCACAAATCATGCACTATAATGTCAGAAACGACCAGCGATGCGTGCTCCTGCTGGTCGTTTCCGACATTTATCATCACCTGAACATGCTGGCCAATCTGCCGATAACGACACATTGCCCATGTTCAGGAATGATGGAGGGTGCCTACACTGAACGACATATCGTTCAGTGTAGGCACTATAGGGGATCAGAAAAGACTGTACGATTACGATCTCGTAATCGTACTGTCTTTCCTAATTGCCAAGTGTGTATGCACCTTAAAACAATCTGGCTGAGAGATGGTAACTTAATATTATCTAAAGATACAATTGCTGATAATGTCCTGGGTTACAGCTGCAATGATGTATCGACTTGTGTAACATTAATTTGTATCCACGTGTCCACATGTACAGAGTAGTAGATACATTTTCAATTTTATTAAAAGGAGTAAGTACATATAGTGAATATGAAACACTTATTATCCAGTGTAAAAACTCTGGGCTGTATAGTGGGAGAGATGATTACAGTCTGATGCATGTTGTGTGTTGCTGCAGCGGTATGCAATCGGGAAGCCGGCGGACCTAATCCCGACAGCCGGCTTCCCGACTGTCATATCCCGGAAAGGGTCTAAAGACAGGAGTCGAGATGCCGATACCTGTCATTAGACATATGCCAGGAGCCCGACGCCCGGCATCCCGATCGAAGGGACGAAGGGCGCAGAGCACGGATAGCCATGCGGGGGGGGGGAGGGTTAGGTTTAGGGTTCCCGGGGGGGACTTAGGGTTAGGCACCCCCCCAGGAGGTTAGATTTAGGCTAGGGGAAGGGGGGATTAAGGTTGGGCACCCCCAGGGGGAGGTTAGGGTTAGGCACCCTCCCGGGGGACTTAGGTTTAGGCAGCGGGGAAGGGGAAGTTAGGTTTAGGCATTTAGAGGGGGGATTAGGGTTAGGTACTGGGGGGGAGGATAGGGTTAGGCACCCCTAAGGGAGGGTTAGGGTTGGGGGTAGAATTAGGTTAGCTAATACTTGCCTGAGGACGATCAGGATTTCCACTGCTGCCGGGATGCTGGTGTCGGGATTCCAACTGCATGCGTCTGGCGGTAAATCATACCAATTCCGCTGCAGCCGCGTCCGGCTGAACAGGTGTTAATATCTCTACTCCAGTATTGAGTATAGGAGGAGAGTGTTCCTTTCTTATTAGTAGTAAATTGGGCTCCCCAATAAGCTCACTGACAGTGGGCACTCACAGATATGTGTCATGTAGACATTCATCGCTGTAGGTATGGGGTTCAGACCGCCCCAAGTTCCAGTATTGCTCCCCTGCTGTGGAGAAATTAAATCCTTCAGACACGTGCAATGGGAGCGGATTTACCCTCAGCATAAGACAGTGTCCTTCCTCCACAGCGGGGGAGCAATACAGGAACTTGAAGCAGTCTGAACCCCATACCTACAGCGATGAATACCTACATGACACAAATCTGTGAGTACCTGCCAGGGGTTAAAGTGGTCCAGAACGGGGCAGAACTGCATTCCATCACTTCTATTTGGAGACGGAACCAGTTCTGCCCCCTCCGACCCACCTCAACCCGGTGCCGCAGGGAGGCTCCATTTGCCGGATGCCTGCTGAGATTTTGTTACCAGCAGGCGCCCGGCTCCCTCCCCGTAGCACCAGCGGCAGCCAGAGTTTGGAGCTCACTCCTGAGCTCAGGCTTCTGGTTCCCACAGTGCACTATGAAGGAGACTTCATGACGTCTCTCCCATAGTTCAGAGGAGCAACCAGACGGCAGCAAATGCTGGAGCGGGGCTTAATGTAAGTATTAGTTTTTTTTTCTGTTTAAGTGGCTTCATTATACTGATCTACTACTGTGGGCATTACTCAGGGGATACCACTACTGGGGGCATTACTCATTGGACATTACTCAGGGTTCACTACTACTGGGAGAATTACTCAGGGGGCATTACTTTTGGGGGCATTACTATTGGGAGCACTACTACTGGAGGTGTTATTACTGGGGGCATTACTATTGGGGGCATTACTCAGGTGGCACTACTATTGGGGGTACTACTACCGGGGCACTACTACAGGGGGCATTACTACTAGGGGCACTACTATTGGGGGCACTATTACAGGAGGATTACTAATGGGAGCATTGCATAGGGGGCACTGCATAAGCGGCACCACTCCTGGGGGCACTGCATTAGGGGGCTCTGCATAAGGGGCACTACCACTACTGGGGGCACTGCATAAGGGGCACTACCACTACTGTGGGCTCTACATAAGGGGTATTACCACTGTGGGCATTGCAGGGGCACTACTACTATGGGGCACTGCATAAGGGGCACCATTGCTGAGGTCACTGCATAAGGGGCACTCCTATTGGAGATTACTAATGAGGGCATTGCATAGGGGGCACTGCATAAGGGGGGCACTGCATAAGGGGCACTACCACTACTGTGGGCTATGCATAAGGGGCACTACCACTGCGGGCACAGCAAAAGGAGCACTACCACTGCTGGGGGCACTGCATAAGGGGCACCACTGGGGCATTATGTGTAAGGGGCAGTACTGCTGTGGGCATTGTGTATAATGGGCACAAATGTGGGAATTGTGAAAAATGTGCACTTCTGTGTGTCATACATGAATTAGGGACACTACTATGTGGTGTAATGTGAATCAAGATTGTGCTACTGTGTGGCATAATTTGACTAGAAATACTATTGTGTGACCATGCCCCTTTCTTTTGATACCATGCCCCTTTTTCTGGCACGCACCCCCGGCGCAAACTATCTCTTTATAGAAAAGCACTGAAGGGGCGGTGAGTTCCACCACTTCTCTAGGAGCACTTTAAGCACTGATACCCGCTGTCATAGAGCTTATCGCGAAGCCCAGTTTACTAATAAGAAAGGAACACTCTCCTCCTATACTCAATACTGGAGTAGAGATATTAATGCCTGTTCAGCCGGACAGGGTTGCAGCAACACACAACATGCATCAGAGTGTAATTATCTCCCCCACTATACAGCCTGGAGTTTTACACTGGATAATAAAAATAAGTGTTTCATATTCACTATATGTAATTACTCCTTTTAATAAAACTGGAAGATTTATCTACTACTCTATACATGTGGACACACGTGGATACAAATTAATGTTGCACAAGTTGATACATTATTGCAGCTGAAACCCAGAACATTATGAGAAATTGTATCTTTAGGTAATATTAAGTTTACCATCTCTAAGTCAGATTGTTTTAGTGTTGTGGTTAAAAGCTTGTGACAAATAATTTTCATACTGTAAGACAACATATTATTGCCTATTGGATCTTGTCATATGTATCATTATTTTTGTTTTATTCACTAATATTTTATTTTTTAGTGATCTTTTGCTTTGGATATTTATATTGATTTATCAAGGCACAAATAGTTACTCTCACAGCGCTGTCTGTTTATGATTATTTATACCTGTAGAATTCCATCACAACAAGACTTTCCCCTAGGCTCTAAACTGTTAACTGTTCCCTGGAAACATTCCTTTACAGGCAAGTTCATCACATTTCCATATCACCTTTTTAACCTCCATAACATCTTTTACACAATAAAAGTTTGCAAAAAATGATCACATAGCACAGCACACAGCCTGATGTACTGAATTGGGTGCGGGGGTGGGGGCAGGGGCTGCAGGTCAGAGCCCGGACCCCTCCAAAAGGTCCGAGCCTGCGTAAAGAGTCCCCCCTCTCAGCACCCATGTGTGTGTGAAATAAATCAAATTACCCTTTCTAGATGGAATTCTATTGTGGTGTGCAAATATTAGCCCTCACCTTGTGTCTGTCCATGCAAGATATTGTAATGTGCATTCCGTGTCCCTCCTTTGTTGCTTAATATTGTTATTTTCATCATGCAACTGGATAGTGCATTGTAAATTATCACACTTTATTTCACTTACATTTTTTTTAACCCAATGCACTATCAAGTTCACGGCTTAACATGCATTGACATTGCTAGCTTACTATTGGTTTTACTTGCCCATTATACTGTGTTTCCTCTGTGTTTTGTAGTGTAAAGTTCCAAAAGATCATCCAAACTGCATTCTATAATCACGTTTTAGACTTATCCTTCTTTTCATTGAACTCTTCCTGATTTTCTTTAAATTATTTGCTTGTTTTATCTGAATGAAATAACTATTAATCCTTAAGGGTACACGGTGAGTGTGTTTATCACAGGACGTTTAGGATTGAGGATTCTCCCCTTCTTTAGTGCACTGTAGGCTACTTTTATTAGGATTAATGGACCATGTACTACTAATCCCACAGCAGATGAAATGGCAACAACTGAGTAAAAACAAAGGATGGAGTTAGTGACAGCCCAGGGGTCAGGGTAGGTGATACAGAATTGTAATCAGAAAACAAGCTAACACTGTAGTCTTTTGAAAATATAATTGACAATTTAACAGGATAAAAAAAGAGAAGCATTCTTCAGAATAAGAGAAGTCTTAATACAAGAGGTTGTACAATAAAACAGGAGGGTATTTTAGGTAGAAGTTAATAAAGTAGGGTAATACATGTGACAGACACATACATATAATAGACACAAGGCCATCCAGCCATGAAATACTGTGAAAAATTACATAGCTATTTAGGGGGAGATGTATCAAACATTGGAGAGAGATAATGTGGAAAGAGATAAAGGCCCTGATTCAGAGCTGGACGCTCCGAAAGAGCGCTCGCTCTGAATCTGGGCATTTTTTTAATTTTTTTTTGTGCGGCCTCCTGGCCGCTCGCTTAGCTGTGGGCGAGTGGCCAGGATGATGGTCGCGATGGTCAAGACCATCGCGACCATTGGGCTTGCGATGAGACCCTTGTGGTAGGGTCTCTTTGCCGCAAGCCCCAGAGAGCTTCTATGAGTCCTCAAGCTGCGCAAGGCATCGCAGTGGATAATTTATACAAGCCCATTCAACGGCTTTCAAATGCCCTGGCACGCCTGCGTTTCACCATCTACCCCCCACTTCACCTCCCACAAACGGCACTTCCTGTCAATCACTCTGCAATGGGTCTCCGATCACAGTGGCTGGTTAATGCATGCGTACTGTGATGCGTACACATGCGCAGTAGGCAACAATCGGCTAATTGCATGTGTAATCACAGTGAATGGCAGTGAATCAGGTGCACAGTCTGTAATATGACAACTAGAAGCTGATTGGAAAGTACTTTATCTCTCTCCACTTTATCTTTCTCCAAGGTTTGATACACTTCTCCCTTAGAGGTATATTCAATTGGGCGCGAGGTTTAGCTAGGCTAAAACCTCGCGCCCTCGTGGCCAATTTCAGAATCCCGTGGGTATGCGTGCTCCCGATACCCGCAGGATTCAATTAAAAAAACAGTGGACGCAGGGTTTCATCAATGAAAACCCCACGCCGCGTAAATTACAAAAAAAAAGTCACTTACCTGCCCGGATCTCCACTGCTCCCAGTGGCTTCCCCTCTCTCTTCTTACTGGAGACGGGGCTGCTGGGAGTCCCGGGGGCTGATGGGAGGAGCAAGGGCTGCTGGGAGATGTAGTTCTCCCAGCGTCCATTCCGGAGGGGCCACACACACCGCACCGGGGGTCACACGCACACACACTCATGTACACACACTCACTCACTCATACACACTTACATACACCACACACTGACATACTTACCCTGCTGCAGAAGAGCCGGCTCCCGACACTGGATGCAGAAGAAGATGCAGAAGACAGCGCTGAGGAAGGTGAGTAATTAAGGACTAATTAAGCTAATTGGATACTTCCAATTGCTTAATTAGTCTTCAGGGGGGGGTGCCGTGGGGGTGTCAGAGCAAGTCCCGGTGATTTTTCCTTAAATCATCGATTTTAGGAAAAATCACGCTTGCTCAGGAGGTGCGTGAAAAAAAACCTCCTGGTGCGTGTTTTTTAAATGCACCTATTAGAATGGCAAAAAACCCGCGCCTGCAGGAAGAACCTCGCAGGTGCGGGTTTTTTGCTATTCTCGCATACAATTGAATATGCCCCTTAGTGTTTGATGCACTAAACCTTGGAGAGATAAAGTGGACGGAGATAAGTTACCAATTTATCAACTCCTAACTGGCATTTTAAAGGGTATTTTGAAAAATGACAGTTAGGAGCTGATTGGTTGGTAAGTTGGAGTAGATGTATGGTGCTCCGTTATGGTAAGTTGGAGTAGATGTATGATGCTCTGTTATGGTAAGTTGGAGTAGATGTATGATGCTACGTTATGGGGTTTAGCGGTACCTCCACACGTTATGTCCTGCAGATACCACTCTTCCCCATGTATTATTGTGGGATTATATGTTAAATGACATTTATTATCGGAGCTGCTATCTATAAGACAGTGGACCTTATTCAGAGGCGGCCGTATGGTCTACGACCGCACGGCCGCCTCGATGTTTGGCCAGTGCGTGAGTCCCGCTACGACCGACAGCGCTGGTCGTAGCGGGTCTCCTTCCAAAGGGGGCGAGCTGTCGATGTTGATTGACAGCTCGCCCCGTTTGGAAGGCGGGCCGGGGGGGCGGCAGCCCAAACGGAGGCGTTTTGGGGGAGGCCCCACTGACATCACAAGTGATGTCAGTGGAGAGCTTCCGGCTCTGACAGAGCCAGAAGCTCTCCGGGGCTTACGACAAGTGAGACCCTACCCTAGGGTCTCGTCGTAAGCCCTGATGGTCGCGATGGTCTCTGACCATCGCGACCATCACCCAAGCGGTCATTAGAGCTGTGGGTGTAAACCCACAGCCTAACGACCGCAACAGAGGCGGGTGGTCAGGATGCAAGTGGCCGGCCAGTTTCTGAGCGACCGCTTGCATCCTCCGACCACCTCTGAATAAGGTCCAGTGTGCTGATGTACCAGCCTATGTATGAATGGTCAGTGGCACTGACCTTTCTGACAGCTGCAGCTATGGATTGTGCCAGCTGCACTTGTCATTGCCATATGCACAGCACTGTCATGGCTGCGGCGGCTGCTGGACTCCGGGCTGTGCACGGGAGATGTTGCGATGCTTGCGAGATCTCGCACATGCCCACTGCAGCCGGCCGGTAGGTGAGACACAGCGCATCAGCACTAGGTTGATGTGTTGTAGGATCAGGCAGGAATCGCTGGAGGGGGGAGTTTTCATTCCCCAACTCCAGCAGACAAGATGTTAATACCTCTCATTGGTGCTGTTTCCAGCTTAGCCTATGTAAAGAGGCAAAGGAGCAAGAGCTATAGAGGCACAATTTGTGCCACTATAATGCATCTCCCCCTTTATCTCTCTCCACTGTATCTCTCTCCAAGGGATCTATTTCCTAAGCAGTGTTAGGACACAGAGTGAAAAGTGATAAGGTGCCAGTCAATCAGCTCCTAACTGCCATCTCACAGGCAGTGTTTGAAACATGACATTTGGGAGCTGATTGGCTGGCACCTTATCACTTTCTTATCACTTTTCACTCTGTCTCCTAACACTGCTTAGTAAATAGGCCCCCAATGCTTTTGTCACTTTTGTCTTGACCTGGTAGCAATTGGTCCGCTCACTGCGCCATTTTTTAACTGGCCTGCTACAGTATATTTGGCAGGACCTGAATCCTTGTAGATTCCGGCCCGGCGCCATTGTGCATGTAGGGCGATGGTGGAAATCCATTGCTATAGATGTGTCTGTATACATCTTTGCTGCAGAAGCACTAAAAAGACTCTCTCAGCATGCCAGGTCCCGTGAGACTCTGTTAGCACTGGGCATCTTGTTTAGCCGAATATACACCTAAGTCGCACTGCGATGCAACAAGGATGCACCAGCAGACTGTACTGATTAATTTGATATGTGACACTTGTATATCTGAGTATGATTGAGTCTCTGAATCTGTATATGATATTCTACAATGTAGCGAACAGTTTTTTTCATTTCAAGTTCCGTTGTAGTTCATGTACAAACTGAGGTGCACACAGATATCACATATCAAATTAATCAGCATAGTCTGCTGGTGTGTCTTAGTCACTTAAATGCATATTTGTCAAGAAAAGACGCCCCGACCGCTAGCAGAGTAGCATGGGACCTGGAGGCTCACTCTTACCAGGCAAATTGCGCTACATAGCGTATTAAGGCTAGATGTATGAGGAGACATCTGTACCTCCACAGCTGCTTGCAAACTCTGCTGCTATGGCAGGCAGGGACTAAATCCCTCCAGATCCAGGTCCACTGCCCTGCCCTGCTCGATGATGGCCATAACTAGGGGTATGCGAATGGTGCCGCAGCACAGGGCACAGAGCCCTGTGGACAGCGCCGCTGTTCACTCGCGGTCCCTGTTTCTGGTTAGCAGGGTGCCTGGAATGACACCCTGCAGTCAGATTATCTGCAGTTGTGCCACCCAGAGCATCCTTAGGATGATTCAGACATGCACATTGCTGCCCTTACAGCCCCCCGGAGCATCTTAAGGATGGTCCGGGCATTGCTGTCATTTCCGGCATTTGTGTCAACCCACAGTTGCAGTGCTACCCTGGATTTCCATTGGGCCCCAACCCCCATACCCTCCATGCATGGAGGTGAAAGTGCACAGCAGCAGGGCCAGTTACAGTACCAGTAACTGGACCCCTACATCTGATTGCTATCCCAATTTGAAGATGTCTTTAGCAGCTCCTATCAATAGTTAAAGCCCAGCAGGAGATAGATCTTCTGGTCATTAACGAGAAAATACAATACAATTACATACACTAGTGAAATAGCATTGAGTGCCTTAATAGCATAAAGTGGTGACTATGGAAACAAAACCCCTCATTTTTTTCAATCCCGGGATTCAGGATTGAAAAATCTCAATCCCGGGAATCCCGGACTACCCAGGATTGAGTTGATCAATACAAATATTATTATTCTGACCCTTTTCGAAGTGCCACTAGCCCACACCAACAAAAACCAGGCTGTGTGTGACAGATAGTGTGTGTGACACTGTGTCACACATTCAGCTGACTCACCCGGTACAACTGTAGTCTTATACTGTCTGGTAGGCAGCAGTAGGCTCCCACCAACTCCTACACCAGGCAGTCAGTCAGTCCTGTCCTCCAGGCCTCCTCCTACCCCTCTCATGCCGCACGAGCTCAGGAGAGCCACTCGCCTCAAGCTCAGAATCAGACTGGGACCAGTTCCAGGGAATAGAAATCCAGGCCTCTGCTTAAAATAGCCGCCAGCCGCCCACAGCAGAATCCTCCAGAGTGAGTGGGCAGGCAGCCGTGCATGGCTGTAAGGGGTGGGCTGGCATGTGCGGATGTGCAGCGTGACCCCTATGACATCACACGCAACAATCCCGGGATTCAAATCCCAGCATTTTTTATGTTAAATCCAAGGATCCCAACAATCCCGGGATTGGCTTCTAAGGTGGTGACATTATTTATACCAGTTATTTATATAGCACATGCATATTCTGCAGTGCTTTACAGAGAATATTTGGCCATTCACATCAGTCCCTGCCCCAGTGGAGTTTACAGTCTGCATTCCCTATCACATCTATGCACACACCCAGACACTAGAGTTACTTTTTGGCAGTAGCCAATTAACCAGTATATTTTTGGAATGCGGGAATAAAACTGGTGTACTTAGAGGAAACCCAAGCAAGCATGGGGAGAATATACAAACTCCACTCAGTTAGGGCCGTGGTGGGCATCAAACCCAAAACCTCAGTGCTGTGAGGCAGTAATGCTAACCATTACAGTCATGCTACCCGAACATGTGCCTATACACGTGCATGCCGTTCTTAAAATCCATCTAGACTCCTGGGGGTATACTTACTAAAGTGAGAGTTTATAGAAGTGGAGATGTTGTCCATAGCAACTAATCAGATTTTAGCTATTATCTTCTAGCAGGTGCTAGTTAAATGTTAAGTAGAATCTGATTGGTTGCTATGGGCAACATCTCCATTTCTATAAACTCTCACTTTAGTAAATTTACCCCTTGGTCTATAAAATAAACAAACTCCAAGAACTGAAAGAAATGTCTATATGGTCAGGTGGTTCCCACAATACTAACCACCAGAGAGGCATTTTATAAACGTAATTTAAAAAATATTTATTACAAGTTGGAGCCTAGCAGAAAATAATGATGTAAAAGTGTGAATGTGAATTGTTGTTACACCGTGTTTCCATTATATGGTTTATGGATTAGCAATTTGTTCACTGGTAATCTGTTTATATGTAGAATTAATATATTATCTCTACTGTTTCTGATTAAGGGGTGTCTGTTATACCTGTAGGTTATTTGCCTTTTACTTGTAAATACATATTTGACATCCTTTACAAGAGTAAGGTTTATTTAAGACAGAAGGAGGAATATTAGGGTATTCAAAGTTCTTTACAAAATCAAACATTTAAGAACTAATTTTCAATAAATAATTTATTAGTGCAGCATCAGTACTTTAATAAATGGACAGGTTCTTTAAAAAAGAAAACTTATGGTACAAGGTTGTGCTTGGATGCCTAGTCTTATCTCCAGCACAGTTTAAAGTATTTCACAACATACTGTAAATTCTTGATGACATTCCCAAGAGTGCTGGAATGTTACTTCACAGAAAAAAACACTTAAATCAAGTAGGTAACTCACTCACTTTACACTGTTACAATCCTTAAAGGCATTACAGAAATATTCTGGCCATTTTATGGGTGTAAGAAGAGTGCACCATATTAATCAGTGCTATTTCAATCTTTTAATTTCATTACAGATTTGTTTTAGTACAATATGATTTTCATAGATAAACTATATGAGTTGGTAATATTACAGGTGTTGGGCACATATGCCTACTCTACCAGAGTGTAAGGGAGACTACATAATTTCTGGAAACCCTCCTGCATTCAACTTCTTTTTCTTGAGATGTTGTTAAGGCCATTATAATGCATTCTCTTTGAAACATGTCCTCATAGTTTAGCCCTCCTGCTGCATCAATCAGCAGCATGGGGTGGGACCATGGTGATGAGTATTTGTGCCCCTACACTGTCCACACTTGGAGTATTGAAGCAAAGAAAACTTATCACTCTGCTAGTAAGCAGATTTAAATAGAGCAGGCAATTTGAAAAGGGTGGACTAGTGATATCAGCATGATGTCAGTATTATGTGTGGAATTTGTATATTCTCCCCATGCTTGCCATTCTCCTGCAACTCAAGAGGAGTGGCGCCACCATGAAAGATATGTCACTTGGCTGCCAGAAGGACCTCAGACTGGCACATGAGAGTGCAGGGACACTGCAGCTCAATACACAGTAAAAGATTCTCAGAAGATATTTTCCTATATAGATGCCTCTTTGAGTTCTAATGTATCACGTATCTGAATAGATAGCAGTTCACTGCATCTTCCACAGCTGGAAAGAGGACCAGCGATACCACTAGGTGAACCTAGATGACCGCCTAGGATGCCACTGATTAGACTGCTTAAAACAATGAGGAGATTTATCAAAGCTTGAGAGAGAGATAAAGTACCAACCAACAAGCTCCTAATTGACACTTTTCAAACACAGCTTGCAGAGTGACAGTTAGGGTTTGGGGCACTGTCTTTGATAATGGTAGGACAGACTTTCAAGATGAGCAGTGATCTGGTCGGTCAAGCACGTCCACCACAGATTACAATTTGTATCGCATTAAAGGTCTGGTTTAGGAGGATGCATTTGAGTTAGCAGGATCAGATTAAAGGTTTTGGGAGCCCCAGGACAACTAAGTTGTGGGGGCCCTCTTCAAGCCGCACGGAGTCTTACTCCCCTCCCCACTCCAATGCCCAAGCCACATGGATCCCTGCTGTTTCCATCCCCGCCCCTGATTACTCACTTGGCAGCTCCTGATTTTCGACAGAGCTGCCCTATAGTCCCCTCATCAGCATCACTGACATGTCACGTGATGCCAATGATGAGACTCGGGAGCTGCCCTGCACTGTATGCAGCAGCACTAACTGTAGAATACAGTGCCGCGGCAGCTGAGCCCCCACCCGGGAACAGTTGACACTAGGCACCTTTTCTCGGCAGGGTCACACTGACCCTATGTTGGAACCCCTATGTGTGTGAGCACACCGAGGCTGCTGCCACTGTAGCCCCCCCCTTAATCCGGTCCTGTGAGTTAGCGACATTGCTGACAAATTGAATATGTCATTGGGTACTGTGCACAACACCATTCATGGTCAACTGGGGTACAGGAAAGAGTGTTCATGCTGGGCACTGAAGCAACTCACAGAAGTTCACAAAACCAATAGGATGGGAATGTCGCTCATGCACTTGACACGGTACCATGAGGAGGGAGTGCAGTTCCTGCAGTGTGCTGTTACAGTCAATTAAAAACGTGGGTGCAAGTGACACCGGAGATGAAGCAAGCATTCATGTCATAGAAACATGCATCATACCTACCTTCAAAGAAATAGAAAACAACTTCTTCATGGGAACCGTATTTTGGGACCACAAGGGTGTGCTTCTTGTTGATTATTTCACCAAGAGATACTATGAATGCTGTCCACTATTGTGAAACATTGGTAATTGGGATTGGCAAATGTTCTGGGATGCCTGGCAATTGGTCTGCCTAACTTAATAACTTGAAGATTAGGTCCCGATTGGACCTCAGGTTGGTGTATGCTGGGCAGAACATTGACCTAGGGAGCCTGTACTGGGCTTTCCACTGGATGGATTTGGATGAAAACTTCACAGAGCAGTGGCAATTGGTCTGGGATGCTTAACTTAAAACCTTGAAGATTTAAACCCAGGCAACGCTGGTACTTTAGCAAGTGATATATAAAAAAAACAATTTCTACATATATAAAACAGCTTGGTTGATTACAGATAAAAAAAGCTTTTATTACTACAAATCAGTACATATCAGAAACACCTGTACAATATATCTAATCCCTTCTAAATAGTTTAAAAATAGAAGTAGGAATTCATTCTCTAGTGAGGTTCAGTGCAACACCCTAAGATTGTCCAAAAACATACAAATGTATGGATGATCAATATTCATTAAAGTTCCACCATTTTTGGCCTAATATGATAATCTGGAATTGTTCACAATTTAATTGTAAATTTGGATGAATATCCACCAATTTGATAAGTATTACAGGTTGAGTCTCCCATATCCAAAATGCTTGGGACCAGGGGTATTTTGGATAAAGGAATTTTCCGTATTTTGGAATATTTGCATATCGTAATGAAATATCTTGGGAATGGGACCCCAATATACACACAGAATGCATTTATGTGTTATTTACACCTTATACACACAGCCTGTAGGTCATGTTATACAATATTTTCAATAATTTTGTGGCTCAAGCAAAGTTTGTGTACATACATGAAATTAATTTATGTTTCATATACACATTATACACACAGCCTGAAGGTAATTTTATATAATATTTTTAATAATTTGTGCCTTAGACAAAGTTTGTGTACATTGAACCATCAAAAATCAAAGGTTTTATTATCTCAGTCATGCCAAAATTATTCCGTATTCGGAATATTCCATATTTCGGAATATTTGGATATGGGAGACTCAACCTGTACCTACTAGAAAGGTGGATCACGTACAATCTGTTAGCAGGAAGGCCTCACAGTGTGGTAAGAGCTGATGGTTGCTGCAGGCTGGAAAAATGGCCTCCACATAAAAGCTGGGCCAGATAATTGATGGAACTGGTCCAGTTAGTAATATGGATGAAATCACGTAGCGTGTTTCATTATGGAATGACCCCACAACATCTTCAGAAGTAGTTGTTAAATAGGTTTCTGTAAAGGATTTGGGATGGTTATGAGTTTGTAACAAACAGAACTCGTGTTCCAGAGAACTGGCAAATAGTAAAGCGAAGAGGTCTGGATTTGGTTGGAGGAATTGAAAATATGAAATGAATGGGAAGTTTGGTGGTGGAGCAAAGAGCATGAGCAAATAATGATTGCTGAACAGGAACCAGGGTTTGGTGAAATGTCATCAGCAGACATAAGAAGGACATTTGAAGATGATATGTGGGTATGAGGTTTGTTTGTGCAGACCAATGAGGGAAGTAGGTGCAGAATACAAAGCAGTTCATTAGTGCAGACAAGTGAGGAGAGAAGTAGTGGAGGGGAACTAATGATGGGCATTGAGAATTAAGATACTAGGGAGAGAAGAGTTTGGAGAGATATGAATGAAGCTGGAAAGAGTGGGAATCTGCTTCTGTACTGTGAATCAATTGTAAATATTAGATAAATAATGAGAATAAACTGCAGCAGCTATGCTAATAATAGTAATACAGTAGGATCAGTAAGAGGGATCAAGACAAACTCATGATCATTATCAATGCATTTATCAATGCATATTTTACGCCAGGGGCTGAGCACAGGTACGCCTCCTGACAGGCACATATGCATCTTTGTAATGAAGTGCATGGGGCACATTTGCATAGAGATATGTGCTGCCCTCCGTGTTTTGGTTTTAGTATTAGTTTCAGCTCTGAAACCATTTTTGTGTTTTGGCTTTGCCCAGAATTCCTTGTGTGTTTTGGTTATGAGATCTTTATGTGCAACACACAGAAAATAAATGATGGCTGATTTAGAAGCCAGTTGCTTTTAAAAAGTAGATACTGATAATGTTAAAGAGACTGCATAAGAATAGATATAGAGGCCTCAGTGGTGTGCGAGGATGCTGTGGTAGGGGGAATAGTGCTGTATCCTCAACAGAATATATGGGCAGTGTGCGGTTTAATCACACATAGTTCAATCTACTGTAAGAAAAGCTTTGAGGTAGCAATTACCAAGTACATGAAACAAAAATGATAGGTAGAAGCTGGTTGTTGCTATTGGCAACTTCTCTATTAGTCCAATTCTCCACTTTTTTCAATGCTTGATACATCAGCCCCTAAATTTGATTATAACAATTATAACTGAGAGTTAGAAGAATTTATTTTATTATTGAAAAGTAAAATATAAGATATGAATAGAAATAAAATATGTAGGGGTTATATATTAAATGGGTTTTTATTATATGAAGATGGAAGTAGAGCTTTAGCCCAATTTTTTAAATTGATGGAACAAAAAGATTAGATTTGACTTGATTAAAAAGATTATAATTATTTTAATTCTGAAGAAGACCCTGACTGCAGAGCTTACTGGTCTCTGTAGATGTCAGTGGCTGTTGTGATAAAGAGGCATACCATTCAGTGAGCTTATGTCCAATATTTTTTGGATTGGAAAAACTGATTAAAAAATAATGACAAATCAATAATTAAGGCAGCAGCAACTGAATATTGTAGAATAATTTCTACTAGTAGACCCTGACATGAGTGGCTCACTAGGGCTTCCAGTCTGCAGCTTGGCAAATTAACACCTGTCCCACTCCTGCCTCCTTGGCACCTCCTAGTCACAATGTGAGCAAAATAATCAGAATTAGCACACTTTAAATTCTGTAAAGAGCACCCATTGGTGGTCCAACTGGTGCCAACAGCAGCTTTCCAATTTTTTGGCTGTATGTAAGTATTGCAATGAATTATTTTTTTCTACTAGGGCTGGGACTGATGTAAATGACCAAAAATTATTTGCATAATTAATTGCATAGTTATTTTGGGGATCCTGGTCACAATGAGTACTGATCTCCAAGGAAATCTCCAGCCTCTGGAAGCAGCAGATGATGTCACCACATCTCACATATTAGGGCATGCCCTATAAGTTTCATCACTAGTTTGGATTTTGTCAGGGGATGTACCACACAGTGATCATGTACCCAATATTTTTGTATTAAAATAAAAGATTACAAAATAATGTCAAATCAATATTTAAGGCAGCAGCAATTGATTATTGTAGAACAATAACTACTATTAGACCCTGAAATCTGTGGTTTACTTGGGCTACCAGTCTGCAGCTTGCCGAATTAACACCTGCCCCACACCCGTCTCCTTGGCACCTCCTGGTCACAATGGCCAGTAATAAGAATTAGCACACTTTAAAGTCTGTAAAGAGTGCCCATTGGTGGTCCAGACTGGTGCCCGCTGCAGCTTTCCAATTTATCAATAAATTTGAAAAACAAAATAATTGAAAACAAGAAAAAAGATTAAAATAGTGGTCCAGACTCCAGGGCACAACAAGAAAGAAGACTAAAATGGTGGTATAGACTCCAGGGCAATTTGCGCCAGCAGCAGACTTCCTATTTTTTGGCTGTATTGTATTCCCTTCCCTCTCCCCAGGTCTTCATCATGAGGATCCTCATCAGCAAGAATTAAGTGATTGACTTTGTTGCTGAAGTGAAAATGTTGCGGGAAGAGCCCCATTATCCTGCAGTCCCACCCCCACCCCTTTTCTTAAAAATGAAGGCTGATTGCTACTTGAACAATGCTGTACAGAGCATGAAAAATAAATGAAAATAAATATAAATAAATGGTACCAGACTTTTCGCCGGCAGTCGCCATAGGAGTGCCATACTGGTCGAAATACACCCCTCACTTGCCGACTAGTCCGCACTCCCTCCTCAAAGAAGTCTACCCCGAGCATCTCTGTACAAAACACCAGGACTTACTGTTTAGTATCAGCGGGACGCCGCTGGTACCATCCCCGCTCTACATACCAGATCTTTCCCCATCATTCCCCATTCATTCACCTACCAGGACAAGTCTCCTTGTGATATATTCCAGGAATTGACATATACATTATATTGACTTACCGGGTTTTTCCATCATGATCAGCAGATCCTGTAACTGATCTCCCATACTATATTGAACTCTATTCACACCAATCAGAGGATTGGGAACTTTTATTTATATCTTGTGTGCAATTTATACTCTGTATTTCGTATTAATTGGACCTATATGTTGCTAAATCCTATTATGCACAGTTTAGTTCTGTTCTATTTTATTAATATATTATTTAATTATTTTTCATTAAAAGATTTATTCATGTACAAGCATACTCAGTAATTTTCAGTAGTATAAACAGATCAGTATCAGTATATTGTGGTAGGTTTTTTCTACATTCTTTGGTCGTTGAACTATTCCACTATCACAGAGATTAATAATATGTGTAGTAGCACCGTGTTTAGATACTGACCTGTATAATCCATGTATAAACATCATTTACGTTCCATAACCATGTCTAGTTGAGCGCAGTTTATTCTTCATTTGTGCTTATCTGTTCAGGGTTCGAGTCAGGTACCCGAAACTGCAGCTCGCTTAACTTGGAGAGTCCCCAGTGTTTCAGTGCGCTAGTATTCCCTCATTTGTTGTAATCAAGGGTATGACTTGACTCAGGCTGTCAGTGTCGGAGCTCACTTCATTTATTATACTTTCATATAGCTTTAGTAACTTGCATACAACTGAAAGGATTTTCTAGTGTGCTGCAGTAAGGTAACATGCCCCCACTCCCTATATCATGGTTTTATATGTAGAGTAGCTCTTGGTGACTTACTGCTGTTACGCCAGTCGCTCAAACATATAAAGTTTGGAATTCCATCTCATTAATACTTCTTGTTTAGCTGATGATATGGATGATTCAGATGATTTAGAAATTGTGGGAGGATGCTTCTCTGAACTTATAACAGTTTCAAAATGTGATCTGCATGACACATACATGCCACTCATTGACAACCTTGGACTCTCCTCTGGATACTTCTGGGAACAGTAATTATGTTTTTTTGGCCTCAGTGTTATTTTCAGATATGGGTATGTCTTTACACCAGTCACACTACTATTACTACATTACTACACTCTCACCAAGCAATTAGTGTTTGGGAATTTGCAGGAGATGCATAACTGTGTTGGCCACTTACTTTTGACCTGGGTTTTTTTTTCCAAGAACCATGTCAAGCAAACAGTGCCCATGGTTTGAGCTTCTATGGCTGGTGTATGGAATGTTAGCTATTTTACTTCTTTTAGCCAAATCATTCATCATCAATGACATTTCCACTGGCAGTCACATCATCATGAGCTGATGTTTTATCGCTTAAATCGCTTTTTCTCCACACATGAACTTTTTTTCCTCTAGTAAAAGATGTTGAATTACTAGTAGTACTAGTGTCAGTGTTGCTAGTTCTAAAATGATAATTCTGACCCATAGAATGATCCATCACTGAATATAATACAGTCAGATTTTACAAATCCATAGTTTATAAACCAAGATCGTGAAATTTTACATACGAGCGTATTAAAACATGGCCAAGGCAACTAAAAAAATTTGAAATTGAAATTAATTACTGTTCATTTTGAATTAATTAAAAAACAAAATTTTTGCTGTACACTCATTGTGGGGCCTCACAGCATATGGGTAGGGCCTCGGAGCCTGCATTTTGTATTGTAATGGTTTGTCATGATCTTAATGTTTATTTTCGAAAGGAGCTTTAGCAGGTTTTCCCAGCATTCTCAGCTCTCTGACTATACCAAATTATGCAACAACATTGACTTCTTTCTTCGAACTGTGTTGTACTGTGAGCTGCCAAAATATTACACATGGAATGCTTCTCAAAAAGTTTTTATGCGCAGAAAACATGGAGTCACTGTAGATGGTCATCCTGGTATCAGAGCAACAGAAGCTCTTAGCCGAGTTTACCCAGAACATCCTACAAATTTTGAATGCTTCTATCTCTGAAGTTTGCTTTACACCGTTACAGGTCCTACTTCATTCAAAGACCTTAGGACTGTTGATGGGGAAGTTTGTCACACTTTTCGTGAGGCCTGCCTAAGGAGAGGTTTGTTGGAGGATAATGTGTAAACAAACATTCTTAAAATCCCGGGCAATGCCGGGCACTCCAGCTAGTTATTATTAAAAACAATGAGATAGAGAAGGTGGGGGGACTGATACCTTGCAATTTATAAACATAAAATACCAGGGTAGTACCTCAAACTGTGCAGCTTCCTAGGTAAACTGTACATAATAGTCAGCACCCAATAAAAGTACAATATTTCGTTTTTAACAGTGTTTTGTTTTGGGTGGTGGTGGTGGGGGTAAAGTCCACTGACAAATACTAAATATTAAAATTTTTATTTTTTGGATCATATAAGCTTATATGTTTTACTGAAACAGTGGTATCAGGGGATTGTTACTCTTATACCTTATATTGTATTACAGTGAGTGTTTCACATTGTATTTTTGTATTTTTACATTGCTTACTTATATTGCAATTTTTTTATGGTGTCATTAATTTTTAAGGTATAATACTTGAAGTAAAATAGTTTTTACAGCTCATCTCCACTCCCGCCTTTCTTTGGCATGTAATAGAAGCACAACAAGATACATTGTTTGAGTGTTTTTTAACAGTGTTGGTAGCCTTAATGTATTTTATTTTTATTTTTATTTTTTTTTGAGGGGGGGGCAGATGCATTCACTGACAAATACCAGCATAGTAGCCCAATCATTTGCAGATTGCTAGGTACACTGTTATATAACTTATGCACCATATAAGTACCATAAGATACATTTTTTGTGTGTTTTTTTTCAACAGTGTTGCATAATTTTTTCAGGTGTTTTTAACAATGTTGAAAATCTCATTATCTTAGGGAGATTAGTTCACTGACAAATACAAATAGCAAACATACATAGTTACATACATATACAGTATACTTGTATTTATGACTAACACTGTGTAACCACATCTCCTGGTGTACATCTGGCACATACACTACCTTTTTTTCCTACTGCCATGGCAGAGCGGGAAGCTGCATGTTAATCCTGCTATCATCATACTGCTCACTCTCAGTAATTTGTCACATAAGTTTACTCCATTTAAAATTAAAAAAGCATAAGTAAAAAGTTCCATGAAAAGTTAACAAGCAGTAGTTTGCAAATGTTACAAATATAAAAACCGAACTAAATGTCATTGAATTGTGGTAAAATATGCTAGATTAGGAGGAAACGGTACTTTGTGTCCCTGCTCTCTACATCTTTCTGTGTGCTCCATACAGCTAAAGCTGAAAAAACTGTACGGAGGCCAAAAAAGTACAAAAGCAAATGCTATTTTTTTACAGACTTTTCACTCTCAACTATTAACTGATAAAAGTTGAAAGTTTCCCAATAACTGTATGCATACAATACATGATACAGGATTTTTTAACATGTCAGTGCTACCAATATATTCTGGTTTCTGGGGACAATGGGGGTTCTGAGGTGACATTTCCTTGTAATGATGAAGGGAAAAGTGTCAGAAAAAGGAAAAAAAAGTGAAGTAGGCAGATCTCCTTAAGAGAAAATATATTAGTATTTCCATTACATTCTGTAACACCAATCCCTTTTTGCAAAAAAATAATGCAAGGAAGAAAAAAAGATTAACAGCTGGGGATTACAGCTACACTTTCAGTTATGCAGTTATGTAGTTTTAATCTTACATTGCAGCTGTTGAACTCTAACCACATTCATGAAATCCAGCTTGCTGCTATGGTTCTTTCAACAATCCTTTTGATATTCAAAGATTACAATAGTCATTTTTTTTAGAATGTTATCCGAAAGCCATTGCTTTGTAACTCAAACACAAATGTTCGCACAATTCCATTGGGCAGTGTCTCAAAGTGTCTTCAGTCTATTTTTTTCTAACTGAAAGAAGTTCATGAATCTTCTTTAGTTGCTCTCATCTTTGCAACTACTAGTACAAATGGCAGTGAATGAAGAACTCAGTAGGGTTTTATAACACTACTAGCAGTATCACATGGGAAACAATGTGGTTCCAGTTCTAAAGAAGAATTGCTAATTCTTTTAAATCTACGATTTGTTTATATAGGTTGTCGGCAAAATATATTATGTTGTCTGTGTAGTTACTAGTATTATTTATATATATATATATATATATATATATATATATAATATATGTATGGATATATAAATAGATAGATAGATAGATAGATAGATAGATAGATAGATAGATAGATAACATATTGAATACATGAAAACAATAAATTGTTCTGTGAAATAGCAAACAAGTGTTTTTTCACAAATTAGTTGCAAGAATTCAAAACAATCACCATACAATTTGAAAACTGTATAAATGTTCAACTATAAAGGTCCCCAAAGTATATGAACCAAACTAAAACATATAAGATGTACTGTAGGACACATTACAAATGTGGGCCTCATTTACAGAGAATGCAAATATACACCATGAAAGTACACACACAAAAGCATTGGCACACCTCAGGTACGTAGAATTTATAATTTAGCATATAGATGCATCCAGAGCAAAAATTTACCACCACCATTATTTACTAATTCCTAATAATAATCAAATGCAGATTAATTCAGATCCAGAGCAAAAATATGGAATCATCATCATTATTAATGTCTTCTTTGACACAAACTGAGTCAAAGAACATCGGTGCCCTAGCACTTACCTGAGTAATGGTGTAATGCTGGGTACACACTACACGATTTCTGTACCCTGCCACGGGACAATACAACGGCACGATACATTGCATCATCCGTACACACTACATGATGCAGTGGACGACGGCGTGATGTGTAGCCCCATACTGCATATAGCATCATGGCGTCATTCATCGCATCATCGCATCTGCTGTGCTGCACAGCAGATGGGACGATGCGATGAACAACCCTTGGGCATGTACGATCAAGTGAACACACTCTGCGATCTGCACGATATATTGTTCCAATCCACGTCGGAGCGATATATCATGCAATGGAATGTGTTGTGTGTAAGATTGCACAAGGCTTTTAAAACTTTAGAATCTGCTTAGCGCATTAGCACCTTAATTTCTGCATTTTATTCCATCCACATTGTATACTATTGTTCTTCTTTACTTTTCTATTCTTGGTATATACTGAAACGTTGGGCTTATTACATTTTCAGTTTGAGCTGAGACCTCTAGCAATATGATTGGAGAAGTGCTGGAACCATCCCTTCTTGTATTTTTACTTTTATTTTTCACAATATGCATTACTATGTGAGCTTAAAGACCAGCTAGTAGAGCTTGCAGCGATGTAAACCCTGGGTGGATAAATTATTAGACGTATGCCTCATCTGAAGATTCTGCATTTATTTATTTGTTATTAGTTCCTAAATAAGCCCCATAAAGATATATTATTTATATCTATTTAAAATTGCCTTGTGTTAACAAGCTTCCTCACTATAATGAGTAGAATAGCATGTATACTTAGACAATATTATTTTAGAAACCCATGGTTAGCAAACATTTGCTCATATTAAAATTTGCAGAATTCTTGCCACATTTACAGAATGGGTTAGGGTTAGGCCGCAAAAGGGAGGGTTAGACGTAGACTCTGGGGGGGGGGTTAAGGCTGCGGGGAGGGAGGGAGGGTTTGGTTTAAGGGTAGATTTAGGGTAGGGGTAGGGTTTATCTACCCCTTGGCTAGGATGGAACTTGCCATGGGCGCCGTCTGGTGGTTCCATCCGCAGCCAGGGGGTAGAATCAAGCTGGAACTGCCAGGACTGGAGTCCTGGGTAAGCCCCTAGCTCCCAGATGTCCAGGGCCGGGCAGCTACTGGCGCTGAATGATTAAAGCTTTTTTTTTAGACAAAACACGTGTGACATCATGGCGTCACGCATGCCGCATCACTGCACTGAGGACCCGGAAGATACAGAAGATGGTAAGTATCTGTGGGCTGCGGGGGCTGAATGCGGGGGCCACGGGCTGGAGCTGGGGAGGCAGAAAGGAGGCTGGCTTGGGAGACTGAAGGGAGAAGGCTGAGGAGACAGCAGGGGGGCTGGCTGAGGGTTAGCCTACTTACCGTTAGGTGTCAAAATTGAAGCCCAGTCGGGATGCCGGCATGGGGATTCTGAGTGGAGGGATCCTGAGCGCCAGTATCCTGTACCCAACCCGTCTAAGATCTCTAAGAAAAACACATCAAAGGTGATATAAAGTCAGAGCTACCCACAATAAGTAGGAAATATTATAGTTCAAAGCATTTCAGTAAAGGTTTGTTTTAATCAAATAGGGAAACCTTTATTCCATATTCAAACGAAGGCGCAATAGATCAAACACATAATGATATTAGATTTATACAATCATAAAGAATAGGATCTATGATTGTGGTGAATCAAACAGGCTGTGATTCTACTTGCCTATTTACAGTAGGTAATTTGTCCCCCCTAGATGTAAAGAAGGATATATATAAGAAATATCACCAAGGCTACTAAGAGATCAAATGCAACAAGAATTTAACTATACATTCAAAAAATGACTGCATTTCAAAGTGCAGTACTTCTTCCTCAAGTAAATGTCTGAAGAAGCGTTAAACTTTCCAAACGCGTTGCAGGGTGCATACTTGGATAAAGGTCCGCTGTTTTCTATATGTATAAGGGCAACTGTAACTGCTCCACATCTCATAATAAACCGAAGTGAGGGCATTGTCAAAGTGCTCAAAGTAAGTTTGATGTAGTACAATCATAATGCATATATTTTATGTCATTATTGTTATAAAATTGACTGGCATTTGATTTATTGCTGGCCGTAGTGATTTCTTACAGCTATCCAACATCTAGGACGGGGACAAGTTCAATAAAGAGGTAAGAGGACTGCCAAAGTACCCAAAGTCTGCTTGATTTAGCGCAATGTAAGAGCATAAACTTTATCATTTTATTGCTTTAAGATGACTTTACATTTGATCTATTATGGCTTTCTCTGGTGTTTCTACTAGTGCCTGTCCTTTCATTTTGATATGTAGAGATCTAGCAAATCTATATCTCTAGATTTACAGAGGACAAAAATTAATAAGATATTAATACTATGCTTATAGGTAAATATATTCATTTTTATATAAATATCCACTGTACAGTTTTCTAGTTAGAAAGTTATATTAAAAGGATATTGTATTCATATTTTAATAGTCAAAGTAAAAGTAGTGCATGTGTAGAGAGTAGCAGACTGATACTGATAGATATATATATATATATATATATATATAATAAAGAAAGAAGGAGTCAGCACATCCATATCAATCCATAGAAAATGTATTAATCCAGTAGAGAACAAATGTCGAGGTTATTTGAGGGGCTTGTGAGCAAAGTCATAGCAATAGGCCTTGATGAAGGTGTCGGATTGACACCGAAACGGCTGTCGGGCGCTACTCTCTGGAGGGAGGACTTGTGATGAGTATTTTCATGTTTGCCTGCTGTTTGTGCCATGATGAACTATTGCTATGACTTTGCTCACAAGCCCCTCAAATAACCTCGACATTTGTTCTCTACTGGATTAATACATTTTCTATGGATTGATATGGATGTGCTGACTCCTTCTTTCTTTATTACATATCATATTATGTGTTTGCACTCCTCATTGTTGCTGCTACCAAGAGTGTGCTGCTGGTCTCATTTGCACTACTATATATATATATATATATATTTATATATACCATCCAAAAATGACACAGCACTCCAAGGGCTCCAACTGGCAATATCACGTACCAAGTGTATTTATTTTCAACGTCACGCTTCAGGGCATCCGCCCTTTCGTCAGGACACACTTACAAATAAACAGCACAGTACACTTGGAGATGATGGTTTTCGGATCGTGCACGGTGTCCTGTCCTGAGTGTGTCTCAGGGCCGCAACTGGGGGGGGGGGCTAGAGGTGCACGTGCACCGGATGCCGGATTGCAGGGGATGAAAAAAGCTGACTCGAGGAGGCTTGGGGGCTGCAGACTCAGAAAACAGCCATCCAAAAATGGCAGCCGCCAAAGAGGAGACAAATGCTAGAGGTCCTTACTAGCCCTCTAGTGTCTGTCTCCTCCTTGGCGGTGGCCATTTTTGTATGGCCGTTTTCAGCAAATTCCATGTGGACTAGCCGTCCGCATGGACTCTGCTGAAAATGGCCATCCAAAAATGGCCGCCGCCTAGGAGGAGACAGATGCTAGAGGTCCTACTGGACCTCTAGTGTCTGAAGGGCCAGCGCAATGCACACAGCGTTCCCTGCATCGGGAATGCTGGCGCTGCCGGGAGAAGATGCTGAAAGCTGCATCTTCTCCTGTGAAATCCCCTGGCAATGAGCATAAACCCCCTGGCAACAAGCATAAACCCCCATGGCAAGAAGCATAAACCTCATGGCAATGAGCGTAACCCCATGGCAACGAGCATGTAACCCCTGGCAATGAGCATGTAACCCCCATTGCAAGAAGCATAAACCTCATGGCAATGAGCGTAACCCCATGGCAACGAGCATGTAACCCCTGGCAACGAGCATGTAATCCCTGGCAACGAGCATGTAACCCCTGGCAACAAGCTTAAACCCCCATGGCAAGAAGCATAAACCTCATAGCAATGAGCGTAACCCCTGGCAACAAGCATGTAACCCCTGGCAATGAGCATAAACTCCCTGGCAACGAGCATAAACCCCCTGGCAATGAGCATAAACCCCCATGGCAAGAATCACAAACCTCATGGCAACGAGCATGTAACCCCTGGCAACGAGCATGTAACCCCTGGCAACGAGCATAAAGCCCCTGGCAACGAGCATAAACCCCCCTGGCAAGAAGCATAAACCTCCTGGCATCGAGCATGTAACCCCTGCCAAAGAGCATAAACCCCCTGGCAATGAACATAAACCCCCTGGCAACGAGCATGAAACTCCCTGGCAATGAGCATGAAACCCCCTGGAAACAAGCATGAAACCCCTTGGCAACGAGCATGTAACCCCATGGCATCGAGCATGTAACCCCTGACAACGAGCTGGTAATTTTAAAGTAATTAGAAGCCTTACTGTGGGGTATAAAATGGTGTCGGGCAAATATGTAAGTGGCACTTTGGTAATAGGCATTACAGTGTTTGGCATAATGTGTAATGGGCATTATGATGAGTGGAATAATGCAAGTCACTATACCAGGGATGTCTGAGTAGTGCACTGCCTTATGGAGGAGCAAGGACAAACTTCAGGTACAGGAAGGGAGGGGGTACAAAATTGCTGCCTTGCACCGAGTGACAGATATCCTAGTTTTGGCCCTGGTGTGTCTTATAGTGCAAATGTCATAAGTATAAATGACCAATCAAACACTTTAATCCTTCAAGTGGGAGGAGGCAGCAGTCCCTTCCGTGTGTCTGTGTGGCAATCAGATGGATTGTAATCTGGAAAACGGGGTGGAAAGGACAAGCGCCCAATAGTGTGATAAATTAAAAATAAATGTGCCCGTGCTCAAATAATAATGTGCGTACCAAATAAAAATTATTTAAGGCTTATCTGAGAGTCCTGTCGGGGAGAAGTGGACAATGCTGGACCCAGGTTTCTAGTGCCAGAGAGGACCTTAATGAAAAGAGGCTCTTGGCAGAACCGGATGGGAGAGAAAGACAATATAGTGTAGTACTTCCAGTACAAAGGAAACTGGTATTAATAAATGTGCGTACCCAATATATTCTTGTGTAAAAGTATGTAAATGTATCCTTGGTCAGTCATCCAAGTTCCCTTTTCCTCCTGCCCCAGAGATTCCCACATATAGTGGTGATGGGTTTCAAACCAAACAAAGACCCATCATCAGTGGTGATATATTCAAAATATGGGGGCTTTATTACATAAACAGGGGAAAAACAGAATGGGAACAAATAAATACAAGGAGTAAAATAAAATAAAGTGCTTATCTGCAAGGTAGTACCAACAAGTCTTTTGGGAGAGGCTGGCAGTGTCCAATGCGTTTCATCCTTTGGACTTCCTCAGTACACTTACCTGCTACATATACCTCCGGAAGCCATCTGTCCTCCCACGCGCACGTCTCACAGCCCGGGCCTCCGCCAGTGACACACTTCTAGGACCAGCAAGCCAGGTCGTTGCTTAGCAACCAGCCGGCTTGCGATCCACAACAGAAGCACCCACTAGCAGACGGAAGTCCCGCGCAGCAGGCACAAGTGGGAGAAACAAATATAACTATGAAACCAACCCGGTTTAATGTCACCATATATGATGAGAAAATACATATAAAACATTACAACATACAAGATTAACAACATGAAAACACATTGCATAGCCAAATAACAGATATTAAACCTAACATGGCTTAAGAGTAAGAATAACCGCTTAAATGCACATCCTTATACCTATCTTAATAAAATATGGGAGACTACACTAGTCAACTACAAAAACAATTTACATAAGGGAATTCCAATTAATTTGATAATTCCAGCCCCTAGGCCATATGGTTTCAAGCCTAAAAATCCAATGTGCTTCAGTACGCAGCAGGGTTTTACCCCTATTACCTCCTCTTGGGGACTCTGCTATATGATCAATTATCATATGTCGCAAAGCTGCCAGGGCATGGCCCTTGGCCTTAAAATGCCTGGCAACCGGCTGATCAATATCTCTACCTGATAATGACAAATTGATCGCCGATCTATGTAGGGCCATTTTATCATGGAACTTCCGTATAGTCTGGCCCACATAGCAAAGGCGGCAGGGACACAGGATAATATACACTACATGGGTAGTCATACATGTCAATACATGGCGAATCTCATACATTTTTTCATTATGAGGATGTTTAAAGGATCTCCCTTGTATCAAAAATGTACATGTAACACAATTGTAACAACTATAACATCCGTAATGTCTGTGACCATAAGCCGATCTTTCAAATTACGGCCTCGTCTAAATGCAACTACAGGTCTTAACTTTTGGAACACTGGTAAATCAGGATCAGATGACCCATAGACCGCAGGGCCTTGGTAGCATATTTTATAACAGGACTGGCTACTGTGAAACTACTCGACCAAGGTAACTTCTTATCCTGCTTCTTAGATCTTGGTTGCAGGAGCTGAGATCTAGACATTTGTAACTCTTTAGATTTTTACTGTTGTAACAAAGTTATAATTATAACCCCTAGACAAAAACTTTTTAATCAGGTCATCCAGCTGTGCAGCAATCTGTGAGTGATCACTCCTCGACCTTGCTACCCTACGCAAGCACCAGGGCCAGATGTATTGGATAGTGCTGAGTGCCGGCAGTTTTGGGACTGTGTATATATATACAGGGCTGCCAGCAGAAATCGTGGGGCTCGGTACTGACAAAGAAAGCCGGGCCGCCCAGGGGATGGAGCAGAGGTGGGTGGGGCTATGTATAATATGGGAGGAGCTATACAGGGGGGGTTGAATGCCAATTGTGCATAACCCAGTTTAAAAATGGTCAAAGTTTGTGGTGGGGAAGGCAGGATGGGCATGGGGGGTACATGACTGGGAAGGCTAGACTAGGGGTGCACAAGGCAGGGAAGGCTGGACCTTAATTGTGGGGCACAGGGCAGGGAAAGCTGGATGGACTAGGAGGGAGAGGAGAGGCTAGGAACACTAAGGGAGAGGCACAGGGCAGGGAAGGCTGGATTGGGGAGGGGGACAGGGCATGGAAGGCTTGCTGCACTAGGTAGTGGGGCACAGGGCAGGGACTCCTACCTTGCTTCTTCAGCGGGCCCGGATGACAGCAGCAGTGCAGAATATATGAATCGACAGCCGGGAGACACAGCACCGCTGGCGGTATTTCAAATATGACGCTGCTCACGAGCAAGTAACAGCTCATAGACCGGCAGCCAATCAGGAGCGGCCACAATGGCTGCTCCTGATTGGCTGCCGGTCCGCGAGCTGTAATGTCTTGCAGCCGGCACCATATTTCAAATACCGCTGGTGGCGCTGTGTCTCCCCGGCTGTCAATTCATATATTCTGCACTGCTGCTGTCACCTGGGCCCCCGCACTCTCCGGGCCCGGGACTCCGTGCCCGGCAGTCCCCCCCTGACGGTGGCCCTGTATGTATATATGTGTATATATATATAATATATATATATATATATATATACAGTATATACTGTATAAATATATATATATATATACAGTATATATATATATATATATATATATACAGTATATATTGCAGGCCGTTTGGATATATTTTGTGGCTGCATGGGTTAAAAGGTGAAATGCAGCAATTACCCTTATCGGCTTCTTGATTTTTATAGCAGGCAGGTTGACACTTGGTGGACTTGTCTTGCAGTTTTCTGTCAAAGTGACCCAGTATTGCTGTATGTGATGGTTATTCTACCAAGGACAGAATTAAAATAAAGCATGAAGTAAAATATGTACATAAATGAATAAATAAATAAAAAAATACATAGGTATTCTGACATGGGTTTCAGTGCAAAGACTAAGGATTGAGCCTATTGTTAGAACACTACATATAGAATACTGCACCCATATCTACAAATACAATTATACATGAGAATTAAATCCAGCATACAGAGCATGAGAATTAGTGCTATGCATTTGTTCAGTATTTGCGTTATAAGTGATAAATCTTTGCCAGCTGTCTTTACCTTTATAGTTAAAGCTTTTAACCATCTGATCTATTGAAAGTACACTGATTTGATTTTGGTGACAATTTGGACTAAAATTGGCAGCAAGAAGAAAAAATCCATGAAATGTAATTTCCTTGCAATTTTCAATAGTGCACAAATATATCTCTTATAGTGCTACTACACTTGCTGAGTACATAATAGGAGAGGGTCCTGGTCAACACTAGCCACCAGATTACAGGCAGGCTGCCCAGAACTAGCATACGATCAGAGGGGGACCATCTGAGGATGCCAATATCTTATCTCCTATCATTTTTGAACCACTCACTTGCTTAGTTACAATTTGCCCATTATTTTACTGAAATGTTACTTGTTGGAGCTATTTATTTCACATTGTAATGTTTATTTATTATAATACATTGATAGTTGTATTTATAAAAATACTTTCACCAGTATAAAAATACCTGGAAGGTGCAAGATCATTTCAACCTCTAAGGCATATGCAAATCAGTTCCAATAATTTTACAAATTGCAATTTATGCTGTGAGATGGAAATTAACAAATTTGTAAGTGGTCTTTCACTGTTTTGTGCATGCCTCCAATCCCATAATTTATAGTATTTCTTTCCTTTATTTATCTGGTTTTATCAATATTTTTTTTCATAGGAGACACTTAAGTCTATCTCCCAGCCTGCATTGCTTCATGCAGGCGCTGAAAACCCACCTGTTCATAAAACCATATCTGTCCACCACTTAACCATATCACCACATAGTCTACATCACCCTCTTGCACTCCCCAATTCTCTCACTCCTGCTTCCTGCCCTTAGCTCCCCTTACACTGGCTCACTCCTTATGTCATCCATTTTTCTCCGCTATTGCTGGCCATACACTTGCACGATTTCAGGCTGTTTGGCCGATTTTCGACGAGTCGTATGATGGATCTTGTGAAAATCATGTACTTTTTTAGTAGTATTTGATCCGATGCGCGCTTCTGCAGCTCCGAATCGGATCATATGACTTGATGTGCAGCCCATATTGTCCATCGTATCGTGCGCAGATCGTACCATAAATTTAGTGCATGCGATGCATCGTGCATCCATTGATGTAATTTCAATGATATTTTCCAGATGAGCGCATGAGGCACACGATCGATCGTAGGACAACAAATCGTGTGTAAAGAAAAACACCAAATTGTACCGCCAGGACTGCAGGGAGTATCGGGGAATCGTGAGGTGAATCGTATCGTATGCTGGATGTGCAGGTGTATGGCCAGCTTATCCCTTCAGAATGCATGCTCCAATAAGCAGGACCTTCCTCCCTCCTGTTCTCATTACCTATGTCTCTTGCACACCAGCTGCACTCTACACCTCCTCCTTAGGCTCTTTGCCCCTGGACTCCACTCCTCCTTTGTTTTCACTCCTTCAGACAACCTAGAACCGGTACAGTGCATCCGGAAAGTATTCACAGTGCTTCACTTTTTCCACATTTTGTTATGTTACAGCCTATTTCCAAAGTAGAATAAATTCATTTTGTCCTCAAAATTCTACACACAATACTCCATAATGACAACATGTAAAAAGTTTTTTTGAGATGTTAGCAAATTTTATAAAAAAAAAACCCTAAGAAATCACATGTATACAAGTATTCACAGCCTTTGCCATGAAGTTCAAAATTGAGCTCAGGTGCATCCTTAATTGGAGTCCACCTATGGTAAATTCAGTTGATTGGACATGATTTTGAAATGCATACTTCTGTCTATATAAAGTCCCACACTTGACAGTGCATGTCAGAGCACAAACCAAGCATGAAGTCCAAGGAATTGTCTGTAGACCTCCGAGACAGGATTGTCTCGAGGCACAAGTCTGGGGAAAGGTACAGAAAAAGATCTGCTGCTTTGAAGCTCCCAATGAGCACTGTGGCCTCCATCATCCATTAATGGAAGAAGTTCAGAACCACCAGGACTCTTCCTATAGTTGGCCGGCCGTCTAAACTGAGCAATCGGGGGAGAAGGGCCCTAGTCAGGGTGGTGACCAAGAACCCGATGGTCACTCTGTCAGAGCTACAGCATTCCTCTGTGGAGAGAGGATAACCTTCCAGAAGGATAACCATCTCTGCAGCAATCCCCCAATCAGGCCTGTATGGTAGAGTGGCCAGACAGAAGCCACTTCTTAGTAAAAAGTACAAGTCAGCCCACCTGGAGTTTGCCAAAATGCACCTGAAGGACTCTCAGATCATGAGAAACAAAATTCTCTGGTCTGATGAGACAAAGATTGAACTCTTTGGCATGAATGCCAGGCATTATGTTTAGAGGAAACCAGGCACCGCTCATCACCAGGCCAATACCATCCTTACAGTGAAGCATGGTGGTGGCAGCATCATGCTGTGGGGATGTTTTACAGCAACAGGAACTGGGAGACTAGTCAGGATAGAGGGAAAGATGAATGCAGCAATGTACAGAGACATCCTGGATAAAATCCAGCTCCAGAGCGCTGTTGACTTCAGACTGGGGCGACGGTTCATCTTTCAGCAGGACAACGATACTAAGCACACAGCCAATATATCAAAGGAGTGGCTTTAGGACAACTCTGTGAATGTCCTTGAGTGGCCCAGACTTGAATCTGATCGAACATCTCTGGAGAGATCTGAAAATGGCTGTGCATTGACGCTTCCTATCCAACCTGATGGAGCTTGAGAAGTGCTGCAAAGAGGAATGGGCAAAACTGCCCAAAGATAGGTGTGCCAAGCTTGTGGCATCATATTCAAAAAGATTTGAGGCTGTAATTGCTGCCAAATGTGCATCAACAAAGTATTGAGCAAAGGCTGTGAATACTTATGTACATGTGATTTCTTAGGTTTTTTTTTTTTATTAAATTTGCAAAAATCTCAAAAACACTTTTTACACGTTGTCATTATGGGGTACTGTGTGTAGAATTTTGAGGACAAAAATGAATTTATTCCATTTTGGAATAAGGCTGTAATATAGCAAAATGTGGAAAAAGTGAAGCGTTTTGAATACTTTCCGGATGCACTGTGTCTATACCCACACTAATAGCTACAGGTTTCAGCTTATGCAGTATATTTCCATTACACCTCTTCCATCAGTGGCTGTGTTGAGAATTTGCAGTGCAATTTGTTACATGTCTACAATATTGTACTATACTGTTTTACCCTGTACTATCTTATTATTTTGCCCTCTGTATGATGTTGCAGACCACTTGCGACACCCTATAAATAAAGTGTATTATTATTATTTGTATTATTATTATTAATAATAATAATAATTTGGACCTATTTTAAGGTCTGTGAAACAACAGTGGAGGGCTCAGCTATACTGAAACACAATACATCATTCATGATTTCTTAACTTGTGTCAAACATTCAATTGAAAATGTATAGTTATATATCATTTAACTGTTCATTTCACCATCATTTACCTATAGTATAACTGCTTAAAAGTAAGGTTATATTACTGTCTATTAGTGGTGTTATATTATATTTTAAGATTTTAAACTATAATGATTTTAAGATTTAAAATACATTGGTTTATCTGTATAAAATTATACTAATCATTTTAATTATGGGTTTTCATTGAGAAAGTTTAGTAGCAGAAATTAGAAATGATATAGAATAACAATATCATTATATTACATTTTATATCTGATTGTGTTAACAAAATCTTATTTTAGCATTTCTGTATCTAAAATCAGACCGTGTTATCCAATCTAATATTTCAGTTCACCAGAAACTGACAATCATCAAACTACGATTTCTACAACTACATATTTCGTATACAAAAAGATTACAAGCAATCACACAATCATTATGTTAATTATCGGGATCCAAACAGATCTCGATAAATAAACATACTAACTCGACTTGAGCGCCGGAGCAATTCATCATTGCTCCGGCTCGGAGACACCTGATCCAAAAATCAGCTGTTTCCCCGATGCTCTTCACTGCTTCTTTCGGAGCAGTGAACTTTTTCACTTCTACTTTCAGAGCGGTGACACTAGTGCGCATGTGCACAAAAGCTCCAGCGTCTGGCACGAGGTGCCGGATAGGGGCGACGGGATACGAAAGTATCCCTCTTCGCAACCCCGGACTTGATCCGCGAGCGGGAGCAAACGCCATCTTAAGATGGCGAATGTTCTCGCAGTCGAGCTCCGAAAAATATTGTATTTTTGGAACTTAATGAATTCTGTCCCCATATTAGTGTATGGGGACAGCGGGTCATTCCGGGAGAGAGAGGTAACCTTCTTGATGAATGGCCCAGACACTTAATTTCTACAATTGCATGTGAAAATGTGCATTTTCATCTGCTTTTGTAGAAATTGAGTGATGATGAATAGACCCCAAATACAGATTTTCATATTTCTGGACTTTTTCACTTATCCATCCATTTATGTATGACCTCTAGCGATTCTTAGCATTATATTTATACTTTAGACATTTGAATCAGGGAGAAAGTGAGAGGCTAGAAGAAAGTTAAATAAACATAATCAAAACAGCCTGTTATTAACAGAAGTTTCCCTACAATATTATGTAATGCCATTTTCCAATGTAGATAGATTTAACCGGTATGTTTTTATAATTTTATTTCCTGGGAAAACACTGAGGCCTGTGTATATAAACAACGGTAATTACACTACACCTGTAATATTCCTCCACATGTCACCAACTTCAGATATTCATGACCATGTAGAGTCAATGGAGCCCGCAACACATATTTTTTATTTAATAACGCTTTATTTCCACTTAAAAAAAGGGAAAAACAAATGGTTAAATATTACATTTAAAATGTTTTACCTAAAATAGTACTATTATGTGCACAACTGAATACACTGAGTGCCAATCCTTTGGATTGCCCCGATGACAGAACTTCAATCATAATGTGGTTTGTATTTTAATAGGGCCTTAGGCAGCAGGTGTGTTTGGTCAGAGGTTATCTAGAAAGAAATTCTTTCCATGGAGAAAAATTCTTTATTCTCAGCAGAGTTTATTTCACAAACTACCAAGTGCTTTGAAGGAACATTTCTGATGTCTTAATACTATTCATATTTAAAGGAAGTATTATAATCCACTCTACAGATTATTTATCTCTAAAATGGTTCACACTTTTTCCCTATTAGTATTGTTATTATTTACAAAAGCATGCTGCCAATAGTTTTGGACTGGAAATATAGATTTTGGGGCTTCAAACTGGCTATGACCTATTGGGAAAGGAGAGTGATCTGACAAGACAGGGGCATAGTTTGATGGTTCAAATCAAAGTGTGGTCTAGGCAGTCATCGCTTCCATAATACTGGATGAGGACCTTACTGTATCTCTGGTGGCACAATCCTAAAGGTGATAAAGACCAGGCTGTCTCTTCACCTTATATTCTCCACCCAGCTTCATCTTTCTCTCTAATAAGTCCAGTTACTTTGCTCTTAAATAATTGATTGCCGTTAGAAGCACAATGGGACACATCAATCACCTGCACTTTGTCCTTGAAACACAACATCAGAAGCATTTCCTATATTCTCCTAGTCCTGCTTCTACACTACTTGCAGTGCCTGTCACCATACGTCTAATACAGTGATTGCAGGGCGGGGGTAAGCAGATGATTGGTGTGTCACACTGTGCTTGTTTCTGCAATCAATTATATCAGAAAGCAGTGACCGACCCCTAATGACTAGCTTATGTTTAATTCCCCATATATTTAGCTTCCTACCTGAAAAGCTCACATATATGTACACAGCCCTTAAAATGACTTTTATACAAAAACAATTTTGCATGCACAATGACTCCAATTATTCAAATACATTCAGCACCCTTGCTCAGACTGGCTTGCACTTAGTCCATTCTCTCTGATTCATAGACACAGTACGCCGCCATACACACAGCACCACTGCTGACTCAAGTTCACACTTCCCCCACTGAAGTACCCCTATCCCTGGCACAGTCTAAACTTGATGCCTTACATTGCGTTACAGTCATTAGGTTATCCAATGGACTTCTTCTATAGAGGTGTGTTTCGAAGCACATCCTGCTTTGTACTGTACCTAAAAAAATTTACAATTATTCACATTATGTAAAAATGGGGGATTCCAGTGAATATGGTCACGTTTAAGGGGCCTATGTATCAAAGCTGGGAGATAGATAAAATTGTAACAAATAAATTACCAACCAATCAGCTCCTAACTGTCATTTTTTAAACACATCCTGCAAAATGTAAATTGGAAGCTGATTGTTAGTACTTTATCTCTCACAATTTTCTCTCTCTTCCAGCTTTGATATATAGGCCCCTAAAAACCGGAATTGGTATGTAATACCGCCGGCCGCATGGCTGGCAGTTCAATTCCCAGCAGCGTCAGGCCAACAGTGGAACAGATCCTGGCAGTGGCAGCCCGACGGCGCTGGAAATCCCGATCGTCCCCAGGTAAGTATGAACTAACCTAACCTACCCCCTAACCCTAACCCTCCCTTAGGGGTGCCTAACCCTAACCTCTCCCCCAAGTGCCTAACCCTAATCCCCCCTCTAAGTGCCTAAACCTAACCCCCCCCTTCCCCGCTGCCTAAACCTAAGTCCCCCGGGGGGGTGTGCCTAACCCTAACCTCCCCCTGGAGGTGCCTACCCCTAACCCTCCCTTCCCCTAGCCTAACCCTAACCTCCCGGGGGGGGGCCTAACCCTAAGTCCCCCCCAGGAGCCCTAAACCTAATCCTCCCCCCCCCCGTGGCTGTCTGCTAGCGGCGCCCGGCAAGCCTTCGATCGGGATGCCAGGCGCCGGTCTCCCGGCGTCAGTGAAATGAGCAGCGTCTACATCTAGACACCGGTCATTTCACCCTCGCCGGGATTTGACAGTCGGGAAGCCGGCTGTCGGTATAATGTCAGCCGGCTTCCCGATTGCATCCCGTAAAAACCTGCAGGTTGTTATGTGCTGGAGTTTATGGGATAAAAAGGAAGACAATGTGAGACAAAACTAATGCAAAAGAAATCTAGATTTATTTCTAGTAACCCAAAATCACTGAAATGGGTCACTGTAAATAAACACAATAAATCACAGAAATGTCAGTAACAAATGCTACTACCCTTTTTTCTAATTGACTGTTCCTTATACTAAATTTCTTTACACATTAGTAAAATGACCAAACAAACTAATACAGATGACATACGATTAATAACTTTTAGGTTACATTGCACACATTGGAGCCCTTAAAGTGTACTTACAACTGAAGGTGAAATAGCAATGCTGCAGCACTGATATATAAAGTAAGAGCAGTGCCTCTATATTACACATAGAAGTTGTAAGTAATAATGGGTTCCTCTCACAAAATCTGGGTTCCTGCATCTGGATGTGACTTCCCCTCCAATAGGTAGACACAACAAACAAATAGACAGGACTCTCACCTTGGCTTTCTATGTGGCACTACAAGTCCCAGCCACTCTTTTATTTTACTGTGTCTCTCACCTGCTTATTTCTTCAGCTGCTCATCACTGCCCAATGGCCTCCCCTCAGCTCTCCTCTCTATACAGCTCCAACTGTCACTCCTCCAACTCATCTTTTTTAAAGCAACTTTATTTTAAAATGACAACTGGCTTCAGCCCCTTTTCAAAATGGCAACCTCGGGTACCACACCTGTTTTCAGCAGGTCTAAAGTGAGTGCTGAATTTTCTAATTGACTGTTCCTTATACTAAATTGGTGAGACAGTGGGGTCTTGGGGAACTTCCATACCAGTGATACAATTTCAGTGTCCCTGCATAAGTGGGGTTACTGGTATTCTTTTTCTACCACTTTGGTAGAGGACATTTGGCCAAGAACCTTTAAGACACCCATGATGCCTCCTGCTGCAATACCATAATTGCAAGGACGTAATTGCAAAGCTGCTTGGGTGCAGCTTTGCAATTCCGTCCTAAGCTGAATCAGGCCCTGTAGACCTACAGGAATAGGTATATAGATGTTAGCCAAGTCTGACACATACCATACTACAACAAGTTTTTCAATAATTAAACATTTATAACAACCATTTGATGTGTATATTTATAAATTAAGATATGCCATAACAGAAGCCAGCAAATGCATGTGATATAAACAAGCTCGGAATTTGGTTTCTATCCAAGTATTTAGTAAATGAGAGAAATGTTAAATTCTAAAACCCAACCCTTTGGCTTATGCTCCACATCTGCTCTTGAAGTCAATTCCCTTTACTTTTATGAAACTATAACAATAAAGTAACCAAATACTCAAAGACCACCTGAACAGACTGTATATAATACCTAGTACTTTTACTAATAAAAAATATCACTCTAATTGAAGTGCAAGCACAAACAAATAAAATTATGTTTGATATTCTTTAGGTTAGATAGTCTCAGGGGCCTTTTTCAACATGATAATTGTAATCTTTAGCTAGGGAATATATAAATGTGTTAATTAAGGACTGCCAGTAACCCCCCCCCCCCCTCTCCTCACTGCCATTTACATTAGAAGGTGGTTCAGTATCTCCTGTTCCTCAGAGTGGGAGTGTGGCACTGGGTTGTGAGATTTTAGCTTAACACCACACTCCCAGTGTATCACAGACAGCTGGTGGCCTTCACAGGTGAGAAGATCTCAGCTACTGCTCCTTCATGTCAGAGACAAGCGTCCAGTGTTGGGCACCATGGAGACATCATGCAACATCATGCACCTATGCATTGCTTGAATGTAGTAACTTATAGGGCATATTTATTAAAGATATTTTGCAGGAAATCGCAGTAAAATTGACCTTTTTGGGGTATACCTGCAAAATGTAAGCATCCCTAGGATATATATTACGGGGGTTCCACAGCATATATTGGAGATATCTGCTGTACTTCCCCTGTGGGATGCATGTATTGTTAAATGTATCAAGATCTGGAATGCTTTGCATTCGAGAACTTTGCCACGTTAACTAACGCCATCTTAAGATGGCATTAGCCATTGTAACCTATAGGCTACTTAATGCAGATTCTACCGGGAGAGGGATACAGAGTGGTATGCGCTATATCAGGGGGTATCTATAATGGGTGCAGGGGGATTGTGGTGCACACGTATCCCTGGGTCCATGGGGGTCCCACACCGCACACCCTGCACCCATATCTTGTAATACTCACCTCTCCTGCATCGACTGTCGCAGCCCTGCATAAAACACCTGGAAAATTCCAATTACTACGCCAAAGACCCAATAATCCATAAATAGGCTCCTCTATGATGATCAATTACAAGGGTGTGAAATGTACCTCCTTCAGGTTAGGGATGAAAGACCACTGAGACACGGAGCTGGCCCAGGTACTGTGGAGCATGGCCACTGGAGGGGGCTTAGCTTAGCTACACCCCATTGTGGTCTAGGGATGTAGTCAAAAGGTCGACAATGATGTCAACACCACAATGTGAACAGTTATGATGTCAACATTGTTAAAATGTGACAGGCAACATGTCAACATCCTCAGAATGTTGACAGGTCAAATGTCAACATTAGGGCTAGGCTGAGGATGAAATGGTTAGGGTTAGGCTGTGGGGGGAGGTTAGGGTTAGGCACTAGAGGAAGGGTTAGGGGTAGCGATTAGGTTTAGGGATAGAGGAAAAATACTCACTGGAACACCAGAGGATCACAGAGGATCACAGTCACATGACCGTTGGGACCCGAACACCACGCTGAACTTGCTGCAGCTGTTGGGAGCAGTGTAAGTCACCACTGGGTCACCAGGGATGATATGTTGACATTTTAACATGTTGACATTTTATCACTGTCTGCAAGATGAAAGTTGACATGGTCAATTTTGACATTATGCCTGTCGATATATCATGTCACATCCATGGTATAGATTCCTATGGCGCATGCCCTGGGGGTCATAGCCATTGCAGGAGGTTACGTCTCCCATACATTCCTGGCCTCTGTAGTATTTTTACAAATATGTATTTGCACATAATTAAGAGCCTGATTCAGCAAGGATCGCTGATGCCATCGCGGCTGCAATCGCGAATGCAGTTCTGCTGCAAAAGTATGCTAATACTTGCAATTACAAAGCACTCTCACAGACAATATGCAGATGCCCACTTCCCCTCTCGCACATCCGTAATACCCTGCAATCCAGCCAAAACATCGGTGACATCGAAGTACATGGAAGCCTCTTGCACAATTATAGCAGGTCAGACCTCAGGTATAAATTGCTAACTTTCCTGTATGCAGTGAGCCCTCAAGCTGCGTATGCCGTTGCAGGGGCTAATTTATGCACGCCTCTGTAATGGCATTCAAACACACTGGCACGCACTTGTTTCTCCGACCACCCCCCATCACCATACCCACACGCTCTCCGCCTGCTAATCACAATGCTATTGCTCTGCGGTCGCAGTGAAGCATTCACGAAAGCACGCTGCGATGCATATGCATGCGCAGTACGCAATAATCGGCAAACTGTGTATGCAATTGCAATAGCGACCCTTGCTGAATCAGGCCCTAAATGCGCTGCAAGATTGCATTTTTTCCAATTCATAACCACTACTTCCCTTGCCTGATTCTGCAATGTGGAGATACTTTCGCTACGGAATTCATGTTCAGTCTTCAAAGTGTCCTGGAAGTTTTTATTTTTTTCCTGTGGGCGAGTGCTTTGGGGCCAGAAGCATCGGCCCACAGGAACAAAATAAAAATTTCAGCCCCCTCACACACATACCACAGAAATAAATAATATGTGAGGGGCCATGAAAGAATCCTGATATGTAGATTTTTTTCAATCCCGAATCCTGGGACTGGCTTCCCTACTTGTGAGTGACTGGGAATGCACCACGTGTTACCTATTCTGAATTAGCTCCATGGTCTATACTACTGAAACTAATGGTGCAGTGAAAAAAACAGCAAAAGTCATTTGTGATGTTATAAATCTCCTTTGCCTTCACTGTTTTATTTTTTATGCAAACAAATTTGTATTCTGGTGTTTTCATGCCTTCAGACGTACAAACTGGAGCATGGAGAATGGTCACATCATGTTGGGTGTGACCACACCTTTGGTGGCATGTGCTCATGAAGTGGTAGACTTTACCTTAGCCACTTCCTCACCCCTCCAATCTGTTATGAACCACTAACCTTGTCAGCCTGGTTTGGTCAACCCAAACTGAGGGTGCAGAATCTAATGCAGTGCAGGTGTTCAATGGTGACCCTTGCGGCCCCCATGGTATGAACTGGATTTGCCTGGAAGAGGTGAGAGAGCTGCAAGTACACTATGGAAGCAGCTGAGGAAAATAAGAGTCTAGACAACCTGGAGTCTGGTAAGGCAGGCAAACTAGCATGGTCAAGTTTGGTCCAAGGTCTAGGATTGGAGAAGGCAGTGTAACAAATAGGACAGTACAAGTCCGGGGCAGGCAATCGAAAAAGAGTAAACCAGTAATAAGGCTGAGGTCAGGGAAACAGAAGTTTAATGAAGTCAGGACGATCTGGGTCATCAACAAGAAACATGCAAAGGACATAAAAAGCTCAGGTAGTATCAAGTAGCAGGAAATATAACCAGCATTGAATGGCTTCACTTTCTACCTTATATCCCCATATCCTACCCCCCCCCCAGCCATACAACCTCCACTATAGCTCAGCCAGGAACACAGGTTCATGATGCAGAATGTCCATGGTTCAAATCCACACACACGCACACCAGTACTTTCCATTGTGGGATGATGCTTCTAACCCAACCCCCCATTAATCAATATGCAGAGTACTGATGAACAGGACAGAGCTCCCATTTTCCCTTCACAGGTGGGACAAGGCTGTCAAATTGGGACTATCCTTCCTAAAATAGGATAGTTGGGAGGTATGAGTTATTTCTAGAGATGAGTGCGGCCCCCGTGTGTTTGTTTTGGATCTGGATTCATCTTTGTATTTTGGTTTTGTAAAACCACCCTCAAGTGTTTTGGATTTTGATTTGGAGAAAAACCTGTAAAAATCTATGAAAAAATCAATAAAAATTGATTCAAATCGAACAGCGAAAATGTCCAAATCCAAAACAGAGTTTGATTTTTAAAACCAAGATCCAAACCAGCAACAGGTCCGAAAGGAGACTCAGGCCCTCATTCAGAGGCGGTCGGAGGATGCAAGCGGTCGCTCAGAAACTGGGCAGCCGCTTGCATCCTGACCGCCCGCCTCTGTTTCGGTCGTTAGGCTGTGGGTTTACACCCACAGCTCTAACGACCGCTAGGGTGATGGTCGCGATGGTCATAGACCATCGCGACCATCGGGGCTTACGACGAGACCCTAGGGTAGGGTCTCACTTGTCGTAAGCCCCGGAGAGCTTCTGGCTCTGTCAGAGCCGGAAGCTCTCCACTGACATCACTTCCAAACGGGGCGAGCTGTCAATCAACATCAACAGCTCGCCCCCTTTGGAAAGAGACCCACTACGACCGGCGCTGTCGGTCGTAGCGAGTCTCACGCATGCGCGCAAAGGAGCCGGCTCCCTCGTGTGCATGCGCACTGGAAAAACATCAAGGCGGCCGTGCGGTCGTAGACCGTACGGCCGCCTCTGAATGAAGCCCTCAGTTTCAAGCGGGACACGAAAGTGAATCTGAAACTTGACCCGTCTCTACTCGGAACCCCTAAATTCGGGTTTGGATTTCAGAAATCCGGACTCGAACATCTCTAGTTATTTCTTAAGAACTTCTTCATTTGACAGATGGATATGGCTTGAACTTTAGAGTTCCGAATATAGACAGTGAGAATCAACATTATAAGATTTTGATTTGTAAATGGGGAATTAAAAAAATGTAAAAGAGTAAAAGCATTGAATGCATCCTCATTTAGGGTGGATGTGTAGGAATTTTTAATTTGCTATAATTGGGTGCATAATGTAAAGCATTCTCTCAATTCCACATATGTGAACCAATGCAATTTATTTTTAGTCAATAAGCACACTACCAAAACAACCTAGTAATAAATATATTTTATCCAAGTACATTAGGGGAAAAAAAGAAAACCTTTAAATCACTGAGGAAGAAGATGTAAAAGTGATAATAAGCAGAGATCTGCACTGCGTAATTCAGCTTTGCAAACTATGACAATTTGAGTGATAACATACTTTTAGCTTCATGTAAATCATCTGGGCAGATAGGACATGTGATGTACGTGCTGTGGGTAGAAATAGTATTCTTGGTATAAAAAAAAATTCCCTTCAGTATCATTAATGCTACTTACTAAATTGTTGGTAGTCCTGCTATCACTTTTGAATTGCTTAGCTTTGCTCATAACAGGATAGTTCATTAAACAAATGACAGCCCTTCAATACGTGGCAATGAACAGCTATCAGAAGCGATTTTAATCCCAGCAACTTTCAGCGGAGTGGCAAGGAGCATTGAAAAATGGTAGCAATTGCTGAGGTAATTGCCCAGTAAATGGAGCATCTTACTACCCAGCAATGTATACACTGGCAAGCTACTGTACTCTAGCTGGATAGCACTGTAAAAAGAATAGATTAAAAAAATGAAATAAGAGGTATTAGCCCCCAGCCTATTGCAAATATTTCCTGTGGATCTGACTTGTTGGCAGTCCCTACTAATATAATAAGAATGATGGGAATAATAATTGTTTTTTCCCACCATCATTAATTTCTAAACAGCAAAATAGCATTTTGCTGTTTATACATTTTAAAACACCCATAGAAAGCATGTACCTATAAACGCTGACTGTATGAGTTGTATTTAGACTTACCTCGATAAACTGGGCCGGTGTTATGCCTTGTGGAGTTTGGGGCAAAAGTTTCCTTTAGCGCCTCTCCCCCTCCCCAAAAAAACCTAAAGAGGACTTTAAGGGGCATGCCCTACTGAGAGGTAGAGGGAAAGGTGGCAGAGAGAGGCAATGCATGACAGGGGAGAGGCAGACAGGGAGAGGCACTGGGTAGTCAGTGGGTGACAAGAAGATGCAGAGGGTGACAGGGAGGGGTAGTGGGTGACTGCGGAAGGCAGAGGGAGACAGGAATAGGCAAATGCTATACATGCTGTCTTTCTGGCTGCCCCCTCCGGGAAGGGACAGGCAGGTTGGCATTGCAGGGGGTGTGGCAGCGTCAATGGTGGGCGGTGCGGGGGTGTGTTGATGCAATCATGTCATCACAGCCCCGCCCCCGCTATACAATGCCGAGATTGTAAAGAAGGGGCATGGCTATGATGATGCGATTCAGTCCGAATTGCTTAATTGCCCACCCCCAGATGCCAGGAGGATGGGAGGGAAGTTCCTCTGGTGGCCCCGAACCAGGAGACTTGACCTCTCCTGCAGGGGGCCAGGAGCACCACCTGATTTTCAGGGTCCTCCCGGCAATTGCAGGGGAGTCGGTAAGTCTGAGAAAGAGTGACAGGGGAAGGCAGTGGGTAGCAGGGAGCGGTTATCACGTTACACTATTTCAGCCTTAGACTATTTGTATCTCTCCAGCTGATGTGAAACTGGCAGAGTCCCTATATATTTTGCTACCCCACCACTCCTCCTTTGCAGCAGCATCTCTTGCCTTCTGCTGTGTAGCTGCAGCTGCCGCCACCACTCAGTGCGCTCAGTCCAGACTCCAGCCTCTCCAGCACTTCCTCTCTTCTGTGCAGGCTGCACCTGACAGGAAGAGGAAGTTCAGGAGGGTGCAAGCAGAAATCAAGCTGTCGTGCCCGTCAGCAGGAACAATTGAATAGCTGCCATCGGGTGCGCAATACTGCTGCGGATGGCAAAAACAATTGAATTCTCCCCTTTAGGTCTTTAGGTATTGTCTCAAATCAATTCCATCAACATGCCCTCTCTAAACTTTGCCTACATGGCAATGTCTCATTATAGCCCGCTGCCCCCTTTGCCTCAAGTGGAGATGTGACTGCAATGCATAAGACTTTGCATCACCGGTACTTGCATACACTTAGTTCCAGAGCATGCACAGAGCAAACATGCGAGATACCCTCTTCATACAGGCTGGCAGGGCCGGACTGGCCATCGGGCACTTCTGGCATATGCCAGAAGGGCCGATGGTCAGGTGGGCCGGTCTGCTCTGCCCGCTCGCATGTATACTATAGAAAATGTCTTTCCCAAAATGGCCACCGCCTGAGGAAAGACAAATGTTTTACATTCACAACTGAATGTGTTCACTGGCCATATTCTGCCAGCAGACACTAGAGGGCCAGCGGTACCTCTAGTAACAGAGGTCTGACACGCTCCCTACAGAGGATTACCATCATCTGTGCTGCTGGTATACAGGAAATGTTCCTGCTATAGCAGCCTGCTGACAGTGGCCATATCAGACCCCAGACGAGGCCCCGCCCCCTGGCTTTGTGTGAAGAACTAGAAGTGCGGAGGAAGAGCAGCAGCGCTCTGTTGCAGGAGCAGGGGAGGAGACCCAATGCGACAGCTGCATGTCCTGGACTCTGAAGAGGAGAAAGAGAGCTACCAAAAAGTCAGGTAAGTGAGTGCATTTTTTCTTCTTTTAAATCTGCTACTATCTACCTGACAGCTTTATATGTGCAGGGAGTTCTGGTCTCTGGCAGTTATATATATAAAATCACTGTATCTTCACCTCAGTGTCCCAGCCCTCACCCTCCCTGTAACCCCAAATCAGTGTCCCACCCTCACCCTCCCTGTAACCCCCAATCAGTGTCCCAGCCCTAACACTCCCTGTAACCTCCAATCAGTGTCCCAGCCCTAACACTCCCTGTAACCTCCAATTAGTGTTCCCACCCTCACCCTCCCCGTACCCCCCTCAGTGTCCCTACCCTCACCCTCCCTGTAACCCCCAATCAGTGTCCCACCCTCACCCTCCCTCTAAACCCAAACCAGTGTCCCGCCCTCACCCTCCCTGTAACCCCCTTCAGTGTCCCAGCCTTAACACTCCCTGTAACCTCCAATCAGTGTCCTCACCCTCACCAACCCTGTAACCCCCAATCAGTGTCCCTACCCTCATCCTCCCTGTAACCCCCAATTAGTGATCCCACCCTCACCCTCCCCGTAACCTCCCTCAGTGTCCCCACCCTCACCCACCCAGTAACCCCCAATCAGTGTCCCTACCCTCACCCACCCTGTAACCCCCAATCAGTGTCCCTACCCTCACCCTCCCTGTAACCCCCCCCAGTGTCCCCACCCTCACCCTCCCTGTGACCCCCCTCAGTGTCCTCGTCCTCAGCCTCCCAATAACCCCCCTCAGTGTCCCCATCCTCAGCCTCCCTGTAACCCCCCTCAATGTCCCCATCCTTAGCCTCCCTGTAATCCCCAGTGTCCCCACCCTCACCCTCCCTGTAACCCCCCTCAGTGTCCCTACCCTCACCCTCCCTGTAACCCCCCTCAATGTCCCAGCCCTCACCCTCCCCATAACAACTCCTCTGGCATGTCTGACCATTCGATATTTATTGATTGGTTACTTGCAAACACTGTACAATTATCTGGCTGATCAGTTGATATTGAGTGGATCGGCCAGATAATTGTATAGTAACACAATCACCCTCAGTTTTCTCCATTACACAAAACGCCCAGTGCAAGTAACACAATCACCCTCAGTTTTCTCCATCACACAAAACGCCCAGTGCAAGTAACACAATCACCCTCAGTTTTCTCCATCACACAAAACGAATAAGAAAGATGGGAACAAAGACATACACATAGAAAGGCAGGAGAGTGAGAGGGGTAAAAGAGCAAGACAAGGGATAGAAGAGGCAAAGAAGCGGGATCAGAGAAAGAGGGTGAGGAATATCAGAGGAAGAAAGAGAAATAGTGATGGGGAGAGATATGGGGATGAGAGAACGGTAAGTGAGAGATGGAATTAGAAGAGGAAACAGAGGAATTTCTATGAATTTAGTATAGATCCATCTTTTTCTATATATTTAGGGCCTGATTCTGAAACTGGGATGTAGTTATGAGATCGGCGGCCGCATGGCCAACGGTCTCAATCCTGACAGCGGAATCCCGTCAAGGGATTTAACATAGGCATCGAAATACCGACGCCTATGTTAATCCCGATGCCAGAACGCAGAGGACGCCAGCTCGAACGAAGGTAAGTTTGGGGCGCCCTTAGCGTTAGCCACAGGGGGGGAGGGTTAGAATTTGGAACTCTAGCATGGTTAGGGTTAGGTTTGGGGGTTGGGAGATTAGGGTTATGCACCCCTAGGGTGGTGGGTTAGGGTTAGGCACCCCCCTGGGAGGGTTAGGTTTAGGGTGTGGGGAGGGGGGGTTAGGTTTAGGCACCCCTGGGGGGAGGTTAGGGTTAGGCACTAGGGGGAGGTTAGGGTTAGGCGGTTAGGCACCACTAACGGAGGGTTAAGGAGGAGGACAGGGGAGAGTTAGGATACTTACCTGCCCCAGTCGGGATCTCCTCCTGTCAGGCATCCGCTGTCGGGATTTGAACTAGACGGCTAAACAGTCCCATTCCCTGAAACTGACACAGATGCGGGTGTTCTTGCATCATTTGCTGCAATTATGTCTGCATCTTTATGCTGCTAATAATCTCTTTCCTGGTGTACAAACATGCGCCCAAATTTACAAGGACTGAGACGCCCACTTGCAGCATCTGAAGTTGCTACATTACCTACGGCAGGTGCAGTTTCTCCATCTGCGTAAGGCCTCCTATGTAAGCTGCTCATCTGAGTAAGGCCTCCTATGTAAGCTGCTGAGTCTCTGTACGTAGCCGCTTCCAGCGACACTCCTATAAGACGCAACATCTGCGCGTGTTGGATTTGCCACGCCCCGTGTTATTTCCCAGTCACTGCACACGAATGCTTAATATAATTCTATCACCCTGTGTACAAACCTATACTACGTCTCTGTGGGAAGACAATCAGGACACGTGCGCGGTCATGAAAAAACATTTGCATTCTTATCGGCATAGTGTGTGGCTCAGAATCAGGTCCTCAGTATGGAACCATCTTTATATTTAGTATGGATCCAGGTTTTCTGGGTGTGCACGTGTAGGAAATTAGGCCCTGATTCAGACCCGGTCGCTCTGACAGAGCGCTCGCTCTGAGGCCCTGATTCAGAGCCGGACGCTCTGACCAGAGTGCTCGCTCTGAATCAGGGCCCACCTCCATAATTATGGAGTGTCCTCCTGGACGCTCGTATAGCTGTGGGTCACCACCCACAGCATATACGACTGTGCAGGATGATGGTCGCGATGGTCTTGACCATCGCGACCATCGCCACTGCGAGCCGAAGCCTGCGGTTGAGTTTCTCAACCGCAAGGCCCAGAGTGATTTTGGCTCTATCAGAGCCAAAATCACTCCCACTGACATCACTAGTGATGTCAGTGGGGCCGGCTTCTGACGGTAGGTGTTCCCCTTGCATCGACAGCACGCCCCCTTTGATCAGACACAACGAGCGAAGGAAAGTCCTTCGCTCGTCGCATCTCGCGCATGCGCACTACGGAGCTCCCTCCGTCGTGCGCATGCGCAGTGCACACCATCGACCCACTTGCGAGCGGACAGCCGCTCGCGAGTGGGTCTGAATCAGGCCCTGAATCAGGGCCGGGCTTTTTTTTTTTTTTTTTTAGAACGGCCTCCTGGCCGCTCGCATAGCTGTGGGTGACCACCCACAGCTATAGCGAGCGGCCAAAAAGATGGTCGCGATGGTCAAGACCATCGCGACCATCGGGCTTACGACGAGACCCTTGTGGTTGGGTCTCGTGTCCGCAAGCCCCAGAGAGATTTTGGCTCTAACTCGTGATGTCAGTGGGGCCGCCCCCAAACGGCAAGCGTTCTCATGGGAACGCCTCCATTTGGGCAGCCACCCCCCCGGCCCGCCCACCAAAGGGGGCGAGGTGTCACTCAACATCGACAGCTCGCCCCCTTTGGTGCGAGACCCGGAGCGACGGATTGCCCGTCGCTAGCCATGTCTCGCGCATGCGCACGACAGAGCCGGCTCCGTCGTCCGCATGCGCTGTGGGCCACCATCAACCTGTTTGCAAGTGCTCAGCGCTTGCGACCGGGTCTGAATCAGGCCCTTAGTGTGGAAACAGCTTTTTCAATGCTTCCTATGGATCAGGTTTTTCAATATAGTTTGCATGGATCTGGCTTTTACCTACACCCTTTGTTTTGCATATTACCGGAATATAAATAATCTAATGACATTTTGGATATAAAGTATCCAGGTATTCCAGTATGTTATCATATATTAAGTGTAAATTTTATAAATCTTCTATGTGAACATTTTTAATTGATATGCGATATGTATTTTTTAGAGTGTTTATTTTTATTTCTGTGCTCTTGTAATGGGTACTTAAGAGTGGCAAGGATGTGATATATTTGGCATACAGGGCTTTTAGGACTCATCATTTTTGGATGCATGCGTATTAGAGAACTATCTTACTGTTATATATATATTGCCATTAGTGACTTATCTAAGACGTTGTTTTTGTTAATTATCGGAAGTGTTTGACCACATATGTAGTTTAAAGTTATTGTTGGGATGATTGACATCTTTAAATGTTGCTAGGGTAACAATTTGCTAGTCCCACTAAAGTTTTTGTTGGGCCCCACCTACAGTTGATTTTGTCTTGTCTACATGGAGCACCTTCAGGAAATTTTTCCAGGGCCACTTTAATTTCCAGATCCACTTTTGACTGGGGTATTATTTGGGGTTCCATTTATTATCTCAATTGCAATGCGATCTGGGCATGACATTACCATTCATGATCGCATTGCAAGATACAATCCTATCGCTGGAATGCATCATCCGGCACATGCAGGGACAGGGGCTCAACACAACTGGTGTTCTCTGGCACAGTTATTTTGAGTATATTTGAAAAATTTAATTTTTTATTCTAATTCTTCCCATCTCGGCCTGTTCTTTCCCCAGAGTTCCTCCCGTGTTCCTCCTGTCTCCCCCCATGGTCTCCCATTTTCCCCCATCTTCCATGCTGTTACCCCCATCTTCCTCATGTCTCTACCTGTTTTTCTCCCATCTCTTCTTGTTCTTCCGTCTTCCTCCCTTATACCTCTATTCTTAACTCTGTGTTCCTCCCGTCTCCCCCTGTTCTCCCCCCTGTGTTCCTCCTTTCCATTCCCATACCTTCCATCTCTTCCTGGTCACCTGAGCAGAGAATCCATGTGGATTCCGATGTGCGGCTGCAACTTTTATTTCTATGTGACATTACCAGCTGGTGTTGTGGAGGAGCCTCCATTCAGGCCTATTAAGAAAATTGGTGTGGAGCAGGAGTTTGTGGGTAAGTGGAAGTAGGGTGGTGGGTGACTGAGGGCAGCCAGAGGAATATGTTCTCATAGTTGCAGGGGCACCATCAGTGTGAGTTGTCACCAGCTAGGGAGGGGGTTACTGTGCCTGTACTAGGCTGACATTAGTAACGTTATATAATAAATATTTTATTCAACGCATTATGATGTACATCTTTGTCTATTTTCTGCCTTATTTTCAGTATAGTAATCCATAAGTGTACCTCTAACTATGTCATATATATAAGGTAGTCTGTATTATTAGCACATTGTTGTTGTATGTAATGTACTTTCCCACTATTAGTATATATTCCTGAGACAGAATTAACCAAAAGTCAGTGGGTCTGATTCAGAGGTGAGTGCTATGTCCATACCGCACACAAATGGATGATATCTTCTGCCTGCGTATGCATCAGAGATGCACTGCACATGTGTCTCGGGAGATGGAGAACGAATTTAGACACGCAGAGATGCCATTTCAGTGGCGTTCCTAGAATGTAACAGGGGCATTACTGTGTGGGGCATAGTATGGCGTAAGGGGCATTACTGTGTGATGTACTGTGAATGAGGGGCACTACTGTGTGGTGTAATGTGACGAAGGGGCACTACTGTGTGGCATAATTTGAATGGGGGTGCTATTGTGTGGTCATGCCCATTCCCAGCGAGTCCACACCTGGGTTCTTTTCAGCGCTTGTCTTCGGCGGGCAGCAACCGTGCTTCTATTATGGAGGGGGGCACCAATGCTCTTTATGTGAACAGGGCACCAAAATCTGTAGTAACAGCTCTGCTTTGGTGTGCACAAATGTGTCCTCTGTGTTCAGCACCCCTACCCTAAAAAAATACTACAGTGATCACTGTCTAATACTCTACAACTGCTATGCTAGTGCTTGGTCAATTGGGAAAATGCCTTCCCTTTTCTTTGGGTGTGATCTGCACCAATGAAGTACCAGCTTTACCTAACAGAGCCAAACAAATAACAAATGTCTGACTATGGCACATGTTTAAATCCCCTGCAGGATGCACTCTTTTGTGTGTATTTTAATGCAGAGAATGTTGTACACTTTTATGTTGTTCTAATATTACTTATATGTGTAAGAGCATAGAGTAAGCAGTGGGAGGAGTCTGGAATAGTAAAGGGAGGAGTCTGTGCCAGGAATCAGATGCTGTCACTGAGTTGGGCCTGTGTGTTTTAAAATGCCAGGGCCTATTTTTAGTCCCAGTCCGGCCCTGCAGGCTGGGATGGAGGTTGGAGTGGGCATGTAGACAAGGCAAGGGGGGCATGTATAAGCAGCCAAAGCCAGTGAAATAGCAATGTTTTAAAAGACAAAGGCCCTCATTCAGAGCCGGACGCTATTTGCGGTCGTTCGTTTAAAAACAAGGGGTGGCTATTCAAATGATCCGTACGCACATTGCAGTCTGTTCACACCTCTAAGTCTGAACGAACGAGCAAAACATACGCTCGTTTATTTGTTAAAAACGCCCCCTGGCCGCACGCATCCTACGTCATGTCCGCTATTTATTAGATTAATCGAGTACATCGACCAGCGTATGAACTGCTCGCTATTCTTGTGGTTGGTGTTTGCAACCACAAATTTGCGTGCAGTTCTGGCTATAAAATAACCCAGTGACGTGGTCAATGACGCTGCTGTTTTAAATATACACACCCATAAAACGCCCGTTTTGACCTTTAAGCACGCCTGCGTTCGGATCTCCACTCCCCATTTTCAAGCACCTTCCCCTGTTACCACCCACATACGCCTCATTCTGTCACTCAAAATAGCAGGCACTCGCTATATAGCGTACAAAGGATTTTCGGCCGCACTGACTGGTTCGCGCATGCGTACTAAAAAGCGTACGCATGCGCAGATGTGCAAACATCGCTCGGAACGAGCGTACTGCCGCTAACGAGCGGCTCTGAATGAGGGCCAAAATACACTGGAGTGAATACTTGTTTTACACAAATAAAGTTTGTTTTATACTCTGTGAGGGAAGGGGAAGGCTGTCCACATGTTTTGAGTGGCATTATTAAAAAATTATAATGTTATATTTTCATCCTGTTACTTAGCATAACAGATGCTTCAAAACACTAGGGTACTTATTATCTGCATAATACGGCCTTTTAATATATTGTGTATGTATTGTGTACTGTGATTTTTAGCATTTTATGTACTCACACTAAAGCCACATTTCCAGTCTAATTCCTGGTGCATCTTATGCAGGTATGTGACGGGGAGTGAGCAGCAGTTGCTGATTTGCATATGCAAATTAACTCTGAATAGGTCACAAAAATGCAAAAAAAAATATCAGAAACATTTTACAATTATGTTTGCATCCAACTGCATTGCCCTATTCTTTAGCTCAGGAGTTCTCAACTTAGTACCACCAACAGGTCATGTTTTGTGGATTTCTTTAATCTATTTTGCTGGGTCAGTAATTATGCCACCTGCTCCCACATAAAGAAATCCTCAAAACATGACTCGTTGGGAAAACTTCATGATTGAGGTTGAGAGCCTATACTTTAGATTGTTAGCTTGCATAGCTTGAAAATGTCATAGTTCATAGTACATGTCTATTTGTATTTCCTATATTGCATAGTGATGTGTGGAATTTGCTGGTGTCAAGGGCCGCAATGGGGGACACTATCCAAGGGGGTGACACCAAAATAGCAACAATGAGTTGACATGTACATGTTGATCAAATTATTCCTTGCCCCTAACAGTTAAAATCATCTACTGTTGAATTTTTTTTTGTGGTTTTACAAGTACATTTCATGAAATACTAACCAGAAAACTGTTTTTCCAAGTTAGATCTAAATCTGTATGTTTATTTTATTAGGTTTATTATGTTATATAAACTTCATCTCTTTGCAGACATGTTTTATAATAAATTATGTTTAATTTTTAAATATCTGTGAAAGCTCCACAAATTATTTTCCTGAGCACAGACCACAGACCAGGGTTCTGTAAAATGATTGAGGTGATGGACACTGGGTTTAACAGCTAAAAAGTCCCAATGAAGAGCAAGCACTTAACAAAGAGGAACAATAATGCTAGTATAAGGCTCTGCTATATAATAGATATTTGTAAATGTGGCACTCCACTGTACGGGTAAGTGCTGTTCGCAATTGCCCCATCATAATCTAGTGCTTGGGTAGACAGATTGGCAAGGCAGTGATTCACGCCCAACAAATGAGCAGCCAGCTGCTTAAAGCCATGTAAAGAATGAATGAAATCTATATTGCATGAAGGGCACTAGGCCCTGGTGATAATAGAAAGCCAGCATGCTGGTAGAAGAGGGGGAAACTTGTTCCAACAGTGCTGTAGATCTCACCTGCTGTTTGTTATGCCTGTTTTGTTGCTTGCGATCATTATAGAGGTCCTTCACCTGTGCTGTTTTCGATTAGTTATTGTGGGTTTACTCCTTATGAACAGTTGTGTTTGGTTCTGTTGTAGTTAGGTCTGTTATTTAGTTCAGTTATAAGATAGGGTGGTGTAGGGGTGGTTTAAAAGAGGAGGGGGCCAGTGTGCAGACTGTGTTGCCACCTCCTCTCTGCAATGCAGTATACTCTGGAATTGTGTCTGAGTCTACTATGCATGCGCAGATCTCTGTTAACATGGTGCCAGCACCATGGTCCCAGAGACTTCTCTACTGCGCAAATCTCCAGAAAAATGGGCATCAAGTGTTTTGTGCTGCTGCAGAACTGACACTGGACTCTGGAGTGGTAAGTATTAAACATGGGTGCAGGGTGTGGAACATGCTGCGTTATATAAGAAACTGTTAATAAATAATAATAAATAAATAAAAGCGAGTGGGTGTCTCCCTTTCTCCTCTGTGGACAGATGATTAGGCAAGTTGACAAGAATAGCAATGGTAAGAATCTTCTGCGTTTGTCTGTACTTTCTTTTCCCCTTCTTTTTCGAGGTACCAGTGGGCCTTACAATCCGGTGTAATGTTGCCCTTTCCACCAAATGCACAAGCACCCATCGGTGATCTTACATTCCACCAGGGGAAAAGATTCTTCCCAGAGCAAGGTGTTCCAGGTGCATAGAGAAGAGACTGTACTGATCCTGTGTCTTCTTCCTTATAGAGGCCTGTTCGACCTACTTCTCCACGTCAAATTGATAGACACTACCCACAAGCAGGGGCATAGGGAGGGCAGTTCTACCGGAGCGTGAGCTCCAGGCGCCGAATTGCCAGAGGGCGCCCTGAAGTCGGACTCTGGAAGCAGCTGTGAAATAGCCTGCCGGGTCCGTGTCCAGCCTGCCAGGTGCTGTGGATACATAGCAGCAGCAGCTCCAGTCCTGCCTTCCTGCTGTGAGACTCTGTGGTCAGAGGAGCTTGTGCTGAGCCATAATTGGTGGAGCTCAGCACATGCTCATCTGACCCCAGCAGAGGGCGGTGCTACAGCAGCATGTCGGCGGGGATCTATCCTGTAACATGGAGGAAGAAGCTGCCGGGTCCACATAAAGGTGAGAGAGGTACCCCAGCTATGTCTGTCTGATTATGTCTATGACCCTCCCTGCCTATATGGATACCTCCCAACTGTCCCGCATTCAGCGGGACAATCCTGTTTTTCTGTGACTGTCCCGCTGTCCCATCAGCAGGCTGCAGTGTCCCGCGGTGGGGGGGAGTTGGGGAAGCATACACCACTGCTCTGGATAGCAGAGCAGCGGGTTTTCAGAGCGAGAATAGATGCTGTGCGCATGCACGCAGCATCTATTCACAGTAATGGGGGAAGCTCGGGGGCAGCCCAGCATCTCGGAGATGCTGGACACACCCCTTAGTGATGTAAATGGGGGCGAGCCATCAGGACACACACCCTTTACAATCAGGCCACACACCCATTTTGGAAGTGCGTCTGAGGCGCGCGGAAGTCCCGACTCTCCAGGTGCAAAGGTTGGGCGGTATGTGTATGTGTGACCCTCACTATCTATATGTGTGACTCTGCCTGTATGTGTGTATATACAGTCAGGTGCATAAATATTGGGACATTGATAGAATTTTCATATTTTGGCCTCTATTCACCACCACAATGGCTTTGAAATGAAACAAACAAGATATGCTTTAACTGCAGACTTTCAGATTTAATTTGAGGGTAATTACATCCAAATCAGGTGAACGGTGTAGGAATTACAACAATTTCTATATGTGCCTCCCACAATTTTGCACTTTATTAAGTCCGAGGAGTGCCACCTTGTTCCTGGGATCCAGGGATTATTGCAAGTATATATCTATGTCATAAGAATCATAAAACAACCACCCAGTGATTTGTAGTTCCAGAGTGTTTTGTAATATTGTAACTGGCCGTCTTAAAAAGCAATTGATTGCTGTGTTCCATTGTGCTTAGCAGTTTCCTGAGAGAAGGAAGTGTGATTCCTATCATTTTGAAGTCTGCCCACTGTTTGACTCTATTCATTGATTATTCTTCCCTGCCACCAGTGATTACCTCTGCTTGTTCTAACCATTCCATTTTTATTATTGCTCCTATGATGCATACCTGCTATTAGTCTCTGTACAGGAAAAAATGCTGTTTTTATGCACAAGTCTTTTTTTGTTTTTGTTTTTTAAACCCATACAACAGCATAGAAGAGTATCAGTGAGCACATTGCACTCTTTGGGAAGTAGAGGTGAAGAGAGGATGCAGTTATATAGGTTTATTTGGAAATGGGCATATATTATAGCTGGTACTTTGTAAATCATGAATTCTAATTATAACTAACCACTTTGTGAGGTATAGATTTGTAACATCATATTTAGAGGTGTTTGAGTGGTGCCGCTGACCAGGTTACAAGCCAAACGAGGTGGCACTGTCGCTGCCCTGTGGCACCTGCATTTGACTTACAGCATGAAGGACCACTGGAGAACCACCCTGCATGTTCTTTGGTAAACCTCATGATTCCAAAACAGCCTGACTGACCATTGGGATACCAATAATGGGTGCAGGATGTGCAGTGTGTATGGGCCCCTGGGTCCGGCGGGGCCCACACCACACACCCTGCACCCTTTCCGGAGTCCGGCGTTGGCACTGTGATAGCATCACAAGTCACCGTAAAAATGAGGCAGCTGCCACTTTCCCGTAGAGTTGTCCCTTGTACCATGACACGGGAGGAGAGGAGGGGGCCTGCATGGAGTAGTCTGCATACGGGCCCCCTCCTCTTTTAAACCATCCCTGACCCATTCTTCATCATGACATGATGGCACATGTGCAGGGGCGTCTTGCCGGCCCAGGGGGCTTTATAACCCTGCTAATGCTATGACTAACAAAGAGTTGCTTCTCCAATTGTCTAGACTGTCTGAATTGGTCAGGACATGGGATAAACAATCAGATATGACAGAGTTGATAGTTTGTGCTGAAAAACTGAATTTGCTAATATTGTTAGATACAATTTATACCTTAAAAGATCCTGAATGTTACAAACTAAGACAGCCTCTGTTGGCCAATGTTATCAACAGCCTGTACAACTGTATCTTAATATTTTTGTGTGGTGGTCAATTCTTTTTATACTCATGAGTGAAAATTGAGAGTTCCTATTCCTATTCCTAATACACTATCAGCATTAGAAGGAATTTCTTGTAACCCTTCTACTTCACTTTTATTTGTGCTTGATTTACAAGTGCATGGGTTTGCAGACAAGCAGAAGTTTGTACTTGCCAAAAGAAGATGTTGTATAGAGCCTTGGGCTTTTCATTTTAAGGGGCCCATTTATCATTGTATATATTTGCGACTTCACCCCGAAAACACCCATTTTCGGGGGTTAACCATAAATATTAAGTTTCCTCCAGATGCATATCTCCGAAACCTGCTGTGATCCCTCCATTCCATAGGAGCCCTCCCCTGGCAATGGCAGCCACGCATGTGCAGTCAGCAGGATCCCTGCTATCCCTATCCCTGCGGGTGTCAGATGATACATCCCAGTGCTATGATCGCATTTTGCAATGTAATCATGGGCGGTAATGTCATGCCCAGATTGCATTGCAAATGCCATCATTCATAAATGGGCCTCTAACTGTCAATGTGCCACATTTTGCATTGCAGTGTATAAAACCTTTCATTATGCTAAGTGGGGTTATTAAAATTAAATAAATAGTACATTTGTAGATACATTCTTCTCAGAAAGTGCATATTACATTTTTACTCCACAAAACATTGACATTTGCACCAGTTGAGATAATTAAGATTGTGTGTTGTCCTATACTCTTATTGGGATGCATTTTGCACTTTCGAGTTGCACATCTGTGAACATTAGACTTCACAGAAGGAAAGCCCATGTGCAGAGTGTTCCCTCACTGTGCAGCGAGGCCTCCCCCATCCCAGTAAGTGTCCCCACCTATGCTCAGTGATACATTTGGATAGATGGCATTCACACAGAGGAGAGCAATGACTGACAGAGTGCCAGAGTTTTTTGCTATCTATTATGCTGGTACCATCCCCAGAGTATGGGGGGAGGGGTCATTGGCCCATGTGCATTTTGAACTCTGGACCCATTATAGTTACGCTGCTGAATATAACTATAGTCATAGCAGTCCATATGAAAACTACATACAGTAATACGACAGCACTTGGGGGCCTGCCCCAGAGGATAAAAAAGGACTTCAACATACAATCTTCACAGTAAGTTTTCCCTGGCAGCTATATGAGTTGGAAAATAATAAAGATAAATTTGTTATGTATAGAATTGAAACTCATGTGTCAGATTGCATGGTAAGTATGATTTTATAATGATGCATAGAGAGCCCCAGCATAATTTTGCAAAGGGGTTCAGACTTTTCTTTTTATTATTATTATTATTATTATTATTATTATCCTTTATTTATATGGCACCACAAAGGTTCTGCAGCGCCTTACACAGTACATAAATGAGCACACAAGAAATAACAGTAATAGTAATACAAAACAATGCAGGACAAGGGCATGGTTTATACACATTACTGCATACCACAAGCAGAAGGACATAAGCAACCACGTGTTAGGTGCCAATTGGGGAGTTAGGAGTACATGATACTATAAGTAAGGGAGAAAAAGCACATGAAGGATGATGGTCCTGCTCATGAGAGCTTACACCTAAAGGGGTGGGGCTGTCATACAGGGGCAACATAGATGGGGTAGATAGTGAGGAAGGAACATGGAGCAGTGGGTTAGGATATGTGCTGCGGAATGTGTATAAGATGACCTTGTGTTATGTCAAAATGAAGTCCTTCATTCATCTATCTCTATTACAGAAAATAGATTTTATTTATGTGTTATTTGCATTAGAAATGTACAAAATAAAGTAGTTTGCCCTTTAATTTTTTTGTCTGTTACATTTAGCATCTAAATACATCCAGCTAAAATGTGGCTATTATGGGACTGCCCCGCCATCCTAATAGCGAGTACTATAGTCCCGGCTGCTTGATGTTATGCCATGCTCCTGTAAGTGGGTGCTTCTTACATGCTAGGCCCACTCACAGAGAGGTGAAGCCATCCCCAAAATGCAGTGGTCATGCCCCCTCCAGGGGGGGACCCCCGGGATATTGATATACTCTGGTCCAGGATTTCTCATGGCAGCCCTAGAGGGGACCTGCAGAGACAGTAGGGAATAGGGCTTAGTGGTGGGGTAGCAAGTCCATGGAGGGAGGGAGGTGGTTAAGAGTGGAGGAACAGGAAGGGTGGTCGAGAGAAGTAGAGGGTTGTAAGGGAGACTGGTGAGAGAAAAAAGGTGGAACAGCCATTGGAGGAGACTAGAGAGGGAGGATAGGGGTGGAAGTAGGTAAAGCAGAGGATTATGTAGACACTGAATAAGGGGGGTGATTGAAGTAGAGGTGTTCATGTTGTGGTAATAAGTGAGGTGAAAACTGGAGTGGGGGCTGTGTGATGTAGGGACAGTGTGGATAAATGTGGTTAGATGTTCAAAATACAGGTAAAAGAACAGTGCTGCTATTGTATGAGCGCAGCTCCAAAAGTGAAATATAAAGAGAAGTAGGTGAGTAATGGGTGCAGGAATTAGTTACTAAAATAAAGAATGTTAAAGTAGGTAGTAGTGAAGCAGTGGAAAGCGGCAATACAATAGAAACAGGATTTTCAGTAGCATGAAGGCAAAAATTACAATGTACAGAGCCAATCTAGTCAAAGGTGTTTTGAACAACAAGAGCAATCAGTAAGGGCAGCACTTGAAATGTTTAAGCAGGGGGTGCAGTAAAGAGTTTCCTGGATATGCAGACAGCAGCTGTTAGTGATGGTGAATTGGCTTATTCCCACAAGTAGTTTGATGTCCTTCAGAAAGTGTTCTGGCTCTAAGGAATCTATATTAGAACCTCTATACACTCCTTCCTATACCTTTTAATATCCTGCCTATACCTTCTAAGGATGACGCTAATTTGCGTACGCAGTCATACAGTAAATAAAGACTTCAGACATGGAATCTGTGGTTCCAAAGCACAAGTATTATTCAAGTAAAAGTACAGTCAGTTACACGCTATTGATCCAGACACAATTCGGCGCAAAGGAATTATACAGACCCAAGTACAGTATACATACGCAGCGCTTCCGGACCAGATGTTAGGCATCAGCAAGAAACCCCTTCATCAATCAGCATTCAGCAAGAAGACTAAGACCCAGTGTTGGAGCACACATATTTATACCCCCCAGAAATAGACAACACAATAGAGAAGTTTGTTGCTGATGCCATTGGTTCCCGAGGGGGATACATCTGTTACAGAGCATTTAACAGGCTGATTCAAATAGACACAACCCAGCCTCCAACAACTGAGGGTCTCTGGTTTCCCGCCCCATGTAACATCCTAACAGTTGTTCATATTATATACATTTTGTTGCTTGAAGTCTCTGCGGTCCATAAGTTGAGAATGCATGATGCGATCTCCACACCAATAATACCGGAATTCTGTTGAAAGAGTACGCATCAGTACAAAACCAAACACGGCTTACTTAGCATGTATAAAACCTTAGTTACCAAATAATCTTTATTTCACAGCATTTATACTAAATGAACAAACTTAAATCTTATCCCTTAAAGTTTATGGAACCTTGAATGTGGATATGTAATGTGTGAGTATGCGGGGTTTGATATAAAGACGCTAGTTAACTTGGAGCAGATGCGTGCGCATAAAGCTAATGAACAGCGTTTTCATATAGGATCTTATGCATTCGCTAATATGCAATTAGTTACCAGCGCAATTGTGTGTATTAATGTGTGTATGAGAAATGGTGCACTTACATCTCATTTAAACTAAGTGAACACCTAGCAGTGTGAAATGCTGATCCTTAGAGTTCCACACACACCCCTCTCTCAGCAGCCCCCACCCATCCCAGGCTCAAAAGTAAAGTCCTTTGTTATCACAGACTCTTGTGTAAAATGCAAATTAGCACAGCTACAAGACCCAAAACCTAAGATAACACTCTTGGCTTTGAAGGTATTTTTATTGCAGGAAGCCTGCTAATGTAAGGTGTGTATTCAAGCAGGGCCACCTGGAGTGAGAGCAGACATTGTATCCAGGAAGCTTGTCTACACAGTCTAGTTGTCACATGGCCATTTGGTCTGTTCAGCTAATGCAAATAATATACACTTTATCCAGAGCACCCAAACTACATAAAGTCATGAAATGGGCTTTTGGTGAATCACCGTAACTTATGGCGATGGTCACAGATGCAATCACATGATGCTAATAGTAATATCGCCACATGTACTAAAGAGTGAGTTTATCTAAAATGGCGCTTAGGCGGTCATTCGCAAAATGGCGTCTTGCGGCCAGTCGCAAGATGGTGCAGCTGCGATTCAATTTTAAACTGATCTTGTCTCAGCCAATAATCCAGCTTCGACAGTCCACCCTTTGATAGCGAACAACATGCTATCACAATCTGCTATTAGAATTTAATTTAGGCTTACATTTACATATTATTTAGTGTTATTATGGGATGGTACAAGGTGGTTCTTAATCCATCAATAATGTGTCTCTGAGTGGGGACATAAAACTACTATTATACGCACACCGCAGATCTTGGAAGATCATGTGAAAGGTGTGGGGATGCACCAGTCTTATAAAAGCAGTCTTGAAGGGGAATTTAGACTTTACATTATCTGAGGTGTTTTAAAAATAACATTTCAATAATACATTCTATGCATGTCTAAATATATGTATACCAAGCATTTCAACATGTGTGAGGGTAATAACTTCTGCGGCTACTCTTCCCAGGTAACACAATAACAGTATTAAGATTGGTCAGACACTCCCCTGATTGGCATTGTGCTCCTCCTGATTCAACTCCATCAGCACTGCCATCAGCTCCCATTTCCTCAATCGGTCCTCCATCACAGACACTGAGTATCCCCAAACAGATCATCACAACAGAAACTCTGGAAAAACAGAACTAGGATGACCACAGCAGACCACTCCATTGCTGGAAGCACTGATCTACACATTTCTTTAGCTCAGATATCTCACCGTCACCTTTTCAATCCTCCCGGCACAAGCTCACAATCGACAGGTCCACGCCATCGGCCCTGTTTCCGCCTTGTATCTCCACCGGCCGGTTAACCTCCTTACAGTGAGCAGAATGGACCCACATATCTTCCCCGGCCACCCTTTGAGGATGCGGTATCGTCAACAACGTCAGATACGGACCTTTCCACTGATCAGTCAAACAACCTGAGCTAAAAAAAATTTGGATCATAACAAATTCCCCAGGTTCAACATCATGACAGTTTGCATCAGACATGTTGGAAAATAACATTTTCAATTTCAGTTGTTCTTACTCATCTTCGTGAGACACTGCACAGTAACCTCATTATCATATTTTCACATGAGGCTGCCTGTTTGAACAGTATCTCAAAGGGGGGCAAATAAAGGAAAAGACAGTCTGGGATAATCTTAGTGTTGTGACCCATCACCTTACACATGTTCTTGGAAACGTCACCTGTAAAATAAGTCCCCCTATCATTTTTTAATAATTCTAGGGATATAGTATCTGCATACAGGTTCCTGCGATTAAATCTTGTTATTAATAGCTACTGCTCTAAATAATGTCTGGGCCACTGGGTTGGATAGTATTCCGAGTATTCGACCTTAGCCTGGCATAGCTGCCGTTTATCCTTAGCAACCTTGTGTCCTGTGAGTGGGAGATAAAGCACAATAGTTTAATATCATTTAAACATGAATTAAAATACAACAATAAATCGTCCACATTTTACATTAGAACAGATCCATTGATAGGTTGAAAAGATAGTAAATAGTCATATAAGGCCTGGGAGAAGATACTGGGGTTGCCTATGAACCCATGGGAAACTCATGTTCATGTGTGGTGTTCTTCACTTTGCAGTTCTTACTTATGTGTCCCACTTGGTGACAGTTAAAACATATTTTTGAACGGGGTGGATGAAAGGATTGTTGTGGGAGTTGAGCAAGAGGGAAAGATGGTGGTTATGGGTAAGGATATGGAGGATAAAGGTATGGTGGGAGGTATGAAGTTTGTGGGTAGTATGAGGCCTGTGGTTGTGTATGATATGTGGGGTAAGGATGTGTTTGCTGTGGTGTGGGATTGGTGAGGACGTGTAACTGTTCAGGTGCAGGTGTGTGTGGGTGCAGGTGTGTCGGTTGGCTGTGATGTTATTGTCATTCCCTCCAGAGCTTGGATACTGACAGCCATTAGTTTTTCCCTCTGGGTCTCTCTCTTTTTTGAGGTGTTTTTATCATGTTCAATGGCAGATTCAATGAGGGTATCTATTGTGAGTCCCCGCCAGCCAGGCTGTGAGGTCTGAACCCGGGTCTTTAAATTTTTTTTCAGACCGTCCACGAGTACTGTGACTATCATTCCCCTGTGGTGAGTTCTATCTTTAATTTCTTCTATCCCAGTGTACTGGGTGATAGCCTGCAGAGCCCGGTCGCAATAATCTTCTGCAGATTCACTCTCCTTTTGCTTAATGGTGAAAATTTTGTTCCAGTTAACTACTACTGGGAAATATATACCCAACTGAGTTACAATGCGGGAAATGTTGCCTTGGTTTACTTGGTCTGTTAAGAGAACGTCACCATCCAGTACACAATCTGTGATAAATTTTGTCATGTCGGTACTGCGTGGTAGACAGGCCCTTAACACCACCCGCCAATCTTTATTAGTTGGCTCATGTGAACCACCCAAATTTCTCAAAAATCTTTGACATTTGGCTAGTTCCTTTTTGGGATCGGAGAAATCATTTACGATGGAATTTAGTTCTGCTCTTGTCCAAGGACAATGCATTACTACTTCCCTCGTGGGCACTACACCGTTCACGTCTGCATTTCCATTCGGAACAGTTATCATCCGAATAGGATGCAGACCGGTAGCGCTGCTACCTTTGATCTTGTTACCTGGCTGGGGTTTTAATCTGTTGCTGCTACGTATGGTATTAACAACTTCCTCTACGGGTGCAGAGGGTGTTAACACTTCCCTTGCTGTTACCGATGGAGATGGCAGCACCACTCGTGATTGTGGTGATGCAGCATCTATCATTTGCACAGCATGGGAAATGGCAGACATTACAATAGGCTCATCATCCACATCATAAACATTTTCTTTATGGTTGCTTAAGAGAGGGTACAAGTTGCTTGTTACATTTTTATGGGTATTTTTGGTAACTGTACTTGCACCTCCATCCACATAAGGTGGGGGAGGTGAGCGTGAACTGCTGGCAATACTCTCCACAACTCTACATTGCCGCACGTGCGCGCCATTTGGCAGCTCGCCAATATTGCAATTTAGCGTTGCAGATGTATTCTCTGGCAATGTGCTCGCGACGCTAGTTTGCTTCGATTGCACATTTTTAAGTCACGCATCCCTTTCATGCTGCCACAGTTTTAAACACTCGTAATATTTAACCTTTTTTTTCTCGGGAGTGCATCAGAATGATGTGATCCCGGACATTATCTAGTACATTTTTATCAAAACTACCAATTCTGGGAAACGGTCTAACACTCTTCATCGACATTTTAAACCATTCATCACAATACCTTATCGCATAAGTACCGTACTTAGTATGCATAATACGATGAGCCAATCCAATCTGCACCTCCATTAGCAGCACATCATTGTCTAACATCTCTACTGTTTGCGCGGCTCCCATTCTGAGACAAAATCCTACGCTTTTCAATAAAGATTTAAACTGGTGAAAGACAATCAAGATACTTTCACTTACCTGTGGACGATTTAAGTCGGCGGCGCCCACACACCTGGATAAGATTTGAAAAAGACAACTTCCACACCCGGATAAGATTTAGTAAGGCAACTTCCACACCTATGGAAGTTTGTATGTCGGCTACTTCCACGCACCTCTCTACAACAAAGACAACATGTACACCTGTTACTGTGTATAGAACGGTAAATCTACTTACCGAGCGGCTAGACTAACCCTTGCACCTAGCCCTTAAGCATCATACGATACCCTTAACTGTAGGGAACAAGTTACCCCTACCAACACATATTCACTGTTACACACTTTTTTTACTGCGCAGAAAAATACACGTTAACCCAGATATTGATAACAATTGAAAAATGTAAACCTCAGCGGCTTTATTTAAACACGTGGCAGCACGACCGGAAGTACGTATACGCTATTGTGCAACCAGTCACATACACAATAATGCGACTACCACACAACCGTATGACAACCTTTTTTTTAGCTGAGTACGCAAAAGTGCGTCTTTACTGTGTGCAAAACTGCAACTCAGCCGCGTGCTCAATACTGCGGCACCCCTTTTAAACATTAGGTTCTATCAACAAAGGAAAATAAACTTTTTCCTCTCTTGTCCCTGGATTCTAGTCAGCTTCCTTGGCTCACACGGAAATGGATAGCGATCTTTCAGCACAAAGAGGTTGCAGGTAAACCCTGCATATGGCCACTCCACCCTTTGCTGAAATATTGATAGCAGTATGTACCGTGTGAGTAGGTAAGTGACTTCACTTTGAGCCCCAAACTAAGGAATCTATATTAGAACCTCTATACACTCCTTCCTATAACTTCTAATATCCTGCCTATACCTTCTAAGGATGACGCTAATTTGCGTACGCAGTCATACAGTAAATAAAGACTTCAGACCTGGAATCTGTGGTTCCAAAGCACAAGTATTATTCAAGTAAAAGTACAGTCAGTTACACGCTATTGATCCAGACACAATTCGGCGCAAAGGAATTATACAGACCCAAGTACAGTATACATACGCAGTGCTTCCGGACCAGATGTTAGGCATCAGCAAGAAAGCCCTTCGTCAATCAGCATTCAGCAAGAAGACTAAGACCCAGTGTTGGAGCACACATATTTATATCCCCCAGAAATAGACAACACAATAGAGAAGTTTGTTGCTGATGCCATTGGTTCCCGAGGGGGATACATCTGTTACAGAGCATTTAACAGGCTGATTCAAATAGACACAACCCAGCCTCCAGCAACTGAGGGTCTCTGGTTTCCCGCCCCATGTAACATCCTAACAGTTGTTCATATTATATACATTTTGTTGTTTGAAGTCTCTGCGGTCCATAAGTTGAGAATGCATGATGCGATCTCCACACCGATAATACCGGAATTCTGTTGAAAGAGTACGCATCAGTACAAAACCAAACACTGCTTACTTAGCATGTATAAAACCTTAGTTACCAAATAATTTTTATTTCACAGCATTTATGCTAAATGAACAAACAAATCTTATCCCTTAAAGCTTATGGAACCTTGTATGTGGATATGTAATGTGTGAGTATGCGGGGTTTGATATAAAGACGCTAGTTAACTTGGAGCAGATGCGTGCGCATAAAGCTAATGAACAGCGTTTTCATATAGGATCTTATGCATTCGCTAATATGCGATTAGTTACCAGCGCAATTGTGCGTATTAATGTGTGTATGAGAAATGGTGCACTTACATCTCATTTAAACTAAGTGAACACCTAGCAGTGTGAAATGCTGATCCTTATAGTTCGACACGCCCCCTTCTCTCAGCAGCCCCCACCCTTCCCAGGCTCAGAAGTAAAGTCCTTTGTTCTCACAGACTCTTGTGTAAAATGCAAATTAGCACAGCTACAAGACCCAAAACCTAAGATAACACTCTTGGCTTTGAAGGTATTTTATTGCAGGAAGCCTGCTAATGTAAGGTGTGTATTCGAGCAGGGCCACCTGGAGTGAGAGCAGACGTTGTATCCAGGAAGCTTGTCTACAAAGACTAGTTGTCACGTGGCCATTTGCTCTGTTCAGCTAATGCAAATAATATACACTTTATCCAGAGCACCCAAACTACGTAAAGTCATGAAATGGGCTTTTGGTGAATTGCTGTAACTTATGGCGATGATCACAGATGCAATCGCATGATGCTAATAGTAATATCGCCACATGTACTAAAGAGTGAGTTTATCTAAAATGGCGCTTAGGCAGTCATTCGCAAAATGGCGTCTTGAGGGCAGTCGCAAGATGGTGTCGCTGCAATTCAATTTTAAACTGATCTTGTCTCAGCCAATAATCCAGCTTCGACAGCTCTCAGGATGTTCTCTTTCAGTTTTCCTCCAGTTTAACTGCAGAATAACTCCGTCATAGTTATTAAATTGTAAGTACACTTATAATCGCACACTTTGAAACGAACACTAACTTTAGCAGCCAAAGGCTTTAGCAGCCTAACAGATCACTAATAAGTATAGCTACAAACATGTGTCTGTGTGTTCACTGATTGGGAACCCCCCCAGTACTCAACACATTCTAGATTGGGATGCAATAAAGTCTAAGATAAACAAAAATTGAGATGGGAGTAGACCATCACACATTCACCCCCCCAAAAAAAATACCTTACTTTATTTATAGTAATGTTAACTAATAAAAAAGTAGTAGTAGATTACCTAAAATAATTTTTTAAAACTGCACAATGGCAATCAAGGTAACAGCATCTGATGAGAACAGAAGTGGTAGATTACCTGCAATTTTTACACTGCTAACAAATGTTTTACATTTAATACGGACAAACCCAATATCCCTTCACTCATGACTCATTTACACTATAAATAAGAGTAATGAGCAATATTTTGGGACAGATATGGAAAATTTTAACTTAATGAAAGAGGAGGTTTAAAGGAATAAGTGGAGGATCTAAAGTGTTAGCAGGTTCCAGTACAGTCACTTTACAGTAATTCCAGTCACCTGGAGACAAGATAGAGGTTGGAGCACGTCCTTCGTAAATATATCTGGGATCATGCTCTACAAATATCATGCACATTGGTAAACTTGGCATGGGCTAGTGAATCTGTGCATAATAAATAGCCTACATGGATGAACCTAATTTTTTTAAAACCATACTGTATAAGTGAAGCTCAATAGATTTGCATATGTAAGGTGATTAATGAGCTTAAATAACTAGATAAACTGAAAGTCTTGCTTTATTATTTGCAATACTCTATAGAAGCAAATGCTGATTAACAAACACTAGGCTTAAATTAGTAGGTGCACGCAAAGATGGTGCCACGCGCAAGCAGTCAATGTCTTCAATCTGTGCATGCATCCAGGGCCATCTTCACAGCATTGTAGGCCCTGGGCAAAGCAATGAACTGGGGCCCCACCTATTCACGGGAATAAAAATGTAAACTGTCAATGGAATTCAACCTTTAGATTTATTGGTACTTTCAACAAAATCAATGTTTAAACATAAGAAATCATGATGTAAAGTGAGGATTACTGACTACACCTCCCTCTTCTCTTCTCCAGTTTGCAGTGCATTTCCAGACCCCTGTGCCCCCTTCCTTAGGCTGTGGTACGAGGGTGTGGCCACACTGCACAGCCCCACCTCTCTGCATGCCGGCCGAGCAGATTACCGGGAGGTGGGGCTGCTTGGCCAGGCTTTTGGGCCAAATTGGTCCATCAGGTCACTGGACCATCTGGCATTTGCCACAAGTGCCAGATGGTCAGTCCAGCCCTGATGCCAGTACTTACTTTTAATTTTTTTCCCTTCTCCTTTCCATATCCTCCTATTCTGTCTTCCTGTCGATACATCACATCAGCGACACTGTGAGGAACATATTCTGTGCCAGGTTTGGGAGCATAATGAGGAAGCTGGAGCAAGGGTTGGGTACCGGCAGTCAAGATCCCAGCGGTAAGAATCCCGGTGCCGGGATCCAGACAGAGTTAATTTACCAACACTTTTTGGTCGGTATGCTAATACTCCTCCTCTCCCTTCCCTAACCCTCCCTTCCTGGTGCCTAACCCTAACTTCCCCCCCTAGTGACTGAACCTAACCCCCCCTTCCCGTGCCCTAAAACTAACCTTCCTCCCTTAGTGCCTAATCCAAACCCTCCCCCTAGTGCCTAACCCTAACCCAGCACTCAAACCCTCCCCCTGACCCTCGAAACTTATCTTCGGGATGTCAACGGTCTGTATTGTGGAGCCGAGATCCCAATTGCTGTCAGGATTCCGGCGCTGGTATTTAGACCATTGGCATCCTGTCAGCCGGGATGCTGACTACATCCCCTGGAGCAAAATAGGAGATGACCCTTCAGAAATGGTGCCATAAGGCAACATTCTCCAGTGTCTCTGGTAGTTCTGCCATTGACAGGTTGCACTTTGATGGGACATATCAACTGTTTTTTCTGTCCACAAATGTAGTCGTACTTTTAGTTTGTGAAGGTGACTTGAAAAGACTGCAGCATAAAATATCTAAAAGTGTTCCATGAAGGGCACTGGATGGACCATATAGGAGCACCAATGCAAAGCTAAAAAGATTTGCAGTGGATGTCTAGAGCACTTCATATATGAGGTTTAGAGACTGAGGTGCCTAGTAAAGGTGGTACTGCTTAGTGAAGAAAATTGTAGACATCCATTTAAAGTTGCTTTTGTATTATTTAGCTCATTATTTTAAGCAAACCAACCAACTGAGAAAAAAATAATATTTGTACTAAGCTATAATGTTTCAGGTCGAGAATCAAAGCTAAAATGTGAGATGGGAGTTAATAAAAAAAACATGCCTAATAAACAACTTGTCCAGGCCAGTGTCTAGATGAAGAAGGAATGCTGTACTGGTTCCAGGGACACAGTCTTGTGAACTGAGTCACAAAACAGATTCCATGCAGACTGACAAAAGAAGGCATTTCATGCTATTCTTCAAATTACTTTTCATTAAAAAGAAAATACAACATAAAGAAAATATACTATGTGTACTGTTTTACTAGTTATCCTTTTGATTTTAATAGGTGCCCTTTTCATTATATGTATAGTACAACTTTCTGAAATAAATCTATTAGTAAATATTAGAAACATTTTGCAGATATAGCCAATAATAACCTGCAATTATGTCCCTAAGGGGATTGGTATGAAATACCGCCGGACGCATTTTCAAATCCCGACGCCGGAAGACCGGCAACAGAAGATCCCGACAGGTGAGTATTTTTACTATTACTAACCCTTCCCCCCCTTAACCCTAACCCTCCCTTAGGGGTGCCTAATCCTAACCTCCCCCCCAAGTGCCTAACCCTAACCCCCCCTGTAAGTGCCTAAACCTAACCCCCTTCCCTGCAGCCTAAACCTTTCCCTCCCAGGGGGGTGCCTAACCCTAACCTCCCCCTGGGGGTGCCTAACCCTAACCCCCCCTTACCCTAGCCTAACCCTAACTTTCCTGGGGGGGTGACTAACCCTAAGTCCCCCCTGGGAGACCCTAAATTACCCCTTCCCCCCCACGGCTGTCCACGCCCGCCACCCGGCTTACCTTCGTTCGGTATGCCAGACGCCTGGCTCCCGGCATAGGGATAATGATAGGTGTCAGGATTTTGACGCCCATCATTAGACCCCTGCCAGGATTAGACAGTCGAGAAGCCAGCAGTCGGCATTTCAACCGTCGGCTTCCTGACTGCATCCCCTTCCTTAGTGTTTATGAACTACCTAAGTGTGCAAGTCAGAGTGGGAGTTCACAACCATTTGGACACATGAAAAATGTTATTGTTCATTGGTGTAAACATGGTGTAAAAGCCGGCAACCCAGTACTAAATTCTAAGAACAACCATGCACAATAGTGCTTAATCTTAAATGATCAGTAAAATGTACAAAGCACACACTTATATCATAATCCCACACATGTGCACAAATTGACAAACAGCCAAGGCTTCTAGAGACTGCATCAGCACCTAAAAGCCAGATAGGACTGTCATTATTGCAGAGGAGTGGCTTCCCATTAGAAGCGGTCTCCCTGCTAACTGCAGTCTGGACTGACAGTCCCAGGTGACCTCCCCCTGTGACTGACTGGCTGTGATTAGCAGGGAGCGCTTCCAATGGGAAACCACCTTCACTGCACTGCACTCCACTGCCACTGCAGTCCCTGCGGGTGGTGAGTTTTACTAGGGGTGCTGCAGTCCCTAGGTAAATGATGCCAGTTTTTATAAGTAAAAACAAGCAATCAAAATAATAAAATAAAATAGAGAAGATTTGATTATTTGTTTCGAAAAAATCTGCTCACAGAAATGTTACTGCCTTAATAAGTGTACTGCAGAAGTGTACTGTAAAAGCAGATAGGAAATAAGATACAGTACCCTCATAATAAAAAGCATAGGGAAAAGGGCACTTAAACATTTGCACTTATCCAATTCTACATTCCATTTACAGTTCACCTAAAGGCAATTTTGAAAGCATAAAGAAAATGTCTAGCATCTATTTTATACATGTGCAAAAAGTTATTGTGACCTGCTTGTCCCACACCAACAACAGTACAAATGACAACTTGAAATAACCCTCCTGCTGGTCATTTTAGTTTCTGCCTGTACCAACGTGTTATAGGGTATTTGGGATTTAATCAGCCCCTATCATGTAGCAGTGAGCTCTTCTCAGCCTTCTGATATGATGGACGACTGGGGCATAAAAAGAAATAGACCTTGGCTTGCAGGGAACAAGTGACATAACCGGCCACTAGACTGGAGTCTCCTGGTCTTGTAATACTCCCCCTTAATCTGTTATTTTGCCACACATAACAATCACTATGGATTACTTGACCGGGTATTGCCGAGATGCCACAGGAGCCTTTTTAACTGAACAATAAACAAGATGGGAAACTATAAATAATAATTTCTAAGTTAATAATTAGTTAGCTAATGTAAATTACCAGAACAGATAGGAGACATAGGGGGAGAGTATAATGATTTTATTATATTGTGTGATAAAGAAGAATAATTTAAAATGATTACTAGTTATCAAGGGAGATGGTTCTGAGTTTCTGCAGCACAATACATCCCTCATACCACAACTCTTCTTGAAATAATTACCTCCACTACCGTATAACCTCACAGTTCCATAACTGATCCAAAAGGAACGTTTAATTTTATCTATTGTGTTTTATCTATGGCAAAGGAAAATTACATTGTACGCAGAACAAGTCATTTTTCTAGCAGTCTTAGTTTATCCTACATGTCACTCATGTTTGTAAGGAAAAGGAAGGGCAGTGGCACAACCATTCCTTTCCATTGAGCACAAGTCACAGTAACAAAGTGATTTCACTGACATATCAATATACAAAAGACCATGTTTTTAAACAAAGAAAAACTGATATGGTTTAATTAATTAGTGGAGGACAAATTTTGCATACGTACAATGTACCAAACACGCTTGCAAATCCACGTGTATTACTGTATATTATTTAACACAACAGGGTAAATGTAATAGAGTGAGAGTTTGTGAAATCAGCAAGTTGGAGGTAAAACTCACATTTTTAATTAAATCTCAATTGTAATAGGGAACTCGCATGTAACACTTGCACAACTCGCATGGGACATACTCGCATCCAGATGTTTTCCAGTGATAAAGATAGAACTCGCCTAATGTAATAGGGTGTGAGTTGTAAACTCGCACCTGAAACCTTGCCAAAAATCACAAAAACAATAGACCAGGTTTAGCTAGGCGAGTTTAGTCACACATTAATAGAAAATGATCATCTAAGGCTAATTTACACAGGTGACCACCATAATTCACACTAACATCCCTATATAAACCACACCTACAGCCATTGCACCTGTTAGGAAATTTGCAATGGAGTTTGTACAGTCTTTATTGGAGCTGTATGCTTGTGGCCTGCTTACTATGGAGTAGCTGCGCAGGAGATAGGCACAGGAGCATGACCAGATCCAGGTCCCTGTTAGACTATGTGCCAGCCAATAATATAGATTGGGTATGGACCTGGACTCCCTCGCAGATCATGAGGTGCTTCAGCTATTTAGATTAAACCGCACAAACCTCATGACCTTATATGAACAGTTGAAAGATGATTTGGAGCCTTTGGCTGGTGCAACTATGCAGTGCCTGGGCTGCGTAAATTAATGTGTGCTCTGCATTTTTTTACCAAAGGATAATTTCAGGCCGTGAGTTCTAGAGTGCTGGGGATTAAGCATTTAACTCAAGTGTTACCTGCCATGAAGAATTTGTGGCGTGTATTTATCTCATTCCCCTGTTGTGAGTCCAAGTGGTAAGACCTGAATGTAGCTTTCCATAGGCTCTCAGCATTGCCTAATGTGCTGGGAGCCATAGATTGCACCCACATTAGGATCAGATCACCACATTTGATGGGGTATGTCTATGTAAATAGACATGGCTACCACTCCCTCAATGTGCAGGTGGTCTGCGATGCTAACCTCAGAATTCTCAGTGTGGTTGCAGGTTACCCAAGGTAACCTTGCCATGATGCCTATATCCTGCGCCAGTCAGCTTTGTGGGAGAGGTTTGAAGAAGGACACGTGGTTTGGAACGGTCAGCTGCCCTTCTTTATACCGTCTCTCTATACTCTATATCCTTCTGGATATATGGCCTCCAGAACTGAACACAGTATTCTAGATGAGGCTGTACCAAAGACCTATACAGTGGTATTATCACTTCTTTTTTCCTGCTACTGATTCCTCTCCCTATGCAAACAAGCATCTGACTTGCCTTCCTCAATGCTTTGGTGCATTCCTTGCCTGCCTTCAAGTCATCTGAAATGACGACTCCTAAATTCCTTTCCTTTTCTGTATTTTCCATTATAGTGTCCTTGATACTATATTTAGCCTTTAGGTTATTAAGATCCAAGTGCATGACTTTGCTTTTTTTAAATGAAACTGTAGTTGCCATGTTCTTGTCCATTCCGCTAGTCTACCCAGATCCTCAGTCATTCATTTTTTTAACCCTTCTGATGTGTCTACCCTGTTGCATACTTGTGTGTCATCTGCAAAAACGCCTACTTTCCCTTCAATACCATTTGCAAAATCAGCAACAAAGATATTAAAAAGCATTGGCCCAAGTGCAGATCCCTGGGGTACTCCACTGGTAACCTTTCCCTCCTGTGAATACATTCCATTTACTACAACTCTCTGTTTACCATCCTGCAACCAAGATCTTATCCATTTAACAGTCATAGGGGCCTATTCATCATGACATAATTAGCACTAGTGATAATTATGTTTTAAACTCACTGCAAGTTTAAAAGATGTTTTGGAGGCATTCAATATGCCTCCCTCACAAAACTATCACTTCTGAAAAGCTGCTCTTTTTGAGGAGTCAACTTTTGGAAAAGTGATACTTTTCCCCATGCAGCTGAGGTATCCATAAGGATTAACTCACTGCTGCATGACTCCCCTCCCCTCTAATTCCCCCGCTGGCTCACCTCCTTCCCCCCGCAGTGCCTCCAGTTTTTGAATCGTCCCCCCTTCTGCGGGTGCTCGATGCATCCCTGCGGGTGTCCGGTGCCCCCCGCATAGGTGTTTGATGCCCCTTGCGAGAGTCTGGTACCCCCTACGCCACTGCATCCCCTCTCACCTTTTCCGATGCATCGTTGCCTTTGCCCAGTGAGTGTGGCCACATGTTTGTAGTGCCCCGGAGTGGGAGCACTGGGGTTCAGCAGTGCAGATACAGCAGGAAGGGATCGCAAAAGATCCCTCTGCTGTGGCTGCTTTGTAAATCTTCACAAGCTGCTGTGATCCCATGGAAACAGTCCTGTCCTTTAAGGACAGTACTTACCGAATGATGGGTTAGCCGCGACACTTCCCCTAGAAATATATGGGCTGACCGTTTACTGTCTCAGCCAATAAACGCTTCCTCCATAGACTTCAATGGTGGGAACAAACTTGAATAACCCTGCAGTTATTCATGCCAGGGAGGATCTAGTATAAATGGAGTTGGGGGAGGAATACAATAAAGTATTATGAGGCTGGAGAGGGGATGGGGGGTAAAATAATGAAAAAAAATAATTGGTCACTGGGTAGAAGAAGGAGGGGGAGCAAAAATACAGAATTTTACAAGAGGGGTGATTTATAAAACAGGGATTTTTTTTTTTACTATTAAGGGGTTGTGACCACTACGGGGTCTATTGCTAATGAGGGGGGAATTTATTATTTATGCAAAACACCCCTAGATATATTTTTTTAAATAAAATATTTAAATATATTATTAAAAATACATTTTACATTTTATTGAATTTTAAAAAATATGACAATTTCTCAGCGGTTTTGTGGGGAAACAAATTGCCAGTTAAGTGGTTAATGAGTACCAAGTCACATTTGCCAAGTGAATACATTTAAATACAGATGCAAATAAAAAATAAATGTACTAATTATTAATTAAACATAAAAATCTGTTGTCTTCCACTTTAAAAAAATAAAATGGTAATCTGTTTATTTAAGTAATGCAAATACATTGTGGCTACCAAACTAATAATAGTATCAATGGGAGGAATCAAGACGCACTGAGCCAATCCACTACATCTGGGTCATCTGTTAAATAGTAACCACTGCACAACAGAAGTTGCTAATCATCATCATCAGTTCATATTTTACACCATGAGAAAGAACTTGTAAGTTATATGCTTCCTGACAGGTGTATATGTTTTCTGTTGTGGTCTGCATGAGTAGTGTTACTATTTTTCAAAAATAAAAATATGTATCAAACATTATTACATAAACAACATAATATTGGAATAATATTGTTGTGAAGGCAAAATACAGGCTGTACATAGAATTTGGTTGTTCACATTTATTCTGACTATATGTATTGTTATAAAAAAAATATGCCTACTGAACAAATAAAATGAAAAAATATTCTCAAAAACTCACAATATGATGTAGATGATGATGTTCCATTTTTGTTTTGAGAGTAAAATACTTATTATCTGCTTTGATAGGTGTAAAAAATACTGGTCACCTTCCAAGAAGTTAAATAAATTTGTGTTTCTTTGATTTTATGTCAGACCCTCCACCATGGCCAATTGCAAACACAGCACTGCACATTGAGCATAGTACTGTTTCATTGTTGGTCTCTTTATATTTCTTAATAAAAGAAAAGTAATTTTGCAATTTATCAGTTAACTGACATTTTCTCTTTGGTAGAGGCATTTTTAAATAATTACACATTCGAACTATGGCCCTGATTCAGAGCCGGACGCTCTGACCAGAGTGCTTGCTCTGAATCAGGGCCCACCTCCATAATTATGGAGCGTCCTCCTGGACGCTCGTATAGCTGTGGGTCACCACCCACAGCATATACGAGCGTGCAGGTTGATGGTCGCGATGGTCTTGACCATCGCGACCATCGCCACTGCGAGCCGAAGCCTGCGGTTGAGTTTCTCAACCGCAAGGCCCGGAGTGATTTTGGCTCTATCAGAGCCAAAATCACTCCCACTGACATCACTAGTGATGTCAGTGGGGCCGGCTTCTGACGATAGGCGTTCCCTTGGGAACGCCTCCGTCTGGGAGGCACGCCCCCGGCACGCCCACCAAAGGGGGCGTGCTGTCAATCAACATCGACAGCACGCCCCCTTTGATCAGACACTGCGAGCGAATTAAAGTCCATCGGTCATCGCGTCTCGCGCATGCGCACGACGGAGCTCCCTCCGTCGTGTGCATACGCAGTGCAGACCATCTACCCACTTGCGAGCGGACAGCCGCTCGCGAGTGGGTCTGAATCAGGCCCTATGAGCTTAAAAACAAAATAGGATTTAATATAAATAACGGGCGACAATCTCTTCAGTCAAAAGACCCAAAACCAAGTTGAAATACAATATATATACATATATATATATATATATATATATTATCCTTATTGCAGGATAATAGTCTAATTTATATTTACTAGAGTCTTTTGCACAGCAATTAGTAATGCGAAAATGATTTGCCAGACTCAGAGTGAAAATTGGTAAAGCCAAATCCAACTTGGAAAAAAAATGTGAGCCCTTATTGCAAGATAACAATAGTCTACTTTATATTTATTAATTTCCAGACTCAGAGTTCTGTAAACTCTCTCAGACTCAGTCAGAGCCAAAAAGTCTAACTTAATAAATCTGGCCGGCCGGACCTTGGAGGTAACCCTCCATCAAACAGACTATACTGTATATAATTATAATGTTAGACAACTCTGTCTGTTTAGTGTCACAGGGAACCTGGTTCACGCACAGTGCCTCAGTAAGTCTCTTCTTTCTCTCAGACTACTCAGAGTAGACAGTGATAATTAATAAGGGTTTGGTATCAAATACCGGCAGCTGAACAAATCCCGATCCCCGAAACCCAACTAATGAAGATCCTGACAGAGGCTGGTAAGTATACTATCCCTCCCTTGCCCCCCCCAACCCTAACCCTCCCCAGGTGGTGCTTAACCCTAACCTCCCCCTGGTGGTACCTAACCCTAACCCCCCCTTCCTGCACCCCCCATTTCCTGCACCCTAACCCCCCCTAAACCTAACCTTCCTGGGGGGGTGCCTAACCCTAACCTCTCTCCAGGGGTGCCTAACACTAACCCCCACTCCGTAGCCTAACCCTTCTGAGGGTGCCTAACCCTAATTCACCATTAGGGTGCCTAAACCTAACCCCCCCTTCCCCGGGGAAATGCACATACTTACCAGGTCTGGACAATCGGGATTGTGGCAGTTCGGGATACCGACACCGGTATCCTGATCTGCTTCTGGATATTGGTGTCAGCATTATGCCGGGCATCGGGAATCCGGTGTCGGTACATCAACGACCGGCATCCTGTCCGCCGGCAATATAACTACATCCCGTTAATAAGGGTGAAGACAAGTGTACTGAATTAATGTAACAGCCAAACAGGCCACTGAAATCTCTCAGACTGTGAGGTCACTGTCTGGCTGCAGTCACAATGGCTGAGTCTGGGAAGGAGCACTCCTTCCAGAACAACAGCTAGTCACAAAATACCTATGCATCACAGCTGGCAGGAAGTAAAATATGTCCGGTTTCTGTTAACATCATGATGTCAAAATATGTGGCCAGGCTCTGGGAACCATAGGCACACGTCCCCTTACTGCTGCTGTGCAACCTCTCCCAGTCTTCCACCCTCACTGTGACAGTGGCCACCCCTTCAGTGACAGCAGCCGCCCCTCCAGCCACCCTCCCTCATGAAACCGGAACATTTGGGCATCCCAAAGATTGTCCTCGGGATGCTGGGACACAGAGCCCAGTTACGGTATGATTATGAAAAAAAGTGAAATATAGCATCACTCTGCATGAGACACATTTGTGTGAACACGTCCTTACTGTGCTCATTAAATGCTTGCACTTCCCCCTCCATCCTCTGTTCCACATCTATATAAGTAATGAGACGTAAGCTTATAATGCATCTGTATATATGTATGACTTAATGTGTAAGAATATTTTGTGCGCATGCTCATTAAAAAAAAGCACAATTTGTAAAAAAAAAAAAGTCTGATTGTTCCTCTTGCTCACCTCTCCTCTCCAGTGTCTGGATGGGGTTGTGCGAGGTTTAATATTCTCTGCTACATTATGCATGTATTACCACACTTTCATCTTTTCTGCAGTGATTGGATGCAGCTGGAGATAGGCTCCTCTATTTGCCTGCTGTGTGGCCTGTGAACATGCAGATAGCTGACACCCATCCCATATATGCTAAAGTATGATGGAGGACTTAGTCCACTTGAGGGATGTTCTGGGGAGTAACAAGGGGGGCAGTGTATCAGTGCAGTGTTACTAGTGTCTCCAGACCACCTTTCTTGAAGAAATTAAAAGAGGAAGGAATTTATTTACAATTTCCATCTTCATGCTCCATACCCGTTCACTTGTTATCTTTAGGCAGTCAGTACAATTACTTGACAGAGGAGCTAACATTCTCAAATTGTGGGCTTGTCACCCTAACTGCCATTCCTGCATAGTTATTGCCATGACAGCTTGGGCGGGATGCATCAAGCAACACATTAACACTGGTGTTTAGTAACGCTGCATGTATTATTATTTATTTATATGGCGCCACAAGTGTTCCGCAGTGCCTTACAAAGTATATGAACAAATAAGTAACCAGTGACTTACAATACATAGCAGGACATGGACATGTATAATAAACATAGCTATATTAGCTACCTTTACGCCCACATAAGCAGCCGAGTGTTGGTTGACCTAGTGGGGAGTAAGAGATAAATTAAATTACAGAAGGGAGAAGCACAAGAGGGTAGAGGGCCCTGCTCGAAAGAGCTTACATCCTTTAATTCTGCATGATCATTTAAGCAAAGGACAGCTCTTCTGATATGAGCTGTCCTTTGCCGTGTTAAGGTTTCCAGGTTTATGACCCGGGAGACACTTTACACATGCACGCCCATCCTATTGGATCCCTCTCTGGGAAGTTTCCTGATAAGAAGCCCTATTAACTTCTATTGGGCAAAGCCATCTATAGATGGCGTTGCCTATTGGGTCTAAGCTCCGGAATACTTTGCTTTCCGCAGCTTGTAGCATATGGAAAATGCTGTCAAACCCCCAATAATTGTATTTTTGGGGGTTTGACTTTATTTTTGTCTTTGATGCATCATGCCCACTGTGTGCCAATGCACTTCCTTCCATCCACAACTGTACAGGAGGCATTAGCAAGTGTATTCTCAGATCTTACTGGCGTCTCTGCATACCACTCAACTCACCAACAGAACTGGAGTCAACTGCCTTTCCACTCTTGTAGTTCCCATCTAACATTTCTGACTATTCATCATCACAACTTCTATATTTGTTTCTCTTATCCTCCATGTAGTCTTGGGGCAAGCTACTGTATGTGCAGTCACATTAAGACTCTTGGTTGCTCCTCCCTGGTATTAGGAAGAATGTACTTGATAACTGGTGACTCTTAATCCAGCACTCCCATCAAATCTTAGGATAAAGTAGCACATAGCCCTTCCCCAAACACAATCCTTTGATTAACTTTTACAACCATGTCAGCATAATTCTCACCTTGACATATTCACTGTCGACATATTGCTCATCGACCAGACAAATGTATTCCCTCCTATCTGACCCAGGTATCTTGGCACTAGGGTTTTTTTCCTCCCCCTGGACACATTTGCACACTCAGGTCCCATGTACACTCACAACACACTCTTGGAGGTAGCACACACACACGTCACCTTGGTAATGTCATTCACTTATACATGCCACAGGGCGATTACATAAGAGACCATTAGAATATATAAAAAAGTGCTCTTTTTATATGTAAACAGTATCCAAGGAAATGGTAAACAAATGTTTAATAAATTATAGTGGTTATATTTTATCAGGATTGTTCCATCAAGAGATAAGATATTTAGCTAATATATCTTATTTTTCAAATAACTGTATCTAAATTCTCATAGCAGACCATGCTATATATTTCAGATCATGGTATAGAGAGTGTTCAAAATTGTAGCCCTCTACAATGCAGCTTTTACTATCAACATGGATGGTCTTAGGTGTATGATATTTTTTAAGTCTTGCCATTTATTAGAACAGGCGCCATATACTGTATATGCACCAGTAGTCAGCCTGAATGGAATTAATTGAATACTTATTTATATCAAGTCATCTTTTGGAAATATTCTCATTATAATGGAAATGAAAGAGTCTCATCAGCCACTTTCACAAAAGGAAGTGGTTCTCCATCTGCACATCATTTTTAAACATTATATATTCATTTCACTCATGTTCAACCCAGTTGTGAGGATTTGACATTTTGTTGCCTAAACTGCACACACCATTGGCAACACCATGACAGGAGCTACCAAAAATTTCCATTAAAATAATAGAAAAATAAGTTTTTGTATTTATACAACTCTGAATCACCACTAGTTGGCATCTACATATGGGTCTGCTTGCCATCAAAAACACCAAGGCAAATTGGTAACTGTGTCATCTTCATAAATCCATCGTTGACGTCATCCCCACAGCATCCATTGGCTCTAGCATCATTTTTTTTTCCAGCAACTGTAAATGACTAGGCAAGTTTCATGAACTGTATCCCAGATTGTCATTTTTCCAAGAACAAAGTGTAGATAGAGAGAAGAAAAATGTTCTCCAGTAGCCAGATATCTAAAAATAAATAAAAATGTCACATTCCCAATTCCAGTGTTATAATGTTTATACAATCCTGCCATAGATTTTTTTGGGTTATTGTTATTATAATTTTTTGTTATTATTATTTATTTATATGGCACCACAAGTGTTCCGCAGCGCCTTACAAAGTTTCTAAACGAATAGGTGACAAAGACTTACAGTACAATACAATGCAATACCTTACAATGCAGGACAAGGGCATGGATAATATACTGTACTTTGCTACATTAGCGACCATATCACCCACATAAGCAGCAGAGCTTAAACAACCAAGTGTTAGGTGCCCTAGTGGGGAGTAAGAAGTAGATGAAAGTAAAGTAGGGAGAAGCAAAAGAGGGTAGAGGGCCCTGCTCGTAACAGCTTACATACTAAAAGGGAAGTGCAGACAAACAGGTGTGACACAGAAGGTGGTAGATGGGGAGGAAGGAGCATATAGCAGCAATATATTATTATAATTATATATATATATATATTAATATATATTGCACAAAATACACAAGGATAGAGAGTATGCATACCAGCAGAAGTAAAATGTAAAAACAATATTGATAAATAATAATTTTGGTTCAAATTACCACACAACCATAGCGAGATGTTTGCGGACCCCGTGTTTTGGTTTTGGCAAAACCACTGTCAAGTGTTTTGGTTTGATTTTGGTTTTGTACTTGTTTTTTTTACTATAGTATTGTTAACATCAATAACATTCATTTCCAGTCATTTCCAGTCAATTTTGACACCTGAAATCACAAGGGAGGGACTTACATGAAATTGCAAAAACTTAAGATCTGGTTTTTAGATTCAAGATCAGACTTACGAGAAGAACCAAGCTGCTCATCTCTAATACCAATCGATATAAAAAATTACACCAATCCTATTTAATCTATAGTATTATAAAGAATAATGAACTTTATACAGTGAAAATAAAATGTGAAAGGCGAATAGGGCAATCCATGACCTGGAAGACACTTTGCGCATGCGCGGCGTCCTATTGGATCCCTCTTGGGGAAGTTTCCTGATAAGAAACCCTATTAACTTCTATTACGCAAAGCCATCTATAGAATTGTGGCCAAAAAGCTAAATTTTTTGTCTCATCTCATCCACAAAATCTTATCCCACATTTTAGCTAGGTCACCCTGATGTTTTCTGCCATTCTCCAGGCATTCTTTGATGTGGTTTTTCTACAGTAATGGCTTCTTTCTAGGTACTGAGCATCAACAGTCAGTATGTCAACATGGACATTAGGTCGACAAGCAATATGTTGACATTCACAAACATCGACATGGTCAAAATGGCCACATGTTGACATGTAACATGTCGACAATATAAATTTTTGCATATTTTAGCCTAACCCTAAACTCCAGTCTCAGCCACCGGTCTTTAGCTCTATCAAAGTGATAGTTGGCCTCTCTGTGGCTTCTCTTTCTTGCTCAGATGCTGAGTTTTGAGGGACGGCCTTATCTATGCAGTACCTGAGTGGTATGATGTGGCTTCCATTTTCTCACAATTGATCTAACAGTGTTTATATTATCTGGTAGAAGTTTTCCTTATCTTCCTTACTGTATGTCTTTAACTTTAATTTTCTTAGATTGCCCTCTGGTCTACACCAAATCTTCATAGCTTTCCATCATATTGACAATATGATCAATGTTGTTTGAACTAGGCAGTAATTTATCCATAAAAATAAAAAAAAAATTAATAATTCACAGGTAGAGGCTAATTGAAAGCCAATTGTTAGGACAATATCTTTCATCTGTGTAAACTTGGAGCTTCTATGGCACAGAGGTTGAATACTTATGTAAGCTACATTGTTCATTTTCTAGTTGTTTAAAACAAATCTGCAGACAAACAAGGAATTATGAGTTAGAAAATTGACTTTAAGAGCCTACTGCTACACAATTCCTGGAACAATATATGTAAGTGTTATTTGTAATACAGACAAATCTATTGACTTATTTAATATATTTGCAAATCATTGTATTTATTGTTATGTCCACAATATGTATCATTCTATGCTATCTTAATGTGGCCTTTTAGTTCTTTTTTTAAAATGAATGTATTCAATTATGCATTCCTATGCAGCCAACTATACGTATACTCTTATGTGGGCATCATTATATTATTCAAAGTGCATTTATTGTTATGCATGTATCCAGATACAGTATGTAATGTTACAGTATGTGGGCATCTATTATGACATATTGCAAAAAGCTGAAGTAGACAAACAGTAAATGTGCAGATGCATAAATCAAGCTGAGAAATACAACAATGGCCAGTTATGTGAACCTTTCTCAAAAATTCAACCAATACATAATTTCTTATCCCTGAAAACTAATGGGCAAAAAATGAGGACCATCATAAATAGGCCCATTAAACAATTCAATAATATAATTTAAATTAATCAGTGAAACAAATGCATAATCTCAATCCCTCTAATCAGATTATAATAATAATAGCAACAACAACAATGTACACATTCATATATGTCATAATTCTTTGAATATCAGTTAGACTCCATAAAATAGGAGTCATCTCCCTGACTCCTTGAGCTTTGGGCCGAGTAGGTACAATATAGTCATGTCACCACTACCAGCCCTTCATGAAGGAAACATTGGAGAGAAGAATGAGGATGTGTGCTACAAGAAAATGGCTACCACTCTGTAGTACACTGTAGTACACTGATGACCTTATGAGTTTCTGCGTGCTCAAAAATGTTTGATAAATTACAGATTTGTGCCCAAGAAGGTGTGCTAATTTAGTGCAGATGTGTACTCCATTACAAGGCATGTGTGTTCTATAACAGGATGTGTATGCTTCATTATGCAGAATATGTGCTACAGTACATTACAGAAGATATGTGCTCAAGTATGTGTGCGGCATTACAGTTGATGTGTGACAAATCCGAGAAAAAGACCAAGTTTGGCGCTAATCAAAGCACTTGCTAGGAACAGGTGCAGCTGTTTAATAGGAAAGGTTGTGCATTACCTTTCAGAAAAACAAAGCAAACAAATGTATAAACTGTGCACCTGTCCTAAAGTAATCAAGGTCTCAAGTAGTCAATTAAATAAATAGGTACATTTATTATAATAAGAAAACATTAGAATAGGAAACACATAAATAATAATAATACATGAAAAGAATAGATGAGAAAAATCAATAGATAGGCATAAAACACTCCTATTAAATACTAGAGAAACCAAAGAGTCCAGTTAACTGCACCACAAGTATTAGAACACTCTATCTAATATTTAATAGGAGTATTTCATGCCAACTATCGATTTTTCTAATCTTTATACAGAACTCAAAGGTTTGGTGCTATTGTTGGCAGTGTAAGGAGATGATGGTAGAAGTGAGGAATGGGAAAGCACACGAGGGAAGAGGTCCCTGCTAGTGAGAGCTTACAATACTTTTAAAAAATCATTTCAGGTAGCGACACCTATGGGAGTGACACAGAAGAGGGCATGTACTGCTCTGACTGAGAGGTGTGTCTTTAAATTGACTTACACCCAACTGTAAATGAGCCCATTACATACTTTGTCACATATAAACTAGATAGATAGATAGATAGATAGATAGATAGATAGATAGATAGATAGATAGATACCACAGTGCTATAAGCGCATGCACACCTATACAACTACTGTATACTGCTGACCTTCGATCCCCGACTGCCAAAATATCGAAAGAAAATGATTGTACCACCCACAGAGGTTGCTGGTGTAGAATCACAAAAACAGTCGGAATCGCATGAATATTAAACTGCACATCATATCATATGCAATTGTTTGATTTGACCAGTTTCCTTCCAACAAAACATGATCGAAGTTGTGTACACACTCTTGTGATATCGCATGAATGGGTCAAAATCGAAAGAACAGCCCGATGATTGTATAGGTGTGTACCCAGCTTATCTCACGTCCTTCCACCAGGCTCTTGAGATTTGTCACACATCAAACAAATATATAAACTCAGAAAATGTTTATAAACCTAGTCCATGTTCTGCAATTTTTTGTACTGTAAGTCACTTTTTCTTGTTGTGCATACTGTTTCTCTTTATATTGATTTGTATTAGATTTCTCTTCTGTTCATTCACTTTGCATTTTGTTAATTGCTAAAAGTAAAATATTAACACTTCTTACTTTGCAGTATTTTTCCCACACCTACCTAAAACTTATGCACAGTACTGTGTAGTGTATATATAGTGTCCGAGGAGAGTCACAGAGTCCAAAGATACATATTACATATACTGTACTGCGGTACTCAGGTATAAATAGGAGTATTACAGGATTAGAGCATAGCCTGTAGGACTCTTATTCATACCTGAGTGCTGCCGCATATGTGATATATATATATATATATATATATATATAAATTAGGGGTGTGCACCGGCCACTTTTCGTGTTTTGTGTTTTGGTTTTGGATCTGGATCTTTCTTCGTGTTTTGAATCTGGATTGGTTTTGCCAAAACCACCCTTCCGTGTTTTGGGTTCTGGGTTTTGTGTTTTGGATCTGTATTTTTTTTTTAAAAAGCATAAAAATAGCTAAAATCACAGAATTTGTGGGTTTTTCTGCTCCTATGCTATTATTAACCTCAATAACCTTCATTTCCACTCATTTCCAGTCTATTCTGAACACCTCACAATAGTGTTTTTATGTCCAAAAGGTTGCACCGAGGTAGCTGGATGACTATGCTAAGCGACACGAGTGGGCGGCACAAACACATGGCCCATCTAGGAGTCACACTGCAGTGGCAGACAGGATGGCAGTTTGAAAAACTAGGCCACAAACAGTACATAATGCAAAGAAAAAAAAGAGGTGCAAGATGGAATTGTCATTGTTCAGCTTAGGCTGCAGGGGGGGAGGTTTAGGGTTAGGCTGGGGGAAAGGTGGGTTAGGAGGAGAGTTAGTGGTTAGGGTTAGGACAGTTACCTAATTGGGTCGGGATTCAGTCTGTCTGTGTGCCGCTGTCGATAAAAATTGTTGGCACTTTCTTCAGTCCGGACCAGATGTCCAAACCGGCCCTTGACTTATGACACAGGCACAAGCTTGGCGCTGCTGCTGTGTTGATGCACGTGCGGCTACTGCGCATACATTTCGCACACAAACACAGAAAAAAAAGAATTGTTTATTTTTTGTGGAGTGCACTTTGGGGGTTACACCACCCTTTAACAGACTTATGGGACACAGGTGCACGCTTGGTGCTGCTCCTTTGTTGATGCATGTACAGTGCACACAATTCACAAACACAGAAGAAAATGGTTTATTTTTGTTGGAGTGCACTTTGGGGGTTACACCACCCTTTAACAGACAGATGCACGCTTGTCGCTGCTGCTTTGAGGATGCAGGTGCGGCTACAGCCCACTCAATTCACAAAGACAGAAAAAAAAAGAATTTTTTATTTTTTGTGGAGTGCACTTTGGGGGTTACACCACCATTTAACAGACAGACGCACGCTTGTCGCTGCTGCTTTGAGGATGCAGATGCGGCTACTGCGCAAACATTTCACACACAAACACAGAAAAAAAGAAGATTATTTTATTTTGGTTTGAGCGCACTTTGGGGGTTACAAATAGAAAAAGTACCTGGGTGCTTATTGAGTGGATATCACAGCCTAATATATCACAGCTGATTGGGTTAGTCAATCCCAATAGTCAATAAACATAGAAAAAAGAAAAAGCAGCTGGAAAGTCAGGTTGTGAAAACAATGTAACAGGTTCGATAATTTTAAACAGTGTTTATTATCAAGTAATTAAAATGTATCAGAACATAAGTTCTTAAGCCTCTAATATTGCATATACTATAAAATAAACATTAAAACAAAAATTGTTGCAGAGTTTGAACATATAGTAATGTGACTCACACAGAGTTTTCAATTGTTTCTAATATATTATGAACAAGTTCAGAATGTATATATATATATATATATATATATATATATATACTTGCCAGCCAAATGGAATGTTGAAAGAATAAAGTCCTGGAAAGATGTCGCTATGAGGGCTCAGACCTTATTGAAGGGAGCCTGGATCTCTGTTAATCTTCTGTACCAGCTGCAGTTGTCCTGATTGGGGACACTGGGCACCTCATCCTGCAGCAACCCCCGTTGGTATCAGGGGGAATACGCCGCTGTTAGGCATTGTCCTCTGTTTAGAGCAGCGGAGTTCATGGTGTCACTAGCAGGGCTCAAACCTTGTGACTGGAGCCTGGATCTCCGTGTAGCTTCTGTAGCAGCGGCAGGTTTCTGTGAGGTATATGGTAAAGCTCATCTGACAGAAAACTCCGGTGGATTCAGGGGGAGTGGAGCGCTGGTGTGGGATATCCTGAAACAGGAAGGTGGTCGCATGTGCTGGTCAGCAGGTGGATTGGCCGGCTATTTGATGAAGCGGCAGATGGATGTATGCCTGCAGGCTTAATCAGTGAATAATTCCATGAAAACGTCCATAATAAAAGGTGGCTGGATATATCAGTGTATCCTTTTGAAGTCAAATCTCTGCAACAATCGGGGAATCTTGGCAGAAAGTTCACCTACGTGTTTCAACGCTATTCTGCCGTCTTTGTCAAGGTGTGAGTATTGCCTGCCTCATGCTCTATTTATCCTCCAGGATAACTGATTTGACATGATTATTTAATTGGTTTTAATAATTTAAAACATGTGTTGGTAATAGGTTAATCAGAAAGTGAACCTTGTTATTTCTAGATCCTAGATATATATATTTGTATTTATACATATTATTTATTTATCTTTAGGAAGGAGATTTAGATTGCAATTCAAATTAGAGGTTTAAAATAGACTTAGAGAGAACCCCATAGTGTTAGGGTGAGATCTAAAAGTGAGAGACTTTATTCTTCAAAGTATTCATTTTATTTTGACTCACAATTATTTTCTATTTACTGACACTATTTACTTACAGGTGGTTGGGACGGCCATGGGGACCAGATTCGCTCCGAGCTTCGCCAACCTATACATGGGGGACTTTGAGTCCTCCCATGTGTGGGGCGGGGGGCTCGGGGGGTCTCTGGTCTTTTATGGCCGCTATATTGATGATCTTTTTATTATTTGGGATGGGGACCTTCTTAGTAACTGTAATTCTCACAATTTATTATTTACATACACTTATGACAGGAACCGGATACACTTTTTAGATCTCACACTAACGATTCATAATAACAACATTTTCACTACTAATTATTGTAAAGACACTGCAAGTAATAACTATCTCCATTTTAAAAGCTCTCACTATCTACCCTGGAAGACAAATATTCCCAAAGGACAGTTAAGCATAAGACGCAACTGTTCAGATCTTAAATCTTTTCAGATACAAGCTAAATCACTTTGTAATGACTTTTTAGAAAGAGGCTATCCAGATCAACTTCTGAAAAAAGCCTTAATGGAGGTAGAACAAATGGAAAGAGAGCATCTTTTACAACCTAAACAAACATCAAAACAAATAAATAAGGAAAGTTCAATATCACAAAATAAATTTAATAATAATCTAGCATTTGTTTCCACCTACAATAAATCATCTTTTCAAATGAAATGTGCAATAGAAAAAAACTATTCCATTTAAAATATGATAAAATCTTAAAAGATATTTTGCCTGACAAACCATTGATAACTTACAGAAAAAATAAATCACTCAAAAATATTCTTGCTCCCAGCTGTTTAAAACCTATTAAAAATCAGGATGCGAGGAAAATAGAAACATGGTTAACTGAAAAACCTAAGGGGTGTTTTAGATGCGGAAAAACTAGATCCATAACTTGTAAACATATTTTACATAACACAAAAGAAATCAATACAGCATATAATGAAAGAATCATAACAATGAAATATTTCATTAATTGCGACACCAAATTTGTTATTTATATGCTATTATGCGGCTGTGAAAATATTAGATACATAGGACGTACTATTAGAAGCTTAAAAGAACGTTTTTTAGAGCATAGGAGAAACATCCTGAAAAGTAACATGCTGCATAGCGTTTCAAGACATTTTGCAACTGTCCATGATGGTAAAGATAGTTCCCTTAAGATCGTGGGTCTTGAACACATCCCCCCAACAATTAGAAAAGGAGACCGTTTCAGGTCACTATGCCGTCAAGAGCTGTTCTGGATATTCCAGATGAACAGTCTATATCCAGATGGCTTAAATGAACAAGTGGAATTAAATTCTGTGTTCTAACTATTATATCTCTCTGCACTTTATCTATCAATCTAATTTATATATGATTGCTAGTGTAAAATCTCTCTCTTTATCTTATTTATAACAATCGTCTTATTTAGATTAGTATGTATGGTATATACTAGTACCAATTCTTTTTTTTATGTATTTTCCAATAGTGATCTCACACCAATCTCCCATTTAGGTTCTATTATGACATGCAAGACAATAAAACAATAGGCTTGTATGATTGTTTTATATGCATACATACATCAACCAATTGTTAATACATAGGGTCTTTTTATATAGAGAGAGATATTGTGTATATATAGCTTATTATCTATCTGTGTATAGAGCCTCTATTATTGTCATATATTCCTTATATATGATATAGTCTGTAATTATATGATGATTGCAGAATGTTTCATTGTAGAAAATTAATATAGATATTAAAATCGGCTTTTTAAAATTATATTAACGGAGATCATTGTTTGATGTTACTATCTATTATTATTTATTACTAAATAATTAGGTATTATAACAAAATTAAAAAGATGTGATATATATATATATATATATATATATAAACGTACCAGGAGAAAGCGGCACTAGGAGTCTGTCAAAAAAAAGTTTAATTGTGATCCTTCACAATATCACAGCCAACGTTTCGGGGCTATGTGCGCCCCTTTGTCAAGGTGAAGAAAGAACAGAGACCTAAAACGTTCTTACCTTATATCCCGGGCAGCGTCTGGACTCGGGCACTTCGGCGGGCTTCTTTGGGGATATAAGGTAAGAACGTTTTAGCTTTCTGTTCTTTCTTCACCTTGACAAAGGGGCGCACATAGCCCCGGAACGTTGGCTGTGATATTGTTAAGGATCACAATTAAACTTTTTTTGACAGACTGCTAGTGCCGCTTTCTCCTGGTACGTTTATGCATTCATGTAGCTGGCACAGGAGCAAGTTGCCCTCAGTCAAGCAGAGTGCCGGTCCGTTCCTTTGCTGCATTACTAGGTCCGGTGTCAAACACTGGGTCCTGCTTGGGACAAGGCACCGCTCCAGTTAAAATTCATTCTTCCTTCTTGCTCAAGGTGAGGCCTGCCTGCAAACGAGGGTTACCATCAAGAACCAACTCCTTTTTTACAAAGATGACAGATACAACATCATCTCTAGAAGACACCCCAGGATGTAGAGGGGTATCTATCCAAAGGGGAAGTTTATAGCTTCACTGATGATGATGCAGAAAGGCTACGCTTTAAAGACCATCTCAATTACACCGATAAAAATCAGGGAGCGGAAGACATATATTTTCAATTATTGAAATTGAAGAAAAAAGAAATCGATTTTTTGCTACACGGTATATGTCTATCCGATTACCATAGAGAAAACATGATTCCTCGGGGCTTTAGGGTCCGTAATGTACCCACAATCGGCCGATATAACCCGGATTTCTGTAGGAAATGGATAGGGATATTAAACAAATGCAGTCTAGATTTGATTCTCTTAGTAATAGAAGAGGTGGGACGCGAGCTGGGATCCACTAGGGACAAAATTGCCCTCTTGGAATCCGAGCACAAATTGATTATGACTCAGGATCATACAACTGATTGGGTTTCCAAACTTGAATCACAATGCGAAACATATCGCAGAGACCTAACCAAATTTAAAAGAAACAAATTCCAGATTGTAAAATCCGATTATGATAATAATCGAGTATACCGATGGCTCATGGGAGGGGAACCAATGTCACAATCTCAGAGACCATACAGACCTCGGTCGAACTGGCGTCGACGCAGAAAAGGATTCAACCGTACCACAGCCTCCTCCAACAGCGATAGTGAATTCAACCCTGTCGATTCAGAGGATCCCCAAGTAGGACCATCTGTTCCTCCAACTGAAGTTTCAATCATTTCTAAAGCATCAAAAAACAGGGGACGCCCACCCGCAGGGGGGGTCAAAACAAGAGGCTTAATCGGATCGACTTCCAAAAAGAAGAACTAATTTTTAACCTGTCCTCCCGCCAGCTAACGTCAACTGAGACATCGGTTTTAAACAAAGGCCTCTCTTTTGTACCTACCAACTATCACGATGATCTCTCTTGGAAGATTTCCCTACATCAATTCACCCGCAAGTTGAGACTCCAAGAATTCTTTGGTTCTAAATTCCCCACCCCTACACCACCTGAGGATCATGCCGATTTCATCAAGCATAGACTCCGTTCTTCCTTTGACCCTCCCTCATCGAATGCATCCATCAAAGCATTCACTCGCCTTTTGGACGACGCAGTCACACGCTATACGGCAGCGGCGCCTAAGAAACACTATAATCTTTCCAGCAGGGAACAACAAGCTCTGAGGGATCTTGGGCAATACAGGGACATAACCATCCGCCCCGCCGACAAGGGGGGCGGCATCGTTATTCAAAATTTGAGCGAGTATAAGGAGGAGGTCTACCAACAACTGTCGATTTTGGAAACGTACGAACCTCTCAGTAGTGACCCTACGCTTGTGTATAAAAGAGAGCTGGATGACATCCTAACTCGGGCCAGAGACAGGAGGCTTTTATCAGACCAACTAGTGAAGGCTCTTACCACCGATCATCCGGTAATACCTATCTTATTCACTGTACCCAAAATACACAAGAGCATAACAAGACCACCTGGACGACCGATAATTTCGGTGAGAGGCTCACTATATCAACCCATTTGACAGTTTCTCGACAGCATTCTACAGCCTTCTTTATTGAAGCTCCCTTCTTTCATCAAGGACACTTCAAGCTTCTTGACCCTCCTCAATAACATAGGCCTTGTGCCAGACAACACATTAATATGTGTTATGGATATCTGCAGTCTGTACACCTCAATTCCTCACACAGATGGACTGGAGGCCATGAAAGAATTTTTGATCTCAGAAAATGTTGACAACATCGACCACGATCTTTTTCTGCAATTATTACAATTAACCCTCACGAGAAATTACTCTTTGTTTGATGGACACTTCTTTCTCCAGCGCACGGGTTGTGCAATGGGGAATAACGTGGCCCCGTCATATGCCAACATCTATATGCTGAAAGAGGAACAGTCCATGTTTTACAGCGATATCGGAGTGGCAAACAACATCATCGTGTTCACCAGGTATATAGACGACCTATTTATGCTATGGTCCGGGGGCGAACAACAATTCATCGCTTTGATGTCACACATCAACTCCAGAGCCTCACCGATTCGTGTCACTTATCAACACAGTTTCCACTCTCTCAACTATTTAGATGTTCAGGTTTCTATTATCAATGGATACATCAACACAGGGGTGTATTCCAAACCAACTGACAAGAATACCCTACTATTGGCGAGTAGTCACCATCCACCAGCCTTAAAGAAAGGCCTCCCTAAATCACAGATGATTAGGGTGGCCAGGATCACAAGCGAAAGTCATAACTTGGAAGCAGGTCTGAACGAGATTGTGCGCAAGTTCCTGAAAAGGGGATACGACCCGTCTCTGTTACAAAAACAGAAGGAGGAAGTACTGAGCATCTCAAGAGACTCTTTATTTCAGCCTAGAGCCAAGAACTATGAGTCATTGATTCCTTGGAAAAGCCAATATAGTTCATCTAGTGCAGTTATACAAAGGGCTACCCGAGCGCTTTGGCCTATAGTCACTAGCGACAAGGACCTTCCTTCTCTAAAAGGCAAAAGACCCCTGGCCTGTTACACATGCGGCAGGAACATCAGGGACATTGTAGTTCATGCCGATATCACCAACTTTGACGCGGACCCAGATGCCTACTCAAAGAACTTTTTTATCTAAACAACCAGGCTGTTACAAATGCCTCAAATGTACTACCTGCCAACATATGGTGACTGGCCATACTTTCATGCACCCCCACTCAGATCGCCTGTTCCACATTAGACACGTCTTGACGTGCACTTCCTCCTACATAGTTTATTTGATCAGTTGTCCCTGTCATCTATACTATGTCGGAAAGACTACTAGAACCATGAGGGAGCGTATGGCCCTGCATCGCTCAGCTATCAAAGGAGCTCTTACCGGCAAATTAAGCGACCAACCTGTAGCCAGGCACTTTGCCGAGATGAAACACAACCTTTCAGAACTCAAGCACATGGCTATAGATCAAGTACCCAAAACCATCAGGGGGGGAGATAGGGCTCTACGACTTCTTCAAGTTGAAGCAAGATGGATTTTCAACCTGAACACTATCAGTCCGGCAGGACTTAACAAGAAAATCGCTTGGAACGTTTTCAATTGATTCATTTTCGCTATTTTACCCGTCCCTTTTTTCCCTTGCCCCCTTTTCCTCAAGTATTTTTAGTGCATACGACATTTTTGTGCTGCACTTAATTTTGTACGAGCCAGGTGCCCTTTTCCGAATCTAGCTTCGTGAATATGTACAAGAACTACATTTTGTTTGTACTATGTTTTTGTCTCCACTTATGATTGCTATCTTACGCCTGTCGGTTTGTACACCCTTCCGCACACAGGTTTGGTTTCCAATTCTGGTCTATGATGTGACAGATGATTACTGTATTTCAACATAATTATTTTGCTTTACAATAACGTTCAATGGACCCTCCTCTTTTTAATTTTTAACTTTTCTAGTCTATATCTTAATCCATACAGCGGTGTCACGTTGGTGCTTTTGTTTCACTTGTTTATTGTTTCCAAGACGACCAGCCGCGTTCTCGCGCTAGCATCCTGGTTGCCTAGATCACCAGGATCACGCAGCGCGTCTACGTCATCAGAGCGGGACCCCGACGTCACATGGGGTCCCGGGCAGCGTCTGGACTCGGGCACTTCGGTGGGCTTCTTTGGGGATATAAGGTAAGAACGTTTTAGCTTTCTGTTCTTTCTTCACCTTGACAAAGGGGCGCACATAGCCCCGAAACATTGGCTGTGATATTGTGAAGGATCACAATTAAACTTTTTTTGACAGACTCCCAGTGCCGCTTTCTCCTGGTACGTTTATGCATTCATGTAGCTGGCACAGGAGCAAGTTGCCCTCAGTCAAGCAGAGTGCCGGTCCGTTCCTTTGCTGCTATATATATATATATATATATGTATATATACATCTTTTGAAATAAGTAGTATAAAGGTATATGGCAATATGTATGTATTCATAAGGGGTTAACCTAATACCCTTTTTATAAGTGATTATATGACACTATTGGGTTCGCTCTATGTCTATTTTAAACCTCTAATTTCAATTGCAATCTAAATCTCCTTCCTAAAGATAAATAAATAACATGTATAAATATATATATCTAGGATCTAGAAATAACAAGGTTCGCTTTCTGATTAAACTATTACCAACAGATGTTTTAAATTATTAAAACCAAATAAATAATCATGTCAAATCAGTTATCCTGGAGGATAAATAGAGCATGAGGCAGGCAGTACTCACACCTTGACAAAGACGGCAGAATAGCGTTGAAACGCGTAGGTGAACTTTCTGCCAAGATTCCTTGATTGTTGCAGAGATTTGACTTCAAAAGGATACACCGATATATCCAGCCACCTTTTATTATGAATGTTTTCATGGAATTATTCACTGATTAAGCCTACAGGTATACATCCATCTGCCGTTTCATCAAATAGCCGGCCAAACCACCTGCTGACCAGCACATGCGACCACCTTCCTGTTTCAGGATATCCCACACCAGCGGTCCACTCCCCCTGAATCCACCGGGGTTTTCTGTCAGATGAGCTTCACCATATACCTCACAGAAACCTGCCGCTGCTACAGAAGCTACACGGAGATCCAGGCTCCCGTCACAAGGTTTGAGCCCTGCTAGTGACACCGTGAACTCCGCTGCTCTAAACAGAGGACACTGCCTAACAGCGGCGTACTACCCCTGATACTAACGGGGGTTGCTGCAGGACGTGGAGCCCAGTGTCCCCAATCAGGACAACTGCAGCTGGTACAGAAGATTAACGGAGATCCAGGCTCCCTTCATTAAGGTCTGAGCCTTCATAGTGACACCATGATCTTCACTACAATTTTGCAAATAAGGACTTTGGCTGTCAGCGCTATTTAACATCTTTCCAGGACTTTATTCTTTCAACATTCCATTTGGCTGGCAAGTATATACAGTCAGGTCCATAAATATTGGGACATTGACAGAATTTTCAGATTTTGGCCTCTATTCACCACCACAATGGTTTTGAAATGAAACAAACAAGATGTGCTTTAACTGCAGACTTTCAGATTTAATTTGAGGGTAATTACATCCAAATCGGGTGAACGGTGTAGGAATTACAACAGTTTCAATATGTGCCTCCCACTTTTTAAGGGGCCAAAAGTAATAGGACTATCAACTCAAAAGCTATTTCATGGACAGGTGTGGGCTATTCCCTCATTATTTAATTATCAATTAAGCAGGTAAAAGGTCTGGAGTTGATTCTAGGTGTGACATTTGCATTTGGAATCAGTTGCTGTCGACTCTCAATATGAGATCCAAAGAGCTGTCACTATCAGTGAAGCAAGCCATCATTAGGCTGAAAAATCAAAACAAACCCATCAGAGAGATAGCAAAAACATTAGGTGTGGCCAAATCAACTGTTTGGAACATTCTTAAAAAGAAAGAATGCACCGGAGAGCTCAGCAACACCAAAAGACCCGGAAGACCATGGAAAACAACTGTGGTGGATGACAAAAGAATTATTTCCCTGGTGAAGAAAAACCCCTTCACAACAGTTGGCCAAATCAAGAACACTCTCCAGGAGGTAGGTGTATATGTGTCAAAGTCAACAATCAAGAGAAGACTTCGCAAGAGTGAATATAGAGGGTTCACCACAAGATGCAAACCATTGGTGAGCCACAAAAACAGGAAGACCAGATTAGAGTTTGCCAAACAACATCTAAAAAGCCATTATAGTTCTGGAACAACATCCTATGGACAGATGAGACAAAGATCAACTTGTACCAGAGTGATGGGAAGAGAAGAGAAGGAATGGAACTGCTAATGATCCAAAACATACCACCTCATCAGTGAAGCATGGTGGTGGTAGTGTCATGGCGTGGGCATGTATGGCTGCCAATGGAACTGGTTCCCTTGTATTTATAGATGATGTGACTGCTGACAAAAGCAGCAGAATGAATTCTGAAGTGTTTCGGGCAATATTATATGTTCATATTCAGTCAAATGCTTCAGAACTCATTGGACGGCGCTTCACAGTGCAGATGGACAATGACCCGAAGCATACTGCAAAACCAACCAAAGAGTTTTTTAAGGCTAAAAAGTTGAATGTTATGCAATGGCCAAGTCAATCCCCTGACCTGAATCCGATTGAGCATGTATTTCACTTGATGAAGACAAAACTGAAGGGAACATGCCCCAAGAACAAGCAGGAACTGAAGACATTTGCAGTAGAGGCCTGGCAGAGCATCACCAGGGATGAAACCCAGCGTCTGGTGATGTCTATGCGTTCCAGACTTCAGGCTGTAATTGCCTGCAAAGGATTTGCAACAAAGTATTAAAAAGTGAAAGTTAGATTTAGGATTGTTTAGTTTGTCCCATTACTTTTGGCCCCTTAAAAAGTGGGAGGCACATTTAGAAACCGTTGTAATTCCTACACTGTTCACCTGATTTGGATGTAATTACCCTCAAATTAAATCTGAAAGTCTGCAGTTAAATCACATCTTGTTTGTTTCATTTCAAAGCCATTGTGGTGGTGAATAGAGGCCAAAATCTGAAAATTCTGTCAATGTCCCAATATCTATGGACCTGACTGTATATATATACATTCTGAACTTGTTCATAATATATTAGAAACAATTGAAGACTCTGTGTGAGTACCAGGACTATATGTTCAAACTCTGCAACAATTTTTATTCTAATGTTTATTTTATATTATATGCAATATTAGAGGCTTAAGAACTGACTTTCCAGCTGCTTTTTCTTTTTCTATGGACTTTGGGGGTTACACCACCCTTTAACAGACAGACGCATGCTTGTCGCTGCTGCTTTGAGGATGCAGGTGCGGCTACTACGCATACATTTCACACACAAACACAGAAAAAAAGAAGATTATTTTATTTTGGTTGGAGCGCACTTTGGGGGTTACACCACCCTTTAACAGACAGACGCATGCTTGTCGCTGCTGCCTTGAGGATGCTGGTTCGGCAACTGCGTATACATTTCACACACAAACACAGAAAAAAAGAAGATTATTTGATTTTGGTTGGAGCGCACTTTGGGGGTTACAAATAGAAAAAGTACCTGGGCGCTTATTGAGTGGATATCACAGCCTAATATATCACAGCTGATTGGGTTAGTCAATCCCAATAGTCAATAAACATAGAAAAAAGAAAAAGCAGCTGGAAAGTCAGGTTGTGAAAACAATGTAACAGGTTTTTTATTTTTTGTGGAGCGCACTTTCGGGGTTACATCGTCCTTTAACAGGCCCGCCCTTTAACAGACAGACGCAGGCTTGTCGCTGCTGCTTAGAGGATGCAGGTGCGGCTACAGCCCACTCATTTCACAAAGACAGAAAAAAAAAGAAGAATTTTTTATTTTTTGAGGAGCGCACTTCAGGGGTTACACCACCCTTTAACAGACAGACGCATGCTTGGCGCTGCTGCTTTGAGGATGCAGGTACGGCTACAGCCCACACAATTCACAAAGACAGAAAAAAAAAGGATTTTTAATTTTTTTTGGAGTGCACTTTGGGGATTACAGCACCCTTTAACGGACAAGCCAGCCGGCCCTTTACTTATGACACAGGCGCATGCTTGGCGCTGCTCCTTTGTTGATGCACGTGCAGCCACAGTGCACACAATTCACAAACAGAAATTAATTCCTCCACCATTCTGTCAGTGGTGACAGTATCATATGCAGTGACAGTAGATATGCCAGAAATTATTGGCACGTCCTTCAGTCTGGACCAGATGTCCAAACCGGCCCTTGACTTATGACACAGGCACACGCTTGGCGCTGCTGCTGTGTTGATGCACTTGCAGCTACTGCGCATACATTTCGCACACAAACACAGAAAAAAAAGAATTGTTTATTTTTTGTGGAGTGCACTTTGGGGGTTACACCACCCTTTAACAGACTTATGGGACACAGGCGCACGCTTGCCGCTGCTCCTTTGTTGATGCACATGCAGCCACAGTGCACATAATTCACAAACACAGAAAATAATTTTTATTTTGTTTGGAGTGCACTTTGGGGGTTACACCACCCTTTACAAGACGAGCCAGCCGGCCCTTTACTTATGACACAGGCGCACGCTTGGCGCTACTTTGTTGATGCACGTGCGGCTACTGTGCACACAATTCACAAACACAAAAAAAATATATTTTTTTATTTTTTTTGGAGTGCACTTTGGGGGTTACAGCATCCTTTAACGGTCAAGCCAGCTGACCCTTTACGTATAACACAGGCGCACGCTTGGCGCTACTTTGTTGATAACTGTGAGGCCACACTGCACACAATTCACAAACACAGAAAATAATTTTTTATTTTGTTTGGAGTGCACTTTGGGGGTTACAGCACCCTTAATCGGTCAAGCCAGCCGGCCCTTTACTTATGACACAGGCGCACGCTTGACGCTACTTTGTTCATGCACGTGCAGCTACTGTGCGCACAATTCACAAAGACAGAAAAAAAAGAATTGTTTATTTTTTGTGGCATGCACTTTGGGGGTTACACCACCCTTTAACATACAGACGCATGCTTAGCGCTGCTGCTTTGATGATGCAGGTGCGACCACTGCGCATACATTTCACACACAAACACACAAAAAAAGATTATTTTATTTTTGTTGGAGCGCACTTTGGGGGTTACACCACCCTTTAACAAACAGACGCAAGCTTGGCACTGCTGCTTTGAGGATGCACGTACAGTCATGTGACTGTCACTTCCGGGTCAGACCTCCGATGCTCCAGTGTTTTCGTGAATATCTCTCCCTAATCCTAATCCCTACCCTTAACCCTCCCATAGTGTCTAACCCTAACCCTCCCCTATTGCTTAACCCTAACCTTCCCTTAGTCCCTACCCCTAACCCTCCCGCCCACAACCTAACTGAAATGTCGACATTCTGAGAATGTTATCATGTTGACTGTCGGCAGTTTGACACTGTCGACACTATAACCGTTGCCATTGTGGTATCGACGTTCAGAATTTACTACATTTCATCTGTGACATATGCTATATGTCAGGCTCTGGTATAGGCAGAAATACATTATTTTTCACATGCCTTATAATAGTAACACTCTAATTTTGCAGCCAACTCTGCATAAGCTGAATGTTCACAGAAAAAGGGAAAGCAAAGATTTGTCTTCCTATATGGCGCACTTGTAGAGATTTATAATAATGTAATTCTTTATTAGATACGCATTAAAAATTCCAATCGGAATAGGTTCCAGCTAAATAAAAGTAAAAAATTAAATGAAAATGTGATTGTGAAACTATTTGTAATAAAGATGTGATAATAAAATCAGAAAAGAAACCCTGCTGTGTGAATTTATTTCTTATTTATAATATCATAGATGCCCATGCTAAATTAAGCTAAGTATTGTTATTATAGAACTACTGCGTTAATTAATAAAAAATGCACTCTATTCACAGTAGAGGAATATTAATTGAGTTCCGTCATCCCCTTTAATTTATATGCATATAGATCATAGGTAACAGTATATTCCACTGTGTTATGTGGCAATTAGTTTCAAAATAGTTCTAATTAAATGCCAATGTGCGTGTTATTAATGCGCTTTCATGTGTTTTATATTTTGATATTATACAACGATATTGCCATTTGCAGAATAAGCAGATACTCCAATCATGGTTGTTATCTGTTTAAATATTATTAAGAATGAGATACACGTAATGCATGTGCCACTATTAAAGCAAATGTTATTCTGACACAACTTCGCATTGACTACATCCCTGACTCAATATATATATATATATATATATATATATATATATGTGTGTGTGTGTGTGATATCTAATATATATAACTCCAGTCTATTAATGTATAATGTCAGCAATTCTTTGATGTTTAACTTATATTACTAGCTCTTTATTGTGTAGAGCAATAAGAATGCTGTACCTGATTATTTTGAGGATAGAGATTTATCACATTATAATTTCAATTGGGTTGTAGTATACGTGTTTTTAGTGCAAATTATGGGGCAATTTTGCCAATCACAATTGTTTATAGTAATTATGTAAAATTCACACATATGAAAATTATTATTGTCCTGTAACTGGACACATAACACACAAACAGTAACGTCCTGTAACTGGACGAATAACAAAATAACATCTATTGTGCTTTATTGTTGTTGTGAATTATTACTGTGTTTAGTCTTAATGCCAACAGATGAGAACACCGTGTAGCAATTCAGGTATCATACAGTGCAACAGTGTTGTCAGTCGCAGTTGACTCATGAGGCATAAATACGCAGGCTCTAACTATTAAAGTGTCCTGTAACTGGACAAATACTGCAGTAAATTAATATATTAGGTCAGAGCATGGAGTACACACGGCAGGCATAACTCTGCATAAGCCCCAGACAATCATATCTGGCAGTCAGGAGCCCAGAAAATACATTCTGGGCCCCATTAGATGTGTATCTTTGTTCTAGAACATCTAATAAACTGTGTGCTGAATGATTATAACCCTTAAAATAACTTGTGTGGCCCTCATCTGAATTACAGTTTTTTTTTATACTAGGTGATGAGAGATGACTATCATCCTGCATGGAGAAGAGAGCAAAAAATCCACCATGACTGGGTGATAAGAGAATATCCTGGGCGTCCAATCCCAGCTTGCCATCTGTGTGATTCTCTTCAGCAACCCAGAGTCCCCTCCTGCTCACTGCTCTAGAGCTGCTACATTTAGAGGAGAAAGAAAATATCTTGAGGGCAGTGGGTGACATGGAGAGGTAGTGGGAGAGAGGAAGAGACAGAGGGTAAAAAGGAGAAGTAGAGGGTGACAGGGAGAGGCATAAGGTGATGTAGAGAAGCACAGGGTGGCAGAGGACAACAATGAATTACAGAGGGTGACAGTGAGAGGCGTGGGTGGCAGTGAGTGACTGGAAAGGCAGTGGGTGGCAGGGCTAGGTAGTGGGTGGATAGGAGAGGCAGTGGGTGTAAGGTGGTGACTGGGGAGACAGAGGGTGGCAGGGGGAGATAGTGTGTGACCGTGAGAGGAAGAGGGTGTCAGTGAGATTCAGTTGGTGTCAGGTGGTGACTAGGGAGACAGTGGGTGGCAGGGAGAGGCTGTGGGTGGCAGGGAGAGACAGTGGGGAGGCAGAGAGTGGCAGTAGGTGGCAGGAAGAGGGAGACAGGGAGAGGCAGTGGGTGACAGGGATAGGAAGAGGGCAGCAGAGAGAATCAGAGAGTGGCAGGGAGAGGCAGTGGGTGGCAGGAAAAGGGTGACAGGGAATGGCAGTAGGTGACAGGGAGAGGAAGAGGGTGGCAGGGAGAGTCAGAGAGTTGCTGAGAGAGGCAGTGGGTGATAGGGAGAGGTAAAGGGTGACAGGGAGAGGCAGTGGGTTGAAGGGGGAAGAAGTGGGTGATTAGTATGTAAATGTTGTCTTGTGTGTCTCGTTTCCCATTATCTACCCTACTCAGGGACTAGCTACTTGCCGCTGTTGGCAGCAGAAGTCTGAAGGGATTTGGGCTTTTTGCCTGAACTGACAGACTTAATCCGGCTATTTGGCAATAATATTTAGAATTCTTATGTCCCTAAGCAGGTTTTTGGTTTTACCTCCAGCCGAGTTTACTTGTATTAGTCTTGCTTTTCTCTCATACCCACCCCTCCCCCACTCTCCTACCCTTTTCTCTTCCCACTTTATTCCTAGTTTACCCTCATGTGTCTTTATGTTGCACTGAAGCTTGACTTGAATCGGGTTGGCATTTAATTATGCAAAAAAAATTAGTTTTTGGCAGATCATCCTTTTCATTAACATTTAATTTCAAAATTATTTAATGTTTTATTATTTCGCTCCCTTCTTATAGGTGTTAAGTTTGACTCTGATATGTTTTTGGGCTGCTAGGTTCATGGCTTCCAGTGGTGCCCCTTCCTTTCTGTGGTCAGGTTGTGTATGGTAGATTGGTGTGTGAGGAATGATGTGGCGGCTTTGCAACCTAAGCTTTGGGTTGTTTCCAAACTTTTTGGTATTTCCGAGGTCTTGTTTATTCATCTAGGTGGTATTAATTTTGGAAAGATGACTGGTTTGTAAATGAGGAGCTCCACTGTAGATGATATTGCTAGGACTTTGTCAGCTTGGCCCTTTTGCAAAATCATTTGGTCATTTATCGGGCCTAGACTTGTCTGGCATGGTGTGCATGATAACAAGGGCAATTGATGAAGCAATTTGTTGACCAATGGTGGACCATCTATATAGAAAATGATACCAGTCAGACGAAGACTTTCAGAAAACCGACAGATGTCAATACCTTTATACCGATGGACAGTCAACATCATACTCAATGGCTGAGAAGTGTTCCAAGAAGTCAATTTCTCCGGGTGAAGAGAAACTGTAGCAAAGATGAAGTATGCCAAGAACAAATGAATATGATGAAGAAGGATTTTGTGGAAAAGGGGTATAATTTGGAAGATCTGGAAAGAATAAAGGAAGAGATCACAGAAAAGGAAAGATCACAGCTAATTGAACCAAAAAAGAAGAAGGCCGACAATGGGAAAGGAAACAGTAAGGACAAACAAAAATGGGCCTTTATCACCAATTACGATGCCCAACACAAGCAATTTGAAAAACTTATACACAAGCATTGGCACCTACTACAAAGGGACCCAATCCTAAGAGGTATAATCCCTGAAAAACCACTTTTTATATATAGAAGATCGAAGAATTTAAAAACACATCTTGTAAGAAGCACATTGTCAGTTCCAACAAGACAATTAGTGCGCACGAAGGGTTTCCACAGATGTGGACTTTGTATTGGATGTAGAAATGTCCCAGATAAACAATCGAAATACAATGAAGTAGAAGTGAATGGAAGTAAGATGAAAATTAAAAACTTAATTACCTGTAACACTGCAAATGTGGTGTACCTAGTTGAATGTTCTTGCGGGCTTTTTTATATCGGACGTACCACCAGATCGCTTAAAATCCAGATATCGGAACATTTGCGCAATATTAAGAAGGGTCTTCTAACTCACCATTTATCTAACCATTTCAAGATAGAACACAATTGTTCAACTTCACACATTTGAAGATTTATGGGAGTTCAACACATTAAGACCTCATCAAGAGATAAAAATATAGCAAGAAAACTTGCGAAATCAGAGATGAGAACCATCTTTAACCTTAAAACCCTGTACCCTAAGGGCTTAAATCAGGATTTCGAACTGAAGTGGTTTCTATAACTCTTATCCTGTTGATTCAGGAATATATGTGGATGCATACTTCACTTGTAGAAGACAACTGTTGATTTATCACTAAGTTTTGGCACCTCTTTAGAATTAATTACCTTCTTTGCATGAGATTCCAAACCCACATTTTTTGAATGTGGCATTGTCTGTTGTTTGAATGTAGAATATTTACCCACTCCTTAAATTTTTGTTTAATAAGGAGTTTTATATTTATATTTATCTGGAATAATATCCAGTCGATAATCATCATATCCCAATAGAGCTATTAATTTAATTACGAAGATTTTATTAATATTATCAATTATCTATTTTTTATTTATACCAATCGTCGTATTTACATAGACGCGTCCGTCTGTTTTAATGCAATTTTCAGAGATCAGATTATTAATTATATATTCTTTTCTGACAGGAATTACTACCACATTGAGGTTTTATTTTGTCCGTTTATTACCAAAACCCAAGATTTGTCATTTATGTGCAGTAATTCGAGGACTACATTTCCCAGGATCCTTGCCGGTTTAGCGTATTTGATACGAGTCCTACAGTTTCCATAAACAAGAGGAACTACATTTCCCAAGCACCTCTGTGACTATCCGGTATTTCCGCTTCCGGCTTCTGTGTAGAGATCGTGAGTGAAATCTATGGACTCTTACAGCACTTCACGAATGTCTTTCATTTCCAGAAGCAAGAGAGACTACATATCCCAAGCATCCCTGCGATCATCCGGACCTTTCCGCTTCCGGTTTCTATATTAAGATCGATGAAGTTGAATCTATAAACTTCTTCTTTACTTCCAAGGACTTAGATTAGTGAGAGTCCAGCGATGGAAACATAGAAGGGATGGGAGACTTGCTGGTTTATTGAACTGCTTCATTTCGAGGATTGATACACACAAATTAAAACCGGAAGTGACGAAGACGTGACGCAACACCGGAAGAGTATATTATGAGTAACCTGGCTTGAAATCTCCACACCTTGATAAAGAGACTATTCTCGAAACGCGTTGGTTCTGGAGGAGCACAGGAAGGAGGACTCTGCACGGTGGTATTTTGAGGTATGTGTTTATTTTATTTTTTGTGCATGGAGCGAACCTAGGATTTTTTTACCAGCTCCATCACACTTACCTCATTATACACTGGTGCAGACTCCGATTCATGACCCGGATATTTTCAATTTTATCTTTTGCTGACCGCATGTTTTATACATTTTTAATGAAGATGTGAAAATAAATGTACACTTTCTGATCAAAGAAAAAGTTTGCATATCTTGGTATTCTGCAATATGAGATAAAGAAACCCAGATGCACTTACCAACCCTGTGCTATATGTGAGTACGGGTACGCATCAATATTCTCCACCTCGTATCATACCATTTCTACTGTTCATAGTTTATTCAAGGAATAGGGGAGAAAGTGCCATATTCACCCAGGAAAGAAACCTTTATGAGTTGAATATCACCCATGTTTGTGTAAGTTAGGTGTGTACCTAATTATTTAGAAGGACACCCATGGAGATAGAATGCCATCATTAAGAAAAAACTCTAAAGATACCCATACGAGTAAGATCTAACACGATTCACCTGTAAGTCAGGTGTGTCTTCGAATGTATCGCATAGGAGAGTGTGTACCGTCCAATATTTCCACATAGATCCCAGTGCAGTTTTGACGGGGAGGATTGGGAATATCATTTGCATCATAAAGGATATTACACATTGCCTGTCATAATTTTATTTGCATATTTGGAGTACCGTTGGGGTTTACTGGACAACTAAGTGACCGAAAAGGCAGAACATCCTTTTTGAGATAAATATTTATTTAAAAACTTCAAGAGCACTTCTTGTGTATTATAAGAGATATCGCCCATTTTTCCATACTTTCTTCCACTCCTATTCTAGGATTAGGTTTCTTTATTTTTGTCTGTAATGCTCCGAAGGGGTCAATTTGACGGAGAAGGGTTTTTTTCTTTTTGTAGAGGATCTGTTTCAGGTTATTGCTTCAGTGCTTTAGTGGATGTACAGTATGGTAGTGGGGCAATAATTCTGTAACCAGACCCTTGTGTTGGTGGGAAAGAACAACAGGTTTGGTTGAGTTGTTTTGTTATTATAGTCTTTGGGTGGGCTCAACTTTGTTGACTTGTTAGTTCGCTGGACCACCTCGATGGGAGCTGCATCATGAACCTACTGGGTGTTTAGTCATATTAGAAGGTTGAGTGGATACCTATTGTTGTCAGTTGTTGATTATTTGGTTTGTGTGCACCTTTGGTGGTATCTGCTGGCAATGCATGTCATTTGTTGTTTAGTGCATTGTTTTAGTGGGCAGATTCTGTCCATCCTTTCTTTGCCACCATATTATTTAAATATTTGTTATATATTTTTAATAAATAGCTAACAAATGATTCTGCCAAATTTATGCCTCAGAGTCTTTATTTATATGGCTTACTTTTGAATGCTTTAGGGTCATTCCATGGTAACTCACATTACAAAGTGGCTTAGCAAGTTATTTGCATGGCTATCAACAGCAAAAGAAATTTATGTGAAATTAATTTATTTACTGAGAAAATAATAAGACAAGTCATTCTTTAAAAAAAACTGCTTACAGGAATTGCTAACTGTTTGCTATGTCACTTTGTAATGCAAGTTACTAAGTTACCATAGAATGACCCTTTACAATTATATGATGTATGCACAGGACACCCCTCAGATGATAGAAGGTTTATAAGAATTCAGGTGGTAAAACAGAATGTCATGTGAGAGGACAAAACCCTTGTCTGTTCATAGTGGGGTCTCGGGAACAATGCAGAATAACTGCTAATGTGTACTTTTAATGACAGATCTCATATCAAAACTGTTTTGGGCAGAGAGATTTTCTAATCAAGCACCTAATAATTTTGCATTGGAAAATGTGTTTCATATGCATAGATTGGATGTAGAATCTGCCACCAGGTCTGCAGTAAGATTGTATAAACAGTCTGATATGGAGTCTGATCTCCTGAGGATTGGACAAGTTGGTACCCAGCTTTAGAAGCTGTCAGTAACATTACATTACACTACTCTGGCTATCTTGATATAATACAGGGATGGCCAACCCAGAAATCCCGTAACCATATTCTGGAGTGATTCGACAATATCACAAAATCATGGAAATAATATTGATATTCTTAGTACCATGAAATTAATGCAGCTCATATCTAGTTGCAATCAAAACCAGGTCCGAGGGCCGGGGCTGCTGCTCTCAGATTGTTTTTAGAAAACATATCATAATGTCTTTTTTTCCCTAAAAGATTATGAAAATAAAGGTTATTACTGGAAACCAGACTGAAAATAGTAGTATGAACTGTTGAATATACATTGCATAGAATTCAACTTATTCTCCTTTCAAGTTGGGATATGGTTTTAAAAAGAGATGTCCCTTAAACATATTCATGTTATGCATAAGATGCCGAGCATAGTCATATGTCCTGTAAAGAAAAGGATTCATCAAGATATTATGCAATGGAACAATAATAAAAAAAATACATAATTGAGAATAGCTACCGATTTCCATTGGCCACACCTTACCGGGAAGCCAGGTCAACTTTCTTGTTACACAGCAGGGGGGAGTGGTATGGCCATAGGTACAGGCACTGTAAAGCAGGGGACAGGGCTGCGAGGACGCATAGCCTCAGTAAGCTGGCAACGACGGGGGGAGGGGTGTTGAAAAGTGCCGGTCGGCTCCGGGCCAACTCTTTCAGGCAGCCAATTTTTGGGAGCCTCCCGACCGTTCCGGGAGAGTAGACAGTATGATAATATTACAGCCCTTGTAGCCCTTGTATATTTGGGATTGTCTGTTTGGTCAGCGGGTAAGCAATATCTGTGGTTAGTTCTTCAAGATGTTTGTAACAACTTCCCTGCCGAGTTCCTTCAAAATCTGTGTGCAAGTGTACCTTGAAGAATTGAAGAATTGATGCTGTTTTGAAGGCAATGGGTCGTCACACCAAGGGGCCTATTCATTATGACATAATTATCACTAGTGATAATTATCTTTTAAACTCGCTGCAAGCTTAAAAAATGTTTTGGAGGCATTCATCATGCCTCCCTAACAAAAGTATCACTTCTGAAAAGCTTCTCTTTTTGCAGAGTCAGCTTTTCGGAAACATGATAGCTTTCCCCTGCAGCTGAGGTATCCACAGGGATTTCCTCACTGCTGCATCCCCTCCCCTCTCTAGTCCCTGGTGTCTTTCATCCACTCTCCCCCCCCGCGTCCTTTGATGTCCGATCCGGCACATTCCCCATGGTGGTGTTCCATCCAGCCACCCTCCCCTCCATGTGGGTATCTGATCCAGACCTCCCCTCACCCCTGTGGGTGTCCAATCCAGCCCCCCACTGCGGGTGTCAGTCCCGGGGCACTTCCCCATGGGTGTCCGATCTGGCCTCCAAACCCCCCCACCACGGGTGTCTATTCCAGACACAGCAGGGACAGATCTTAATGGATCCCTCTCCTAGCTGCATTAGCTGGGCTGGCTAGTATATCTTCACAGGCTGCCATGTAAACAGTAGCCTGTGAAGATTATCGGGGGCTGTACGCCATCTCAGGGCGGCGTACAGTTTCTTATTCAAGTTCCGAAAAAAAAGCCTTGATGAATTTCATAATTTCTACATCCCCATACATAGTAATGGTATGGTATAAAATGGTATGAAAATTTAATTTTTCACCTGCTTTAGTATAAATTAAGTGATGATGAATAGACCCACAAGTACTTTGTAAGGCACTGTGGACCCCCTTGTGGAATCATATATTGTACATAAAGAATAATAATAATAATATATATGTTCCTTAAATGTTCTCACTATATAATAAGTTAATAACGCCACATTTTTGGATTTTTTTGTTCTTACCAAGCTAGAGATAATTGATTCAAAGGGACTATTTTCTAAAAATAAATCTATTTGTATCTGAACGGTTGGCTAGAAACAGTAGGAGAAGAATTATATATCGCACACTGTATCCTATTTATTATGAAAGGTTTAATTGCACAGATGTTGTGGGAGTAGGAGGGGGTTTATGCTATGAACATTCCAAACCATATCTGCTCACTACATATGTCATGTGCCTGTTATGTTAATTGCATGACACTTGTCAAACTATAAATCATTAGTGGTAGCTTCAATTAGCTTATCTCTAGTATATATTCCCTTAAAGGGGAGACTATTGTTAAAAATCAAGCCTTTACATAAATTCTGGAAACCAAATTGCTAACCAGACACATGGAGAAAGTTATTTCATGAAAATCGCAAAACCATATAAAATAATGGCATTTCATGTATGTGAAATTTAGATTCCTGCATGAAAGGGAGTGCATTAAAACTCAGATACCATTTAGACTGTAAGGGGTAAATTTACTAAGATAGGAGTTCTATTAAGAAGTGATGCTGCCCATAGCAACCAATCAGATTCAGGTATTATCTTCTAGAAGGTGCTAGATAAATGAGAAGTAGAATCTGATTGGTTGCTATGGGCAACATCACTTCTTAAATAGAACTCCCACGAGCAGGACCCTCTTCCCCCATGTGATTTTCCTTCCCTTACTATTACCTTCAACACCTAACCCTTGACCTGCCTCCGTACTACTTATGTGAGGGTTATGACCGCTGATGCAGCAATATTTATATACCATTTACTTGTCCTGCATTGTCTTAAACTGTGTTTCTCTTGTTCTGCTCAATTGTTTATGTACTTTGTAAGACACTGCAGAACTCTGGTGGTGCCATATAAATAAATAATAATAATAATAATAATAATATAATTTCTCCCACAGTGCATCTAGTTGTAAAGCATATATGTACAGTACATGTATTACAATAAACAAGGAGACGTGTAACATTCAAGCCTATGCTACAAAAAAAATAAACACACACAGAAACCCTTATATATTTACTCATCTATTGCAGCAAAATAAGACAATCACCCAAAAAACAAAACATATAAACTTTGCCTTAGCTGCATAAATGTAAAAAGTATTCCGCCCAGAGCGACAAAGTAAAAATGATATGGCCACCTGAGATGCAAAGTTAGCACATAATCCTGAAAAGGCCTAACTCATTACAATACAGTAGAAGTAAACACATCTGAAGTTCACTAAAAAGCATCTGGATCTTCCATAGTGCTACTGGCAAAATATTCTGTGTACAGATGAAGCAAAAGTTGAGTTGTTTGGATGGAAACCATTTCACTATGGGCCTAATTCATAGATGTACTTAAGTTTGATATTTAAGTACATCTCCAATGTTTAGAGATCTGTGCAAACGCAGGAACATGTGCTGATCTGGTTCTTCAATGTTGCTCTCAGTGCCCCAAAATCCACAGCATGATTGAGATGCTGCCGGCATGGGGGCGGCGATGGGCAATGTTCCAGAAAACTGGGGTGTGTCAGCCCTGTTTTCTGGCCGTGCCGAAGCCAGTGGCTGCGTCCAAGGAGTTACTCAGATTTCCAAAGTTCACACATTTGATGCGATGCTGCATCTTCGAACTTAGCAGTAGATCACAGAAGCCTGCAGTGGTTGCTTTTTTACTAAAGATTCAGCCTGCAGCTTTTGTGTAATTTCGCACAGCTGTTGCTGCATACAAATACACAGAGGCTGTGCCTTTAGTGTCCACCTCTGATTCAGGCCCTATGTGTGGAGAAAAAAAAGGTGTAGTTCTCCAGCATCAGAACCTTATCCCAACTGTAAAATATTGTGGAGGGAGCATTATGGTTTGTGGCTTTGATGCCTCAGGACCTGCACAGTTTGCTCTCACTGATAGAAAAATTAATTTCAAGGCTTCAATACACTTTGCAGGATAATGTAAGGCTAGCTGTTAGCCAACTGAAGCTCAGCAGGAATTGATTGATGCAACAGGACAATGACCCAAAGCACGAAATGGCTTCAGCAGAAGAAAAGTCACCTTCTGGATTCGCCCAGTCAGGGTCCTGACCTCAACTGATTGAGATGCTGCAGCATGACCTGAACAAAGCAGTTCACACCAGACATCCTGAGGATACTGCTGAACTGGAATAGTTTTGTAAGGAGGGATGGTCCAAAATTCCTCCTGACCACACAACATGTTTGATCATCAGCTACTGGAAATGTTTGGTTCACATACATTTTTCCACCCTGTACAGTTAATGTTTACCCAGTGTGCTCAATAAAGACATCAAAATGTATAATTGTTTGTGATTGATTAGTTTAAGCAGACCGGGTTTGTCTATTCTTGTGCCTCAGATGAAGTTCAGATCACATTTTATAATCAATTTATGCGGAAGTCCAAGTAATTTCAAAGTGAAAACATTCTGCTTCTTGTCACTCTGTGTGTGTCTGTGGAAGGTAATGTAATCACTTCTATACTACCAACTGTTTGATATTTTTAATTTAAACAAAGGGGTAAGGAAAGTAAATGATGCACAAAGGCATTCATTATTTCCATACAGTATGCTTGACTGTAAGACTGGAAACTAAAAAGATCCCATTACCTGAATTTCTCTACATGCATACATACAGTGATCAAGGAGATTGGATAATACATATGCTAAAATTGATCACATATAACGTGCAGGGTGCACTCCACAGCTACCACTGCGTGCGCCGCGCACATCATGGTCTGATTCCTAGTTGCACACTGCTGTGACCACTGTAGCATCTTTTTCCATAGTCATGTCTGCAACTGTATTATAATGCTGGTATCAGTTCTTCCCCTGGTGTATGACAGTGCAAGGACTGGGACGCCCACTTTGTGCAACTTTAGATGTAACCATGTGTGACATGCTCTATGTGTGACATGCTCTAGGGTGTGACATGCTCTATGTGTGACATGCTCTAATAATGTGTTACATGCCCTATGTGTGACATGCTCTAATAATGTGTGATATGCTCTAATAATGTGTGACATGTTCTATCTGTGACATGCTCTAATGTGTGACATGCTCTAATAATGTGTTGCATGCTCTATGTGTGACATCCTCTATGTGTGACATACTCTATGTGTGACATGCTCTAGTGTGTGACATGCTCTATGTGTGACATGCTCTAATGTGTGACATGCTCTATGTATGACATGCTCTAATAATGCGTTACATGCTCTATCTGTGACATGTTCTATGTGTGACATGTTCTATGTGTGCCATGTTCTATGTGTGACATGCTCTATGTGTAACATGCTCTAGTGTGTGACATGTTCTATGTGTGACATGCTCTAATAATGTCTTACATGCTCTATGTGTGACATGCTCTATGTGTGACATGTATGGCATGCTCTATGTGTGACATGCTCTAATAATGTGTGACATGCTCTATGTGTGACATGCTCTAATGTATGACATGTTCTATTTGTGACATGCTCTATGTGTGACATGCTCTAATGTGTGAAATGCTCTATGTGTGACATGTATGGCATGGTCTAATGGGGTAGATGTATGAAGCTCTGGAAAGTGATAAATTAGAGCGTGATAAACGATCAGCCACTCAGCTCCTAACTGTCATGTTACAGGCTGTGTTTGAAAAATGACAGATGAAAGCTGATTGGTTGGTCGTTTATCACTCTGCACTTTATCACTTCTCAGAGCTTCATACATCTGCCCCAGTGTGTGACATGTTCTGTGTGAGACATGCTCTATGTGTGATTTGCTCTATGTGTGACTTACACTATGGCCTGTATTAAATTTGGAGCGAAAAGCCATTTTCGCAAGTTTTTGGTGAAACTTATTCGCGGGTGATGTCATTTTCGCCTGTTTTGGTTTTACCCCGTATTCAATTTGAAGGACTTTCCACCTAGGCAGAAAGTCAATGCAATGTACCAGGCGAAAAAGTTTCGACTATGAATAGCAGATGGAAAAAAGTGCAGAATTGGGGTTTTGGGGTGCAACATTGTGGGAACCCCCATGCAGCCTTCAGACAGTCCCCCAAAGGTAAACTGTGTCAAAAAAATAAAAAAAACCACTTAAGGACACTCCAAAAAATTACTTTGAAAAAGGGGGCGAAAAAAAAAAAGTTGGGGTACAAAGTTAAAAACTAGTGAACTTGACTCTGGGAGGGTCCCCAAGTATGCCCCAAGTGTTTTTTTGATTGCAGGTGCTTGCGGCAGGTAGATTTTTCATGATTTTTACAACTACATTTTAGCAGCTTTTAAATAAGCAGACCCCCATTTTCAAGTACCTTAAATTTGCTGGGAATAGTTGTTTTCAGAAAAAAATACTCCTGGATACTATTCTGCACCACGTATTGAAAAATGCTATTTAGCAGCTATTGAGCCCGTTTAAAAACCCCAAATACCTTCAGCAAGCCAAATTGGGGGGTATCATAGTGAACCTCCATGTCAGAGCATCTTTTGGGGGGTGTCAGACTGATTTCCCCAAATCTGACAGCACTTTCCGCCTGTTTCAGTTTCGCCGGGTGCTGTTTTCGCGTACTTTCATATTGAATACGGGGTAAAGCGTACACGCGCGTGATACTTTTCCGCGGGCCAAACAGGCTCGGCTCATATTGTATACAGCTCTATGTGTGACATGCATGTGTGACATGCTCTATATGTGACATGTTCTATGTGTGACATACTCTAATGTGTGACATGATCTATGTGTGACATACTCTAATGTGTGACATGTTCTATGTGTGACATGCTCTATATGTGACACAGTGGCGGAACTGTGGGAGACAATGGAGGCCGCTGCCGCCAGGCTCCAGCCCTGAAGGGTCATCTCCTCCATTGTCCCGTTCCATCAGTGTCCTTCCTGCTATAAATAAGGAGCCGCTGAGCGGAGCCGGAGCGCCGGTCCAGCATCAGCTGTGCTTTGCTCTGGTTGACCGCGATCCTGAGCCTGACTGAGTAGCTGGTAGACAGCAGTACAAAGGGGTGTGCAGAGAGGAGGAAGAGAGGCTATCACTGTGTGTGTGAGCTCTTTCCCGATTCCTCCATCTCTCCCCCGTAGAATCCTCCATTGCCTCCCCGATGTCCAGTTCCTGCCTGCTTGAGGTGCTAAAGGTTAGTGGAGATAGAGGAGCCCACCGTCTGGGTGACAGTGAGTGCTGTCCAGTCCAGGAAGCACTGTCCTCCATTGTCCTCCATTGCCTCAGGCAGCGCCAGAGTAAGCTGCCTGTTTGACTCTGCTGCCTGACCTGATCCCGATTGAGAAGCTATATCTCCCGCTGGCAGCAGTGCAGAAGCGCAGTTTTGGTACCATTGGAAAGGTGAGATTCTCAGCTTTCAGAAGGTACTGCTGGTGATGTGCTGAGGGTGCAGCATCTGGTCCGGAACTGGGGTCAAAGGTGAAGCTCCCCACTCCTGCTGCAGAATCCTGACACCCTGCCTTTCAAAGCCTCTAGTTTCGCTTCTCACAGACTACAGGAGCTAGCTTTAAGCTTGAAATTTAGAGGGCATACAGGCTACTGGGTTGTGTTTTCAGCTTCTCCTCTGCCCCCTGGGAACCTGAGATATCGGGGTTCAAATTTACTGATAATTGGTAACCAGAAGCCCTTCTGGAAGCTCAAGATACCCCCTCGGTTGAAACCCTATAACTCCTATCTACACAAGCTATTGGAGCCGGTTCTTAGCTTGCTATGTAAAGGGGACTCTGGAATATCAGGAGGTTTTTCAAGTGTGTCCCCAGCCAGCAGGAAACGAGAGATATTGGGGTTCGTAGATACTGGTAAGGTGCCCTGGGAGTAGCGGCAGAGTGAGTGAAGTCTTTCACATTTCCAAAAATCTGACTCCGCAATAAGAGCAGCTTTTCGGAAGTGATCATTAAGTAAAGGAAGCATGATGAATGCCTCCAAAATTCAATTTGAACTCGCAGGTTCAAAACATAATTAACAATAGAGTCAACTATTGCCGTGCATTTGTTTATTGCAGACTAGATGGGTCAAGTAGTCCTTTTGCATAACTAGAAATCAGGTTTAAATTTGTTTACAAAGTCCAAGAGTTGGCAAAGGAGGGGAGGGGGCACCAACATTTATCTTGCCTCCGGGCAACTGGGATGAAGTTACGACACTGATGTGACATGTTCTATGTGTGACATGCTCTACTGTGTTACATGTTCTATGTGTGACATGCTCTATGTGTGATTTGCTCTATTTGTGACTTACACTATGTGTGACATGCACGCATGCACCTGAGTGATGGAGTAGAAAAGAAAAGGAGAGGGTGGGTATAACATCACGGGAAGGGGCGGTGATAGGATGGGACGGGGCTGAGCAGTTATAATGACCCAGCAGATTCCGTATCAAGTTACTACAATAGATAGATAGATAGATAGATAGATAGATAGATAGATAGATAGAGAGACGTAATTTGGGTAGGCAACATGTGCCATGGCACAGGGCACCGCAGGTTAGGGGGCGCTGTTCGGGCCTGTTAATTTTCTGTTTATAATCATTCTCACTTGTAGCTTCCTCTTCTTTTATCCCAAACATCTCCTGGCCGCCCTTATCTCCCTCCTGGCCAATTGCCCTTACATCTGGCCACCTCCCAAAGCACCTTCAGTCACATCCTCTTTTATTTAACACACACATTTCAAAATACTGTCATACTCTGGAACCTATCACCTCTCACATGGCAGTCAGACACCTTACACATGGAGCTATCTGCCCCACAATTTCAGATGGCAGCCCTGAACACAGCCACCGATTTCAGACCCAGGTGTTACCAGCACGTCGAGTACCCTTGCTGGTGAGTTCAGCTACTGGAGCAGGGTACATACACGGATCTCCTTGCGGATGATATTTGCTGCATATACACTACAAGTAGCACTCTTTCTATACATTCAGTCTGTAATCTACACTGCCAGCTCCAGGCTTGTGCACGACTGTTCTGATGGACAAATCCTGCTGTGTATTTATATATATATATATATATATATATCACATTATTTAATAGAGGTGATTACTATTTAAAATTAACAAGAATTACTTCTTAGAACACATGATTTAATGATTAGTGCTAACTGCACATACAATACTTTACATACTATACTCCCTGAAGGCTCTGTGTACTATTACTATTGAGTTGTTTATTGATAGGGTATCTGCACTGTATTAAGGTCTTATATGCTCCTGAGGAATGCCCCACTCTGTGTTTTATCTTCTTACATCATCCTGCTCCATAATTATGTAGGGCTTGTGTTTATGTGTACACATTTCCTTCAAATTTAAAGCACATGCGTGACATCAAATGGAATTTACATGTAGACTAACATACTAGGGTGAATTACTGCAAACATCAACAGCCTGCTTGAGTACGCATAACACCATTCACTCATTAAATTAATAGCTTGTACTTTGTATGTAATATATTGAGAATTGTTTAAAAACTCAAGTTTTCATAGGTAAAATCTATTGCTAAATGGGTGCTGGATATGTATTATGTTAATTAAGAAAATAAACCCAATTATTCTTTGACCTGTCAACCTCCATCAATCACACATCAAAGCTAAATAAAGTTTCTGGATTTTATGTGTAAGGTATCCTCTACCAGTGCACAATTTGCTTATTAAAAAATTACTTTTATTCAATCTTATTGAAACAAATATGCACATATATTACAGTTAATTAAAACAGGAATGACTGTGCAAGAGTGTGCAAAAGAAATGAAATTGTGTATTGAAAACTATTTCCGCCTGTGTGGATTTATTGTTCATTTACAATGAACTTTCATGGAAAGAATCTCTGAGCTGTTGGGCATTTCTTTAGTGTTTAGAAAATAAAGACTTAGGTAACTGTAGATAACAATAAAATATAATGTATCAAGGTAAGTACAATGTATCATAGAGTTAGTTACATAATAGTCACTTTATACATGGAAACAAAAATATTCCAGTTGTTCCCTGAAGTGAAACGAGTACTGCAATGGTTATTATTACCCAGTTATTGTATACAGATTCAGGGGTCTATTCATCATTACATAATTATCAATGGTGATAATTATATTTTTAACTCGCTACGAGTTCCAAGTACCATTCAGAGACATTCATCATGCCTTATTAACTTTAAAGTATCACTTCCGAAAAGCTGCTCTTTCTGCGGAGTCAGTTTTTTGGAATTGTGATACTTTTCCCTTTAATCCTTACTGTCTCCACTCCCAGCCTGCTGCCGCTGCCCCATGTCTTCCCTCTCCCAGCCTGCAGCCTCTGCCTCCCTCCTCTCCCTGAGCTCCCCTGTCCACAGCCTGTTTCCAGTTTCTCCCCTCTCCCAGGCCGCACCTCCTCCCCATGTCTCCCTTCTTACTGCCCGGACCTCCTCCTCACATCTCCATTCTCACTGTCCACATCTCCTCCCCGTGTCTCCCCTCTTACTGCCCAGACCTCCTCCCCATGTCTCCCCTCTCACCTCCCGCATCTCCTCCCTGTGTCTCCCCTCTCCCAGCCTGCACCTCCTCCCCATGTCCCCCTTCTTACTGCCTGGACCTCCTCCTCACATCTCCATTCTCACTGTCTGCATCTCCTCCCCGTGTCTCCCCACTTACTGCCTGGACCTCCTCCCCGTGTCTCCCCTCTCACCACCCGCATCTTCTCCCTGTGTCTCCCCTCTCACCGCCCGCTTCTCCTCCCCGTGTCTCTCCTCTCAGTGCCTGGATCTCCTCCCCGTGTCTCTCCTCTCAGTGCCTGGATCTCCTCTGGTCTCCTCTCTCACTACCCACATCTCCCCCCCATGACTCCCCCTCACTGCCCACGCCTCTTTCTGTGTCTTCTCTCTCAGTGCCCAACCTCCTCCGCGTGTCTTCACTTTCCCCCTTTGTCTCCTCTCCTTGCTGATGTCAGGGTAAGCGCCCCCCCCTCTCCATGTCTCCCATATCTCTTGGTGTCTTCTCTCTATGCTGAGGTCAGCAATCAGTGCCCTCCCATGTCTCCTGTCTCCCTCAGTGTCTCTCCATGCAGATATCAGTGGTCAGTGCACCTCCCCCTGCAGCTTCTGAAGAGAGCCGCTGACGGTGCTGAAGAAGAAGCAGAGAGCAGTGGCAGTGGCCGGAGGCAGGTAAGATAGCTGCGGGTATTGTGGGGGGGAGGAGAGAGGGAGATGTAGCAGACAGCCGCCAAATGCAGTGGGAATAGAGCAGGGAGAGATCTGAAAAGATCCATCCCTGCACTTGTGAATGCTTTCGGGTGCCTGTACACTATCTCAGTTACACAGTTAAGTTCTTTTTCAGAACTTGATGAATGACACAATTTCCACATCCCCATACTAAAGTGTGTGGACTGTGGAAATGATCAGGGGAGAATTGTAACCACGAGATATCAGTGATATCTCCTGCATTACATTAATGATGAATGGGTCTGACACTTAATTTATACAAAAGTAGGTGAAAATGTTTTCACCTGCTTTTATATAAATTAAGTGATGATGAATAGACCCCATAGTATATAATGATTGTTTTGTCTCACCGAAGAAAAGAGGATATTATTACATTTCCCTCATGCCTAAATGGGTTGGGTATGGTATCCTGGCTGTCGGGTTGCCGCTGTTCAGAATTGATGCCGGTATGTAGACCATCAGCATCCCGCATGCTGGGATGCTGACTACATCCCGCCTAAATTATGGCAGCATGGAGACCAATCCTTCCATATCATTGTCCTATTTATTTTATTTTTGGAAACAGTACCAAACACATATATGATAATTCTTGATTACTGTGCTATACTTTTGTTTATTTTAATTTTTAAGCACTGTCTCCCTGCAAATGTTGAAGGTCAGAATGTTGATAATGGTATTTTAAGATGAAACATAAATTTATGTCTATGATTAACCCTAATTGCAGCCTATGCCTAATTGTAGCCTATACCTATGCCTATGCCTCATTTTTTTGCAGCCTATGCCTAATTGTAGCCAAGCCAATGTCAGCATTCTGCAATGTTCACATTATTTTAGTGTCAACTTTGCAAATTGTGACATGTTGAATGTCGACATTAGGCAAATGTCGACATTATGATGACAACATTCTGAATGTCGACAAAATAACTACATACCTATAAATAGATAAACATCCCCCCTTGTTTTATTCTTATTATTTAACACAATAATTTTAAGTATTATGTCCATTGAATCAAAAGGTTATAATTCCCTACAACAACAATCACATTTAAATGTATATAACAACGGGTTCCTGTTCTAAATCATAATGATCTGAATGAAGCTGGTCACACAACCATTTTGCAAACCAGCCAACTATGGGCCTGATTCAGAGATGGACGCAGCTCACAATTCTGCTGCATCTTAGGACACAGCAGCGATGTGAAAATATGCTCAGACAGAAGGAGCAGTGTGAGGAGAAAAGACGCCTCCTGACAGCATTGCAGATCTGATCATCTGTGAGGTTACTCAGATCCGCCCTTGCAGATCTGTAGCCGAGGCCAGGAAGTCTGTTGAAAGATGCAGACCCTGACCTCAGCAATACCAGAAAATGGGAATAGAGATTGGCACCACCCCCACTCCGCCCCAAATGGCTGCACCCTGTCATCAGATTGTGGCTCAGGGGGCACTTTGTGGAATGATGCAGGACCCATTCTGCACATGCACAGAGCGAGTCCTGCTCAGGTGCCCCATCATCGCAATGTACGCAAACCATCCCAAGCTGTGAGTATTGTAGCACACTCCTTTCAACCCAGCATGCTCCGCTACTGGGATTCCTCCCCCTTGCAACATATATCGGGCAGCTGGAAATGCGGTGGTCTGATCTCCACCGCAGGTCCCCCCACCTTTTGGCGAATTTGCGTGTGGAAATTCGCGACAGTAAGTTGTTTTTTTTTGGTTTTTAAATGTAAGCCTCCCTGCGTGTGCATGTTTTCCATCTATCCCTGTTTGTTTATTTTGTACATCCCTGCGTGTGCATGTTTTCCATCTATCCCTGTTTGTTTATTTTGTACATCCCTGCGTGTGCATGTTTTCCATCTATCCCTGTTTGTTTATTTTGTACATCCCTGCGTGTGCATGTTTTCTATCTATCCCTGTTTGTTTATTTTGTACATCCCTGCGTGTGCATGTTTTCCATCTATCCCTTTTTGTTTATTTTGTACATCCATGCGTGTGCATGTTTTCCATCTATCCCTGTTTGTTTATTTTGTACATCCCTGCGTGTGCATGTTTTCCATCTATCCCTGTTTTTTTTTGGAACATACCTGCGTGTGCATGTTTTTTTTTTTGCTACTAAAATTTTGGACTGTGTAAATTGATAACAAAACCCAATAAAAAACAAATAGTAACATTGTTTATCCATCATTTAGGGGCTGAGCGCAGAGTACGACGTCGAATAAGACAACGTCGTCGCCCTCGTCCCCTATCCCCCACCCAATCCTCCTCTCCCCAACCTTCACCAAATTCCCCCTCCACCCCAGACCGCCCAGTGCCTGAGGCCCATCCCTGTCCTATTATTCCCATCCCTCCCAATTCACCCTCCCCTCCGCCCCCCCTCTCTTTTCATCACCCTCCCCTCCCCCCCCTCTCTTTTCATCACCCTCCCCTTCCCCCCCTCTCTTTTCCTCCCCCTCCACCCAGAGTCAAATATCCCCTCCTCAATCGGACCAGCACTGGCCCACCTCTGAGGAGGACGATGTGGTGCCTACAGGACCAGGCATCAATATGACCGGTATGTTTGCCTTTTTAACTATGTTTTTTTTTTGGCTTTTTGGTTGATGTTGTCCTTTTGCCTGTGCATTTCCAATTTGTTAAGTATTTCTAATGTTTTGGATATATATCTTGGCAAAACAATGTGTAGGATGTTTTCCTTTTACACATATCACACATGTCCAAACACTCATACTTGTGTCTATCTATTTTACGGTACCAACAAATGTATTGTTTTTGCCTACTTCGGCTTTTTAATTTTTGGGGTTTTTTTGTCTAATTTTTAAAGTTAGTATTTATATAATCTTTGTGTTTGCCATTACTTTTTTTTTTATGAAAAATTTAGATCTTTGTTTAAACTATAGTCTGATTTGTAAGTTGTTTGGTAACATATAAATTAAGGTGTCAGTTTAGTAATCCCTTTTTTTAAAAAAAACCCACAGAGGAACAGAGGCGTTTGCAAGCAATGCAGGACGGATTGCAAACCTTGAGGGCCCATCTCGTCGGGATGCTTGTGGTCGTTGATCACATGGTGGCGGTCCAGCGGCACTAATTTTTTTTTTTTGGACACCCTTAAAATGTTGTGACCAATAAAATATATTTGGATTTATTAAAGTCTCATTCCTTGTCTGTAAATATTAGATTCTTTAACCTTACATAAGTCAACTATTGGAGCATGTTTTTTAAGTAATGTAAATGTGTTTGTAGAAAGCTCAAGTAAGTATGTAAGCTGGCACATTAAACACCTAACAATACCAATAGGTTTGTCGACTTACCAGAGTTTTTTTTTATTTTGGGGTGGGTAATGTAAATATTCTCTAAAAGCTGCTTAGGCCTAGATTAGAAAACATACTGATTCACTATAATACCTTTGGTGTTTGTTTTTAGCCACAAAGCATGGTAAAATACTTTACAATTTAACACATTACAGGATTAGCCATTAAGCAAGTTTGCCTTTTTTGGACCAGGTTACACTTGCTTGTAATTTACCAAGGAAAAGTCTTTAAAAGGTTATCCAAAAATTTAATCCACACAAAAAAATAAACAAAGTGAATTTTGTCAAGCAATTAACACAGTGAAAACACACTCCAAAAAACAACCAACACCAAAAATAACAAAACAACAACAACAATCAAGAACTGTTTGAAGAAGTAACAGGCCAACATGAATCCCCAAATGAGGCGAAGAAATAATTGTTCCAGAAGTTACAGCCAATGTGGACACATGAAGACATTTTTTGGGATCAGGTAGTAGGCATCGTTTGTTCGGGTAATTTAATGGAATAAAAGACACCCAAAAAAAAAAGAAAAAAAAATTACAATTGGTCATTGAAATCTTACATGTCTACATTGTGTAAATTAACTACATTATTAACAAAAATTACCTAAAATATCATGGCCACCACATCATCGCGTATGGCCCCCCACATACTGACCTCCGACCAACCTCGGGGGGGCCATCCTCAGGCAAGGCATCCTCTGGCTGCATTGGGACACCACTCCTTATGGCGATGTTGTGAAATATCCCATACAGGACCACAATTTTCAAAACCATATCCGACAAATACATGAGCTCGCCACCAGAGCGGTGGAGGCATCTGAATCGGCCTTTTAAAAGGCCGATACAGCGCTCCACCACCTGCTTGGTGGCTGTAAGTGCGGAATTATACTCACTTTGTGGCCCTGGTGTGGGTGCCAAATAAGGAGTGAGCAGCCAGGGCGTGCAAGAGTAACCACTGTCTCCTGTGAAAAAAAAAAAAACATCAGGACCATTGTGTAACAAGCTTTGCATTGGTTGCCACAGAAGGTGTCAACTTACCCAGAAGCCACGCATCACCAGCTTGTAGGTTGTCTAATTTGTGCCAAATCCCTGATTGCCGGATGACGAAGGAATCATGTGCACTCCCGAGGAATTTGGCATTTAGGGACAGGATCTGGAGGGAGGCATCACATACCACCATTACATTCAGTGAATGAAAGTGTTTTCGGTTCCTAAAAATAGCCTCCAGCCTTGCTGGAGGCTGAAGTGGTATGTGAGTGCCATCCACAACCCCTATGATGTGTGGGAAGCCAGCTATTTGGTAAAAATTGGCCTTCGCCATACTAAAGGAACCCATATCCAATGGCATTGTAATAAAATGATGGAGGTGTTTAAAACTGGCCTCCATCACTGCCCTCAGGATCCTTGAAAAGGAGGATTGGGAGATTCCGGCAACTATTCCCACAGTGGTTTGAAAGGATCCTGAGGCACAGAAATGTAACACCAACATTAATTGCGTAAGTGGTGGTATTGCTGTAGGACTGACAATTTGCCGTTCAAGATCACTCTCTATTAATGAGAGAGTGTCTAGGATGATTTGTGGAGGAAGACGGTATCGTCTTAATACCTCATCATCTGGCATTCCAAAAAGGGTGACACGTGTTCTATATATCTGGGGCCTTGCACGCTTACGAGGCCTACGCCTGGGACGAAGTTGAGGTTGGTCGGGTTCTGGAACCAGGGCCAATATAATTCGACCAACATCAGCCTGAAATGGTAAGCCAGGTAGTTATTTTTTTAGACAAATGTGTACAGAAAATTATACTTATCTTTTCTAAGAATTCCAAAGATGCTTACAGGCCTGGGACGGGTCATGTGCTGATCCACCTACATTTAAAAAGTAGAAATTATATTTTAGATTAATTTAATAAACTATGATTGTAAACACATTTCTGGGGTAAAAAATAGAGAAGGGAGGACACATTATTTGTGAAAATATTACGCCACATTTCCAGGGGTAATCTATATGGGAGCGTTCACATTTTTTTTGCATTATTTTTGGAGGTAAGACGTCATTATGCCCGCTTTGACTTTTACACCCTATTCAATATCAAAGACTTATCGCAGTTTGGAAAAGTGTTTGTTAAAAAACGGGGATAACTTTTCACCATTGATTAGGTGTCGTAAAAAAGTGTAGAATTGGTGTTTAGGGGTGCAGGCTTAAAAAAATTAGCCTGCACCCCTGGGACTGACATTTAACCCCAAAATGTGTGCCAAAAAGTTTAACAAACAAAAGAGTGACACCCATCAAAATTTAGGAATATTTTGGCTTGAAAACAATAAAAAAGGGAAGAAATTCTTACTCAATATGGAAGTAGGTTCAGGGCTATTCTGCAAGTATGCGGCAGGTGTTTTGAAACTTCGAATTGTAGCGGCAGGTGCCCAAATGTTGATGTTTACACAAATTAATTGAGGGACATCAAAATATGCTAATCCCCATTTTTAGTTTCTCCATATTTGATGGGCCCACTTAAAAAATGAGCAAAAATAACCTAAGTGCTCTTCTGCATCACTTCTTCAATGTTTGTAACAAAACACCTGCTGCGGCTCTTTTAAACCCCCACTTTCAAATAAAGGCTAAAACGGGGGTACCTATAGTGTTCAACCATGTTTTTCCAACTTTAGGGGTGCTCTTACCTTTTTAAATTGGACAAACGAGAAACTTTACGCCAATCCCAAATCCAAGTTTCTAGTTTGGGTTATTTTTCAATTGAATACGGGGATAAGCGGGAGGGCGCACCAGACTTAACGCTGATAAATACTCCGATATTAAACGTTAACTTCGACAGTGAAGTTAACGTGTCCTATTGGTTTATTTTTCAGCGTTAAGTATGGTGCGCCCTCCCGCTTTTCCCCGTATTCAATTGAAAAATAACAAAAAATGGAAACTTGGATTTGGGATTGGCGTAAAGTTTCTCGTTTTTCCAATTTAAAAAGGTAAGAGCACCCCTAAAGTTTGAAAAACATGGTTGAACACTATGGGTACCCCCGTTTTAGCCTTTATTTGAAAGTGGGGGTTTAAAAGAGCCGCAGCATGTGTTTTGTTACCCACATTGAAGAAGTGATGCAGAAGAGCACTTAGGTTATTTTTGCACATTTTTAAAGTGGGCCCATCAAATTTGGAGAAACTAAAAATGGGGATTACCATATTTTGATGTCCCTCAATTAATTTGTGTTAACATCAACATTTGGGCACCTGCTGCTATAATTATATTCTAAAAAACACCTGCCGCATACTTGCAGAATAGCCCTGAACCTATTTCCCTATTGTTAAGAAATTGTATTTAAAAATTAAATTTTGATCACCATTTTTTTTTTTTTTTTGGCCTGTCCATTTTTGCTTAACCAAAAAATAGAGGGACACAGTTCTTTTCTCACTGACATTCTCAGGGGCGAAGGCTATTTTATAAAAGCCTGCACCCCTAAACCCCAATTCTGCTCTTTTTTTGTGCACCTATTCAATGGAAACAACTTATCACCATATTGGATGAAAGACTTGTTAAAAATGCGATGTCTTTGAGATTGAAGAGGGAGTAAAAGTAAAACCTGCGAAAATGACGTCTGAATGTCTAAATTAACGCCAAAACTAAGTTAAGGCACCCATATTGAATAGCCCTGTTAGTGTTAAGACAAGATTTTAAACTAAAACAAAAAAACACATTAGTTCACAAAATAGTATGCTACTTTTACAGTTCAAACAAGACACATTAGTTCGCAAAATAGTACGCTCCTTTTACAGTTCAAACAAGACACATTAATTCGCAAAATAGTACGCTACTTATACAGTTCAAACAAGACACATTAGTTCGAAAAATAGTACGCTCCTTTTACAGTTCAAACAAGACACATTAGTTCGCAAAATAGTACGCTCCTTTTACAGTTCAAACAAGACACATTAGTTTGCAAAATAGTACGCTCCTTTTACAGTTCAAACAAGACACATTAGTTCGCAAAATAGTACGCTACTTTTACAGTTCAAACAAGACACATTAGTTCGCAAAGTAGTGCGCTCCTTTTACAGTTCAAACAAGACACATTAGTTCGCAAAATAGTCCGCTACTTTTATTGGTTACACATGATTGGGCAAAGAAAATAAACAACATTACTTTGGGAAACAGATGCAAAGACCAACACATCGATTTTGAAAAATAATTAAACAAACACTTACCAAAAAAAGACAAATAAACCAAAGTACGAAAACGTCACTGGGGCAAGGCCAAAAAAACTGTAAAAAAATAAATAAATAATTAAAACACATTTTAAAAAATTTCCTCCGAATTTTTAAGGGGGTATTTTAAAATACTTACTGAAAAATGCAAAAGCAAAAAATTTGAAAACAAAACCGACCAGAAAATAAATAAGTAAGCAAAATTCCAAAAAAGATCACAACCAAAAAATACGCCTTCTACTACCAAAACAGCCAACAAACCACGACAACGCCAAACCTCCAACAATCATAACATGCCATCTCGACTGGAGTCACACCAAGCCATAAATAGTCTTTATTTTCCCGCACAAATGAAGGACGGACAATAGGAGCGCACAATCAATGATGCGTCCGAATAATGAGAATAGGAGCGCACAATCAATGATGCGGCCGAATAATGCTGACGCATGTATAACAACGTCACTGACATCCCAAATCGGTCTGCTGTAGTTGAGTCCAAAATGACTACCGAGCAGCAAGGAACTGGCCAAGAGGCGCCAGGTAAGTATTATTGTTTTTATAATGAAAATGAAGGTTTATCAATAATTAAAAAAAATATATAAATCATACAAAAAAAAATCTGTTTTCCAAAAGGTGTGGAGGATGATATGGAAGAGGCTGCTGGGCCTAGTAGGCCTACAAAACCTGGCAAATAAAAAAGGCAGCCACAGTTCACAAGGAAGAAGATGGAGGTTTTGGTACAAATGTGCACTGACACCCTGCCCCAGGCCCCAAGGAATATGGGTGCAAGCCAGAAGTGGAAAATGTGGGAGGACATAGCCAGTGCTGTCAATGGGGTGAGTGAGTTGGAACGTGCAACCCGGGATGTTAAACGCCGGTAAGTACAAACTACATTTGATTAAAAAGTGTTTACAGGACAAAATACTGCAGTAATAATGCCAACTTTTTATACAACAGATGGACCGACTTCAAATATCGCCTGAAACAAAAACTTGCAGATAGGGCGAGGCATGCAAGGGGGACAGGTGGGGGTCCCACCCCTATGTCACTTGAGCTCACTGATTTGGAGGAGCTGGCACAGGGGTGTGTGCAGGATGAGGAGGTGTTTGGCGTGTCGTACATGGATACCGACATGCCAGACTTTGCGGCTCCTCATGTTGACCCAGGTAAATGTTGGAATGTTAACAACTCTGAAATGTTTTTGGGAACATATCTAGATTCTAATTTGACTCTTTTCTCTTTTTTCTCACAGAGACACAGGCGGATGAGTCTGCTCCAGAGGTGAGCGTTGGCCGCAGAATTTCTTCTGGCTCTGCAGGGGAGGAAGCAGTAGATCCGGCTGGGGACCCTGTGGAAGACAGTCCAAGGCCTTCCCCCTCGCAGGCAGTAGTCCTCCTCACTGATCTCAATTTCAAAACGGATCAACAGACCGAGATTATGCTGAGGCTGGACGCCAATCTGTTACGGGAGACGGACGCCCTGGAGGCAAATTCTGTGGCCAACGTGTGAATTGCTAATGCCCTGAAGCAGCTCGTTCGCCACCACTTGTTGGAGCCAGCCTCCCTTCCTGCCGGAACATCAAGACCCTCCACCTCTGGCACAACAGCCATCCCTCCAAATGTGCCTAGCCCTACGCCTAGTCCAGAGGCCACAACATCTGCCTCTGGACAGGCCAGGCGAAGGACATCCCGGACCCGTACCAGCTCACTCCCCACCCCGCCCAAACGCCCTAAAAGGCGATGACAGCACTGGCTAATTTCCCCACAATCCATTTCTGTGTTTGCCCCATATTCCTTAATGGCCAAAACCTCCCTCTCCTTTCTTGTGAATTGTTTTTAATAATTTTATTGGTTTGTGTATGAAATGCCACTTTGTTTATTTTTGTAGGCAAAAAAACTATTTATGTTTTTTTTCGTTTTTTACATTATTTGTGTGAGTAAAAATAAAAAAATAAAAACTGATCAATTCTCTTGTTTATTTCTTTCAAAACTGGTTAAAAGGTAATCCATACAACAAAATGACAAACAAGACAACGGAAAGAAAACAATTTTTTAAATTCTAAACAATCAAGGGTTTAAAAAAAAAAAGTTTTAAAAAACCCAAAAAAAATACGAAACCAAAAAATGGTTTCTTTGGCCATAAAATATTCGCTTATCAAAAAAAATGTGTACAATATTGTTTAACTACAAACCCCCCCAAAAATAAATAAATAAATAAATAAAGTCTGCTAATTGATTGTATTAGGCCGCAATTAGCAGCTGAGTAGTTCACCTGCGTTCGGATTTTAGCAACTAAAAAAAGGCTATTAACAAACACCTTACAAGCAGATTAACAATTACAAGATGATTGTTTATGTGGCCGCAAATGATACATTGCCACACCATCGATGAGCCCGGAGAAGGCCGAAGAGACCATCGTCATTGCGGTAGACTATACCAGACCACAAGCTGAGCGAGCAGTCTTACTGAAAATTGGATCAGCCAGTGACGTATGACTTGTTCCGTTCACATTGGCCGCTCGCATCAGATAATTTATGTACGCCCAATAAACGCCTCGACACGCCTGCGTTTTCCCATCTCCACCCCCGTCACCGCCCCCAAAACGGACAGTTCTGTCAATCACATTTGACATGTCACTTCCTGTTTGCTGTTCGACGAACGACTAAAAAATGATCGCAATCAGCCGTACGCACATGCGCACTGTTACACCGGTGCATGCCTGGTTGTACAACATCAGATCGCTACGAGCGAACGTCCGCTTACGAGCGGCTCTGAATGAGGGCCAAAGTTGCTTCATTAAGCCCAAGCTTTGGGCTCTTCTCTAGAAACCTAGATCATAGTATGAGTCCTAATTCACATTTTTATGAAATTCCACTTACAGGTCGACATGATGTTGTCGACATGGCTAAAATGGCAGCATCATTCATGTCGACACACGCATAATATTGATTTTGACAGAATGTCGACATCGGAATTGTTCACATTGTCATAATCTCAACATTTCAATGTAGACAGGAGGCTTAAAGTTAGGGTTAGGGTTAACAACAGAATTAGATGAAAACTACAATTTCGTCATGTTGACATGGTCAATGCGAACATCATGAACACATCAATATGGTCTATGGGCCTGATTCACTAAGGATTGCAGAATAGCGTACGCACGCAGTTCAACTGCAATAGTATGCTAATCCATAGAGATCGCAATGCAAACTGAGCACTACATAAGGACGCCGACTTCACCCACAAGCACATCCATAATTATTAGCAAGACTACGATCGGTACAATCGAGTACCATCGGACCCATACGCAAAGTTAAGGCAGGTCAGACCTCACTCAAGAATTGTTAACTTCAGCGCACGCTATGAGGCTTCCTACGGTATCGCAGTGGATAATTTATGCACACCCATTCAACAGCGTTGAAACTCACTGGCACACCTGCGTTCACCCAACTCCCCATGACCGCCCACAAATGGCACTTCCTGTCAATCACTCTGCGATGGGTCTGCATAGTCACTATGATCGCAGCCCCGATCACAGTGGCCGGTACGCGCACGCTCACTGCTACGCGTGCGCAACATACAACAATCGGCCGATTGCGTGCGTATTAGCAACTGCGTTACTTGCTGAATCAGGCCCTATGTCAACATTACCGTCATGTCGACATTCTCATGTCAACATGGTGAATGTCAACATTGTGACCGTCAAAGATCTTTATCACACTAGATAAAGCAGAGCTTATATAAGGTTGCCAAACAATTTTATTTAGTCCATATTTCCAGTTCATTTCCAACTACTTTAGTGTGTGCTGGGCTGGGGAAAGAGGCGGCTGACAGGTAAGGGGGTGCAGGTGGCGGACCCAGCGTTTTCAGCAGCGCTGAGAGACCCGACACGGGACCTCAGAGAGGTAAATTTCAGATAATGTGTGCAGGGTGTGGGGTGCGGGCCCCCACTGGATCCGGGGGCACGTGTGCACCGCACACCCTGCACCCTTTATAGATACACCCCTGGAACCCGGGTGGGGTGGTGGATGGGGGCCCAAAGCATATTTTTGCACCTAGGCGGCTGGGGCCACCACTCATGTTCTGCCACTGACCCATCTTATATATAAACTGGTAGCACTGGGCTTAGCCACATAATTTGTATGCTGAAGCAAAGTACAGTGATAACTGCATGCATGATAAGAATGCAATTATTTAATTGCATCAAAATTGTAATTCTTAAGTTCCCCTGAAGAACTCTGCTTTACAGATGATAGAGCAGTCCAATCCCCTCTTGAACTCTCTCTCCCGAGTCCCGGCTGCTGAGGGTGTGGAGAGCTGGGCGTGTCCCGGGAGCCAGTGCCCGAGTTTGCAGCACCGACACACAGTGGGCTGGGAGGAGGGGGACAGCGCAGCAGCAGCAGCAGCTCAGGCATCCGGGAAGTGGGGGCACACAGACTGCCGCTTAGACCAGGTGCAGGCTTTCCCTATCGCTGACATTATGGGTCTGGAAAAGGAGAAAGCCGACGCTCGCATCTTCATGGATGAGGACGACTTCAATCGCTCTTCTGTGCCAATGCTGACCGAGAAAGCCTATGACAGTCAGCCGGACCGGGACCCCCACAATATAAACAGCCACCTGAAGGTACGGAGCACTGACTGCGTGACGTGTACTGTGTGTCTAACTTGCACTATTAGGCATGAAAATCAACTGGGTTTTTAGGTTTTACTAACTTCTGTGCAGTGTGCCCTTGTATGGTGAATTGTCTGTGTACCACTCATAGTATATATCCAATGCAGACTCCAGCTCTTGTGGAACTACAAGTATCAGCATGTCTTGCCAGCTTTCTTTCTTTCTTTCTTTCTTTCTTTCTTTCTTTCTTTCTTTCTTTTCTTTTCTTTTCTTTTCTTTTCTTTTCTTTTCTTTTCTTTTCTTTTCTTTTCTTTCTTTCCCTGCAGTGGTGCACTACTAATAGCTGCTCTCCCTCCTGTGCCTGTCACCTGTATGTTACAGCTCACCTTTGAGGATGTGATTGCAGAGCCCGATACTACTCACAGCTTCGATAAAGTGTGGATCTGCAGCACTGCCCTGTATGAGATCAGCAAATACCTCATCTACAAGGTGCTGACGGTCATCCTCGCCATCCCTCTGGCCTTTGTTTTAGGACTACTCTTTGCCATCCTCAGTTGCCTGCACATTTGGTAAATGAATCATTTGGTTTTATATGTATTCATACAAATTCAACATACATTATGTATTGAAATGGTTACAGAAAGTCAATGCTTAAGGAAGGCTGAACAATGGTATTGTAATCCCACCTACCATAGGAGAAATCGTAGTGTGGATTTAGTAATTTTATTGTCATAAGGTCACACAAATCCAGGCAGTCAGGATATTATGGGGGAGATGTACAGGCCTTGGAGAGAGAGAAAGTGGAGAGAGACAAAGTACCAGCCAATCAGCTCCTCACTGTCATTTTTTAAACACGTCCTGTAAAGTGACAATTAGGAGCTGATTATTTGGTACTTTATCTCTCTCCACTTTGTCTTGAGCCTTATGTAGTAAAAAGTCACATTCTGTCTTATATGACACTTAACTCAAGGGAATATATACTTTTAAGATTTAGACTGTATATGTTTTCAGTACCACAACTAGGGGGGCTATGAGCTCCGGGCACTGGATTTGAGGGGGCGCCAGGGGCACGTGATCTTTGCGCCACCATTATAGTATGCACAGTTACTGTGCGGCAACGACTTTTAGGAGTCCCAGTTTCCCAGAATGTGGGTGCTGGGCGTGACGATGTCATGCCGCATGACATCATTCCACATGGCATTCTGGGAGCAGCCGCAGGGTAGAGTGGACGGAGGAGCAGCGGCACCCCTCACACCCATGCGCTGCAGCCTGAGCCTGCCTGCCTGACTGACTGAGCCCTGCTCCTAGAGGGACACAGGGGCAGGTGAGTCGCGGTGTGGCGGGGGGCATAATGTGTTACTGTGTGGTACAATGTGCAAGGGCATAATGTGTTATATATTGACATACAGTAGGCTCATATGACAGTGTCATCAAACATGAAATACACCTACTGTATCACCTGTGCATATTTAGTCTTATATTTTTTCTGAGCATATGTGAATACATACATCCTATAAATTTACTAGTAACAAGTTATGTGGTTATGACCAATATTTTAGAATCATCAAAGTTGCATGAAACTACCGTGGATTAACGGGCTGCATTCTCATGTATACTGACTCAGGTTATGCCTATATTAATGTTTGTCACCATATAGAATGGGTGCAAAATAAAGTCAACCACATTATGGTACTGTCTTAATTGTGACCTATAGGTGAACCTGGATTTATACTGTCTGCTTCTGGTATACAGTAAGGTTGTGTACACACCTATAGATATCTGACCAATCTGTCTGGTGGGAAGGAAAATCTGGTAATGTATGTGAGCAAATTTTGCTCCCAAACACTGGAAAACGGACCAGATTTTCCTTCCCACCATACAGATTGGGCAGATATATCTATAGATGTGTATGCAGCCTAAAGCTGGCCACACACTAGACCAACTTTCATCCAACCATCCAACTAGTTGATTGGTTGGAATGAAAATCTGGTAAGGAATGGGAGTAAATGATGATCAGCAATTTGCTCCTAAATGCCAGAAGCAGATGATAATGGTTTTCAGACAAGTTTGTTAAATGTTTGATCTAAACAATTTGTTCACACAACAGTTTTTGTCCATTTTCTGGCATTTGGGAGCAAATTGCTGATTGTCATTTGCTTTCAAACCTTACCAGATTTTCATTCCAACCAATCAGCTAGTTGGCTGGTTGGATTTGAAAAGGCCCCCATACATCAGAGATTGATTGCAGCAATCGTGCAATATGCAATCGATTGTGTTTAAAAATCTTTCCCTTTTTCAATCGATTGTGGCAATTCTGCAATCTGCAATCGATTGTGTATTAAAATCTTTCCCTTTTCAATCGATTGCAAATTGCACGATTGCTGCAATCAATCTCTGATGTATGGGGGCCTTAAGTTGGTCTAGTGTGTGGCCAGCTTTAGAGTGGGAAACAGGTGCCTATTACATATAATCAGGAGTGGATAACTAAACAGACTGTTTGTGAACAGCGATGGTGAGTCATATTTTTATCTAGTGGGAAAAAGCTTGAAGTCAGTACAATGACTATGAGACAATAATTATGCTACCATATTTGGAATATTTGCTTTTTCCATAACCTTGGTGAAAGTTGTCTCTATTTACTCAGATTATTTTAAGGATAATGGTTAATGAAGGCCTGTAAAATCTCTGCTTTTGTCCACAGACCTTGTATTGTGGTTGGCCAATAGCCGACAAAGGAGCATTGGAGTAGTCCAGAATTAGCAAGCATAGGGGTGTTGAAGCTCTTGCATCTTATCAACACAAAAGTTCTTGGGACTAATCTGCCATTCTCTGCCATCATATTGGTCATCATATATTGCCAAAGGTCCGATATCAGGTCATACAAGCTATGATAAAAAATTATAAAATTGTAATTTCCTAATCCAAATTGCATAATATCACTGCTTAGTACTTGACATTTGGCCAGATGTCTGATTACATGTTTTCCATGTATAACTAAAAATATTTTGAAATTGTTTTATTTTCAGGATTGTGATGCCATTCGTGAGGACCTGCCTAATGGTGTTACCATCTGTGCAAGCAGTATGGAAGGGCATTACAGACAGTCTCATAGCCCCTTTATTTGCAAGTATGGGGCGGTGCTTTTCATCTGTCAGTGTGCAAGTAGACCAGAACTAGGCACTTTTACACAATTCTTATGATATTAAGCATCTGTCAGGACCCCTGGTGATAAATACTGTTTCGTCCTGCACTCTCTGCTGAATGTCTGCTGATAATGGAATATGTCCTTCACACTCCCATGTGTACATTCCAGATCTTCTCTAGCTCCTATTACAACTACAATTATTAGTCTAGTTCACTCTCTGCTCAATTTTGGGTATAAGCAGCATACTATTGGGAACAAATACTGGTTACTGTATTACGGACAAAACATTTTTTAGTCAACATATTTATTATACTGCTTTTGCACCTAAATCCTGGGTCTGACCTGAGATTTGGAACACAGTTCCAACACAGGTGAGACCCAGGACAGACCTTTTCTACTGTGGCGCCGATCTGGATTATTCCCTGATCGGCGCCGTTCACACACTACACACGGGGACAGTGGATCACTTCTCCCAGCGCTTGAAGATGATATTTCCAAGTGCCGAGAAAACCGGAAGTCCCCATGCTGTAAACGGGAGCCGGGTCGAATGACCCAGGGTTCACGTTTACAATGCAGGGTTTCAGGGGTTGTTCCCGTGTAAAACCCTGCAAGTTACCTGGGTTAGATTGCTGGGTCACTCGACCCGGGAATCCAACCCTGGCCCCTTTTACACCTAGGAGCAACCCGGGTTAATCCTGCAATAACCCGGGTTTTATCTCTGGTGTAAAAGGGATATTACTGAAGACAGGGCTTAGCCCCATTTACATAATGAACACAGGGTGCAATATGAAATTATTTATTGATTACACCGGACTCTCATTCAGTCACTGGGGGGTTTCAGTCATTGGACCATAGCACCCTGCTGTCACCTATGTGATCTCAGCGGTCACAGTAGTTACATCATTGCTAATTTCTCCATTTCAGAGTGGTCATGTTTTATGGATTTCCTTGATCAGATTAAGCAATGTAATTGGCTCACTTTGTCTCACATGTTGTCATTTAGGGAAATCCACAAAACATGACCTGTTTGAGATGGTTGAGAGCAGTAAAATAAGAAATGAGTGCAAAATATTGCTATTGCTTTCTGCCTTTAGCATTTAGAAAGAAGCAATATATATATATATATATATATATATATATATATTTATATATATATATATATATATATATGTACACACACACACAAGTGGAACAGTCCGGCACTCTGGACAATCAATCAAAAAACGGGTGCCCTCCTTGAATAGAGATACACATGGGATCCAGAAAGAATGAGAATATACTCTGGCAATCTAGAAAACAGGCGGCACTCCAATTGAAAAAAATGCAATATGTATTGATCAAATGAGTATCAACATAATCGACATATATATATTCACACACATATATACATATGTCACACACATTACAAAAAACTTACCTTGCAGCAGAACTGATAGGGACAGGATCTAGCAGGCTGCCACCTTGTTCTTAAGCCCCGCCCCCGCACGGCAAATTGCCACCATTCGCGGGTCAAATTGGAAGGGGAGCAGGGCCAAATGACTCGAATCTAATTAAATCGTGTCATATTGGCTCCGCCTCGTTCATATTGACCCGAGGGGGTGGGGCTTAAGAATTTGTTGCCTGCACTCCAGAGTGTCAGGGGGGGTTTCTGGGTACTCAGAAACCCCCCCTGCGTGCGCTACTGGGTCATGTAAAAGTGATGTCCAGTATTTCATAGACCAATGCGGAGAAGTGATCACAAGTGGAAACTCTAGCAGTACACTAATGTAGTTTTTACTGGATGTGCATAAATCTGGAAATCCTACAAGATATTATATAGTACCTCAGGATATGCACACATTCAAACCCTTTACCATTTATTTTGCGTTGCTGTATAAAGCTTTTCAAGAACACAGAGGCAGCAAAACCTGTATAGGGTATCACTCTGCCATTTTCTATTAGCCCAGCTTTATATGACAGAATTACTTGTTACTATATGCATTGCATATTATTTTACCTAGAAAACTATTTCTTTGTACATTAATTGAAAAGCACTGAAATACTATGCTTGTACATTTTAAATAAATATAAAGAGAGATATTGTTTATAACAAAGTTAAATCAATATGTACCTTAAACTCCAATGTGTGTACTCTAGTCTTTTCTGTGTGTGTTTATCTAACGGTCATAAAAATGCATTATTACAGTCATACTAAACCAGCTACTGAGAGACTGTTAGGTTGGCACACTCCAAATGTAAGTGGTTATTATCATCCAGTGGCATGCAGCTGTGTCCGGCAATGCTTACCATATGGTGAATGCAGCGTAACAGGATCTATTTATCAGGATCATTTTTCTCTATAACATACTGTCAGTACAAAATGTAACTTGATTTATGTGCTGGCCATCAAACATATCAGAAGCGCATTTTAGTCTGGGCAGTGCATTTTAGTCTGGGGGTATATGTCGTTCAGTGTAGGCACCCTCCCTCATCCCTGAACATGGTCAATCTGTCGTTATTGGCAGATTGACCGGCATGTTCGGGCGATGATTGATGCCAGAAACGACCAGTGGGATCGCGCATCGCTGGTCGTTACCGACATTTTAGTGCACGATTAATGAGCAATTGAACGATTACGATGTCGTAATCGTTCAATTGCTCATTAAAATCGCCTAATGGATACGTGGCATTACAGTGTCTATGTGGTAAAGAACACAGGCTGTAAGCTGCACTGAAACTGGAACTGATGTGAATGGTTAAACATAAAGAAATAAAGGTTAATAATAATGATCTGCCTGCAGGATCTCTTGCCGAGGAAAAGTCTAAAACTTATTAGATCCAAATAGTTCTCCCCACAAACTACACCTGCTATTTACAAAAAAAGGCAAAGGGGGATAACACTGTGGATGATGCAGAGTTACACTCAACTGCATTTTGCAGATGGATCTTGTGATTTTTTTTGTGGCCAAATGTATGCGATTATGAGTAAATGCAGGTGATTATGAGCCTTGCACAACACGGCTAGATAGGAGAGAAGCAGCTGGGTAACAACAGGACGTTCACATGTAGATGTGTCGTTGATGTGTAGGCGGAATAGCAGGTTATGCAGTTTTGCGCGTACAGAGATTTCAAGGGGATTTCTTGCACCAGGTATAGGGCTGGTGAAAATGATAGTGAAGATGGAGACTTCCACAAACAGATGAATACACTGCAGTGCGGCCACATAGATACTGTAAGTGCAACTCTACAGATACACATTTATTTTTTGTGTGCAACTTTACATCAGTGTCTTCTGCATTGAGGAGAAGAAAAACATATAAAAGAAAGCCGCACATTTATGCAAAAACCTTTACTTTGTTCAACAAAAGTAAATGGCAATAGGGTGATTTACCAAAGCATGTACATATATCCCTATAAAGTTGTAGAACAGATTTAGGGATTTATTTGGGTGAACTAATTGCACAAACAGCAACTAGAATCAATTTAATTTTCTTGTTGACCATAATGGCCATAAAGTAAAAATACATTAACTTCACTTTTATACACATAGGTCCAAGAACAATAATGTAATATTTGCTTGATAGAATAAAACAAATGTTATTCTCATTATAACAATTTAGACTCATGGGTATATTTACTAAGGTGCAGGTTTATAGAAATGGAGGTGTTACCCATAGCAACCAATCAGATTCTAGCTATTATCTTCTAGAAGGTACTAGATAAATGATAAGTAGAATCTGATTTGTTGCTATGGGCAACATCTCCACTGTTAGAAATCTGCACTTTAGTAAATATAGCCCTCAGTCTGTTTATAAAGGGGCAGAAACAGATTGATTAAAGCAGTAATACAGTATTGCTAATGTAAAATGTGTTGGCTACTGCTATGCTGATGCTGGGTTGAATATAAGCCATTTATGCACATGCCTTAAAAACATCCATACACTTACACCCATATACAGACCTTGTCACATCTTGCACTACAATTGCAAAGATAGTTTTGGAAATGAAAAGGCATTGTAACAATCGTGGGGTGCTTGAGGACTGGTGCAACCACACCCTGGTCACGATCCGAGTTAGTTCCATCTGATTGGCTGATTGTGGATTCAAAATTGAAGCTGATAGGTGCTTTTTTTCATTGTTTCTGCATATCTTATATCAGGGATGGCCAGACTTATGGACCTGGTGATCTACTCTAAAGGCTGAAAATATTTAGCAATCTACCAAGTAGGCACATTTGCATGCACCATGGGTGCGCACCTGAAATGGGGGTGTGGCCTCACAGCAACGAGTTGGGAGGATTGTCCTACCAAAATCGGGACAGTTGGGAGGAATGATTTTTAGGGCTCTGAGCCAATGAAACATAAACTAACAACATATCAAGTTAGTACAGGTTGAGTCTCCCATATCCAAATATTCCGAAATACAGAATAATTTTGGCATGACTGAGATAATGAAACTTTTGATGGTTCAATGTACTTTGTCTAATGCACAAATGATTAAAAATAATGTATAAAATTACCTACAAGCTGTGTATATAAGGTGTATATGAAACATAAATGAATTTCATGTATGTAGACAAACTGCTTGAGCCACAAAATTATTGAAAATATTGTATAAAATGAGCTGCAGGCTGTGTGTATAAGGTGTATATAACACATAAATACATTCTATGTGTATATTTGGGTCCCATTCCCAAGATATTTCATTATGATATACAAATATTCCAAAATACGGAATATTCCGTTATACAAAATACCCCTGGTCACAAGCATTTTGGATATGGGAGATTCAACCTGTACTGCCAGCCATAAACCAATGACCACAGTATGAGAAATAAAGATGCTGCAGATAGAACTGGTTGTTAGTAATTGCTGCATACAGCAAGGTATTAGTCATACAGGGGGTATAGAAATGAACAGTGAGCTGATAGCTCTCCCACTCTTAGACCACACAGTATGCCGCCTTTTAATTATCCAGATTTTGCTCCTGGGAGCCTCGCATTGTGTGGCTCAGGGGCATTATAGATGTAGAGATGCTGTCTAGCAGCGTGCGCGCTGTGGGCAGACTGTGTCCCAAATACAGTGTAGAGCCATTGGTGGTGGTGGAGAAGATCACAGCTGTTAAAACTGCAATGGCGAGGTGCAGGTCATCCTCAGTCAATAAAGTCAGCCTGAATCTTATTGGCTCAAGTGACAGCCATAAGGGGCATCCGTGACTTCAGCCTGCATCCTTACTGGCTGCAGCTAGCTGCTGCTCGATGTCACCACAGTATATCGGTCGAGTGTTCTTGGTCAACTGGTCATTCGTGTTCAATGCTTTGGCCACCCCTGTCTTATATGTTCTTTTTAACAGTGAGAACCCAAATATGTAGGGTGTAAGACTGGAGGTAGAAAATAATCTAATCAGTTATTTGTGTTTTACTCAGAACAACCTATTTTTCCTGCTTTATTATATCTGTACATACTATTTACAAGTGATTATGAATTGGGGGCCTGATTCAGACCCGTTCGCTATCTGCGTACGCTCTCTGGATGCGTATGCAAATTTGTCAAAGTGACGCCACGGGAAGCGATCGCTCGCCAAGGCATAAGCACACCCACCATGTCTTAGCGAGCACCCACTTTGTCTGAGCGTACGTCCAATCGCACAGGCAGAGCCGCACACCAGCAACACGTCATCTTCAGGAAGTGTATTAAAACATTGGTACATCGAGCACCATTGGATGTGAACGCAGTGCTTGAGGAAATCAGTGTAAAAAAAGGCAAGTGATGTGTACTATGACGCTGCCTGTTAATTATGCACGCATCTAAAACGGCGTTGAAACACTCAGGCACGTCTGCGTTCGCATCTCGAAACCGCCCCCCCCCTGTTATTAGTGTCCTGCCCCTGTTACCACCCACAAACGGCCTCTCCTGTCACTCATTACACTGGGCTGTCTTTGCAGGGCGAGCGAGCTGTGTGTCATCGCAGTGAGTAGTTCGTGCACGCGCAGAACGAAGCATGCGCGTACACAGAACACCGGGCCGCTTGCGAGTGCACGCATATAGCGAACGGGTCTGAATCAGGCGCTGAGGATTGTATCCTTTTTCCTCCTCATTTAAGGACAAAAAGAAACAGGCATTACAATTTTGTACTGAAATTATAGCCTTGTTTTAAGCGTAAACTGCAGACACATTAATAAAAAAAATGCAATGGATTTCTAAATCCAATAGTTTCCTAGTAAATGAGTTCACTTAAACCATCAAGGAGCATATTCAATTAGCCGCGATAAGCCGTCTTCGGCGAAAAGTTTTTGCCGGTGACATCATTTCGCCAGACGAAAATTTATCCCCGTATTTAATCCCAAAGACTTTTCGCTGGTGCGGAAAAGTCAATGCATTGGAATATGCAAAAAAGATTTGCCTATGAAACTAGGCAGAAAAAGTGCAGATTTGGGGTTTTGGGGTGCAAACTTGCGGGAACCACCCCAAAAAAGTACTTTTCATTTTGGGGATGAAAAAAAAAACAAAGTTGGGAGACAAACTAAAAAAGTAACGAAATAGACTCCAGGGGGGTCCCCAAGTATGCCCCATGTGTTTTTAGGTTTGCAGGTGGTTGTGGCAGGTGGATTTTTAAAGTTTTTTAAAACTTCACTTTAGCAACTTTCAAATATGCTAGCACCCATTTTCATCTGCCCCAAATTTGCTGGGACTAGTTATTTTCTGCAAAAATACCTGCTAAATGCTATTCTTCACCACTTCTGCAAAGATGGTAATTAGCAGCTATTGAAAGCATTTAAATACCCCAAATACCTTCAGCAGGCCTATTCGGGGGTATCTATAGTGATCCCCAATGTCAGTGCATCTTTTGGGTGTGTCAGGCTGATTTCTCCAAATCTGACAGGACTTTTCACTGGTTTCGAATTCGCCGGGTTCCGTATTCGCTGATTTGGAATTGAGAACGGGGATAAGCAGGGACGAGCGCGGAACTTTTTCACATGGAAAACCAGCGATGTCTGCGAAAAGTGAGAGATGAGAGTAGAAATAGCAACGTGGCTGTGGAGAAGGCACGGATGCAGGGTGGTGCGGCTGGGGAAAAACATTGGTGCGGATGAGGGAACACAGACTATGACAGTTGGGAGACAACAAAGCAGTAGGGATTGGGGAATATATAGCAGCATGAAGGCATATAGGGGACGATAGTGTACATGCATAGACAGAGTATGATATTTTAAAAAATAAGGGAGCTGAACGTGTATTCTAAATGAGATAAATGTATGCAGTGAGAAGGATGTTGTAAGCCAGTGAGATTGTTTTGGTGATCAAATGGGAAAATTGTGGGCAATGAGTGGGATGTGGGAGCCACATAACTGCTCAAATCTCAGTTGCATAGACTGCATGTGTGTATTCCAATGAGCACACAATTCTGTGAATTAGCAGCTCCACCATTTTGTGAGTGACAGCAATCTCATTCTGTCAGAGTGCTGAATCTGCAGTTAACCATAGGGTGTGATGGCTTACCATATCTGTATTGCGGAAAGAACACATCCATTAAGGCGTCAGCCTTAATGATCGTAATTTCATTGCTTTTTGAAGTTTGAGTGGCAGAAAATAAATAGGTTTTTTGAATTTTCAGATCATGTCTAAGCAGCTATAATGGGACACGTGAAACCGTAAGGTTTTTTGTCTATGGAATTTCATAGCTTTTTTAAAATGTATTAACTATCAGGGTTTGGATGAGCAAACCGGGCCACCTGCAGGGAAGAAGGGCAACACAATGGTACACTAACACAGGTGGAAGAGGGGACAGCACATAGGACATAGCGGCAGCAGCGGTGGTACAGAGCAGTGGCAGCACTGCAGTGCAAAGGGGGCATCAGTGGGCAGCAGAGGGCTCACTGGTAGTGCACCTGAGAATTAAATCAATCAGTCACAGATGGACGAATGCAGCAGTGAGATCTACGCACCTATGTTAAAAATTGTGTAAAAAAAAAGCGTAGCCCCCTCCCTTCCCAGAAAACAACCAGCACCGGGCTTTGGAGCCCCAGTACTGCTTGTGCTAAATACAGGGGACAAACAATGTAGGGGTACCCCGTATTAAGCACAACCAGCACCAGGGTTTTCAGAACCTATCCTGGTTGCCAAAATACGGGGGACAAATGATGTAGGGGTCCCCCGTATTTAGTACAACCAGCACAGGGCTCTGAGCCGGTCCTGGTTCTGGAAATACAGGGGGGGGAAAAATCCATAGGGCCCCCCTGTATTTCCCAGAACCAGCACAGGACTCTGTCTAGCTGGGGGTTGATGCCACAGCCAGGGGAGTCCTTTCACCGGGCCCCCCTGCCACAGCATCACCCCTGACTAGTCAGGCTAGGGATCCCTGGGGAGTTGGGGAACCACCCCAATAAAGGGGTCCCCCTCCTCAGGGCAGCCCAGGGCCAGGCTGATAGCCCGGGGCTATCCCCAGCACCCCTGGGTGGTGGGTGCTGGGTTGATTGTGTTGTGTGGTGCATAAGAAAATATAAATATTGTATTTTGCAGTAGTACTAGAGGTCCACAGGCATCCCCACATACTGGTACTTGGAGAACCTCAAGTACCAGTAGGCGGGGCATTAAGGGCCTGCTGGCACCTATATTACTCCTGTAAAAGAAATATTAAAATAAAACAAACAGACACTGTTTTTAAAATTATTAATTAATTATTTTATTATGCCGCACCTTCACCTTTTACATGGCTACCGCTCCCCCAGGACTTCTACAGCGTCTTCAACGGGAGCGCGGTGGCCAATAAGCTCTTTTGCGTGGCCGCCGCCCATCCAGGGCTTCTCGGCGTCTTCATGTTTCAGCTGGTCTCTCCAGCTCTCCGGCCGTCTACTGAATGGACGGGGCTCGCGCTGGCTGTATTTAAGCCAGCCGGGGGGGCGGGGCGATGACGACGCAAGCCAATATTGGCTCGCAGCGGCCATCTTTGAATTTCAAATGTGCTGAGATGCCATTTTTGAAAAGGACATGCTCGGTTCTCACCTTTGAAGTTAGTGGTGAGAACAGCTCATTGGCTGAGAGGCGGAAGGCTCGCCTCTCTCAGCCAATGAATGCTCCGCACCGGGATTTCTGTACTGAAATCCCGGGTGGAGCTGTCATTCGGGTAGTAGTGTCCTTAGAGGACACTACCAAAGTTCTTGGGTCCAGGTATCTCGTGTTTTTATTTTGCCAAGACCCTGGATTGTGTAAAGAGGACCTGATCCACGCATAGGAGGAGGTGAGTATGGAATTTTTATTACAGGTACTCCCCATTGGATTACCTACTGGAGAAGAGGACAGAATGGCTACAGGGATACTAGGTGAGCTTTTGAGATAGTGTGTATGCATGTGTGAGTACATGTGTGTGTGCATGTATGTTTTAATAAAATTGTATTTGTCTACAGTGTGTTGGTTTTTTTTTTTATTATTGCTTTTGCTGTGGAACTAAAAGTACCAGCAAGCCTGTAATGCCCCGCATGCTGATACTTGTGGTTCTCCAAGTGCCAGCATGCGGGGGAGGCTTGCTGGGAACTGTAGTTCCACAGCAAAAGCCAATATTTATATTTTCAAATGCACCACACTTTACATAATCAACCCAGCACCCACTGCCCAGGGGTGCTGGGGATAGCCCCGGGCTATCAGCCTGGGGTGCACTGAGGAGGGGGACCCCTTTATTGGGGGGTCCCCAACTCCCCAGGGATCCCCGGCCTGGGCTGACTAGTGGTCAGGGGTGATGCTGTGGCTGGGGGGCCCGGTGAAAGGACTCCCCTTGCTGTGGCATCACCCCCCCGCTAGGAGTCCGGTGCTGGTTCTGGGAAATACAGGGGGAGCCCTATGCATTTTTTCCCCCTGTATTTCCAGAACCAGGACCGGCTCAGTGCCCTGTGCTGGTTGCGCTAAATACGGGGGACCCCTACATCATTTGCCCCCGTATTTTGGCAACCAGGACAGGTTCTGAAAAGCCTGGTGCTGGTTGAGCTTAATATGGGGGACCCCAATGTCATTTGTCCCCTGTATTTAGCACAACCAGTACTGGGACTCCAAAGCCCGGTGCTAGTTGTTTTCTGGGGGGGGGCGGAACCACGCCATTTTTTTAAATTAAAACAGAAGCAGGTATCATGGATCTTCCAGATCCGAGCCTGCATTCTGTGTGCTGCTACCTCCCCCGGGTCCTAGCGCCTGCCCGACCACCGCCCACACCGCCGCCGCTAAAGCCCGCTACTGTCCATGGGTTCTGGCCGCAGTTAACGTCCGCTACCCCCCCCGCGCGCCTTTCCGCCGGCTCCCGCTGCAGCTAACGCCAGCTTCTTTCCCTCCAAACCCTCTGCCGCTAAAGCCCGCAAATGACGGCCATCTTTGTGCACACAAGTGAACCCACAGTTATTACACCTGCTGGAGGCTCCTACTGCAGCTGCACAACAAGTTGAAAAGTCCTGTATAATGGCGCATTCTTGAGGTAATAGTTTAAAAACTGGAACTTTCTAATTTACCTGAACCCCAAAAGCACGTACCCTGGCACAATAGCTACCTAATAAAACAAACCCCAAGTATAAATTCGCCCCCTAACTTGAGTTTTGCCTTCCCCAAAGTCCCCATTATACTACAGCAGATAAGTTGTCCTGAGAATGTCAGAAAAAAAGTGACAGTTGGAGCTTTAGATTACTCCCAAATCCTCACTTTCTAAGTTTTTGTCTTGAAATTTGGCATGCAGCACCCAGTGACAGTTTTACCCGGCCATGCCAAATTTCAGATCCATACCTCTAATAGCTTTTGAGATGTAGCCCCTTAAACACCCTGCCCCCCCCCCCCCCCCCCCCTTCGGCATTCTATGGAGAAATCCATTTTTTAAATGCAGCCTTAATATTATTTATATATATATTAGTGGAAACCGACCTTAAGAAGATACAAAAGTAATTTTGGCATTTAAAAAAAAGTAATGACATTGGATTGATCATTAGAGAAGGCTAGTAAGTAGTGTAAGTAGACTACTCATCTGAAAATTCACTTACATGAGTGAAACTAATTTAACTGTTTATATTTCCTGTCATTTTCATGTTATGTTTAATGTTAAAACAATGTACACAATGGCACTTCTATAAATAAAAAGCTAGATAGAAGCTATCTTAATTCAAATAGTACTTTGTAACAGTTTTGCAGTTATCATTGTTTATTTTTTTAAGAACATGACATTTATTTTAGAATATCTAGTGTTACTTATGTACAATACTACCGTTTCATAGCTTGGCAAAAAAAAACAAAGGAGAACAAGTTTAGCATTGTGTAACTTTTGCAAAATGTTCTAGTAAATACAGTAATGTTCTAAAATTCTGAAATGTATATTCCCCTTCTCTCAGGATCTTTACATTTTACTATGAATCATAGTGTTTGTGTGGGTGAATACACATGGATGACAGATAGTGTCATTTGTTACAGCCAATAAACAATTCTCATATTCTAGTGATTAGTACTGCAGAGTGCAGAATAGTTCTAACAAGCTCAGACTGATTCCTCCATGCAAATAGAAAAGAAAACAGATTTGTACCAAACATGTTACATCTTGGTAGCTGGTATACAAAAGGAAACCTAACTGACGAACCCATAAGGAAAAGCAACTAAATTGAAACATAAAGATAAGACATCCACGTTCCAAAACAACCACTTTGATGAAAGAAAAATTACAGCCTCTCAAAGGCTGGTATAAGCAGGTAATTTAACTTGCAGTTATTTTGACAGTTTGGTCTCATTCTGAGTTACATGTACCACAGTTGCAATTCCAGACACCTCTAGTGATCAGAAGTCCTATGTAAGTCCTATGTAAATATCTGGCCATATTCTGAGATGTACGCATCTATGCAACACCACATCTCCCAACCCTCCATCTAAGAGAGAGCAGACCTCACTACTAGTAATGACACACCTTCCCCATGCTTGGTACAGAAGATACGACTGCAAATGGTGTGCACTCTGCATATGCACAACCAGAGCTGTAACTGGGCTTAACAGTGCATAGGGAGATGCCAGCACCCGCAGCAGTGCCTGGACAGTCTTCAAAATGCTCTGTGTCTGCCTGTGGCATCCTAAGGATGCTTTGGGCGGCACTGCCACAGTGAAACTGCCATTCCAGACATCCTGCTAGCCAGAAGCAAGGACCATGGGGCAGCGATGGTGCCTCCCACACAGCCCTGCACTCTGTACTGCAGCACCAGTCGCACACCCCTAGTAAAGGCCCTGTGCACAACTCTAACTACACACCCATGGGACACTCCTTTTATGTGCAAGCGCCCAGTTGTTACCCAGTTGCCACCAAGTAATGCCCATTCAGCTGTCAATGAGAAGTGACTGAGAATTATATAAGTCAGAAACATTCATAGCTGCTTTAAGTTGCATATGATGATTACAACGCATGCGCAATTTGCTAAAAATAGCAGGATGCAGCCGCATCTGGACTTGTGTACAACTCAGAATCGGTTGCTTTGGGGTATATTTACTAAAGTGCGTGTTTTTTAAAATTGGATATGTTGCCTATAGGAACCAATCAGATTCTACTTAACATTTATCTAGCTCCTTCTAGAAGATAATAGCTAGAATCTGATTGGTTGCTATGGGCAACATCTCCACTTCTAAAAACCCGCACTTTAGTAAATATACCCCTATATCTCATTTAAATTGCTGCACATATATTCTGAATCTGTAACAGTCACTGAATAATTATGTAGTACAGACATACCCTAAGGTGCGTCAATATACTGAATGGAGAATGACTCACATTTACAGATATGCCCACCTGCATCCTTGTCCGTAGCGCAGTGTCTCGCACCATGCGTAGCGCAAGATGGACACAAGCGATCGAAGACGTGCATTTGCGTCTCCATAGCAATGAATGGTGACCACTCAAACTTTCAGGGAAGCGCCATAGCGTACAGTGGCGCGTAGCACGATGCATGCACACGTTTGTGGCGCAATCAGCCACAATGAACTTGGGTGCATCTGTAGTACAACGAAGAAAAGGTTGTTTGGTATAATACATGGGTAGTTTTATTATAGTATTGTCAGGTATTACAAAGAACATTAGGATGATAAATCTTTTGCCTCTTTTACAGTTTTTGTCCTTCTGCCTTATTTGGTAAAAAACAATCCAAATCTCTTTATTTAGTGAAATGCTATTTTTAGGATCCATTATCAACTGTTGTAGAAAAGAAAAAAAAGACGAATTGCTGCACAGCTGCCAAGATTTGTCTGGATCAGTTCTCTGCTTTGTAATATAGACAATCTGTTATTATTTCACATGCTCTGTTAAACCACAGTAATATACTCGATATCCACTTCATTCACTTCTTCATGTAAATGGTATTGAAGCTCTTGAAGTGTAATACATTCATATCCTAAGATACATAAATAACTTTGCTGGAATATCGCAGCGTGAGACCACTTTGAACAGATCTTCTAAGTTTATCAACTTCTAAAGTGTACATCCTTTTCAATGTAAAGGCTTCCACGCCATAAGCTATATATTATATAACTTCAACTCTGGCACAATCATAGAAAAAGAATGGAATACTGGAAAACGTTCTGATGGAAATATTTCCCTTTCTGTTTACGGGAATGCTTACCAGGAGTTGCCATGATTTCGAGAATTTTCCATGCCTTTCATTTGTGTGGATTCAAAATGATATAAGTATTTCTGTGAATGCCTGCTCAAAAATATATTAACTCCTTCTTAGCCAGTTATCTCTGAAACATATGAAGTATTGGTAGTTTAACACAATCCACTGCATGTGATGTAGAACAAATAACATTTCTTTAAGGAATGTGCAGTATTGCTTAGAATGATATCACCTAATTCTGCATATGTCTTTTATCAAGCTCTGAAAATAGTTTAGTCTAGTAAAGGACCACATTTGCTACAAATTAATTTAAATATTCCTCCTCTACAGACATAACTAGTGGTGTGTGAGTGTTACTGCCCAGGGCCATAAGGGCGGCACCATCACTGCCCCGCGGCATCTGCTTTTGGCTTGCAGGGTGCCACAGCCTGTAGAACCGCCCAGATTGCCCTCAGGGTGATCCAGGCAATAATCATCTTCCTGGTGCAGATGGCTCCACCCCCCAGTGTGATGTCACATGTTTGACCCTGTGGAACATCTCCCTGTTACGGTGCTGTCTACAGACATAGGGACATGTAAGCCAAATATACATGCAACATTATACAGATGCATTTACTGAGCATAAATGTATGTGCAAAAACCAGATGTGTGTCCATTTCTAAATGCATGAAGAAATTGCAGTGTGAAAAGCACTGCTCTCACCTGTGGTTCTTTAATTAACTTTAGTTAAAAACTTCCTAATATTTGATTTTAGTTATGAACACTATAGGCATGTTGCACAGTTGGAAGTAAATTAGACATATGTTGCTCCCAAACTGTGCTCACGGGAATAATGCACATATTCGCCTGTATGCAGCGTTACACATATCTTGTGATGTGACCACCCTTATATGGACACCTGCTTTGCTACTAATCATCATTAGTGCACACTTACACCTACTCTACACTACTTGTTAAAGATACATCTAGAAACAGGTATATTCCACTTATGTCCAGCTCTGCATATCCTGCCATTCTGGTGACACGCCCTCACCGTACTTTGCCGTTACAGCCCAGTTACTCCTCTTCAGTCATAAGTGTAGATGCAACTGAAATATGTACACTCTACACCACCAATTCTTGTGTGTGCTCAGTACCAGAGCATGCGCTTAAAGTGGTCCTGGAAAGGTGATGGAACTCATCTCTTCCACCACTACCCCACTCCCCAAACGCTAGGCAGAGCTACTCTGAGAGGTCAGAACAACTGGGAAAACTGTTCTTTACACAAACACTGTTGTATATAAGAAACTATAATGTGAAATACATTTTAGATGCTTTTTTAGCACTCATGCCATCAGCTGAGACTACAATGTTAGGTCACTTAAAAAAAATGTTCTATATCATCTACTTAACTCTTAATTATTTTTCTGCTACTCATCAGCGCCAAACCCCCCTGCATCTCCCCTACGCCACCCCCGCAGTCTCTTCAGCACCAACTTCCGGTTTAACAAGCATCAGCCCCCCCTTTGTAGCTCTGCACCAGACCCGTGTCTTCACTCCACCACCAACTCCCTGTGACTCTCCAGCTTACCCCATTGTGTCCTTCCAGCAGCTCCCTGCCCTGCGTCCCCCACCATCAGCTCCCTGCCCATGTCACTCTAGCAGCAGCTCCCTGCCTTGCGTCCCCACCATCAATTCCCTGCCCGTGTCCCGCTAGCAGCAGCTCCCTGCCCCTATGTCTCCTCTCCTGCCAGCAGCTTACCCCCCCTCCCCATGTCCTTCTAGCAGCAGCTCACTTTTGAGTCTGCCCTGGCCCCTGCTCCTCTTTGTGGCTCCTCAGTGCACTATGCAGCACCGGTGATGGCATGACGTCACATACGCCATGCCACAAAAGTTGCTGGGGCCATTCACCTGGACGCAGGCTATGCAGAGAAGGAGAAGGAACATGGAGCCAGAAACCAAGGAGGGGGAGGCGGCCGCCGCTATACAGAGTGATACCCTGTTTGTGGGACCTTTGTGCAGGGATATGGCAAAGGCAGAACTAGTTCCGTCTACCACTAGAGGTGACGGAACCCAGTTCCACCCCGTTCCAGTCCACTTTAACCCCTGGGCATACAGACCTTTCAACTCAGCTCAAACTCTATAATCATTCTGTTATGGGTTATATTTTGCAATATGTAAAATGCATTTAATTACTTGTTCCAACTGTCAGTAAATTAAACACATCTTCAAAGTCTCAGGAACCCTTATAAATAGCAGAACTGGGTGTGGATTAAAAGATAGACAATGAAAAGGATGAAAATGTCTAGATAGACACCAGATGTTAGACAATCAATAGGGCAACAGGGACAACTGGTTGACCGGGACAAAAGGTCGACACACTAAAGGTCAAACGGGTCAAAAGGTCAACTCAAAATTGGTCGACATGTTTTTTTTTCTAACCCTAAGCTTCACCCTAACCCTCCACATGGTGTTTAACCGTCCCTCCTGGTGCCTAACTGTCTGGGTAAGTGCCTAACCCTAACCCTCCGGTAAGTGCCTAGCCCTAACGGAAAAAAAAATAATGTGTCGAGTTGACCATTTTTGTGACCTTTTGACTTTGTCGACCATTTGTACATGTCAACATTTTGTCCCTGTCCAACTGTCTAACATCTGGTGTCTATCTAGACATTGTCGACCTTTTACTGTCTATCTATAGACCGGATCCCACCAGAACTACTAACAATATACAATAGCGTCTGCTCTATTTAGAAGACAGAACATGTACTGTCCCACTTAGAGGAGGAGTAATGTTTATGTATCAAAGCTTTATGAGGATAAAGTTTTGTTGCTCGGAGCACCTTATTTTCCTCTGGTGTTTCATGAACCCTAGGGATGTGTCTGAGTTCAACATGCTGTCATCTATGCCAAAACTGAGCAGAACAAACATTGGAACCCTGCCAGCAATAATCATGCTCACAGCCACCTCCTTCCCCTCCTTCCCCAGCTGTGCCTTTACACAATGCAGTATCTTCCTCCCTCAGATCCCTTAAATCATACCTCACTGAGATCTCAATCAGAGCTCCTGGTAACTGAAGGACAGCATGTCTGGTGGCAAATACATAGATGCAGAGGTAGGACTGCTCAGTGGGTGTGGAAGTAAAATATTTTCTCTTTTTTGGGGAGTTACTGGAAGTTTCTCAACCTGTCATCTCATACAGCAGGTTCTTTGGAAAACTGTTTGTTTTTGTGAATCTGTTCATTAGAAATTAAAATGATCTACTACATGGTGACATGAAAACACGTTCAGCTTATCAAGGCTGTTGCAGAGACAACTGGAGGTTTGCAAGGTGGTGCTGCCCTGTGCAGGCTCATTCTCTGCTGATATGCCTGACACGGTTTGTTACCTCCTTAAAAATAAGTTTGTGTATTACTGTGTTCGCTTGAGGGAGTAGAGAATGGAATGTAACTTGGCTCACTTATTTATTCTACATGAGCCCTGCCTGGCATTCTTTTACCTATTGATATATTGTCTACAAGGAGTCTGGGAAATGTTTTGCACAGGTGTGCTGATACCCACATGGCGAGCCTAATGCACATCCAGACTATCCTTAGGGTTGTGTGAATGAAAGAATTGTTAGTGGAGTTTCTGGAAAAGACAAATCCCAGGGCTGCGATGGGAATACACTTTTTCATTGCCACCCCTCAAAAAGAATCAAAATTAAAATATTAAAAATAAATAAGTTCTGTCTTGTCCCCTCCTTTTCTACAGAGAACACGGGCTTATGAGTTAATGTTTTGGGGGTTTTTTTTCAAACAAGTTTGGAATGAATGATGCCGAATTTAATTAAAGTTGCATTAATAATTATTTGATCTAGATGGAGTACAGTTTATTGCAGCGAACCGTGGCAAGAATTAAGCAGAGAACCAGTACCTGTATGCTGAAACCCATGTAATACTAGATAATAAATCCACAGGTGACCTAGGAAGCCTCGCATAGGGACACTTTCATCCCCCCACTGGTATGAGTCTCCACACCCATGAATCATGAAGTCTGTGCTAGAGCTTACTACAGAAGCAAATGTACCAAATGCAGAATAAATACCTGTAAATGGTTAAAATACATTGACAGAATAAATGAGGTTTGACTGTTTTGGTAACCACTTTTTGTGATTGTCTTTTTCCAAGGGGTTTCTCACTTTACCAATGGGAATGTATGCCAGTGAAAAAGGAAATGTGTTGGACTTTTTTCACCTTGTTGATGAATTTCTGTGTTTTGCGTGATGCTATGTAAAATATTTCCAATTTTCCAGTGTAAAAAGGGTCTCATTATCTATGCCATTGTAGGTTATAGCTGGAATGTGAGGAAGTTTGTTATAGCACTAGTGTAAGACCGCCACACTTAGCTTATAAAATAGCTGTACTGTTTCACACAAACTGTGGAGACCTTTGCACTATAATGTAAATCTTTCCATTGGACAAATGGAGTTATTAAACAGAGGTTAGCTTTGTGTCTTCAGTGAAAACTAACAGCTGTCAGCGGAATCTACAGAATACAAACCTTAGTATATTGGAAATATAGATTAAGGAGACAGTGATGCAAAGTAATTTTAGTTGTTGTCTATGTCGCCTAAGTACTAAGCTTTTATAAAATGATGCCTCAAAATGTGTTGTTATCAAGCAATATGACTGAATCTGTACTTGTCATTACCACATAAATATGATAGTAAAAGGCCAAGTAACAATATTGTATGGTGTACTTCAAAAAAGGATGCTGAAAAACTAATTTGAAGTCTAGTGACATCATCATAGGTTTCCAGGAAATAAGTAGGGACTTCCTGCATTTCTTTCTCTATAATCCCACTCGCAGGTGATGTCAGAGTGCAGCAGAGGGTGTCATCTCTACTATACTGTGGGTTTTACAATTAAATGATGGTAGTAATAATAATAATAATCTGACAGGCATGTCATACTTGTGAAGACATGTAAGATGATTTTCATACCTGCAAACTAACAGAACACATATAAAAATAGAGAAATATTCTGCTGTAAAGTAACACGATAAGGGCTCTATTCATTATCAATTAATTTCTACAAAAGCAGTTGAAAATCAAAATTTTCACTGTTCTTGCAGAAATTAAGTATCTGAGCCATTCATCAAAAAGGTAGAGCAGGAGCTAGCACAGATATCTCCTGCTTACAATTTTCTCACGATGTGTCCCGCTGTCCCCATACACTAGTATGTGGACCTAACAGGGCCGGATTAAAGGCAGGGCGACAGGAGCGGTCGTCCCGGGGGCCCCTACACATAGGGGGCCCCACACACAATCTCCGGACCCCGATCCCCGGGCGCTTCTACTAACTACAACTGCTGCGGTCCTCGGCAGCGGCTGCCGAGGAGAGTGAATCACTACAGTGACAGTCACAGTCTAGTGAGATTATGATGTCAAATCTCGCAAGACTTTGACTGGTCTCAGAGAAGAGCCCAGGCTGCCTGCACTGCGTGCGGGGCATATCAGCTGCCTCAGCGTTTCCCTGGGTGGCTGGCCATGGAGCAGAGAGCTGGCAGAAAGGTAGCCCACTGTCCCACCACCACACAATATTATAAATATATGAGCATTTGTAAGTTTGTATGTATGCACTGTATATATTTCAGAACCTGTCCTGGTTGCCAAAATACGGGGGACAAATGACATAGGGGTCCCCCGTATTTTGCAAAACCAGCACTGTGCTTTGATCGAGTGATGGTTCTAGAAATACAGGTGGGAAAAATGAGTAGGGTCCACCTGTATTATCCAGAACCAGCACCGGAATTTTTCAAGCAGGGGGCTAATGCCACAGCCAGGGGAGCCCTTGTACTGGGTCCCCCAGATGAAGCATTAACCCTGACCGCTAGTCAGCCCAGACCAGGGATCCCTGGAGAGCTGGGGACCCCCCCACTAAAGGGGTCCCGCTCTCCAGGTCACCCCAGGCCTAGGCTAATAGCCCGGGGCGGTGGGTGCTGGGTTTATAGTGCAGTGTAGTGCATTGATAAAAGTAAAAATAATGTCTTTTGCTGTGGAACTACAGCGTCCAGCAAGCCCCCCACCCCCTGCATGCTGGTACTTGGAGAACCAAAAGTTGCAGCATACGGGGAATCACGGGCCTGCTGGTACCTGTAGTTCCACAGCAAAAGCAATGTTAAAAAACCACAAAACACACACACCGTAGACAGTAACATTTTACACGCACACATACACATGTACACACACTATCTCACATATTCACCTATGTATCCCTGAAGCCCATCGATCCTCTTCTCCATGCAGAATATCCATAGGGTACCTGTTAAAAAAAATACTATACTCACCTGCTCCTACGTAGGCAATCCAGGGTCTTGGCAAAAGAAAAACCTGAATATTGCGAACCATACGAATACAGAACCGTCCTCTATGGACGGTACTTCCCAAATGAGAGCTCAGTGATGGGATTTCACTATGGAAACCCCGCTGCTGAGCACTCATTGGCTGAGAGAGGAGAGCCTTCCGCCTCTCAGCCAATGAGCAGTTCCCACCATTGTCTTCAATATTGCTTTACTCTCATAGGAGATGCAGCCAAACACCACTCAAAGGACCTCATTCAGACTCTGTCGAAGCAGCCGCACGGTCGTATGGAAAAAGGGGCCGGATATGCAAATGATTCCCTCGCAAGTTGCGTCCCTAAGTTCGGATCGGTAGTTGGCCGACCAAGGGGAGGAAGCGGTTTGAAGACAAAAAAATACGCCCCCTTCTTGTACGCATTGCACGTCATCTCCGGGCATGTAAGGATTAATCGAGACCATCGGGAACCATCGGAACTGGTCGTAGAGTTTAAGGTTGACCATACCCTCTCTTAAGCTCTACGGTCATGTCAGTGTAAAAACCTCCCATGTCACATGTGCCATGACGCTACTTTGTTAATTATGCACTCCCATAATCCGTATGCACTCCCATAAAACGCCGTTCGCATAATCAGGCGCGCCTGCGTTCGGATCTCCACTCCCCCGTTTTCAAGCACCTTCCCCTGTTACCACCCACAAACGCCTCCATCTGTCACTCAAACTACCGACCAGGCTGTGTTCAAGGAGAGAGAAATTTATGATCATAGCGGCTAGTTTGCGCACGCGCATTGCGAACTTTACGCATGCACAGTATAGCGAACATCGGTGGCATACGACCGTGTGGCCGCAACGACCGACTCTGAATGAGGTCCAAAGTGTACTAGAGGTGCTGGGCTGCGGCTTTAACCACACAGGAAATAGTTTTACAAAGTGGCAAATGAAGCACAGCAGAACTTGGCGATACAAAAAAACGCCCGTGCTGCATCGTAGCACATCTTCCACAGATTAAGTCGCACACAGATATACAAATGTCACACATCAAATTGGTCAGTGTAATCTAGCAGAGTAGTTTTGTCACTTCCAGTTGTTATATTCATGCGAGTAAGACACACATTTTGAACAACAAAGTCACCCGGGGCCTGGCGCCCAGAAAGGGGCTATTTGCCATGACTTCAGCAACAAAGCATGAGGACAAACCTGTGTGCATGTCCAATCTGTACAAAGCATTTTCTTTATCAAAGGAACTGCACACATATATTTATAAAGGGTCACTGGTGATCATTTGGAGAATGAGTGTCTGTGACAAGACCGTATACTGTACCTCCTAGGCAAATGCCAATGCAGTGCCCCAGTCTACTCATAGATATGGAAAGGACAATATAAAAGTCAGATTATAAAGAATAAGTATTATGCCCATCTCAAAACATTTTGGAGCAATTCTGTCTGTTAACCGCAAATATTAAGTTCCCCCAGATGTATAGCAGAAACCTGCAGCAATCCCTCCATTCCCGCTGGCAGCTGCATCATCCATAGGCTTCTATGGGGGCTGCGATGCTGCCAAATTTACTAACTTCCAGAATGCGAAGCACTCCGCAGATTGCTCCACACAGCTATTTTCCTCTTGAAAATGGCGTTAGCCGCTGTAGCCTTCGGGCTACACTTCGTATAATTAGCCAAGAGAGGGTTCCCACGGTACTCTCCATTGCAACGGTTGATACATTCCACCAGTGATTGTATCTTGCAAAGCGATCATGGGCGGTAATGTCATGTCCAGATCGCATTGCAACTGCAATCATTAATAAATGGGCCCCTATATGTAAAAGCAAAAGCATAATAACACTCACTCCAAGCGAGATCTGGTAAATCCCAACTGGTAAACGGCTGAAGTGGAAGGATTGTCAGTAAATCTAAAATACATTTGAGATTACATAGGTTAATTGCTATAGTAGAATGCCTACACTACAATTCATGGCATGGTTAGATTCAGCTGTTCATTAGTACATGGGAAAGTATTGTAATAATTTATGATATATAGATATGAAATATATATTTAATTTGCTTTTTTATAGCATAAGGATACAGTATGGCAACAGGAGTATTCTGCCCACTATTGCCACAGTAGTCCTACTGAAGTATTACTGTAAAAAACGGATACACCTCACCAGGGACGATGCTAGGGTGTTGGGCACCCACTGCACACTATAAATTTGCGCCCTCCTTCCAATTTTTTTATAAAGGGACAGCACGCACCAAATGCTATGTTGCAGTGTCAGCGGCTGTGATACTGTAACGTAGCATTTCTCGTACAGATGCAGCCACTGTCGCACACAGAATATAGGCATGCCGCAATTTAATCAGCATAAGCTGCTTGTGCATCCTATTTGCATCACTTTGTGAATAAGGCGCACTGTCAGGGAAAAAAAATCACACATACACAATGCCCACAGTAGTAGTGCCCGTTATACAATGCCCACAGTTGTAGTGCCCCTTACACATAATGCCCTCAGTAGCAGTATTCCTTATGCAATGCCCACAGTAGTAGTGCCCCTTATACAATGCCCACAGTAGTAGTGCCCCTTATTTAATGCCCAGAGTAATAGTGCCCCTTGTGCAATGCCCACAGTAGTAGTGCCCCTTATGCAATGCCCACAGTAATAGTGTCCCTTATACAATGCCCACAGTAGTAGTGCCCCTTACACATAACGACACATAGACACATAACATTGTACTTACCTAAAGCCCCGCTTCTGCGCCCGCTGCTGACCGACAGCTCCTCAAGCTAGGCACTATGGGAGAGATGTCATGACACACTGCGGCACCCGGAAGGTGGAGGTTAGGAGTGGGTTGTGTATAGATCTCGTTCAGTTAATGTAACTGGACATGATGTCGAGTGAGGGTAAAAGTGCTGTTCCATGCCCTTAAAGCGCTGTTATTTTGTCACAAATGTAGTACCCTTCCCCCAACAGTAGAAACTTGTGCCCTTGCGGGCTCGCTCCAAAGGATTCTTTTGACAATAGATGTCCAAGTGGATAGTAAATGACCATATCAAGGTAGATTTACTGAAGGGAATCTATCCCCAACCCTCAGGAGTGAGCTCCAGCCTCCGGCTGCAGGGAAGGAGCCACTGGGTGCCCGCTGGTAATAAATTCTCAGCTGGTGCCAAGCAAATGGAGAAGACAGTGATGGCGTCTCACCAGCCCGACGCCTCCCTGCTGCACATCCGGCTGATCATATTCCATCGGCCCTGCACCTCACTGACATTTCTGTAGGAAGGCAGATAACTTTATGTGTGCAAAATGATTCACTACCTACCATCCCCTGTGCTTTAACTGATGCTCTCTGGGCTGGGCAAGGGGCAATCAGAATGGGACTGCGATTCTTCAGAGATCCACATACTGTATACAGTGTATGGCCTGCTGTGGTAAAATGACACCATAAAAGTATGAAATTGTTATTATGGTACTGGAAGCAATCTAATGGGTTTGCAGCATTACATTTCTACTTCCGTTTAAACTTGCATTGGCTGGGCATAACACATTCACAGCTTGGCCAATGCAGCTCTAATACGTGAGATGGGTTAAATAAAATAATCTTTAAACAACTTTAAGTTAAATTTGATTTTTGTATAGGTAATGCCTAATTCACAGGAGCAGAGACTGTTGCTTGAAACAATGGATGACGATTAAACATTAAAAAAAAATTCTAGAAGGAAAATATTTTTGATATTTATATAGATTATAATGGGGCAAATAGTGACAAATTTGAAAAATGACAGTTATTAGAGAGAAAGATAGTAGACACTCATGGGATATTAGATGCAGCACAGCAGTACTATTCAATTCAATGTAAAAATACTGTTATAGTACACTGATGGAGCAGATGGTAGTTTACTACTGGTATGCAGACTGACATAATATATCAGCTACAATTTATTTATTTCATAATGAAATGTGTGAACAGTACATTTTGAGATAGCGTAAGTTGTAAGTGAGTGTGTTGGCAAGGTCCGCTTACCTCTTTGTCTGACTGGTAATACTTTGTTTTATTTCTGTGTCTCTTCCCAACTGTAAAATGCTACTTAATATAAATGATAAATAAATATTAATACATAATTGATGAGATCCTATTTTACACTCTCCACATTTTGCCATCATCACCCCCATAGCGTCTGCCTCAGCCAGGACCTGTTCTGATTTTCCTGTAAACTGGAACTGACTGGATGCTTTCCTGTGAATCTCTTTCTGGGCATAGCTATAGTGGGCAAAGAGGAAGCCATTGCTATTGGGCCTGCCACTGGGGCCTGACTCAACTGCGCCCAGGTCATAAAGTTGTCTCCCAGGTTCCTGGAAAAGTCCGCTAAGCACTTTGTGGCATTATGTGAACTGAGGGCCCTGTGTTGCATGTTTACTGGTGGCAGAATAATGTAGCATATTTTTAACTTGGGGAATTACAATGTGACAAGGGGCAGGATGCATCAACGCTAAAAATGTGGTCAAACCTCAGAAAATGCAATTTTCTGAGGTCTCACCGAATCACCACATTTTCCTTATGCACCAAGTTCCAGAGAGGACAGCTTTCCGGAGCTTGGACCCCAATAGGCAATGATATCTATAGATGGTGTTGCCTAATAGAAGCCTATGGACTTCTTTTCAGAGATTTCCCCGGGAGGTATCCATCAGGTTCCCTCCCAGGGTCCCTCACAGCTCGCGCATGTGCTGGCCGACTGGGGGCACTATGTGGTATAATGGCAACTAGGACACAACTATGGGGCATACAATTAAATAGGGTACCACTATAGAACAGAAAATGAAGTAGGACACTACTATGGGGCATAAAATTAGCTAGGGCACTACTGTGACATATAAATTGAACAACTGCTGAGGAGAAAGGTGTTTCTCTAGAAGGGGGAAGGGGTCACTTCAAAAGATTGCTATGGGGGCACAGAGTTCTGGCTACACACCTGGATCTCTTTATGTATAATTTAGAATATCTACTACTGAATAGCAATAATGCTAGTACCACTACTAACTCAGGGCCTGATTCAGAGCCACTCATAAGCGGCCGCTCGTTCGCTCTGAGCGATGTTCACACAATTGCGCATGCATATGGATCGTAATGCGCATGCGCAAACCAGTCATTGCGGTTGGAAATCGTGCGCTCGCAAAACAGTGAGGGGCTGCTAATTTGACTGACAGAATGAACCGTTTGTGGGTGGTAACAGGGGAAGGTGCTTGAAAACGGGGGAGTGAAGATCTGAACGCAGGCGTGCAAAACGGTCAAAAGGGTGTTTAATGGGTGTGCATAATTATTAGAGGAGCGTCATCGACCACGTCACTTGGTTGTCTTTTAGCCTGAACTGCTCGCAGTGATTGCGATAGGAAAAATCTACCGCAACCACTGCGAGCAGTTCTGATGCCTTTCGATGTTCCCGATTAATCCAATAAATACCGGAGATGACGTGTGATGCGAACGGCAAAGGGTCGTCTTTACAAAATAGCGAGCACATTTTTCGTTCGCTCGCTCAGACATAGAGGCGTCAACAAACCGCAAAGAGCGAGCGCTCAATTTAAATAGCCGGCCCCTTTTTTGGAATGACCGTCCGCAAATAGCGTCCGGCTCTGAATCAGGCCCTCAGTTTAATATATCAGGAACACTCTCAGTTGAGCGGCTTATAGAAGTAGACATACAGATAGTATTTACCTACTGATGTCTTGCAGAATGATAGATACATTCTTGATACAGTTGCAGGTTTAGCAAAAGAACAAACACAGCTGTGATATCATAGACCTTAGAACTCTCATGCAATAAATAATATAATAAACCTAGGGGATTCTCTGTAATGACATATACACGGAGCAGATGAGCTGTGCTGCTGTGTGTGTGGAAAGGCAATCAGGTCAGGGGAGAGGAAGGGTCCCGGGCGGGGTGTGGTACAGGTCCTCGCATGGAAACTTTGCGCTGTCCGCCGCCCGGGGGTGTTGCAGCAGGGATTGCCTTTTTGGGAGGGGGTGAGGGGGATCGGAATCCCCGAGGAATGAGGAATTTTCCCGATGTGATGACCCCTGCTGGAGAGAGCGCTAGTGCTATGGTACAGAGGGGTGTGGTATTTTGCATGGATCCTCTTATAAACCAAGCCTTAGTTGTACAGAACTAGAGAAGTTTGCTCAGCTGAGACTGACAGCTCTGCTTCCTCCCATCTATGGTATCACGGTGCTAAAAAGTCTTTCTTTTCCCTTCCCTCTTCTCTCCTCTGCCTCTCCCTCCCGATCACACCCCAGGGTGTCCTATACACTACACCCATCATTAGAGACCAGGGGAACATCTACAAACCAAACAACAAAGTGATGGCAGACGACAATGAGAAGGCTGCCCGCGATGTGCACACCAAGGAGATCGACCTGGTTAACAGAGACCCCAAGCACCTGAATGACGATGTGGTCAAGGTGAGCAGTGGCTGCGTGGGGGGGTGGGTGGCTGAGGGCAGTGACTGGCAGCGGTTCCTTTAGTGCTGCAGCTGCTGCTTCTGCTGGAGGGTACATTAACCCTGTAATTCCTGAACTGTTGCTGAGAACGTTTTCATATCATAAAGTTATTCGAAGTATATTTACACAATGTAATGTAATGTACTTGTTCTGCACTCTCCCTGGTAATCTACTACACGGTTATGGTAGCAATGCATTGTAGTGTATGACAGACGCCTGCATGCTTGTTATATAGGAGATATAAGTACGTAAGCCCGTGTCTAATGTTCCAGTTTTGCATTCAGCACCCAGATCAGTTAGTGACATGCCCTAGTTTGTGTTGAATAAAGTGCTGCATCTGTGGATTTTGCAGGGATGATAGCACAGGCTGCCAGTGGAGCTACAACAGGCTTAGGAAGCTTGTGACTCTCCACCTGCTGTGGAACTACAAGTCCCAGCATGAGCCTTGGTTGGCAGGCCATCATGGAACTTGTGTTTGCTCAATACGCGGAGAATCACAGGCTGCTTATTGAGCTATAGTGTATTGAAGGAAACACATTTAAGGCTGCTTCTACTCACGGAGAATAACATTGTTATTCAATGAAGAATTTGCAGAGTTTGGAGAGTTTAGTACAGCCCTGAATACTGGAACCACAAGTCAGCTTCACTTCTGGCTGAAAGAGGGCATGCCTTTTATATTCAGCCCCCATACAGACTTTATTTAGTAAATTGGATCGCCCTGTATAAAAGCTGAGGTCACATTGGCTTTAAGTCAGGCCAAAAACATGTTTTTCTACTTGGTCAATTGTTATAACACATTCTTAAACCAGTACACATATAAACCTGTCAAGGATGTGTCTGTGGTTCCTGCCTGTGCATGAACTTGGAAAATCAACCAGGGGATATTCCAGGTGAAAACTAGAGTTTAATCTTGTTTGTATTTTTGAACATTTCCTTTAACATCAGATCTTTGCCAAGAACCAAGAGTTCAGTTACTTTCCAATGACCACACTATAAAGGAAGGCATTGTTCCGACTACACAATCTGTACTCTTTAGAGTACTGAGATAGGGGAGGAGCATAATAACATGGCAGCTCCATTTTCTTTTTCTTTAGAATTATCAGAATATCTGCCATTGTATATACTGGACACCATTGCCAAATATAAATGCCATACATACTCAGAAATAACAACATCACATAAAAAAGAACATGTAAAAAAATGTATCCAATTTCCTTATAATAATTACTACTCTTTGATGAAGGCATACTTACTAAAAAAACAGCAATAATAGCAACAAGGCCACTAAATAAAAAAGTAGTGGGGGCCTAAGATTGCTTGGGCCCTGGGTGATAATTAATACATAAACCCCACTCTGTCCCTCCACACCCCAGTCTATTCACTGATTAGTAGAACAGTGAGCATAGTCATCTACTCTCACATGGCAAATCAAAGCCTTGTTTAGTAATACTACTTTATATAGTGATTGGGCACAGATTAGACTCAGCAGCACAATGTAACAAGAAATTCATTCACTGCAGTTTGCTATTAAATATCTCTATAAGGTGTTAGGTCATTTATAAGGTGTTTGTATCTATTGCTGCCGTTCAAAGGTGTGTGCCAAATTAGCCATTATGGCTCAGGTTAAGGCCCTACCAGGACCCTACTCTGTGTGTGCTAAGTTTGCGGCCATCTAATTGGGATCAGTGGGATTTATTATGAAACCATGATGCTTCAGGGATCCCTTTATGAACCCTCCAGTGGTATAATAATAGTGGCAAATGTGAGATTACAATCATCCTGCTACAGGACTGCATGAGATAGGTCAGCTATCTTTTGGCCTATAATCACCCAAGACTCTATCTCTCCATAACACTGTTTGACATTGTACTCTATATTGTATGCTCTACTCTACTGAAATTAATCTTCCAAAAATTTGCATTGATTTTCTAATCATTTTTTTCTGCTTACTTTATCATGGTTGATCATCACTTTCTCAACCAAACTGTTTTTCGTCTAAGAAGGACTGCTCTTTTTCACTTCTGACCTATCTCTATGCTTATTCTTTATCATCTCTTATGAATCCTTTTAGTTCCCCTCACAGTTGCCATGCCTCATGGATCAATGGTGTTACAATCAGGACCGGTGCAAGGTTTCCAGGTGCCCTAGGCAACATTTCACCAACCGCCCATGCTCCCTCCAATTCACAATATGCCATACATCAGTCTCCCCATTTAAATAAAATGCCACACAGCAGTGTCCCAAATTCATAAAATACTATATAGAATATTACACACTGGAGAGCGACAAAATCATAATGTACCTTATAACACTGCCGCAAATTCATAATATGCCACACAGCTGTGCCACAAATTCATTATATTTCACTCGGATATGAATTATGCCATTCTTTTTTTTTTTGTGGACTCAGCGGCGCCCTGTAGTGCCGGAGCCCTTAAGCGGTTGCCTAACTAGATTAATGGTAGCACCGGCCCTGGTTACAATACCTCCTGAGAGATTAATTGACGGCTTTTTATTCCATTATTAGGTTTTTGCTGATAATGTCCAACTTTATACTTCCTGCCATCATCTTTTATTCTCTCTTCTATATAACACCACTTACTCTATATACTGTCTTCTCCCTTATGTCCTCCCTTCCCTTATCTCTTTTATACTAGCCACACAAATTGGTATTAATTGGTGAATGGCTGGATCTAAGCCAATTTGTGAAGGCCCGAAAAAGCATTCCATATTACTGGGATATGCAGCGATAAGGAGTATCCATTTTTGGGGCAGAACCGCATATTTTATTTAATAGGAGCCATAGTTAGACCTTACTGCATTGCAAATTTCTTGTATCGATTCAGTTTACCTGAAAAATAGAGAGGAACCAGTAACTTTGCAGTTTATTTTTCTAACATTTACTGCAGAACATTATTATATGTTTAAAATATAAAACAATATTTTATGTACTTTTAAAAAGTATAAAAGTGCTTCATTAGTTGTGCAACTTACAGTCACTGTATGTTGTCTGTGTACAAAGAATACATTTGTATATCCATGGGAATTCTGCATGCTGCATTTCATGGTAAGATTCCAGCATCAACTGTTTCATGAGACAGACTAGTACATGATGCAATTAGCAGGGTTGGGCGGATAGATGACAGACGCATACCATTTGAAGAAGACTACTTCTAATACAGATGTGTTGCATATGTTTTTAAAATGTCTGCCCCATTTGCCAGATGATCTGGTAAGTTAATTTTTCTCCTGTCTCCATGTGGGTCTGTATAAATGAGTCAGAATGATTGCATTTCCCATCTCACCATCTATATTACCTGTATTCCCTGGCAGTCATGGGGAATACTACTTTGGAGAAATGTGGGGAACTGTATGTTGAGAATAGGCCCTAACATGCCTTTAAATTGCTCATCATCTGAGGACCTCCGCAGTCGTTATTTCTAATAATATAGCCATAATTAACAACCAAGAAATAAGCACCCAACACAAGTATTGGGATTCAATTAAGTCACATCTTTTATTATTTTTTGATATTATGAAATTGACAAAGGTGGCCTAAGACAGCATTGAAATCTCAGCTCTAGACATGATGTCATTACTAATAATGCCCCTGAAAAAAACCCATAGTGAAGGTCTATACACACTCTCTGTTAGCTTATGTAGCTCTAATGGTGTCTAACCATAATGAATAAGCCCAGGACTCACTTTTGGGCAGAGAAGGGGAGGTGCCCTGCAGCTACCACTTGTGCCCCTGTTGGCTGCTGAGAAGCAATGCGCCTCTTCTAAAACTGAATGTGTGAATAAGACAAACATAACCAACAACCATAAGGTGAAAGCAAGCAAAACATAGGGAATGGTGGGCAGGAAATCCTGAAGAAAGTTGAAACTCTAAGGCCTCCCTCATTTAAAATGCTTAAATCCCACCCCTATTAAACTCCCATGGGTTAATGAACCCATACCCAGGCCTGTCAATCTAATGAACTGAAATGCTAATCATACAAAACTCATAACCCTCTATCAGTTACCAGGATTATCTACTTACGTAGCTTTAAGCTTATACAGCCTTCAGCTACCTTTCAAATGATTTACTCAGACTTGGTTAAAACATTAATTAATACGCTTTGAAAATATATTTGATACAGGCTGTATGAGAAAGTGTGTTTAACAGAGGTTAATAGAAGCTTAAATCAATTATTTTGTTATGCACAGTTGTTAGAAGTGAGCAGCCATTTTGTTGCTCTTACTGTCACGGAAACCTAACCCATTTAATCTGGATTCTAGTGATGGTAGCATGTGTACTGTAAAGTCATATAAGTATATGTTGGTAAATAATCAATAGTACGTGCTTTCTTTTTAGAACTATTTTTTTGTGAAAAATTCTAATTTACAAATTAATTTATAAATTAAATATTTGTCTTTGTTAAGAGAAAATGTGTCATAAAATAAAATCATATTTGGAGAAATACTACACACTTTATAAATAATTCAATTTAAATTCTAGACTCTTATGTATTTCCTTTCTCATGATGCCCTTGCACCTATGCACACATTATAGTGCTTCCTGGTAATGTTATAAACTTGTTACATATGTATTGTTTTATTTTCTCTTATTTCATAACAGGTATTTGTATAGCACATACATATTACACAATCCACTACAGAATATATTTAGTCATTCACATCAGTCCCTGTCAAATAGAGGTTAAAAACTTTATTCCGTACCACCACTGTACAGTCGTACTGTAAGCAGCATGAGAGATAGGCGGGGAGGAGCAGCTGCTGACAGTGTACCCAAAGGAATGAGTAGCTTCTCCAGCCTGTAAGCTGGGGAGGCAATATGTGTGTGTATATGTGTGTGACTGTATGTGTATTTTTGTGTGACTGTGTGTAAGTATGTATGTCTATATGTGTGTTCTGTATGTGTATATTTGTGTGACTGCATGTATGTAAGCATACCAGACTAACTGGCCAACTTTGGCAGGACAGTCCCGCTTTACTGGAATTGCTCCATTGTGCCACTTGCTAAGTGTCTCAAATGTTGCTCTGTATGGCCCCCTAGACTTTTGTTCCCCGGGCCTCCCAAAGCCTTATTCTAGCGCTGCCTACCACACACATACACACTAGGGTTTAATTTTTGAGAAGACAATTAACCTTTCGGTATGTTGTTGGAATTTGGGGGGAAACTAGATATTCTGGAGGAAACACCCACAAACACATGGAGAACACACAAATTCCACACATATAGGGCCTTGGCTGGGATAGAAACCATGAGCCCAGAACTGTGTGCTATGACATTCACTATGCTTCCATACTGCACCATGGTACACTTACATTAAACGTATTGAAAACATTTGCATGCATGCAATAAAATCAGAAAGTTCGTTGTAGTTTCCCAAGGGTCAGAGACGTGAAGCTTGAAGCTTGTGATCAGAGCCATAACTAGAGTTTTTGGTACCCTGTGCCAGAGAGAGCGTTGGCGCCTCCCCCCCACACACACACGCACACACATTTTTTAAATAGGGACGTAAGATAGTGCACCGGAAAAAGGGCCAGGGAAGAGATAGGGGAGACCAGGGAAGAGATAGGGGAGGCCAGGAGATGCTGGGGATAAAAGGAGAGGAAGCTCCAAGTGAGAATGATAATAAACAGGAAAATTGACAGGCCCAAAGAGGCGCCCCCTGCCCTGCGGTGCCCTGTGCCGTAGCACATGTTGCCCACCCTAATTACGGCTCTCTATCTATCTATCTATCTATCTATCTATCTATCTATCTACCTATCTATCTATCATAGTAACTTGACACGGAATCTGCTGGGACATCTTAACTGCTCAGCCCCTTCCCATCCTATCACCGCCTCTTGGCACTGGTCGCACTACCCTAGTTACAGCCCAGCTTGTGATACCTAAAATAAAGGCTGGCGACCTCCTGAGAAAGCAGGTACAATGGGTTTGATTCAGAGGTGGATGCAGTTGTAGCCACAACTGCATGTTTTGCCACAGCCACTACTTAGTCTTTATGCTAAGAGCACAGCCAATGGTCTTCCTACTGAGATGCTCTGCATAATAATACACACCATTAGTCGCACCACCAGAGATTGCACCAACCCTATGGAGGCGCAGAATCTCTGTCTGAACATGGCCACTTGTGTCAGTGCAGCTGCATCTTCAGACGCATTCGCTGACTGCGACACACCCACGTCAGGCTAGCCATCCCATCTTGTCTCCCAGGAACACCTACTTATATCCCCAGCTCTTGCGTCCAAATTCGTTCTGCCGCTTAAAACGATAACCATCAGGGCGCATGAGCAGGCTGAAACCATTGATGCTTTTGTGCAACATTGATATTATGTGCACCTCTGTATCAGGACCACTGTGTTTTGGCAACAAGAAAACTACAAATGGGGCAAATGCAACCCACTTTATACTGGAACACTTTATACACGGAAAACATCACACTGACACACAGCACTAGCAAATTATCTATGTAATATGGTTTAATTCAACTCAAAAGCAGCTGCATGGAAACTATGAAGACACATATTTGTTCGAGAGTAATAAGAAAACCACAAGTATATGGAAAGAGAATGCTTGTAAATGTACAGTCATGGACAACACTATCCAGGGGTGTCTATAGAATCTGCCATATAAAAAGCGTTCCCTAGAACTAACTGAACTATAAACATAGCTCCTTATAGATCACAAGAGACTACTGGTAACATTGATCAGACTCATGTTATGTGATTGATGCTATTACGCTGACATGCAGTCAGTACTAGAGCTATAACTAGAATTAACACTTGCAATTTAACAGAGACTCGATACATCTACAATTGCTCTTCTAGTTTCACAGGCAAATATTAACTGCAATACAGATTGTCTTTCTTAGTCAATACATTCTTTCCAAATGAACTGTTACACAAGTGTGACATTGATTGAAAATATTTGCTAAATAAGTGAATAAGTGTCCAGGACAATGGGCTGTGGATTCTGTATTGTCAGCTTCCCACTCTGCAGTTGTGATGTTAAATTCCACATCTCCCAACGGCAGAGCAAAAAGTCACTGGCAGCAGAAGTTTATTGAATATTATTTTGCAAGAAGAAAAGATCAAACATGTATTCACATTCATTTTCTTGGTAATTTAATTTAGATGTAAAGCTGGTGTGCTTTCCTATAGATGTGTTATTATTCAGTGGCAAAATAAAAATGTTAATGATAGGTTTAGTTAAATAGATGGTGCATGTTTAAGTTATCCTTACATGTTAAATAGTGTCACACTGGGCCTTATTCAGAGGTGGCTGCTGCTGCGTCCACTGGTGCATCTGATTGCGAGTTGCAATAATAGCAAATGCTAGTTTCAGCCCTCCCCTTATGTACCATTGTGCACCTGAATGTGCAAGCCCTGAGACACCTACTGTGTGCACACCATCATCGGCGCACCATCATTACTTTCACCAGTGTCTCCGTCTGAACGTGGCCTCTGTAGAAGTGGCTATGCGCCTGGGATTGTAGCTGCTTTCGCTGACCCGCTCACAACACTCCCATCACACGCCCACGAGATGTATCTATTTGCATTCGCCTCATGTCACCTTGTGGAAAATCACACAAGGTGCGCTGTAAGACACTCCCAATATCAGCTGTATCTGTCACCTCCCAGTCACCACCCACAAATGGTCATCATTTGGCCACTCGGTTTCTGATATCTATATAGCAGCCTCTTTGTGTGTACACCCTGTGTAATGCATGCCCCATAGGGGTTCTCTGGATATTTTGCGCATGCGCAGTAGCATACAACTTGGCATTGTGTGTGGTTTGCGTGCACCTCTGAATCAGGCTCATTATGTGTCAGCTGCATGATTCTGTCAGAACTTGGTGCACTATGCGGCTAAGAATGTATTGGTACACGAGCAATAATAAGTGAGATTTTCTGCCTGATAAAACACGTAATGTTAGCATGCTAATTACATCTACCGCTATGATTAGAATACAAAAAGTTGCACCATCGAGTGCACATCGGTCACACCATCGGATGGCTACTGAGACGCCCATGTCTGGGTAGACTAGTCATCCCTGTTACCTCCCAGCATTCCCACCGAAATTGTCTCTCTCTCCATCCAAATTGATGAGCAACCATCGACGGTAATCATCGGGACACATGCGCAATATGACTCGGGTGCATGTGCTGTACACAAACTATCGGACAACAGTGTAAACGTCAGCTCTGTATCCACCTGAATCAGGCCCAATGTGACATGTTTCAGTCCATCTATCTCACTTAGGACCTGAGACAGAGTTGCATGCTACTGCAGCCGCATCTATTGTCACAGCGTGACTGCGTCTTTATGCTAATGCCACAGCCAATGGACTTTGAACAAAAAAGTCCATCGACTGTGGCACTAATCCGCCTCTGTGCGTATTGAGGCTCACCATTGGTCGCACCATCGGAGATTGCACCAGCCCTATGAAAGTGCAGAATCTCCATCTAAACATGGCTGCCAGTGCAACTGCGGCAAAAGATGCAGTCGCTGACGCAACACGACTGCATCTGACTAGCCACACCCAAGTTACCACCCAGAAACGGCTACTGAAATTTCCTCTCTGTATCCAGATTTGTTCTGCGTTGTTCTGCAGTAACCATAGGACCCATGCGCATACTGTAAGTATCAGCTACTTGCGCGCACCAACGACACTGCGTCTGCCTCTGAATCAGGCCTTTAGCGTTCAACAGATTGTGCTGAATGGCTGAGATACATGTATGTAATTAAGATTATGGTGAGTTTATAGGTTTATTTAAATTATTAATATGACAGATCTCCTACATGGTATATTTGGCCATTGTGTGTAGAGTGATGAGATTTCATGATTTATTTATTTGTTTATTTATTTTGTTTACAAACAGAAAATACAAAACCTTGTTTGGTGTTAAATTATACATAATGTAACTTTAGAATGTGTTTCCTTACAGGATAATAACAGGATGTACAGTATTAATTACAGGAAAATAATAGGATGCAGATATAACTAGTTATAGAGCTGTTTATGTATTGATAGTGGGTCATTGGGAGCAAAGCAAAACAAGGAGTAAATTTGCACCTTGGCAATACTTGGCATGCTGCACTGCAGGTGGGGCAGATTTAGGGGCCCATTTATCGACAGGTTTTATCATACACAACGAGTTTTAAAACTCATTGCATATGATAAATGGTGCTCAAGCCAATCAGCTCCCAACTGTCATTTTTCAAACAGATGATAGTTAGGAGGTGATTGGCTGGAGCACCATTATCGTACGCAACGAGTTTTAAAACTTGTGGGGTATGATAAAGTTTGCGGATAAATAGGGCCCTTAAAATGAGCAGACAGATTTAAAGATGGGGGGCGAGTCTTAGGTCTTAGCTGAAATGTATATTGCAATGTAATAATAAAGCTGTCCAGTATTTGTGGGCAACATGCAAAATCAGCCAGTATTTACCTTTCATGCAAAAAAAAAAAAAGTAATTGCACCCCATGGTTTGTCCAGGTGCAAGGTTACTCCTTTTTTGGGTTTGCTCCTACCTCTGCATCTGCCCCAGGATGTCAAAGTGGTGGATTCACACAGGCTAAAGTATAATTAAATCTAAAAAATATATATTTAAATATTGTAATATATAGTACACTGTAAAATCCTTCCTTTCCTTAGATTTTAGAACATCTTTGGTTAATCAGAAAGTTAATCAGATATTGCTCATTGTTTACAGGCATATTTCTAGCTGTCCCACATGCTTAGTCACTGCCTGACTGCAGCAGATTATTTTTCCTGATGTCTAGTTACAAATCATACAAACGCGTTTAATATGCAATGCCAAGCAACACCTACTTTGAGGGAGCTCATCACAATCTCAGACTGTGCGTGATTAAATGGAGACAAGTCGCATGGTCAGTAACCAATGAATCCCTATAGCTACACAGTCTGAATGTTGCATCATTAGTCCATATCCCAGGGAAACAGTGTTTACAAATCATGCAGTTTGTATTATCAAATTAATCACACACAGTCATGAGATTAAATATGGCAACTGTAGACCTAGTGTAAGGGCCTGTACACACTAGCGTTATTTATATTTCTATTTGTGCTTTTCGTGATATAAAAAAAAAACACTCAAAGAAGCAGAATTTCAACAACATGTTTATGATACATACCAAAGCCAAGAAGAGTGTGTGCTCAGCACTGATTGGATGAGCTCAGCACATAGGGCTTGATTCAGACCTGTGACGCAGTCCTGAATCGGTCACAATTGACATGTTTTTTCTCTGCGTATGCACTGGAGCCATAGTGTGCATGTGCCCCAATGGGGCTGCGGCTCTGGTCACACTGTGTGGGGGACTTTTTACAAGAGACATTAGCATACCTGGACAGCATCCACTTCTTAATCAGGCCCCTATAGCAACAGAACAGTGCATGTACTGTACAAACAGCACTGTAAGTAATGCTGATGGCCTGCCCAGTATGTATCTGAATGGTCCAATGGTAGATTCAGTAGGCACAATTTGTGCTCTGCCTCATAGCTAGGAATCCTGTACTTAACAAAAATAAGTAGTCTGACTCTGAACACACACATACAGAGAGCGAGATGTTACAGGAGGCATTGTAGTTAATTCACTTATAATCGGATAAAGACAGCATGAGAATTCATGACATCACTTCGGAAAGAGGATCAAAGGGGAAAATAGAGCTGAACTCAGGTGTAACTAATAACTGCTCAGTCTTATGGTAAGGTTCTGCTGGGTTCTGCTGGGTCCCTAGTTCACATGACATCCAGATCCTCAAAAAATACCTATCTAATATCTCCAAAAGTCATCTGTTCCAGGGTCACCTGAAAAGGATTGAAAAGATGACCACAGGGAGCTTACAGCAGGTGAGCTGTGAGCAGATGCGTTCACCAATTGGTATGCTAACGCTGTGGGCACTGTGTACAACAGTCATTATTGGCCTATATGAGCTGTGGTTCTGCACATAGCAAGCAATGTAATCTGTAATGTCCAAGAACACTGATTTCTTCCTTCTTTTTTTGCTGCATTCACAGAGCAAAGCAGTGCTGGTGTGTCAGGATTTTAGTACTCATGCTGCACTTTTAGCACTTATGATCCCTAGTATAATGTATGTGGGCACGCAAAATGCCGTTAGCCTTGGGACCCTGAATTTTACTCTGAAAGGTGCTTCTTCAGTCCCTGTAATAGCGACATGACTGCTTTGACTATTATAACTCCCCTGGGTGAACTACATCTTCTATGGTACTCAGCCAGCAGCTTTAAATTGTAGTGGGATGTATACAACTGCAATGGTAATAGCCGCCTGTGAAGTTTGACATATGTTAAACATACGTTATTATAAGTATACAGCACCTTTCTGTAGTTTACGCAAAGCATAATTCTGTTATAAATATATGTAATTTAAATGCTTTGATCCAAACAATTTATGTAGTGCATCAGATTTTCCACAATGCTGAGTAATCCTGTTCCAATATTTAGGATGTGTGGCTCAAACGTGGCAATGACTATTTCAGCAGGAAAAATCATTTTGTTTCAATCTTGATCCAGTACTGGCACACATTGTTATACATTTGGTGAGGTTTTGTGTTTAGTACAGTGGTTCAGAACCTGGGTGCCATGGCACCCTAGGGTGCCTCAGGTTGGTGGTCCAGTATCGAATAAAATTATTGTTAGTCAGTGTGATAGGCAAAACCCGTGCTAATGACTGCCAATAAAAAAATAGGTGGACAAAAAGAAGTGCAGCCCTGTCAACCACCACATAACTGTACCTAAGGGTGACATATAAGCACAATTTAATTCATTTCATTTTTTCTGATTTTCTCAGTAAGAAAGTCTTGACCCAGGGGTGCCATGGAAGAAATGCTGATATTCTAGGGTGCTGTGATTCGAAAAAGTTTGGGAACCACTGGTTTAGTAGATTAATGATGATTTTTTTATATATATCATTATAACATACCATTATTGCCAACTTCTATAGCATACAAGCAGTTTAATAATAACAATAATTAATAATAATGATTTTATTTACCTCTATTAAAACAACCTTTTATTGAGGTTTTGCAAAATAAAACTCAGTGGAGAATGAAGAGTACAAAAAGAGAAGCAGGTAGAGTAGGGGAGGATACATAAGAGTTATTATCATACATAAACTATATAATTCATATATTTAAAAAATTAAAGCAGCACACAGCATCCCGTCCTACAAGGGTTTTAACAGCATAGACTACCCCAGACATAGAATCCAAGCCTTAAGATGGATAGAGAGCATAGCCATAATAACAGGATGCAGTCATGGTCACAATCCTGACGGCAGATGCCGGCTAGTGATTATTGATAGGCGTCGAAATACCGACGCCTATCATAATCTCGACGCCGGATTCTAGAACGACGTGGGCCTGAACGAGGTAAGTACGGTCTGCGCGTCCTCATAGCTGTGGGGGAGGAGGGTTAGGTTTAGGGCACTCCGAGGGGATTTAGGGTTAGGCACCCCCAGGGAGGGTTAGGCTTAGGCTAGGGGAAGGGGAGGTTAGGGTTAGGCACCCCTGGGGGAAGGTTAGGGCTAAGCACTAAGGTGGGAGGTTAGGCACCACTAAAGGAGGGTTAGGGGGGGAGGGGAGGGTTAGGTAGTTAACTCACCTCCGTCAGGATCTCCACTGTTCGGCCTGTCGGCGTCAGGATTTCGACCACCGGGCTCTCGTCCGGCGGTCATTCATACCGATCCCATAATAACATATGCCCATACTGGCAAGGTCAGTGTGTCCGGACCACCTCCACAAATCTGCGCTGAGCCAGACTATGGGCCAATACAAAAGAGGTTGAGTCCACTATGCAATTTGAGCCAGGGGAGTTGGTGATATAATACATGTAATATGTTCAACTTTGTGGACAAATCAAGAACTCTCAATTATAGCAGAGACTAAATGCATTTTTTTCCAGCGAGGAGCCATCTGGTATTTCAGATCATTTATAATATTCTTGGGTACATCTAAAATATGTCTTATTGCTCTATTTAAGAACTAGCCATAACCCCTTTAGCACTCGCTAAAGGGTTATGATCTCAGGGCCTAATTCAGAGATGGACGCAGATCACACAGCTGTTGCGTCTTTGTACACAGCAGCTGGGCGATAAATAGACGCCTCTTGCCGGCTTCTCTGATCTGCTCCTGCGTCGTACAATGTCAATCATGCTGCAGCATTTGGGGCACTGCAAGCAACATCACAGCCCTGTATCTCGACATGCGGAGTACGGCTTCTGCTCATCTGCAGATCTAAAAGCATCAGAGATGTACATAAACATCAGGTTTCTGTACATCTGTGAAATAGGTCCTCTGTTTTGTATTTAGCAACCAGTGGTAAGCTTAGCTAGCAGAGATAGATAACATAAGCGGTTCTGTCCCCATTGTAAGCAAAAGGCTTCCAGGCTTTGCCGAGCCACGACTGGGTGAAAGTGTATTGCACATGCACAATGGAAGTAGGCAGCCAGCCAGAGCCGTAACAAGACTTTTTAGTGCCCTGTGCCAGAAAGAGCATTGGTGCCCCCCTCATTTTTCAAAGGGACTTAATGCACCCAAAAAAGGGCCATGGCTTCATGGGGAAGGGCCAGGGAAGAGATAGGAGAGGACAGGAGATGCTGGGGATGAAATAAGAGGAAGCTTCAAGCAATGATAATAAATAAATACAAGAATGATAATAAACATAAATTTGACAGGTCCAAACAGCGCTCCCTGACCTGTGGTGCCCTGTGCGATGGCACCGGCCGCACTACCCTAGCTACGGCCCTGCAGCCAGCTATACAAGGATGTCAGCGAGAAGGGGGACCTCGCTGGATACGTAAGTTCTGTTAAATACTGGGGGGCATATTCATTAGCATCACTGTGGTACTAAATTAAATATTCCCCAGTAATAAAGATCATTATTAAGTAACACCCTTTGCAGTGATGTGATAAGGATTCTGGCCTACTTACAAACCTATGTGATTTTAAAAATAAGTTGATGAACCTCGCCCCACATTTGAGTAAGCCTCAGACAGTGCCACAACATGTAGGACAGGGAACCCTCCCTCCATACTTGTCTTCAACAAAGATCAGGAATGTTGGATAATATCATATGCAATTTGCTTGGTCCATGGCATGTACCATCTTCAGTAGACCTGTGCAACATTCTCCTTTACCCACATAGGGTTCTATTTAATAAAGATCCTTATTACTGGAGGCATATTTAGTTTAGTATCACAGTTATACTAATATATATGCAGCAGGAATTTTACATAACTTACCTTTCTGATGAGGTTCCATGGTAGCTCCCCCTCGAGTGTTAAAGGGGTTCGGGCTCATTCTTAAATAGAGCCCATAGATCTTGTTGATGCATATGATAATAAAGATGATCACTCCTCACATCTCATCCATTGTCCGTTCCCCAATCCTTGGGGTCAAAATGGTGAGCACTTAAAAATGTTTAAATAATACTTGAAAATCTTGCAGAGGCTATCTTCCAGTAGAAAAGCATGTGTCCTCAATGGAATTTACTATAAATGAACATCATTTGGAGATATTGATATGTTTGTCAAGTAGTTTAGCTGTAGTTTGCCTTTAAGTTGCCATGTTTTACTCACTTACAGTACACCTACGTATTTAAATTCTCTGAAGGGCTTCATTTATATGAGCAGAGTTTTCCTAACAGTTGTTATGCAGCTGCAGGCACATGTACTGGATCGTTTTTTTATTTGGAAGCAAAAGCATGGAACGAGCCAGATACAAAAATTGCTACATAAATAGTACAATATGTAAATTTGGTAATTCAAAGCAGTTTAGTGAAAATTTCATTTTTGCATTAACAGATATTAATTCCATTACATTTAAAATAAGAAAATATTAACCCCACCAAAGGGTGAGGAAACATTGTTTGTAGACAGGGCATATCTTAAATGGAAAGTATATAAATAGAAATTGACATGAATGTGCAGCAAGTAAAGCAGTCTAGTACAGACTACCAACAAGGTCACATCAGCAGTTATTTATTTCATTTTGAACTTGTAAAGTTGCTCAGAAAAACAGCTACAAAGATTTTGGTTTCAAAATATACATATACAGAAATAGCCATGGTAATCACACATTATGCATCAAAGACCCTGCAATTATTGTTCCTCTGCTCCTAATATCCATTCTTCCTCTCCTACTTATCCCTCTCTTGATGTGAAGTAGCAGCGCAGAATCACTGGTAGGCTGCCGCACGGTGTTATGGTCCTATAGCATATGCATGTAATATGCTTGTATGTACATGTTTTTTTTATCTCACCACCTCTTTCCTCTCCTCCCAATTTTTTCTCTCTCCTTTCTCATATCTGTCTTTGTAAATACTGTAGAACTGTATATTTATTTCATCATTTATTTTGTCAAATCTGGACTGTCCTGCTAACAGCTGGAAGGTATGGAATGTATATCTACCTATAAAGACATTAAAGCATACTTGCCAACTCTTGCAAAAAACATTTCAGGGAGTGTAAAAAAAAATTGCACTGGTCATAGAACAAGCTTGTACAGATGGCCAGTAAGTCTGCTCTTTAGCTCCTGAACTCATTAAGATGAGATGTTTAACCATAGGCATGACTGTGCATTAAGGATCTAACATCTTATATAACTCCCTCTAACTCTCTCTTCCACCATGGAATCAGTCACACTTCCCCTGTAATACAGTATACTTCCATGGGCACAGATCCTCTATAATACAGAAAACATGCCCTGTAATAGAACATACATGTCCTGTAATGGAGCACACATCAGCACAATTTCTTGGTCACAAATCGCATGGAATTTATCCTTGGGCATGTAGCCTTCAGTTTTCTTGTAACACACATCCTCCTTATTCTTCTCTTCAGTGTTTCCTCAATGGTGGGCCAAGAGTGATGACAGCTTCACCATGTAGTACCCTCCCAGCCAGGTCCGGATTAACGCCCACATGGGCCTGGAGCTTAAAATGTTCAAGGGCCCATACTGAAAAGGGGAAGAGCTGTGATAGGTATTGGGTGGGTGTGGTCAAAGTCACCTTGGTGTGTACACCCCCTACACCAGGGGTTCCCAACCACGGTCCTCAAGTCACAATAACAGTCCAGATTTTAAAGATAGCCATACTTGAGCGCAGGTGTGTTAATTAGTACCTTAGTTATTTTGATTTAACCATCTGTGCTCAATTGTGGATATCACTAAAACCTGGACTGTTAGTGTGCCTTGAGGACCGAGATTGGGAAACACTGCCTTACACTATGAGACACATTGTCTCCCTAGCTACATAGAAATAGAAAAATTGCATATATTTTTTAGGGGGAAAACTAGAAAAACTGTTTTTGGCAAGTTAGGCAGCTGTTAATCATTCTGTCTTGTTGATGTGCCTATTTTTATATGGAAGCCTGGAGTTGTAGCTCCATCTGCCCCATTGTTAATCTGGCCTTGCTTCCAGCCCAACCTCAGGGAGTTTGCTAGATTCTCCAGGGAGGCAGGGCGATCATCCACTATTCAGGGTGTCTCCCTGATATTCGGAGAGAGTACCCATGAGGGATTACAAACTGTTTTTATGACTTAAGAAATCATAAAATATTTTTTTGGTAAAATTATGAAGCAAGGTATAGGGCCAAATGTAATAGGGTGAGAGTTTAGAAAATGTGAGAGTTTAGCAGTAAACTCTCACATTGGTCAAGTTTTATCTTCAAAATGGGAAAATATCTGGATGAGTGTTTAAATCGTTAAGTCTAAAAACATGTGAGTTTGCATGTTCTCGGACTCTATTACATTGGCCGAGTTTAAAAAGTGTGAGAGGTTACTGCTAAACGCTCCCATTTTCTAAACTCTCACCCTATAACATTTGGCCCATAGTCTACAGCCCTAAATTGAGCCTATATGGTTTTTCCAGAGGTCTGTACTGTGCTTCAGAACTCATAGCTCCTCTTGTGTTATACTAGTAATTTATACTTGGTTTTATTTAGTAGCTGCTCTGTTGTTTCCTGACCCTTAAAAATCATTGTAAAAGCTACTTTCTGTAAACAGCTTGCAATACACTTTGGTGTTTATTATTTCAAAGTGTTCCTATGAAAAATGTTATTTATGAAAATGTTGGAAGATTCTTTCTTCTGTTCTGTTTGCTGATAACTTCTAATCTGGAATTGAAACTATGAACATTCCGTAACAGCTTAAGGTGAAAGTGGTTCATTCTCTGTGGAATATGATAAGAAATGAATTTGGCACTCAAAGATCACAGACAATATTTCAACAGCATGGGAGGGAATGGCAGTAAACTGTCTAATCTGTTATAGCAATAAATAACCCAGTGTGTCAATGGAATATTATGAACTGCCTAAAATATGCACCCTTATTTAGTCTTTTAGAATATGTTATAGCAAGCAATACGGAGAGATCCTAAACTGATCAGATCCTTGATAACTGTATGAAAATGTTTCTTACATTCCCCTATGACTTCTGCTGAATGTCACTTTACTTTTTGTTACCCTTGGATGTGACAAAACACAGAGCAGAGCTGTGATATGTTGTATCCATGGGCAAAAAAATTAAACATATCTGTCTTCTTTAGTGCAGCTTTTACTTTGCATTCTGTGCCACCCTACTACTTCCAAGATATCTGAAAAGTATCCACCTCACTTCGGGGGACACTTACCACTGGAGCAATTCATCATTGCTCCAGTGTGGGGACAGTTGCTCCAAAAAGCAACTGTCCCCGCAATTAGTAGCATTGCTACAGAAGTTACTTAACTCAGGTCATGCATGCGCAAAGCTGCCGAGGAGTCAGTGAGGAGACAGCGGAGGTATGCGCTTGGATCCCTCGTCACATCCCCAGAACTCCTTCCCATAGGAAGGAGCGGGACTAAGAGAGCAAGAACCATCTGAACTTTAAGTTTTCAGAGTTTGCTGAATATCAGGTGATCCTATCGGATCCCTCGTCATGAATTGCCCGTAAACTTAAAAACGCAGAAGCTAGCATTTCCACATGGTTAATGGGCCATTTTAGTTATGATTAATAGGCCCCTAAAGGCTTGATTCAGAGTCACACATTGACTCCTTGGGATCAGAAATTCATGCGAACATCCGCCTATATTGCAACTATGCATCAACACTGCACCAGCCATCTGATTGTGAGAGCAGCCGTCATGACTATTATCTGCATTGACACCAGCCCTATCCTTAATGCAAGAGAACTTGTCAAGTTCGATGGATCTTTGTTCACACTTAAAAATACTTCTACACCCTACACTGGACACCTTTCCTACATGGGAGCTCCCCATTACTGTTTCATTGCCACACGTATTGCAAGTGAGATTCGACCCAGATCCACATGACTTAATGGCATGTAATTACTGTAAATTGTTTATGTAGTCCGCCATGGCTGGATTAAGGCTTATGGTGGCCCTGGTGCAACTAAGTTATGAAGGCCCCCTCCATTAAAATTGACACCCTGCCGCCACTCTGCCTCTTAGCTTGCCACACAGTGCCCCCCCCCAATATGCACCACAGTGCCTCACTGTATGGTATATAGTGCTTCCCCCCCTGTGGTCCTGTGTTCTAATCTCCCATGGCTGGCTCCTCTTACGGCTCACAGACTGGCAGCCAGTAGAAGGTGGCCGTGGCAAGCCAATTGCGGCTCGCCGCATCATGGCCATCTGTGGCGGGGCGCCCATGGCATCTGTTGTCAGATGCCAATAGGTGGAAGAGTCAGTTCGGCGGTGGTGGGCAGAAGATGAAGATGTTGCACGAAGAGTTCTGGCAGCCGCAGAAGATGCCAGAACATGCGGCGCTCAAGTCAGAAGAGCTCCGGCGGCGCTGGCTAGGATGGGCCATCAGCAGAAGAATACAGCCTCTTCCACTGGCAGGTAGACCCTCTATGAGTGAGGCTTTCCCACCATTAATCCCTCCCTAGACAACCAAGTTGCTGGGCACTAGGCCCGTGGGGGTAATCAGGCCTTAGGCCTGTGGTACTGATATGCAGGTGGGTGCCGTTTATTCCAGCTTGCCCCCGACACCAAACTTTCTAGTTATGCCCCTGCCCATTACGCTCCTTCAGTAGCAAGTGGAGGTGCACATTGACTTGGATGCAAATAACACTGCATTTCTGGCAAATGATCAGTGCACAAGGCACATGTTCAACACTGCATCAGCAACTAATTGAGGTGTAGTCCATTGAAAGGTATATTAAGAAAAACGATCACAACAGGATGCCTAGAGCATTGTTATCCATTTCCATGAAAATACATTCAGTTCTTCATATAAACTCAAAATATATTTTACTAAGATTGAATAAATGCTAATGCATTACAGATAGTTCTTCTCATATCTGTGTGGGCAGAACAGTGGTGTAACAGCATTATTGCCTCACAGCATTAGGGTCATGAGTTCAATTCCTGCTTAAGACCCACTTGTGTGTAATCACATTCAATGTATACATTGGACCATTGCATTATATTTGGGTCTATATTATAGCTGCAATGGTGGAAGCCCTTTTAACAAAAAAAAGTCATAAGAATCTAATTTAACTGACAGTATTGTGTCCACGGCTTAGTAGATCCAGCCCTACAGTGTTCATTGTGTAAGCTACAGTAGAAAAAATACACATAAATAGAGGGAATGTTGCCCTATCACTGTGAATCACACTAGTGACCAGCTACACTCTAACGTTTGGCTGTTATAAGCAAGAGCTCTACTTTGCATACACTATCTGACAATGCTGTGAATGGTTGGCATAAACTTTATCCTAATTTGGAGTTAAAGAATTTCTTTCCATATTAATTCAGATCCAGTTCTTATTTGAATGTTTGGTTAATATGACATTTACAATCAGACCTTTAAATCTATTACTGTACAAGACCTTTGTTGTATTTTAGTTTACAAAGGAGTGAGCTGAAAGACTAAAACATAATGGGAACTGATGAATACAAGTACATATAACTTCACTACCACTTAATAAATGATATTTAAGATACATTTAATATATTTAATATTTAAGCGATGTTTAAGTAACCTGACAGTTCTCCCATGCTCCATCTTCATGCCAGATCTGCAAGTGGTAAGTATCATGGAATGGGAGAGTTACTGTATTGCACAATACTGAGCTGTGACTGTGGGAAGGGTTATACTAATGTCCGGTAGAAGAGTAAATGAACTACCATCAGATGGGCTCACAGTATAATGAGAGGGAAATATTTGATACCTAATTAGTCTTTCCTTTTGATGGAACCTTTAAGGTTGTTATGGATTTGTGGGCTACTGGTTGTTGCAAGTGATACCACTTACTTCATATGGTTTACTTTCACTAAACAATACTGTCTATAAAAAACTGAATTATGAATTCTTCCATTTACATACACACGGGCCGGGATGTACTATCCTCAAAAATGCTGTCTAACTTCCGAAAAGGCAGATTTCTGATATTTGACTGCATTCCCCATATGCACCATGCTGGCCGACAGCCGCGCACGTGCAGAAGGACTCCTGGGCTATAAACTCGAAGTCCTTACACTGCACAGGACAGCTCTTGCCGTAGTAGCTGTCCTTTGTTCAAATCTTCATGAATATATGCTATGCATGGAATCAGTGGAGGGATGCATTGCATTCAAAATGTGATGTGTGATGCATCCCACCTAAGGAGTCTTAGGTACACAACTAGAATAAAGAGGTTGCAAACAAGACACAAATTCAACCAGTTCAACATTTTTCTAAAATATTTGTAATTCCAGAAGATATGACACCAAAGGTGTGAGCTGGGGATTGCCCCTTTAGCTTGGTGGCAGAAGAGGCGGGGTTGTGGTTAGATCATGAATATTTGGCTGTTAACTACAGCAGATTGGGGATGCCCAGGCTAAAGATGGCCATGCACACTGCCATTTCAAACTTTCAGACACACATGGCTAGATACTGTATACTAGATGTGTGTATGGCCTCTTTAACTTCTTTCATTGTGGCTGAATTTTTAGCACATTAGTTGTAAAAGTCAAATTCTGTCTTTTGCTAATAATCTGTCATTTTGTTCCTGCTGAGTGATTTATGTTATTTCTGAAGACAGAACAATTTGAAAGGATAGACATAGCCCTGTCATCTTTTATTTGTGATTAAAATGAGATAATGAGACTACAAAGCCCTTCCTTGCACATACATAAACAGAATAGGGTGGAAATCTCTGGTTACTACAGTCATTGCATGTGATTTTGTTTCATGATCAGCCAGCAATTGTCCTGAATAAAAGAAAAAAAAAAACAATGAGTTACTGTTATAATGAATTAGTTATAATCTAGTTATTGTTATACAAATTCAGACAATACTATCATGGCTAATTGCCATCATTTAGTCTGTATAGTGGCATTGCATATTGTGGAGTTGGATGGCAGAAGCCGGTAAGATTATAACATAACTAAAGTATGGCCATGACTATGACAAAGTGCTACTACATCAGGAAGCTTTAGTCATTTCGGAGCTACTGTTTGAGGTTGTGATTGCACATGGGTAAGAATATCTGCTGCCTAGATTGTGCTAATATGGAATTCCTGTTCACTCTCCGTAATGTAGTCTTTCTACTGATAATCCTTCTCAACTAGATTTCAGAGAGTACATGCATGCACACTGAATAATGGTCAGCAATAGGGGAAGTATACAGATGAAAAAAGTTTTATTCAAATAAACTACTTAACAAGGCACATGGCATCATGGGAAAAATGCGCTGTGTCATACCATATTATGTCCACCCATTCACATGTGAAGCAAGCATCAGTAAATGTTGTGCTCTATGCATAATGTCAAGAGCAACAACTTATATTGTTTCTTTGAATCAAACTCTTTATCTTTGGGATTGATAACAAAAATTTTGTGGGCCAATTCATCAATAAAATTTTGCAGTGGGAAGTCCTCCTGTAGAAAACAAACATGGATTAAGTATGTAATATTGTTTGAGAACGTATATAAACAGAATATGAATATTTTGGGAAATAGAAAAGTTGGAATTCTCTTGTCAATGTATCCTGTCCTTCAGGGGTGAATTGTTCATATGCAAATTTGTTGCCTCTATATTTATAATCACTTATTACACATGATTTGAATGGTTTTAAGAGTATTTTTGCAAATGGTTTTTGGGTTGTTGTGAATTTGTGATTCCTGCATGCTCTCCATTCAAATCAACCATTCTCAACATCTAAACTAATATCAAAAAATCTGAATAATTTTACTAAATATTCTGCACATACATTTGTGGCGAATGGATAATTTGGCAATTCCCACATCAGTAAATAAGTATTATTATTTTTTAATTGACTTCCTATATTCCATTACCTGGATATTAAAATGTACATGACATTTGGAGGGCTCAGAATATCTGAATGATATTAAGATTTTTTAATAAATTGAAAAATACTAAACTTTCATACTATTAAAACATCAGTTGCAATTCCGAGAAATAATTTATGTAAGAATTCCTTTGATGTTATTCCCAGGAAATGACAGTTCCTTCACCCAATATAGCAGCTTGTTTTATACTGTTCAGTTTCTCTATCAAACTTAAATAATTTGTCTAAGGTCCCTTGCATTGCTGATGGGCAAAATGTGGCATCTCATTCTGATTACATTTGAGTTACTACCTATGCTGATTGAGGTGAGGCCCTTAGACCATCTTCGTTAACTAACTGAAAGATACTCATTTCTGTAATTCATCATGAAAAATATTATCAAACTAAGGATTTGATGGAATGAAAATATATGTAAATTCTGGAGCAGTCTATCTGAGATGTAGCTTTAAAATTGGATAGAAAGTCATTTACAGGAGAAAGTAGTTCCCACGTGTAAAACTGGCTTATTTGCAATTCTATTTTCTATATAGATTTACTTATTTAATATCAGATGAGGCTAACTTTTGTCGATTATTATGGTAATACAATTTTAATGATTTCCTGCTGTATAATATTGGTATGCAGTTCCATAACCTTTGAAATAGTTATCACTTGAGAAACAAATGTGCATTTGTATGAACACAATATGAATAATATCTGGACATCACTGTTGCATATTATATTTACTTGTCTATCAAGATAAAATTAATTATAATTTCCCAATAACAAAACAAGATTTGGTTTAAATTTATCGTAACTTAGCCTTAAGAATAGGATGTCTCCTAAAGCAGTATTTTACATCCACAAGTCTTCATGAAAAATGCTTGATGTGGGGACTTATAATATCCTACTGTTTTTTGTAAAATGTTAACATTTTATTCCCAACAAATTTCTTAAACAAAAAATACATTTACAGTTAACTAAGAATATATGCATGTTATCAAGTGTCTGATGTGTTGCTTTAGTTTTAGTGCAGATGTTTATGTGCGAGACTTCATTACTGTAGCAATGTTCATTTGTCTATTGAGTTTATTCTTAGGCTGACGTTTTCTCCCATATGTCTGTTGACATAAACCAAGTTAGAAGGTGTAAAATGGGATTTTGTGCTTCTGTTTATGCTATAGTGGATGTATCAGTGAAATCTGTATCTAATTCTATTTATTTCCTTTATTCAGATTGATTTTGAAGATGTGATCGCTGAACCTGAGGGGACGCATAGCTTTGATGGGATTTGGAAGGCGAGCTTCACTACATTCACTGTGACTAAGTACTGGTTCTACCGCTTGCTGTCTGCAATATTCGGCATACCGTTGTCACTTATCTGGGGCATTTACTTTGCCATCCTGTCCTTCCTGCATATCTGGGCTGTAGTTCCATGCATAAAAAGCTACTTGATTGAAATTCAATGCATCAGCAGAGTCTACTCCATCTGCATCCACACATTCTGTGACCCCCTCTTTGAAGCTATTGGCAAAGTGTTCAGCTTTGTTCGAATTACCGTACGCAAAGAAGTATAACTGAAACTCTATAGGAGCAGAGAGTATCAATTTATGTTAAAGTTTTAAGCAGCAGCAACATTTTATGAGCACTGAAATAAGATCAAAGTCACTAGAGTATGTATTCTGGGGCAAAATATTTATCCCTTTAGAATATTTTTATTTTAAGAAGTGTTTCTTTTGTAAGGAAAACAATATGTTACTGTTACCAGCCATACATGTCGTTTTGTTGGCTCAGAGTTGGAATACTGTATTTTTATTTCATTATACACATATTGCAATTATAATAGTGCCCAAAAAATGGAGAATTATTAATTTAATAATCTACTGATGATGAATTTATTGCTGGGTGAAAAGGTTTAAACTGTTGCAGTCTAGATGGGCAACATACCTTGGCAGGTTATGTGCTAACTGCTGTAGTTTTTGCAGACTGCAAAAAAAGTAATTGTATAAAATGTAAATACATTTATTTTGTTATCCAAAACAGTTTAATAGGAAGAGCCCATCCTTTCTAATGTTGTTGCAGTAACACATAATAATCCTGTTGGCAAATTATTTCAAAATAAACCTTGAGGGGACGCTTTGGTAACTCTAGAGGAGGTAAATCATTGTCCAATAGGGTTTTAGGACTCACAATACAAGAAAATTAATTGGACTGAACCTATATTATTAAAGAAAATCAAAAATACAAAAAAGAAAAGAAAAGAAAAACAAGTGAATTACCCAGCTCCGTTTTACTTTTGTGGAGAAAATAAACACCAGTATTGCCTGCTGATTTTATATACAACTTCCATGCTTTCCAAATCTGAAACAGATTCTAATCATGAAACGGCTCCTCATCTGCTTTTTGTGGCTTTCTGTATAACATGAACAAGGGTCAAATCATTTACAATATTAATAAATCCTGTTGTAAGTCATCTGTAGACTTTATATGCTGTGTGAACAGAATGATTTTGGGTTGTTTATTTCTGCATTTGTTTTAAATAGTGTTTTTGTTAGTTTGAGGTTCTATATGTTTTTAAAATGTATAAACTGACGACACTAAATTCTACAATCTGTCTGTTTTTATGGTGACCGTTTATGACCTGTTGATCATTTCCCCATTGCACTGTGTCTTCACTGAATACATTTGGCCACAGTTAGATTAGAAATATAAACTTCAGTCGCGTCCATCCCTCTCTCCTTTTCTCTCTCTCTCTCTATCTCTGTCTCTCTCTCCATCGTTCTCTCTCTTTCTCTCTCTCCCTCTCCCTCTCTCTTTCATGATAATAGAAGCTGACCCTTTTTTGGACCAGAATAATGGCATGCTGTCAGTTTTGGTCCCAGCTAAAAAAAAATCAAAGTAGGTTAAGCACCACTACTATGCTCTATTCAGATACATTGTACTGGAGTATTCAGTGTGCTGCATGCATTCATTGTCTGTACAGATAATTGTCTGTATTATGCTCTTTTAGCATAATAATTTACTTAGCAGGTAGTGGTACTTCTAAAATAGAATGGATATAATAGAGCTAAATATAAAATAATGTTATTTGCAAAGCCTACATCCTTTGCTCTTGTTACTTTTATATTGTATAATGTTTAGAGATTTCAGTTTTTAAAACCAATTATTAGGCTGCAAATGGTTGCTCCTCAAGACCAGGAGTTTCAACTTCAGTGACATTTATCCATTACATTGCAGACTACTTTAATGAAGTATCTTGTGATACAATTAAGTGGGGCCTATGTACTAACGGACAGGGCTGAGTGAGCACACAGGGTACTCACGCCATTGAGAAAGCATGCCTAATAAGATACAAAAGGACTCAACTTTGCTGTCTATAAGAGTGCCACTGCCAGGAACAAGGACAAAGGGTCTATTACGCAGCGTTCCATATTTTACAATGATCCTACACTAAATGTATATAGATTAGTAATAAAGTAAACACAAGTGTCTTTCTTGTACTATGTGCTTCATGCTGCTTCAGAATTGAGCTCATTTCAAAACTCTGCTGGTGAAAGTGGACTTGTTACCGTGAATTAAAATGTATCATTCATTAGTATATCAATAACTAACAATGAGCCACATGGAAGAGGAATGCTTGGTTTTACCGTTACTTAGCCTATTCACTTATCTCCTAGCTTTCCTTTACTATAGCCTCAACCAGAAGCCAGGGCAGTGCATTCAGGCATTACAGCTGCATAAATAATGGCTGATGGAACATTACCTATAGAGGAAATAGCATGAAGTAGATGTCTACGTAACCCACATTACAGTGCTAGTTTTAATAGAAATTAAAATATTGTCAATAATGGCTTCTGATTTTCCATTGCTTTCAAAGCACACAATTATGTCTGACACATGCATATGGTTTTATTACCGCCTTACATTTTCTCATCTGTAGCCTAGTTAAAGATGTTTTCTGTCTTATTCAGCTTATATACGTCTTCCTGCAACTTTTAGTAAATGCATTGTATTGGGTTCAGTATGATTTACTGCCAGCCGCATGGCTGGTGGTTCAAATCCCGACAGCGGCAGCCCGACATGGGTGAAAATCCCGACTGCACTAAGGTAAGTATAAACTAAACTAACCTCCCACCCTAACCCTCCCTTAAGGATGCCTAAACCTAACCTCCCCCCAGTGCCTAACCCTAATCCCCCCTCTAAGTGCCTAAACCTAACCCCCCCTTCCCCACTGCTTAAACCTAAGTTTCCCGGGGGGGTGCCTAACCCTAACCTCCCCCTGTGGGTGCCTAACCCTAACCTCCCCTTCCCCTTTACCTAACCCTAACCTCCCAGGGGGGTGCCTAACCCTACGTCCCCCCCCAGGAGCCTCCTAACATAACCCTCCCACTCGCGGTTGTCCGCGCACGGCACCCGGCTTACCTTTGATTGGTTAGCTGGGTGTCGGGCTCTCGACGAGAGCTAAAATGACAGGCGTCGGGATTTCAATGCCTGTCATTTAGCCCTTGCCGGGATTAGACAGTCGGGAAGCCGGCGGTCAGGATTTCGTTTGTCGGCTTCCCGACTGCTTCCCATTGTATTACCTTCCTGGCTGCCTTTGTTGACCAAGTTTGCTGCCCCTGCTATAATACAGCAACCATGATCTCTATGTATTCATTGTGTCATATCCACAGACAACATACATTGAGAACAGTGGATATTGATTTAAAGCATACGGCTACTGTCATAGAATGTCAGGGAGACTCCCGATTTTTAGGGAGCAGCTCCCGGATCCCCAGTGAAGAGGGTGGTCCGAAGGCTTAATGATGTGATTCATGAAGAATCGCATTATTATGACCTTGCCTTAATGTGCCATGGCATAAATCCTGGCATTGCACAGCTGGGGGATTCACAGTGCTACTCTCTACGAAGCTTCTACTTGGACTTCCACTTCAGGAATTATAAACTTGGCAAGTATGATTTAAAGATAGTGCAGAAGGAAGCTAGAAAGAGAAGGCATGTATTTAGTGTACATACCCATACACATATAGTAAAACGAAAATGAAAGAGTAAGGGGTCTATTTACTAAGCAGTGTTAGGAGACAGAGTGAAAAGTGATAAGGTGCCAGCCAATCAGCTCTCAACTTCCATCTCTCAGGCTGTGTTTGAAAAATGACAGTTGGGAGCTGATTGGCTGGCACCTTATCACTTTTCACTCTGTCTCCTAACACTGCTTAGTACATAGACCCCTAAATGTTACACAAAGTAGATGTTACTTATATCCCTAGTATGTGTCATGTCATTTTTGTTTCCATGCTCTAAATAATAAGCAGATCTTTGGATACAGTGATCATTTAAGCTGCTCTGTGACAACATAGACCAAGTGGTTTTTTCTAACCCTGGATTTATGTAAAGTGGAAAAATGAGGTCATCTTCTCTGTGCTGTGAGAAGGATGTTACTGCCATACCAATCAAGATGCACGTTATTTTACAGAAAATATGAGTATGGGCATAGATCTCCATAATTATAGTGTACATAAAGATGTTTTCTTTTTGATAAACATTTGTTTAACAGATAATCACCAAAAGTAAGTGTCAGATTAATGATTCTATTGTACTTTAAATGTCTTCTAAGCTTTTTACTTTCAGTATAAAGAATTGCTGATTCAATCAATGTAAAACATACTGATATTGTATAACACCTACCGCATGTAATGTACAAGCTACAGATGTGCACAATAAAAGATTTAACATGTTTCAGAGTGCATTATTTGATAAATATATGGAAACATAGTGTCATTTAGAAATTTTGTTCCACGGGATGTGAGCTGCTCTTCAATAAAGCACAGTGTACACAGATGACTACCTGATGGTCATGTTGTGATTGGTTGATGAATTATGTTAACAAAAGGTTTAGTTTTAATAACCTTCCAAGTGTTAAGTGCGGGACACAAGACAGAGCAAAATCTACATATATGGCAATGCTGCAGAGTTCTTCATCTAATTCACTTTGTTGGAAGGTAAAAGGAGAATTTCTAAAGCTCTGTTAAAATATGCTGTAAAAACTATAACTAACTATAAACACAAAGCATTTTTTTATATTTATACTATCTGAGTTCAAATGTCTCACTTTCACTATGAAAACGATGTCAGAACATGATAACTCACATTGCAGAAAGTAATCTGTGATGTATTTTGGAAGATTATTTTGAAATAATACAAGGATTGCTAGAGAATATCAATGTTATGATAAAAGTAATATCTACATATATATTCTAACACTTATGTTGGATGGTGATAAAGCAGAACTGTCCTTTTGTATATGACCTTTCAATGTATTTGTGTGACTCTCTGCACAGTACTGTACAGTTTAACATCAATGTACTGTAAAAATGAAGTACAGTATTGTACAGGTGTCCAATATCAATAAACGATTGAGGAATCTATTTTTCAAGCAGTGAAAAGTGAACCAGTGAAGAAGTTGCCCATAGCAACTAATCAGCTCCTACCTATTATTTTATAGACTGTACTTGATAAATGCTACTTGAAAGCTGACTGGTTGCAATGGGCAACTTCTCCACCGGTTCTCTTCTCCACACTTGTCACTGCTTGATAAATAGACCCCTGAGGCTCATAGTTTCATCATCATCATCAAAGTATATTTAATAGGCACCACAAGTACTACACTGCCGGACAGTCAAGGAAACAATTAAACAGAATGAAACAGGTAAAACAAAAGAGACAGGAGTACAAGTCTTGTAAGAACAGTTGTGCATCATGATAGAATGTGTGTAAATTCTCAGAGCAGGTATAATCATACAATTGTGAGTATATATAAATCATACAAATCATGTAACGATAATTACATCATTACAGTTAGAGATCACACAATGAATGGGTAATGTGTTACTGGGTAAATGTGGATGGACAGACAAGAGGCTTAAACTTCAGAGGGCTCTGCTCATGAGAGCTTACCATCTTAGGGAGGGGACAGAGTGAAAATGGATGAGTTGGGGCAGATGGGATGAGTAGTAAGAGATGTATCACTTGGAGTGGAGGGAGGCACTGGTGAAGAAGTGGATTCCGAGGGACCACTTGAAGGAATGAGGGTTGGTGGAGACCATATTTGGGTGGTGTAGGGAGTTCAACAGGTGAGGAGAAGTCACGCATATGGAAATGTTAGGTGATTACCAAGGTGGAGGAGTGGTGAAGGTCTAAGGAATATTATTGAGGGTGAGAGGGGATCTATCTTGAGACAAAGTCAGATATGTATGGGCAAGTGAGGAAGCCAGTGAGGGCTTTGAAGCTGAATATGAGGTGCTTGAACTGTATCCAGGCAGAGACGGGTAGCAAATGGAGGGATTTCCAAGGGGTGCAACAGAGGTGAACGCCAAAAGAGAAAGGTCAATCTTGCCACAGTATTTACGATGGATTGTAGAGGGGAGAACCATAGGTAGGGAGGGCCAGATAGCAGGAGGTTGCAGTAATCTATGTGGTTAATAATGTGGATCCTGATTGTAACTAGAAATGTTTATCTTTGTAATATTCTACCTAAAATGAGAACTTTTCTTTACAAGTTTGCTCATTAGGTATCTTGAGTTTAGACAGGCTTAGTAGAATTACAGCATCAGAATGTGAGGTACCTATGGGTCCCAGCAGTGGAGACCAGTGTTGCCGATGAGCTTTCTCCAATCTGCTCCTCTGAGCCTGCACAGGCTGATTGGCACAGGGGCACTGAAAACCTGTTTAGGCCTGTTCTTCGAAAAGCAGATTCTTGAGCATGGATTCACTTCTAATTTTTACAGTGGGGCCTTGCAGTGCAATACTATGCCCAATTCTATGTGGCACAAGTAAAGGTGTCCATCCACTAGCCGATTACATGGTATGATTGCACGATTACGACATTGTAATCGTGTAATCACTCAGTAATCAGCTGCAAATCGTGCACCAAATGTCGGAAGCGACCAGCGATGTGCTCTCCCGCTGGTCGTTTCCAACATCGATCATCAGCCGAACATGCAGTCCAATCTACCGATAACAACAGATTGGCCATGTTCGGGGACGATTGATGTGCCTACAATGAATGATCAATCGTGCAGTGTAGGCACTGCACCCCCTAGGGGAACGACAGTACAATTACGATGTCATAATCATACCATCTTTCCCTGATCTGCTAGTGGATGGGCACTATAAGAAAGGTAAGGATGAGCAGTGTAGACAGGTCAGGCAATCTATAAAATTGCAAAAATGTAATTGGAAGAAAACTTTTTTTTTTCAATTCATATTCAATACTTTAGTACTACTCTTAGTTAAACATATACAGATGAACATACTACATGTACAGTATTTATGTATATATTTCATATCACAAATACATTTAAATATATGTGCACCATTCATCTACTCTTTGTGGTCTTTATCCTAATGTTTTCAGTTTGCCAGCACAGCACTACACAGAGTTATTGTTCAGGAAAATTCTTTAGTTGCAAAGATTTAAATACAAATTTGCCAAAAAGAGCCTATTAAAATGTTCCCTGGTTTTGTAAGAAATAAGTAGAGCAGATTGAGACCAGATTCCACAAGTTTATAAGTAAAGGTCCAAATTCAAACAAAACACACAATAGTTTTGTAGCTGAGACTTGGCTTTGTTACTGAAGAGCTTAAGAAGTCTCTAATCATATAGGGTAATGTTACCCTAAGGAGTAAAGGAGTCTCTTAAGCAGTGTCCATGACAGGAAAATTCAAGACGTTTAACTTGGAACAGGGTGTAGCTACAATAAAAGTGAAGCTATAAATATACTCATAAAATGTAGACAACACACTGACAATATGAACCAGGTTATACACAATTAGAAGAAATTACATTGAACATTATAATTGTATTTATTTAAAAAGGAAAATATAACATGTTTTATATGGTTTATTTCCAAGTTACTGTTGCAAATTGTTTTAGCAACACCAGTAGATATGGGTGTTGTATACAAGGTTGACATTCATAATGTCAACATAGTCGAAATATTGACATGTGGCCATGTAGACTTTCTTCTTGTGGACACTGCTGAAATGTTGACATGATAGAAAGTTGATATACCAGCATTCACTTACCTGCCCCCAACAGTAGCGGAATCTTCAAAGATGTCTTCCAGGACCTGTAGCTCACGTGTGGAGTAGTTGTGGCACAGACATCTAACTGAGAGGTGACACGTGTAAATAAAGGGACACCTTCATATACTTCCCAATATAATGATGTGAGTTCACTATACGTATCAGTCGGTCTCAGCCAGTGGTCCAGTATATGAAAAACATAACAATGATCCCAATCATAGTGTAGTATTTAACACTGCGTCAGGCACACCTCTGGGACTCCCAGGTTCGGGCGCAGTGCGCCTGACAGGCGCCTGTTATAAAATCGTCATTAGCACCTAATTAACTTAACTCTTAAAGTGATCAGTGACCTTCATTAGGATGTCCAAAGAGAGAATATATGGAAATCTGATTCACAAAACCACATTTATTAACCTTAAAGGAAGTAAAACAAAAAATGCTAAGTTTTAAGACGTGCAGTGTGCCTAAGAGGCCACCCTGAACAAACCCACATATTTCCGAAAAAATACCCACAACCTTTGTAATTTTCATTCATAAAATGAGCAAAATACACAAAATTGTGAGAAAATAAAAAGCAATACGTACCTTCAAAAGTCGGACGAGTCTCAGAGGCCAGGAGGGTCACTACTGCACTTCACGCAGGTGGCAGGAAAGCAGACTAGGGGGTTTCAAACAGCACCTAGAGATAGGAAGGTACTAGGTGGGTCAGGCCCCTGTGCCCCCTTGCGGCGGAGAGGTGAGCAAGAACAGCTTTGTGGCGCCTGTCAGGCCAGCTGCGCCTGACGCAGGGTTAAAACGGCAGATTTTATTATTACATCAATAAAAATAAAAAAAATCGAATAGAAATTAAAGGTGTAATGTATATCGATCTAAATACATATATAGTCAATATATTCAAGAATAATGCACTGGTACAGATTTCTCATGTAACTACATAAGTAACGTTATGTAGGCATCAAGGAGCCTCCAGGCTCTAATCTTAAGTGTGAATTGGGGAATTACCGGCAGTCCCTTTTGTAAGGGTACGTAGATGTAAAGGTGGAGGTTTCCGGACACCTCTCCTTCTGATCTTCCAGTATCCTCCCTCTTTTTCAGTGATCCTGTCACAGTGCGCCAACGCGTTTTGGGAGTATGTCTCCCTTCCTCAAGGCAATGCCTGTCTACATACCTTCAAGCCTGTGTTCAGTGCAGCTCTCCTCCTCCTGTCCCAGTCCAGTACAAGTTGCTTCTTCACTGCTGCTGTGAGGTTGCCTCATCCACTCTGCAGCATCTATTTTACCAGCACTAACTCTGCACCTCTTCAGCCTGTGTTCAAGCTCCGGCCCTAGTGCAGACAAAGTTACTGTTCTCTTCCAGTCTCATTCCGGTTCAATCTCTGGTTCCAGTCTGGATCAAGTTACTTTTCTCCTCTGGTTCCATTCTGGTCCAAGCCATTGTTCAACTCTGGTCCCATTCCGGTTCAAGTTCCGGTTCCAGTCTGGATCAGTCTGTATATCTGTTGCCTGTTTCTTATATTCTGGACCCAGTCTGGTTCAGCATGTTTGCTACATTCTTGCCTGTGCCCTGTATCCTGTTACCATAGAGAAGGTGATGTTTGCCAGCGTTTGCCATAGTTGGTGTGGTTCCCCTATATGAATTTTGTACTGCGCTGCAGCCCCACCTCTGGAGCCACCACTGGAGACTATTATAGTGTTTCAAGTGCCAAATCTTCTGTCTAAAGTTATCCTGACTTCAAGCAAAACTTCTGATATCAGCTTACCTGCTCATTGCAGGTTCAAGTGGATTATTGCTGTTTTCACTTAAGACTATATTGCTGCTCAGTCAGACTACTGCCCATCTCAGCTTCGCAGCTCCTACCTGTCTCCAAGACAGGTATGCTCTCCATACCATCTGTACTACCATCGATGTAGGAAGTTGTTCTAAGGGTCCTCTCCATGAGTGTTGGGTGTTCATCCTGAGTTTCTGCTGGAGTGGTCACTCTGGGCACTGGGGACTGGGTACTGTATCTATATCCTTCTTTGAGGGTGTAGGCTCCAGGCACCCAAATCTGGTAGTTGGTTTGTACTATCTTCAATGGATTCCAGGTGGGGTATTGATCAGTTGCATTACTCACCGCTCTACTTTCTGAGTTCTTAATACTGGTTCCAGCTACTATCTATCTGTGTTCAGGGTTAGGGGCTGAGTTCCCTTCAGTTGGTTCCAGGGACAAACTGAGAGCTTTACAGAGACCTCAGAAGGCACTAGGTGACATACCACATGGGTTCTCTCCAGGAGCATATCTATAAAGGGTGCAGGGTGTGTGATGCACACGGGTATACAGTGGGTATCGGAAGTGCACATACCCAAGGATCATGAATAAATAGATATGCTACCCACATTAATTTTTGCGGCCACAATTATGCGGCCAATTGAATATGCCCCTATGTGTGTGTCTTTTCTTGGAATAATTTTCCCATGTTCCTGTATGTGGATCTGTGAATGCCCTGGAGGTGGTTTTATCATGTAGCAGAGTAAAGTGACATATGTTTGTTTAAGTCGGAGATGTATATGGTGTCCGAAAATTGCCATACAACAATTTGCCTAATGCCCAAAAGTCACACAGCCTATTTAGGATATCCACCATACTAATAACATACCCTGGCATTCTTTCTTTTATGAGTATACCCAGGGCCGTAGCTAGGGTAGTGCGGCCGGTGCCATCGCACAGGGCACCACAGGTCAGGGGGCGCTGTTTGAGCCTGTCAAATTTCTGTTTATTATCATTCTTGCTTGTAGCTTCCTCTTTTTTCATCCCCAGCATCTCCTGGCCTCTTCTATCTCTTCCCTGGTTCTTCCCCATGAAGCCATTCCTCTTTTTTGGGAGCATTATGTCCCTTTGAAAAATGAGGAGGGCGCCAATGCTCTTTCTGGCACAGGGCACCAAAAAGTCTAGTTACAGCTCTGAGTATACCTATTGGTAAATGTGGCTACCTCACTCTGTAGGTTTATGTTCCCAAAATACAAAATGGGAAAGGAAGACTCTCAACTTCGATGTTTCATTTTATTGGTGTAATATTTATTACATGACTTTACTTATTTAAAAGCATAAATTTATGAAAATCATTATGTTTTCCCTTTAAGGTATTACATATGAACATGAATAAAACAAAAGCATTTGTGCATATTGAGTGACTTGATCTGCATAATAAGTACATTTTACAAAGTTAATTGGAAAAAACAGGGCTGCATTTAATGCATAACACAGCAAATACGATTATTCTTTTTCATTAAACCCTCGCTCACATAGTACACAACTTAAACCAGTCAATCAGTGTAAACTTGTTTAAACACTGATGATTGCTTTCTGTGGGTGTAGCTTGCTAGTTGCAGAGGCACAAAATAAATAACACTAGTGAGATGAAAGACTGTCATAAAGGATGGAGATGAAATCATAATAACATTTACTCCTCTGGAGAACTGATGAAGTATTTTTAGTATTATCAGAGATAAGATTGATCAAATGTATTTTATGTTGGTGAAATTTGTAATGCTTTATGCAATAGTCAAATGCAAGTAGGTCCAATAACTGCAAAATGCTCACTATATTCCCAAGTTCTCACAGGAGTAACAGAGTTATGATAAATTATTAATTATTAAAATATTTTACTAATGTTTGTACTTTGTTTTCAGTAATATAAAACAGTTAATTAATAATAAAGCATCACTGTACCTGTTATTCTATCACTACCGATTCAGAACTAGCAGTAAGTCATTTTGGGCCCAATGCTGGCCATACACGCTACAATTATCGGGGCGATCCGCCTGATATCGGCGGATCGCCCCGATAATTGTAGCGTGTGTGCGGGCGACCGAGGGTTAAATATTGCTCGGTCGCGCATGCAGGATTGTCCAGCATGCCCGTCCGATGCGATATTTACCCGGTAACTGTCGGCCGCATCGGACAGTGTATGCCCAGCGCGGCCGACAGACAGACATTTCCTGTGTTCCTTCCTACGGAAAGAACAGGGAAATGTCTCCTCCCACGGGGGCAGAGCGCGGATGTCGGGCTATACACTGTGTGATTTCTCTCACAGTGTATGCCGGCGACATCTGCGGCTGGCAGCCGGCCATAAAAAATGTCTGTCGGTCTGACAGACATTTTATCTGGCTGTGTATGCCCAGCATAAGTCAGAGATTTACGTCAATTTGTTATTTAAGTAAATCTCTAATGTTTGTACATCTGCGCATGTGCAGGAGCCACACTGCGCATGTGCAGGAGCCACACTGGGCATGTGCAGATCTGTTTCTGCGACATCGGTCACAGTACCCCAAACCTACAGCATGATTGACATGTTGCTGGCATTTGGGGGGCGGCGATGGGGAGCGTTACAGAAAACAGGGGCATGTCGGCTCCATTCTGTGTGTGCCGAAGTCAGTGGCTGCGTCCTTTGACGCAGCTTCACTGGACCTGGCACCATGATTTTGCCGGGCAAACTGAGTAACCTGATGGTTACTCAGATGTCTGATGTTTACGCAGTTGAATGAATGCTTCGTCCTTGGATGCAGCATCGGATCAGAGAAGTCGCCAGTCAGGGTCTTTTTACTGAAGACGCCTCCTGCAGCTTTTGCATAATTTACCTCAGCCACAGTGGATGTGCTGTAGTGTTCATCTCTGATCAGGTCCTTTATTGTATTATTACTTACACTGGTAAAACTATACAAAGAGGACTATTTATTAACCTGATGGTAACAAATCTATGCCAAGTCCAAAGTAATCAGTGCTATAGCTAAAGCATCATTACAAAATAAATGTCCAACCCCCTTTCATTTATCTCACCCTAAACAATTGTTTTCATAGCACTTACTGGCTGAAACTTCTATAGCTATAAGGAAAAGGGCAGAAACAAGAAAACCTGCCCTGTACTGCACCTAGAAGTTATTATTGGGAACGCAGAGCCCATGGCACAGCAGTGGCTGCTACCACTGTTACCCTTCTTACTACACCATGTTGCGGAAATATCACAGGGTGGAAATTGGTGATCACAATTTGCTCTCTTATAAAAGCACACATTAACATACATTGCACATTATAATGAGTACATAACCTACTTGACTTCACAAGATAACTTTAGATCATAGAGACAGTGCATAGTGGGCCTGATTTTGAGTTGGATGAATCTCTGTGCCCGGACGAACATGGTGAGATTTGCATACTGCGCATATGCAGATGCAAATTTACACATTTTTGCCTCTTTCCATCCTATACTGAGTTGGACAGAACTTGGCCGGATCTGTCTTTCAGTGAAATAGAATGTTTTGGAGCAGGAAATGGGCAATGATAATGCGATTGCATGTACCTGCCCTGACTTGTATCATAGGCGTGTCGCTTTACCTCCATGCAATTCCGAGTCGCTGTATAAACTCGCCGCACCTGGTGCAAGTGCCAATATTAATGATGGAATTAATCCTGCTGAGACTCCTATGAAATTACATATGCTACCAAAATCTCAGCAATCTGATCAACCCAGACAAAGTGTAGGATCCATTAGATCTGTCCTCTGATGGGAAGTGCAAAAACACCTACAAAACTAAAATGTTTCTTATGTAGTATGGTGCATGAAGGTTCTTTTTTTATCCAAAAATGGGAACATTATATTAGTTATTATTGGTATCAAAATTTGTTTTATTCCTTGGATAAAAAATAAATACATTTATTGGCAGAACCTAGACGTCAGCGGTGGTCAGTGGACACGATGAATAGCTTAATCAGGGATTGGTTTATTAACCAGGTAGAACGCAGGATGCTAGCCAACATAGGGTTAATGCAGCAGGTATACAATGCAGGAACATACAGTATAACAGCCATGAGTGGGTTAATGCGATATCTGGAGCACACGCCTGCACAGTGGTGGCAATTGAATGTACTGTATACTGTAGTGTGTCTATGGCACAGCCTCTCTCAGGGACACATCCTAGTCTTACTGCTACTGCGCATGAGTAGTACAGGTTGAGTCTCCCATATCCAAAATGCTTGGGACCAGGGGTATTTTGGATAACGGAATATTCCGTATTTTGGAATATTTGTATATCATAATGAAATATCTTGAGAATAGGACCCAAATATACACTCAGAATGCATTTATGTGTTATATACACCTTATACACACAGCCTGCAGGTAATTTTATACAATATTGTCAATTTTGTGGCTCAAACAAAGTTTGTGTACATAAATGAAATTCATTTGTGTTTCATATATACACCTTATACATACAGCCTGAAGGTAATTTTTTACAATATTTTCAATAATTTGTGCCTTAGACAAAGCTTGTATACATTGAACCATCAAAAATCAAAGGTTTCATTGTCTGAGTCTTGCCAAAATTATTCCGTATTTCGGAATATTTGGATATGGGAGACTCAACCTGTAGTGCATTAGATCAGAGGTCACGCACATGATGTAAGCACACCTCTGTTGCTCTGGAGACCTTGCAGCAGCAATTTCGAAGAGACAGCGCAGAGTTCTCTCCTCAACATTTTGTAACAGAACACACTGTGGGGTCTATTCACTACGCTTGGAGAGAGATAAAATGGAGAAAGATAAGTCTCAGCCAATCAGCTCCTAACTGTCAGTTTACAGGCTGTGTTTTTAAAAATGACCTTTAGGAGCTGATTGGCTGGGATTTATCTTTCTCCATTTTTCTCTCTCTAAGGTCCCAGCCAATCAGCTCCCAACTGTCATCTCACAGGCTGTGTTTGAAAAATAACAGCTGGGAGCCGATTGGCTGGCACCATATCACTTTCTTATCACTTTTCACTCTGTCTCCTAACACTGCTTAGTAAATAGACCCCTAAGTGAATAGACCTCATTGTCAGATAATAAACATGACAATGAGGACACAGAGGTGTTTTATAAATTTAGAAGTCATGTATGCAAATGTACAGCCTAGACCCTCCGACATATGCCCTCATAACTCTCTCCTTTTCACATATACCATCATTGTTATGAGTCCACCAAGCTTCTTCACTCCAGTTAGTCCATACCTGTGAGTGACGAAGTCTAGTGTAACAGGGCTCTGGTTTTAATCACAGCAGTTCCCAGCTCTCCGAATGTGAGTGCCGACAACTCCTGTTGATCTTGATATCACCAGCATTCTGCACCGCACTCTGGGCCTGATTCAGAGCCGGACGCTCTGACCAGAGCGCTCGCTCTGAATCAGGGCTCTCCTACATGAAAATGGAGCGGCCTTATGGACGCTCGCATAGCTGTGGGTTACCACCCACAGCTATAGCGAGCGTCCATGATGATGGTCGCAATGGTCAAGACCATCACGACCATCGGGCTTGCAACGGAGACCCTGCGGTAGAGTCTCCCTGCCGCAAGCCCTGGAGTGATTTTGGCTCTATCAGAGCCAAAATCACTCCGACTGACATCACTAGTGATGTCAGTGGGGCCGGCTTCAGACGGTAGGCGTTCCCAAGGGGGGGCACTACCAGGGGGGGATTACTACTGGGGGCACTACAAGGGGGGGCTACTACTACTGGGGGCACTACAAGGGGGGGACTACTACTAGGGGCACTACAAGGGGAGGGGACTACTACTAGGGGCACTACATAGGGGGGAGGGGACTACTACTAGGGGCACTACATAGGGGGAGGGGACTACCACTGGGGGCACTGCATTGAGGGACCACTGCTGGGGGCTCTATATAAAGGGCAATACTGGGGGTACTGCATAGGGGGGAGACTACAACTGGGGCCACTATTTAAGGGGCATTGCATAAGGGTTACCACTATTGGGGGCACTGCATGGGGGTGGACTGCTACTGGGGACACTATATAAGGGGCACTGCATAGGGGGTACCACTATTGGGGGCACTATATAAGGGGCTTACTACTGGGGCACAAGGGGCACTGCATAGGGGGGGATCACTACTGGGGGCACTACTGGAGGCCTGCATAAGGGTGTTCTCTTCTGTGGCACATGGGGGCACTGCATATGGGCACTACGACAGGGGGCTGCCCCATATCTTTATTTTTACCTTACATTAATCCCATATGGACCCGCCTCCTCCCTGAAACATTTGAGGGGGGGGTGCCGTAGCACGCACGTTCTTCGGGCACCCTGGCTACACACTACTCCTCTGCCAGGGCCGCCTGCATGCATTTGCCCCCAGGCTAAAAGTTGCCAGCCAGCCCCTAGGCAACATCGACCCGCTTGCGAGCGTCGTGAGCGGGTCTGAATGACCCCCTCTGCACAGTCTGCCTGTATCATGGAGCAGCAACATAATGCAGTGCATCACTCTGACTCTGCACCTACCAGACTTCACAGCAGACTTGCTGGTAGGGTGGGCTGGCAGAGCAGTGTGATGCAGAGCATAATAATTCCCCACTGTCTAAGCAGTCAGGCAGAGCTTAGGGCGCAAATCATCCTTGTCAGAGTTACGTGTGTTATATAAATTTTCACCTTTGGGTGGTACATACGGCCTCTTACAAACTTTTGCACCGTGCTAGCTGACTGGCTAAGCTAAGCGACAACAGTGGGCGTCACAAACATCTGGCAGTTCAGCTTCCAAAATGGTGCATCTAGGAAACAGAGGCCCTCATTCAGAGCCGTACGCTCTGAGCAGAGCGCACGCTCTGAATGAGGGCCGGGCTCCATTTTCATGGAGCGTCCTCCTGGACGCTCGTATAGCTGTGGGTCACCACCCACAGGCTATACGAGCGTGCATTGTGATGGTCGCGATGGTCGAGACCATCGCGACCATCGAATTTGCGAGCCGGAGCCTGCGGTTGAGGTTTTCAACCGCAAGCTCCGGAGTGATGTCAGTGGGCCGGCTTCTGACGGGAGGCGTTCCCGTGGGAACGCCCCTGTCAGGGAGGCACGCCCACCAAAGGGGGCGTGCTGTCAATCAACATTGACAGCACGCCCCCTTTGATCGGACACAACGAGCGAAGGACTTTCCTTCGCTCATCGCGTCTGGCGCATGCGCACGACGGAGCTCCCTCCATCGTGCGCATGCTCAGTCCATAACATCGACCCACTTGCGAGCGGACAGCCGCTCGCGAGTGGGTCTGAATCAGGCCCAGAGTAGCACTGCAGGGCCACACAGTATGGCAGTTTAATAAACTATACGACCCCATAGAGCAGGGATGGGGAACCTCAGGACCGGGGGCCGTATAAGGCCCCCGGAATCATTTGGTCTGGCCCTCGCTCTGAGCTTTTTTTTACTAGCCTCATCTGGCTAGCAGAGTGCCTAGAATGGCATCCTGCAGCCAGAATCTATGCAGCAGTGCCGTCTGGAGCGTCCTTAGGATGCTTCAGATGGTCACACCTCTGCTCTTACAGCTCCCCGGAGCATCCTCAGGATGGTCCGGGCATTGCTGTAATCACTGGCGTTTGGGGCCCGCCCCCTTTTGACATCACATGGAGGGAGCGCGGCCTGCACCAGGCCCGCGAATAATGTTATATATATATCAAAATGGCCCTCAGTAGAAAAAGGTTCCTCACCCCTGCCATAGAGAAACCAAGAATGTTTTCATTAATCAAGATCTAGATCAGAGACCCAAAGCAGATGGAATATGTTTATGGAGTAGTTAAAGGCAGGGAAAGGAAGGAAGGATTGATTAGTTTATACATTTATTTTAATGTTAATTCACAATACTCGTATGGATACACTGGAGTATGGCCTGCAGTGTCACAGTACTTATATGGATACACTGGGGTATGGCCTGCAACGTCACAGTACTTGTTTGTTAGGAATACACACTGGGGTATGTCCTGCAGTGTCACAGTACTTGTATGGATACACTGGGGTATGGCCTGCAGCATCACAGTACTGATATGGATGGATACACTGGGGTACGGCATGCAGCATCACAGTGCCTAGATAGGGTACACTGGCGTGTACAGCCTGCAGCATCACAGTACTTATATGGATACATACACTGGGGTACGGCCTGCAGGGTCACAGTGCTTATCTGGACACACTGTGGTACGGAAGCATACACTGGGTTATTGCCTGCAGTGTCACAATGCTAATATGGATACACTGGGGTACAGCACAACTTATTATTATGTACACCTCTGGATGGACAGCATAGCACACCCCTGGATTGTAAGCTCCTAGGAGCAAGGTCCTCCTCCCTACTGTCTCACAGCCCTCTTCTCTAGCACCTCAATAATAGCCTTCAGCTGCCCAGCTGTTTTGTGTATGGAGAATTGTGTTGCTAATTGTTACTTGTTCTCTGTTTATATTTTGGTTACTCTATTGTAATGTTTTGTTTACCCTGTACTGTATGTACGGCACTGCGGACCACTTGTGGCGCCCTATAAATAAAATGTAGTATTAATAATAATAAATGACAGCACAGCCCTAGATGGGCAGCACACCTCTGGATGGACAGCACAGGACACCTCTGGATGGACAGCACAGTGGATGGATAGCGCACCCCTGGATGGACATCACACCCCTGGATGGACAGCACACTGGATGGAAAGCACACCCCTGGAGGGACAGCATACTGGATGGACAGCACACCCCTGGAGGGACAGCATACTGGATGGACAGCACACCCCTGGATGGACAGCATACTGGATGGACAGCACACCCCTGGAGGGACAGCATACTGGATGGACAGCACACCCCTGGATGGACAGCACAGTGGATGGATAGCGCACCCCTGGATGGACATCACACCCCTGGATGGACAGCACACTGGATGGAAAGCACACCCCTGGAGGGACAGCATACTGGATGGACAGCACACCCCTGGATGGACAGCACAGCACACACCTGGATGGACAGTACACCCTTGGATGGAAAGCACACTCCTGGATGGACAGCACAGCACACATAGCCCGCCCTCCCTGCCCAGAGACTCAGCAGCAAAGGGACTTATATACAATCCACAAACCGCTAGAATCTGTCGCGAGATTGATGACATTTTGCCTTGTTTTGGATTCCGAGTCAGGCGGGAAAACCCGAGCCTTACTCGGATCCTGCTCGGATTCACTATATTCGGATTCACTGGTTCTCTGATAACCAGACCCGCTCATCTCTAATTAAAACATTACACTTAAAATTCATCAATGGCACATTATGTATAGATGAAAATATATTTGTATAAACAGATTATCATGCTGAAGTACCATAGTTACTTGCATTTCTGCCTAGTTAACAATCAGGGGCCAAATGTAATAGGGTGAGAGATTAGAAAATGTGAGGGTTTAGCAGTAAGCTCTCACACTTTTAAACTTGGCCAATGTAATAGAGTCCTAGAATGTGCAAACTCACATGTTTTTAGACTCAAAAAACTCTCACGATTTAAACTCTCATCCAGATGTTTTCCCATTTTGAAGATAAAACTTGACCAATGTGAGAGTTTACTGCTAAACTCTTACATTATCTAAACTCTCACCCCATTACATTTGGCCCCAGGTCCTTTTAGTCCACAGGAAAGGAGCACAGATTTTACACACACACAAATATAGTCATTGTTTATTTATAAGGCACCATAAATTCTGAAGCTAGCAGTATAAATCATACACATGTATTTCTACTCATTAAAGTAATTCCCAAATGTCCCAACTTTTCAGTGTGTCCACTTCCTCACATACCTTTGAGTTTTCTGAACTTCCTTTCTTCCACAATGGCTGTGGATTACATCTTGGGGAAGTTTTCACAGAATTGAATGTGGTCTTTGCTGATGATTGTTTGATATCCACATTCCATGTAATTTTTATGGAACGTGCTAATTTATGAGGTAGACTTGGCTAGCCATCTTATGTTCACTTTCGCTATGCACTGCTCAGTGGCGTCCCTCCCCATGCTGACACCAGGTATGGGGAGTTAGCAGGGAGCGTGGACTCGCGTCCGATCCCCCGTTCTTATCACTCGGGGGTGGTGGGGGGGGGGGTGCCTGAGGTGCGGACTGCCCTGTGGTAAGTACCGGCTCCTTCACTGTGTCAGGAGCAGAGTGCTGCACTTAATGCTACAGTGCAGCACCCGACTCCTGTCACTGAGGGGGAGTTGGCACCTTGGTATCACTCCTCAGTGGGTGACACCCTGGTGCTGCCCGCACCCCCTTTGTGATGCCACTGGTAATGCTACACTTTTGCTAATGTGTAGATTGGTACCTATTTGTAAGTTCAAAAAGGTTGGTTGTTTCAAACAGAGGACTGCTTCAGAAGTCATATAGCGGTAAACAGGGCTTTTCTCTGCTTACTGCTATTCACAGAGCGAGTTTCCATGGAGAAGTTCATTACTTCTCCAGCGGCACCCTCGCTCCGTGAATGAATCACATAACCATACTGTACTTTTGTATGGTGAGTGCAATTCATAAAAGAACGGAAAGCTCAGTTTTTAGTTCCTCTGCAGTGTAAAGATTACACCATCTCAGGATGGCCTAATCTGTACAGCAAGATGAAAAGACAGGCTCTGCCCCCTTTAGCCCAGATCCATTGCATCAGGTCTGACATAACCTGCTGCTCTCAGGCGCCAGCCATGTGCAGTGGGAAGCAGACATATAAGGCTCTCAATATGTCTGTCTTCTTACTGCTTCCAGAGATCACAGAGGGGCCAGATACCGCACGAAGACGCGGGACAGGTAAGTGTTCATGAATAGCTACAAAACATCACTATATATCGCATCAATATGATGCGATATATAGTGTTTTTTTTAGTAGCCACTTCATGTTCTACATGAATAGACCCCTGGTGTCTAAAAGCTTTGGTGAGAGCTGTGGAAACACAAACTTTCTCTAATAGGCTTTAAATTATTGGGAACTAACAATTGTGCTTTTCAATAGTCTTTATGTGATAAGCATAGGTTTCAAATAATGTGAGTTCACACTACCTCTGGGAAAGCTGTTAAAGATTTATGCCATCTACTTTGGAATAAAAAATTTATACTCATGGGGCTCGGTACATCCATTTTTTAGGAGCTCCCCAGGTCTCTTCAGCCTCATCCCCCCTTGTGTCTTTCCAGCCCCCTGTGTTCTCCAGCCTTCTTCCCTATGTCTCTCAAGCTCCCGCCCCCTTCTGTCTCTCCACCCTAGCCCCCTTCTGTCTTTCCATCCCCAGACCCTTTCTGTCCAGCCCACAGTGTCTCTCCTGCGACACTTTATATCTAAAGCCCTCAGAGTGTCTCTCCAGCCCCCACTGGGTCTCTCCAGCCCCCCACTTACCTTCTTCGGCCTGCCTTGGCACCACTATAAACAAAAAAAACTTTCTTGCACCAGCCATCGCTGGAGCAATAAAGCTACATTGGCTCCCCAGATAGATCCCGTTCATGCCTGCATCCTGCTGAACACTGCAGCAGTGCAGGCAGAGGTTAGAGCAAGGTTTATCTGTGGACTCCTCCGGGCCCCCTAGAACCTTGGAGCCGTATACAGCTTTGCCCATAGTCCCACGCTGTCACCGGACCTGGTACTAGCTGCAAGACAACTTCAGAAGCAAAGGAACAAAAACAAATATGTTATGCTCCACTATCAACTGCCTCATATGGTCTACAGACCAATCCTCCTAATATTACACTATTAGGCATGAGAGTTGATCAAAAAGGGAGATATCATATCCCCTACTCACTTATGATGACAAGACCAATCTGAGTATGCATGGCATTTGTGTGAAAAAAGGTTAATCAAAACCATCTGATCTATACCCCTTAACATATCTCACTATTTAAAAGTCCTGCCACAACTAAAACTAATTTCAATATCTTACATTCTTAGCAAGACTTCAGTTACTTCCTGACTTCCTAAAATACAACCACACCCTAAGTTAATCAAATGACCTACATTTATGTAGTTATGAAAAACAAACTTATTTAACACATTCATTCTTTAAGAATAGAAAAGTAGAACATTATTAGATGTGATTTAATATGACAAAAATTCACACTGCTAAATGAAGTTGAAATTGAAATACTGATAACAATTTAAAATGTACAGAAGTATAAATGTCCATAAGAGTGTTCATAGATTAATTTTTTAATACCCTGAAATGGACAGTCTAGCGCCTGGTGCAATTTCTACTGCAAGACCATTTTCAGACGTAGGGCTGAGCCCTCCCTGGAACAAATGTTCCTACTGCAAGAGGTTTTAGATCAATTATCCTTGCTGTTGGTAGTGCTGGAAATTCTAAAGCTGGGTACACACCTATATAATACTTAGCCTGATCACCCGATATTGGATGATCGGGCCGGCAACTGTATAGGTGTGTATGCTATACCACTACAGGAGCGTTAGCCGATAAACTGCTTTTAACGCACCTGCAACGGTCGGGATTTAGAGGTTGCATCTTATGTTCTGTTTAATATTTTTTGGCCCGACCTCCTGATCCAATAGAAGCCCATACACACTGAGCTGTGTTGACAGTGTGTACAGTGCTCTGCAGCAGCTGACAGGGGGTCACGCTTGGGACACACTGCACGGCCGATCAGGGGAGTTTTAACCGATCATCCTCTGATCGAAAAGGTGTGTACCCAGCAACTAAATGTGTTTGGTGCTTGTATGCACAACATAATATGCATAAAACAGAAATAAATAAAAAACAGGAGAAGGAGTGGTAAAACTATTTGCACTTTATGGTGCTGATGGAGAGATGAATGTAAGACTGCCTTAATTGCTACCTTGTTGCATGCATAGTGCTAAATGCAGGTAATCACCCATATGCAGTTGATTGAATCTTACACTTGCACCCAATTCCGACAGGATAAGCAGTACAAGGAAGGGAAGGGTGTAAGCCAAGTACAGTAAGGACGTGTTTGCATAATTTAAAACAGATGCAAACCCGTATAGAATATAGGAACATACGGTATACGTCTGTCAATGTCATATTATGGGGAACCTGATGGGAAGTGCAAATACACATTGATGGTGATGATGATGATGATATCATCATTAGATAATCACATTTAAATTGCATATTGAGGATTCAGGTCAGTTTTGAAGCCAATATGGTAGATGCCTCTTCTGCAGTACATGTGCATATACATTGTATTATATGATTTTGTGTGCCTATTTTAGCAAGTTTTTTATGTGATATTCCTAAGGCATAGGCATACAGAGTTCTACCTGCTATTTTCTAAAGGTTTGTTTTTTTTTGGTAAAAAATAAGATTTAAACCTAATAGTGGATGTGTATTTTGCTGTCAAAACAAAAAGTAAAACAATCTGATTTGAAGTGTATCTTCTCTATAAGTGATATAAACCTAGTGCATATGCTACAGATGCAAGCCTGCCTGTCTGCCTCTTGTAATTTTTGTAATTCTGCAATATTCTTTTTATACACACACATATAATATACTGTATATACATTTATATCTTTTTATTGACTACGAAGCACTTCAGGCGCAGTAACATTTACACAATACAATACAGTTCAATACAATGCACTGAGCAAAACATAATAGTGACAAAGAATATCCCATAGGATATTAAATTTAAAGAAATTTGTCCTAATATGCACATATGTACAAAAAGAAAGTTCAGATATACATTCAATAATATCAGCTGCTGTACGAAACTAAAGGGTCTCCACCCTCCCACCCCGCTCCCTGCCAGTATAGGAGGATCGTTATTAAGAATTCTTAATTCAAACCACAAGATGGAAGAAAAACATTGACAAAGTACTTGCTATGTCCTTGAGGGAAGAGCAGTTATGTAGCTTTCCCATACATCAAAAAATTTGCCAACTCTAGACTCCTTATCCAGAAACGCTTCCAACCCGTCCATTCTAAATAAGTAGATTATATTTTCTTTAAAAAAGGAAAGGGGTTAGACCTGGTTGAATCCAAACTTGAAGTTTGACTTTTTGGCCACACCACTCAGGGTCAGGGTCTTCCACCTACACTAGAAACCCTCTGGTCCCTCGGCAATAAACCCAATATGGCCAATGCTGAGGTAAAGGGTAGAAAATTAACCAGATGCCAAAATGACCTTACCAGGTGACAAGCCCATAGACAATGAAATAAATCTGCATTTTCTTCCTGATAACAGGAGGCATCTATGAGAGGAAGACGAGCCCATCAGGAAACCTTGGTGAGGATTGATAATATGTTCTCTGAAATATATTTAAAAAAGCTCCCTATAGGAACTTGAAGGTATGATGCAGCATGAATTCTCCAGGGCCACAAGTATTTTATCAGTTGTTAGCACTGGAAAATGATGCAGCCATTGGGGCAGCCCTGTCCTAATCCCCCCATGGTCACTTATGTCACATAGGAAATTGTAATGCATAGAGATACCTTTATAAGAGTGTAGTGTTTCAGCTAACAGTGGATCCAAGGAGTTAGTCCAGTCTTGGACAGAGAAAAGCCAAACAACCTGACTAATGTAATGCTGAGTCTGTTAGTACGCGAAAGGATAGGGTGAGAGGAATCCATACTTCTCCACTGCTTGTTGGAATGTGTGAAGCCTCTTTAACTATATGTGTAAGCAAACAGCCTATAGAGCAGATACCTCTGTCCGCCCAGGTTACAAAAGGGAAAACAGTCTGACCATTTTGAAAATCAAGGTTTCGTATAAAGGAGCAAAAGATAGATTTGTGGGCAGTTTAAATGAGCTTTGTGCCTCAAAATATGCCATAGTCTACGCGTGTTCCAAAAGAGAGGGTTGTCCTTCAATAATTGAGGAATGTCATGGTCTGGGATAAGCAGAAAGGAAAATAAACTCCAGTCAGGGAGAAAACAACTATCAAGAGCAGAGTCAGTATATATGTGTGAGTTATGTAGCCAAACCCGAAGATGATGCAATAGGGTCGCATGGTTATAATGGGGAATATTAGGAAAATTAATACCCCTATTGGTTTTCTTTTGTTGCAGACAGTTGAGGCCAATTTTTCAGCATTTGTGGTTCCACATAAAACTATTAAATACCAAATTTATCTTCTTAGTATCCTCTACAGTGAGAAGGAAGGGACTGCAGAAGATAGAACATCCTCGGGATTTTCAATAACCTAGCCCTGCCTAGGTATGAGAGTTGGAGACTACCCCACCCATCCAGTTCCCGTTGAAGAATGTCAGGGCCTTAGATAGATTCATGTGATAAAGGGAGGAAGGATTATTGGTAACCTGAACACCCTGTAATATCGTTTTTATGCAAATGCATTTTATGCCTGCAAATACATTCACACTCAGCATTAGCACCATTACTTTTACTATAAGGACATACATTATGTCTAAAAGTTTGAAGTAAATATAGTCTCCCATAAGGTGGGTAAAACTTTTATGAATCTGAATAAAGATTTCTTTAAAAAATATATAGATTTTTCTTTATTATACTTTTTTGTTACTATAAATTATACATTATACGGCTTTTTTGTCAAGTGAAATATATGTTCATGTTGCTATTACCGGTAATTAATCCATTACAACTTCTTTACGTATCTCATCCATAATTCCTGTGGACACGCTGTAAATGCAAGGGATTTATCAGAGGGGAGCAGAATCAAAGATTGTTGCAATTTTTCTTTTGGTCCTTAATACACTGTTATGTTTTACAGACATTAATGAAGTTTTATTTAGTGAAAGCTAGTTCACTGTAATCAATTGGAAATACGAGACATAAGTACATAAGTTCAATAGTGGCAGACCGGTATTAGTTGAAATGATTGTATCACAAGCTATGTATTTATAACTTGTTTAGGAATTTGAGCAAATAATGTGTATATTATTGTGCTACTATAGATTACTGATCATATTTGAAGGTAATTATACACATTGGAGCAGGTTTTATTTGCTAGCAACCTTGACTCTGATATATTCATAGGTTTTCTTAGTTGCTGGCTGATGAACACTACTCCATATTAAAATGCCTTCAGATGTGCAAATGTTCTCTGCATGAGACACAATGCCAGGCCAGAAAACAGTTTTGGAATAGAGAAGTGATCATATGTAACAGCTCCTAAATAAATGGTACTCAACCATGTCCATGCAGTGTCCTCACCACACGTGCACATTCTCAAAGGCCCCAGTCTTATGTTCTCTACACTCATGTTCATGTCAGGATTGTAGAATTTATTTTGAAATCATATTATTGAAATGTCAGAAAAGGCTTGTCTATATGGATCACATCAAAAGGAAATGTGGCCCAGAATAACCAGTAATCTTTTGAAGAATAAAATAATATCCTGTCTTAAAAGAGAGACATAATATAGACCATTATTATTTTGTACGCACTATATAAAAATCTTTACAAAGAATGACCTATATTTTGACACTCGTAAGAGATTTTACATTTCAAGGCATGTGTACAATTTATATGGCATTCAGCTGATAACCTAATTAAATTATTTAATAAATAATTTTTGCTACATTACTTATTTATTTTATTCCATTAAATTATATAAGGATAAACAAATCTAAAATTACTTTAAATTATTGAATGTATTAAAAAGTAAAGTTTTTTAAAAAAACAAACATTACTTATTATTACTATTATCCAATATTGTATATAACACTGCAAATTACTGAAACAAGAGCTTACACTGTAAAGAGAAATTTGTCAATATTCTCTGTTTTATTTAGTTGTATGAAAGTATTTTAACTGCCCACATTACAAAAGAATCTTGTCAAATTGAAGATGGATAAAATATAAGTCATATTAACAAAATACATTAAGGACCAATAAATCTAAAATACAGGATACGTTCAATATCCCGACAGCGAGGATTCTGGCGGTCATAATGCCGACAACTGAATCCTGACACTTATCGGAATACTGGCGCCGGCATCGCCACCACCGGAATCCCAAAGGTAAGTAGTGGGGTTGGGGGGTAGGTTAGGGGGAGGGTTAGGGTTAGCCACTAGGGGGATGGTTACTGTTAGGAACTAAGGGGGAAGGGTTAGGTTAAGGATGTGGGGAGGGGATAGTTAGGTTTAGCCACTAGGGAGGTTAGGTTTATGCAACAGGGAGGGAGGGTAAAGGTTAAGAGTAGGGTTACAGGTTAGGTTACAATACTTACCTACAGCCGTTGGGATGGTAATCTAGTAGGGATGCCGGCATCAGGATACCCAACCCCTAAAATACAGGTTATCTTATAACAATGGGCAACTGATTACATACACCGGCCGCCGCTATGTGACCAACACCCGCCCCACACACACACACGGTAGCTTGCGGGCTACAAATTCCATGCGGACTAGCCGTCCGCATGGAATCTGCTGAAAACGTCCCCCCCAAAAATGGCCGCCGCCAGAGGGAGCCAGATGCTTGAGGTCCTACTGGACCTCTAGTGTCTGTTAGGTCAGCGTATAACACATAGCATTCCCAGAAGTGACGGGAATGCTGACGCTGGCAGGAGAAGATGCAGAAAGCTGCATTTTCTCCCGTGAAACCCCTGGCAACGAGCGTGAAACCACTGACAATGAGCATGAAACCCCTGGCAATGAGCATGGAACACCTGACAACGAACATGAAACCCCTGGCAATGAGCATGGAACCCCTGGCAACGAACGTAAAACCCCTGGCAACGAGCATGAAATCCCTGGCAACGAGCATGCAACACCTGACAACGAGCATGAAACCCCTGGCAACAAGCATGAAACCCAGAGCATGAAACCCCTGGCAACAAGCATGAAACCCAGAGCATGAAACCCCTGGCAACGATCATGAGACCCCTGGCAATGAGCATGAAACCCATAGCAATGATCATGAAACCCAGAGCATGAGACCTCTGGCAATGAGCATGAGACGCCTGGAAACGAGCATGAGACCCCTGGCAATGAGCATGATACCCCTGGTAATGAGCATAAATCCCCTAACAATGAGCAGGTAATTTAAAAGTGATTAGAAGCCTTACTGTGCGGCATAAAATGGTGTCAGGGGAAAATATGTAAGTGGCACTTTGGTAACAGGCATTACAGTGTGTGGCATAGTGTGTAATGGGCATTATGGTGTGTGGAATATGGTAAGTCACTATACCAGGGATGTCTGACTAGTGCACTGCCTTATGGAGGAGCAAGGATAAATCCGGGTATGGGAAGGGAGGGGGCGCAAAATTACAGCCTTTCCCCAGGTGACAGATATCCTAGTTTCGGCCCTGGAATTATTATCACAGGGCTCTCCCACTTATTTTTTTACAATTTATTTTTATCTCAGGCAGATCACATTTCCCATTACAAGTATGGGATATGTGATTTGTATACTAAAAATATGCAAATTAGAGGGCATAGAGTAGTTTTTCATGAAAACTACTCTAATTGCCCTTTAATACATTTATGTGATACTAAAATAATGTGAAAAGGGTGTGAAAACCCCATTTTCAATTTTTTTTAGTAAAAATAATATTGATAAATAGGCCCCTAAGTAATAGTTCTCATATTATACAGATACCTCAATAGATCATGAAATATATAACATTTTATGTACATTTGAGGGCTCAGGAGTGAAAAAGCACATTTCTGTGCATATGTTCAGACCAGCACATCACTAGCATTTGTGCTAGGTGGATGGAATAACAAGTGTTTATGATTTTGCCAAAGGATATCGTAGGGTGGTTAAAGAAAGTGTAAAGATGTGGCTTGACAGTGTTAATAGTAAATTGAACAATTACATTATCCTATTTGTTCATAACATAGTGTAAGAAGGCATCATATGCTCAACAGAAAATAGTGTATCATACATACCAACTCTCCCTGATTGTCAGGGAGACTTCCTGAAATAGTAGCAATCTCTATGACTCTCTAAAGAGTCTAGCATTCTCCCTGATTGCATCTTACCACCATTATGAAGCTGTTATATAAAAAAAAAGATAAATTCATCGAAATGGGATCACCAGTGCAATTTTCCTGCATTGGTTATAATTATAAGTAGAGATGAGCGCGTTCGTATCTCAGCGATCCAAACCCACTCAAATTTCGGAGATCTGGGGCGATCCGAGCTAAGCTCGGATCTCCCTGCCTGCCCCAGATCCCTCACCCGAGGCAAAACCTCACTACCCCGCTATTGGGTCGCGAGGTTTTGTATTGAGCGGGCTTAACGCTGATTGGCTGAGAGAGCTGCCTGTCACGGCTCTCAGCCAATCAGCGTTAAGCCCATTGAAAATGCACACAGAAGAAAAAGATGGCACCCACCATCCCCAACCGCCTGACACCACCGTCACCCCCCGCTGCTGACACTGCCAGCATCCCCACTGGCAGCATCCCCTGCTGCCGACACCACCGCTGCCAACACTGCCGGCACCCCTGCACTGCTTCCCCATGTACTGAGGACACCGTTAGCGACCCCCACACTGCCGACACTCACACACTGAGGACACCACCAGCACCCCTGCACTGTCGACACTGTCAGCACACATGCACTGAGGACACCGCTGGCAAACCCGCTCTGCCGACACTGCCAGCACCCTGCATTGAGAACACCCCTGCACTGCCGACATAGTCAGCAAATCTGTACTGATGACATCGCTGGCACCCCCGCTCTGCCAACACCACCAGTACCCTTCACTGAAAACACTGCCAGCACCGCAGCACTGCCATTCCATGTACTGAGAACACTGCCAGCAATCCCCGCACTCCCAACACAGCCAGCAAACCTGCACTAAAGACACCGCTGGCACCCCCACACTACTGAATCACTGGTACCCTTTACTGAGGACACTGCCAGCACCGCAGCACTGCCATTCCATGTATTGAGGACACCGCCAGCAACCCCCGCACTTTTGACACAGCCAGCACACCTGCACTAAAGACACCGCTGGCACCCCCGAACTGCCGACATCACTGGCATCTTTCACTGAGGACACTGCCAGGACCGCAGCACTGCCATTCCATGTACTGAGGACACCGTCAGTTAGCTTAGTCAGCCAGCTAGCTGGATGCAACCTTTTGGCCTTAACTAGATGAAGCAAATAATATTGTTAGGTGGTCAAAATTGATTGGAAATTACTGGAAATAAATGTTATTGAGGTTAGTTATACTGTATTAACAAAAACAGGCCCATTTTATGTGATTTTAGCTGTTTTTATGGGTTTTTTTAAGAAAAAATCCAGATCCAAAACCAAAACACGAAAACAAAACACGGACGTGAGGTTTTGGCAAAACCAATCCAGATCCAAAACCAGGGGGGGATCCAGATCCAAAACATGGAGGTGAGGTTTTGACAAAACCAATCCAGATCCAAAACCAGGGGGGATCCAGATCCAAAACCAAAACACGAGGGTCGGCACACATCTCTAATTATAAGGCACATGGTTACATGCATTTTCAAATAAGGTTTCTTGTGGCCACTTATATGCAAAGGTGGATTGGGCCACCAGGACGCCAGGCCCCCTTGGTGGCTGGCGGCCGCCTAGCCCACCCCTCACCCTTCAATAACTGACCTCCCTCCGGCCCTCCCCCTGTAGCTCCAATCTGGCAGCTGAACTGCGCAGCAGCACAGCCCACCCTTCAACAGTCTGACCCCCCCTCCTGTGGTCTCCTCTACCCCGGCCGTCCTGCTGCCACGATTGGACAGCTGCATTGTTCACAGCTTCTGCATAAGTGCAGAATTTTAGTGACACTGACTAGTTTTTAAAAAAAATGGCCGACGGGGGAGCTGCTGCGCATGCCCAGCCACAGCAGCTCCTCCCATAAGCCTGGGGTTGTCAGTTAACACTGATGACCGCCTCCAGCCCCTCCACGGCACTCTTCCAATCTCCTACACAGGCACAGACGCCAACCAGAAGCTTTACTATGCGCAGTGTCACCTCCCTCAGCCTCCCGTTGCCTGCCGTCAGCCCTTTCTTTCTCTTTGGGCCATCCTGTCTTGTTCCCTGGGGCAGCACATGGTGGGGTGTGTGCAGCTGTTCCTGGGATGGAGAGGAGTGGGACACCGATGGCAGGGGCTTTCCCAACACACTGGTTGTCAGCGCTAAGAAAACGATGGTGATAAGCTGAGATGACCCTGGAGTGGAGGTGATTCTTGTTCAACTTCTTTCACTCCTATCCAGCCCACTTATTCCCACCACTACTCCCATCATGCCCCCTGCTCCACACAACTACTCCCATCCTTCCCCCTGCTTCACACTACTACTCCCATCCTGCCTCCTGCTTCACACTACTACTCCCATACTGACCCCTGCTCCACACTACTACTCCCATCCTGCTCCCTGCTTTCCACTATTACTCCCATCCTGCCCCCTGCTTTCCACTATTACTCATATCCTGCCCCGTCCTGAACTACTTCTACTCCCAGTCTGCCCCACGCTATTACTACTCCTATCCTGCCCCTGCTTTCCATATTACTCCCATCATGCCCCCTGTTCTGAACTACTATTCCCATCCTGCCCCTGCTTTCCACTGTTACTCCTATCCTGGAACCTGTTCTGAACTACTACTACTCCCAGCCTGCCCCACACTATTATTACCCCAAGCCTGCTCCTGCTCTGCTATTACTATACTACAACTACTACTCCCATTCAACCCCCTGCTTCCCACTACTCCTACCCCCATCCTGTCCCATGTGTCCCACTACTATTACTACTCCCCTCCTGCTTCCCACTACTACTACTACTCCCATCCTGTCCCATGTGTCCCACTACTATTACTATTCCCCTCCTGCTTCCCACTACTACTACTACTACTACTACTATCCTGCCCCCGTTCTGAAACTACTACTACTCCCAGCCTGCCCCACACTATTACTACTCGAAGCCTGCTCTGCCATTACTACACTACTACTACTACTACTCCCATTCAACCCCCTGCTTCCCACTACTACTACTCCCATCCTGTCCTAGGTGTCCTACTACTATTACTACTCCCACCCTGCTTCCCACTACTACTACTCTCATCCTGTCCCATGTGTCCCACTACTATTACTAATCCCATCCTGCTTCCCACTACTACTACTCCCATCCCGACCCCAGCGGGGGCGTAGATTATGACTTTTGTGCTCCAGGTGCTAGTTCTGGTAGGGACGTACACTACGCACCCTATTTTTGTTTTTGTGGAGGACAATGTGTTTGTATTTGTTTTCTGTAGGGGCCAATGTATTTGTTTTTTTTCTGTGGGAGCCAGTGTGTGTTTTATTTTTTTCTTGTTGAAGCTAATGGGTTTTTTTTTCCTGTCGGGTGTCATTGTGTGTATTTTTTTACTGTGGGGGTCAATGTGTTTCTTTTTTTTGTGAGGGCCACTGTGTTTTTATTATTTTCCTGTGGGAGCCAATGTGTTTTATTTTTCCTGTGGGGGATAATGTTGGGTTTTTTTCTGTCAGGGTTCAATGTGGGTTTTTTTTCTGTGGGGTGCCAAAGTGTTTTATTTTTTTCTTGTACATTGTTTTTGATCTGCACATGTGTCTGAGTTGCAGTGCAGATTCAGATGCATGCACCAAGTAGTGTATTAGAAATGTGTTGGGCGTTCCTAGGTGGTTACAGGGGTTTGGCTATAGATACGCTGAATTGCTCACATTAGAGGCCATACTTATACAGATGGATGATCTACACCTAGCATAGGGCTGTTAAAAGTTCCAATGGTGCGACCGCTGGTGGTGTCTAAAGTTTTAGGAGTCTACTCACTAATCCTTGGACAGATATAAAATGAAGAAAGAGATGTCCGAGCCAATCAGCTCCTAACTGTCATTTTTCCAGCCTCCTCAACAGACCACATCCCCATTAGGGCTGCTTCCATAAATTTCCCAGGCTGGTTTTCCGTCCCAATCTGCCCCTGCTTATATGGAACCACTTCTGACTAATGCACAATGCATGAACAAGCCCTGAGAAGTATCAGTGTGTTTTCATCAACAAGTAGATCTTACTAACTGATTTGGGGCTCATATACATGTGGATGTAAGTCAGGTTTATGACACACCTCTCTGATGTAGCAGTACACGCCTACTTTACCGCTGAGCTCATAGGTGCTGCTTTCACAGTCTCCCTGAAATGCTTTTTCAAAATTAGGCAGTGTATTGGCAACAGTGTATTGGCAATGTAAAGGTCACATTACCATATAAATTGCATTTAGAGACAAAAAAATGCAAATTTAAATCAATAAAATGCAAAAATCAGTTGTTTTCCCCTTTAAAAGTAAAAAGTGTATCTTCATTCCAGCCAGAGACAAAATACAGTAGGAAAAATAATGAAGTAATAAGAATTGATGGCTTTGACTAGGACTGCATTTGGCTTACATGGTGCCTGAAAATGAATCTTGCAGCCAGCAGAGCTACTGCAGAGCTGCCCAGAGCATCACAAGCACGCTCTGGGCAGTACTCTTCTTCCTGGTTACAGAGGCCCCACCCCCTCAGTGTGACATCATGTGGGGCCAGCACAGGGCAGAAAATTGCTTATTCCCTAGTGCTAGAATTGACTCCATATAATATAGCAGTCATGCTAATGATTTTAGGAAGTTCAGGTGTAGCTAGAATTGCCTATCATTGCACCAATCCTCTAATCCTGACAGATGTATTATATGTGTCTACTACAGTCACAATTACATCACCATGCCCGTACTGTAACTTGGTCTACACTCTCGTGGATGTATGCATACTTTTTTTGTGCACAATGAGTAAATGCACGTGCACCAAATCTAAATGGGCCCCTTGAAGTCCCGTTAAGTTAACGTATTTATTATTTTGTTATCAGATATTTCCTGTTTAAGATGCTGTATACAGTAACATTTATGCTAGCCATCTCATATTTTAATTTACTAGCCCTTCAAAGTGATTTATATGTAACCCTGCCTCACCTGTAATGACTAATTTAGGATGGTTACTACAAATCGGGCTGTGGTTTTCTTTCTTTGCTATATCAGTAACCTCCACTTAAGCATTAGATGTGGATGGCAGCATCCACGAGGGTTAGGCTTGAGACAAACTCTGATCATTAACTACCACCAGTTATTCGCAGATAGTTTTCCTAAAAGCCAGCACATATACAGTATTATATACAGTATTATATACAGTATTATATATGTGCTGGCCTTTAGCTGTTTGAGGAACGGCTGGGCGGTTACACATTTGAGTACTAAATAGTAGCTGGATCAGTGAATCTGAAAGCTTTCCTGACTCCTCATTTATAGCCTGGCTGAATTGTAATAGTATATGCACACAGCAGCAATGTCAAGGTGATTACCAGGGCCTTAATACAGCAATCTTCATAAAATAGGCTTTAATGGGAGTAACTTCAGATCTGGTAGAGAGTTAACTGACACTGACTTAAATGGTTATGAACAAATTCCAGGTGCGATTATTTAGCAAAGTTGAGCTTGTTACTTGAAACAGGCTACATACTAACTACCTCTCTGATATCATAATAGCAGGTACAGCATATTCAGTCTGAATTACAATTTAGGGCTAAAGGTAGAGGATATAGATACTGTCCATATAGACTGCTTTTAAGAATTATTTTGAAGAACAGAGGTATATAGCCTGTCTTGAACTGATTTAGTTAGCAGAAATGTCTCCACGCCCTTATATGGCAGCCAGTGGCGGCTCCAGAGGTAGGGCTGAAACGCAGTCCAAAATTCATGTTTGGAAGTGTTTGAGATGCCAGTTGGTGTGGTTTCCTTATTTGAATTTTGGCCTGCGCTGCAGCCCCACATCTGGAGCCGCCACTGATGGCAGCTGTTTAGCACTGGAGTGTTTAGCTTAACCCCTTCCCAGGGTGTGATGACTGCTGCTCACACTGTTACTATCAGAGAGCTAGTTGTAGTCTCTCTCATCTCCTCTGATGCTATAAGTAGCAGAGTAGGCAATTGCTCTAAAGCTCACCCATCAATGCTCATCTGGCCCAACAGTCACTCAATCTGCAGCTCCCTGCTGGACTCCATCGGACCCCTCCTTGGCTATGGCGAATTCTCCACCTCTCCCCTAAGGTAACAAAGTGGAACTTCTCGCCCCTCAAGAGCATGGGCTGTGTCTCTCTTCACAGGTATCTCATCCTTCCTTAACAGTACCAACACTCCACATTTTATATCCTTGTTCTGTGTGCCAGGCCTCTCTCCAACTCCTGACATATACCAACTGTCTCTGACAGGGAACTAGGGATGGCCATCAGTGAATTAACCATCAATGATGTTGGCAGTGGTAAACATTGATGGCATGAAACCATCAACAGGATACCATCCATGGTCTCACCCACCGATGCCCATTTCTGCTCTGTTACTAACCAGGCAGTGGGCCATACAGAAGTGGGGGATTGGTTTCATGCGTCACATCGGTGGTGGAGCTAAGGAGCTGATTCAGACCCACTCGCTAGGATGCGAACGCTCGTAGCTGACCGATAGTTGCAATCTGCGCACGCGTATGCATCACAATGCGCGTGGGCAAACCACTGTGAAAGATCAGAATGTGTTCGCTCATTGCGCATAGACAGCTCAGCAGAGTAAGTGACAGGAGAGGCCATTTGTGGGTGGTGACAGGGGCAGACCACTAAAAACGGGGGAGTGTAGTTGCGAACGCAGGCGTGCCTGAGTGTTGCAATGCAGTTTCAGATGTGTGCATAATTAAAAGTCAGCAACATAGTACACGTCACTTGGTGGGATTTCACACTGAAGTGATTGCAGTGCTTGCGGCAGGGTATAGTCAACCTCAAGCGCTGCGATCGGATCCGATGGTGCTCGATGTACCAATGTGTTCTTCTAGGAGATGACGTGCGCAGGTGGGCGTCTTAAGAATGACTGGTGGGCATCTGCATACACTAAGTGATCACACACCAAGACATAATGGGCATGTTAATGCCTTGCTGTGCGTTCGCCTGCCTTGCTGGACATGCGCTGGATTTGCATACGCAGTCTGCGAGTGAACGTATCTAGCGAGCGGGTCTGAATGAGCACCTAAGCTCCATGTCTTGATGCCAGGGGAAAATAAAACTAAAACATTGTCGGGCTCTGTGCATCGATAGCTTGGGCTTTGTGCATCAGAAGTCCACCATAAGTAGCAAAACCATCAACCATTGGTGGCAAACCATTGATATTTGTTAACCATCGTTGGTTATTGGCCATATCTACAGGAAACACTAGATGCTTCTAGCACCTTCTAGTCCTTGTGCCTGAAGTATCTACACATATATATAGTTGTATATATCCGGCACTCAGTTGGGACTGAAAGACAACTACCTACGTGCTCTTGTTTCAATTACAAATATGCAGTAGCTCACTGTTTTGTTCAACAAGTGAGCAGACAAGGCACTACAGGTTATTGAATAAATAATCAAACTTTATATTAGTGTATCCATGATAAAAGAGTAATCATACATCATAATCCTCAAAGAGAAGTCAACGTTTCTGGGCCACGAGGGACCCCATCACCAGGACAGAGGAGTCGTACGGAGAAAGTCCATGCAGAGGTGATAAAGATGGACGGGTCCCATACATCCAGGGGTACCGAAAGGGGGGAGGAATGAGTACAAATTGCTGGGGGGGCCTGGCGGGGACCCGAGTCCGGCACCGCTCTCCCCCTCTTACATCACATATATATATTTTTATATATATATATATATATATATATAAACAGAGAAAGAGGGCACTCAGCAGATATAAAAAATAAAATCACATCTTTATTACTTAGCTTGTAAAACATAGGACAGGTCGACGTTTCAGTCCACATTAGGATTGTCTTTAGGACACATACATAGGTCTCTCCACAAGACCTACGTATGTGTCCTGAAGACGGTCCCGATGTGGACTGAAACGTCGACCTGTCCTATGTTTTAAAAGCTAAGTAATAAAGGTGTGATTTTATTTTTTATATCTGCTGAGTGCCCTATTTCTCTGATTTTCTATATTGGGGATTTTTTTGGATCCTTGAGGAGCACCAAAACGTTGTCTTTGTTTGGTTTGGAGTGCGTACATTGTTACATTATATATATATATATATATATATATATATATATATATATATATATATATTGAACTAGACATAAAATGACTCCCAATCTTAAGTGCAAACGGCATATATATTAAACTAGACATAAAATGACTCCCAATCTTAAGTACATAGACCTCTTTCCAAAAATGGGTTATACATATTTCCAAAAAGATCTACTCATGACTAGATTTCATATTAATTTACTTCAGAGGAGTAAACAATATGTGAGTCCCCACTCAACTGACTTGAGCCCTTCAATTCCCCTGAGCATTACAGAGTTGGCCCAGGCAGTACAAGGCAATTACATACTTCACGGCTTAGACAAGGCCTTTTACATGTTTTTATGGTTGATCTGAGTCAGGTGCCAGTTTATCAAATTAAAACTTTAGAAAAAAGTCTGCTTGACATGAGCATTCTGGGTTTCTACTTCAGATCACAGATCTCAAAAGCCACAGTAGATACAATAATATGCATTGATTAAAAAAAAATAGGACTAGATGTCAATTGAATATTCACATCTCTGGCCTGATTTAGAGTCATTTGCAAATTTGAACCTGAAAAATTATTTTGCTATTCAAGAGTCGCAAATGCAATTTTTGTTTAGTACAGGGAAAAATGCTGCCTTCCTTTGCACATAACTCACACATTCTTGGCAGCTGTATTTTTACACTGCAATTTAGAGTTGAGCTAGGGTTCATACCCTGCCAACTCTAAATCTGTTTCAATCTTAAATTTGACCCATGGTCATGAAATATAATTTTGACTAGGTACAAGATCACAGCTTTAAGCTGAAATTACTATTAACTCTAAATGAGATCTTTTTTATTTTGTTTTGTTTTATCACTTATGTTTATAGTGGCTGACAAATTGATGTGTACTTTGCATGAGAACTGGTGCCAAATATAAATAAAACATGTACAAAAGTAACTAAGGCAATACCTGTACCATTTTTTCATGCTGGGGTTTGCTCTGACATGTTTTAATAGTATAATTACAAAATAAATATAAATATACTAAGCTTTTAAGCAATTTAACAAAAATCTTCTACAAAGAAACTTGTAACCACACGTTGTTCTTTATAAAGTCAATGCTTATATTGTTCTCAAGCTAAACTTATAGTTGTGTAAATACTGCCATCTACTGGATATTTATATTAAGCATAAATGTAGTTTTTTTATTGATTCGACTTATCAACATATTTACAGATACCATTTTAATAATTTTTTTTTTTTTAATACAATTTACCATATTTATAAAACGTTTTAGAATTTTTGAGCAATATAAAATATAAATTTTTAAAAACTTAAATCTGTAATTGTATGACTTTCACTCTGATAAAGGAAAGATTTTTACTGCTTAATGAGTTTTTTTTTTATCAGCTTATTTTTTTTATCTGTGTTTAACAATATCTAAAATAATTTCCATGATAGCAATAGTTATTTGGCAAAATAAAAATCAAACAACTTTCTCATTGTTACGATCACCTAGGAATCACCTTGTAAGACCCCTAGGGGTATATTTACTAAAGTGAGAGTTTTTAGAAGTGAAGATGGTGCCCATAGCAACCAATCAGATTCTACTTAACATTTATCTAGCACCTTCTAGAAGATAATAGCTAGAATTTGATTGGTTGCTATGGGCAACATCTCCACATCTTAAAACTCTCACTTTAGTAAATTTACCACGTGAGTCAAGCTTGCGAGGTCTTCAATGTTCATAGAGATTATGAGGTGTTTCAAACACACCATCTGGTATATATTCTCCAAAAATAATAAGAAGAAACACCCCCTCTCCATATGGCGTCACAAGCAGGATATTACTAACCCGGAAAACAAGACTCCTCAGTCTCAACCTGGACTTTATATCGGTAAATATGATTACAGGTTATCAATTACTCTGAGATTATTTCTTTGAGACTGCCAAATAGTTAAGGGGTGTATATAATTATATACAGTGATCTTTATGGTGAATTTCTAAAAACATCTATTTGCATGAATACATTGATCACAATATATCTGTGATATACACCCTTGCTTACTGTTTAGATGTACTACAATGTAATTAATTGTTATTCCATCTTATATACCTGTGATATTGTATATGTTTTATTGTAGTTTTTAAACAACAATTAAATTGTATATTTTGAGCATCAACATGGTTCCTTGGGTAATAATTTAATGTAATGAATTATATTTTTATTTAAGTACTCTGCGCTGTTCCCTTTTTTTTTAGTATATGGTTTATTCTGTGGGTGACTACCCTGTTTTTAAAAAGCATCAAATAAGTATTTTAAAAAAAAACGGAATATTTTCAATTGCTTTAGAAACCTGTAGTAACCAATTCTGGAGTGACTTTTTGGTAGCGCCTTCGTTCCCTTTTTCCCTTAAACTCGGGGCAGTAGAGGTCTACACGATGAACCTGATGACCCCAAGATGTTATGCGGCTGATAATGGTTCAGATGGAAAGGATGCAGCTTAGAAAGTCGTGTTGTGGCTTTGGAAGCTGAGATGTGGCTTTGAGAGCTGAGGTGCGGCACTGGTAACAAGATGCGGCTTTGAAAGCCGAGGTGCGCCTGGTAGCCAAGGTGTGGCTTTGAGAGCCAGGATGTGGCACAAGAGTCGAGATGCGGTTTTCAGAGCCGATGTGCGACTCTGGGAGCCGGGGTGTGGCATTAGTGTCTATATGCGGCCTGGATGGCCAAGATGTGGCCCTGAGGGCAGAGATTTGGCCTTGAGGGCTGAGATGCAGCACTGGTGCCGAGGTGCGACCTTAAGAGCTGAGATACGGCTTTGAGAGCTGAGGTGCAACCTTGAGGGCCAAGGTGTGACACTGGTGCTGAGGTGTGGCCTTGGGGGCCGAATTGCAGCCTCGAGGGCCGAGGTGCAGCACTGGTGCCGAGATATGGCCTTGAGGGCCGAGGGTTGGCCTAGATGGTCGAGGTGCAGCACTGGTGCTGAGATTATCTGAACAAGGAGGCCACTAGGTGGTAATGCCGCATATGCGGTGGGCCACAGACAGAAATCAGACTAGAGCTGACCGCTGCTTGCTGCAAATGTTCCTTATAGCTGGAACACTGCTCTAGATGGTAACAGCAGTGAGCGAACTGTAGATGGCAGCAGGTATTACAGCTAACACAGTGGTCACAGACGGATGAAGCACAGACCGGGCACACATTTAAGCATATGCTATCAGGGCCAGATTAAGGAGTGTGGAGGCCCCTGGACAACAAACGTATGGGGGCCCCATCGATAAAAGTTGTATATATGTATATATATATATAACCTTTACATACATACACACATAACACATATATATATAAACAGTGTATATATATATATATATATATATGGAAAAACGTCCACTTGTAGATCTACCAGGGGCTCAACTAGAGACAAGGCCAGCACTCAATAAAAGGCATAGATAAATCCAAGAGAAGGTTTTATAGCAACACCATAGTAAATGAGAGGTACATCTTTACATCTTTGTTCAGCATATCATACATTACAGCAGGTGTGAGCGTCAGTGCATCAGAGCTCCTTCCCCTACCTTCAGATATTTTTTCAAATACACATATATATATATATATATATATATATATACACACACACACACACACACAAACACACACAGACATAAAGACACATAGACAGAAAAATAGACACAGATACACATATATGCATTACTAATGCCTACTTCAGTCAGTGGCAGCAACAGAATAAGGTGGCGGAGCCAAATTCAGGGGCGGGGCATAATCGTGGGCCGCGGCCTCGTTGAAAGATTTAAAAAAAAAAACCAGTTCATCTTTGGGATAGTGTCAGGGACAGAGTGGGGGGACCCCTATATGGGGGGGCCCCTGTCGCCCCCTCCCTATAATCTGGCCCTGTATGCTATCACTGGCAAGATGGCGCTGAACCTGCTGGCCTATAAAAGATAATGCACCAATAGGGTGCAAGGCAGAAGATGAGCTGTTTATCCAGCAGCGAAACATGACAGCCAGCATTCCCAGTATGTGCACCAGCCCTGCATGTAGGTCTCCTAGCAACCGCAGGCGCCATCCCAGTTCAGCGTCCATGTTGCCCAGCAACAGACCGAGTAGTCTGGGGCTGCGGCCGGAGAGCAGGGCATCCAACGGCGGCTTGCGACACTCATGATCTTCCAAAAATGGAATTTTACACCATGGAAGCACTTTCATTGTATGTTTTTTTGTTTTGTTTTGTTTTTAATGAATCAATGAAATACATTTTACTGGCAGGGACAGGTGCAAATTTTGACCTGGTTGCAAAAACAAAAAAGAAGCTCAGGCTCTTCTACCAAAATGTTAGTTACAAAAACTGTGAGTGCGGTGTGCTTACTGGGAATGTGGTTTTATGTAACCTATAAACAATATGAAAATTGTTATGTTAAAGAGCAAATAAAACACAGTTCCATCTGACACATTACTGTGTGACTACCTATTCTAGTGACTACCATGTAATACAAGAAACATCTTAGTGACTTCCATGCAATAGAAGAAGGATCTTAGTGATGATCATACAATTTAGGGAGCGTCTTAGTGACCATCATTCACTGAGAATACATACTATTGACTAGCGGTCGGGATGCCAGCAGTCATAAAACAGCAGCATCCCGATGTTCATAATCCCGACAAGGGCAGGTAAGTAGCCTAACCCTCCCTTTCTCCTCCTCTAACCCTCCCCCGGTGGTGCCTAACCCTAACCTCCCCCTCGGTGGTGCCTAACCCCCCTTCCCGCACCCTAAACCTAACCCTCCCCGGGTGGTGCCTAACCCTAACCTCTCCTCATTGGTGCCTAACCCTAACCTCGCATCCTAACCCTAACCCACCCCGGTCGTTGCCTAAACCTAACCCCCCCATCCCCGGCTTAACCCTAACCTGCAAACTTACCATCGGGTTACCGGCAGTCGGGATGCCAACGTCGCCATCTTGATGTCTTCCGGATGGCGGCATTGGCATTCTGACGAGCGGCGGGATTCCGACATCGGTATATTGAAGTCTGGAATCCCGCCTGCTGGCATCCTGACTGCATCCCTTTCAATGTACATATCTTCTTATTGTCCACCATAGAAAAAAGAGAGCATCTTAGTGGCTTTCATACAGTACAGAGAGCATTTTAGTAACCACTATACAAAACAAAAATAATTCTAGAGACCAATACACAATAGAGAAAACATTCTGCTATACAATAATGACACCATTCTAATGATATCTATACATACAATACAGAGAGCATATTAGTGACCATTATACAATACAGAGAATATTCTAGTAGTCCAAATGCTAAACTAAATTAAAGTGTAAAAATAAAGCTGTCCAGCAATTGTGGGCTACATGCAACAGCAGCCAGTATTTACCACACATGCAAAAAAAATAATAATTTGGACCCCTTGCATTGCAACATGGCTTGGTACAGATAGAAAGTTACTTGCTATTTTTTATTTGCTCCCAAGTCAGAAGCAGGCCTTGTGTCTCTATCTTACAGTAGCAACTGTTATATAATTATGTTGGTGATTAATACATTTATATTATTTCCAAGTAGGTAAAAATCATATGTATAATACAGGTAACAGGCAAAATATAAGCTTTATCAAACAGTTAATTATACTCATTTATAATAGTTCATTTCAGGTGGCTTTATAATTACAGGCCCCCTCTTGCTCCAAAGCCTGTTGGCAACCAAATCAAGTCTCTGGTGGCGAAATGCATCATTTACTCTGCCTGTCATCCCACGCTGGCTCCCAACACACTGTAGGAGACAGTTTGCTATGCAGGGAAACTGTCATGCTCTCTAGACTCCCTTAACTGTGATTGTTAGGATCTGAGTCTGCAGGAAATATTTTTAAAATATGCTGGCACATATTTGTCTTGTGACTTATATTGGAGTTGGATGAGAGTGGGGAGAAATTGAGGAATTACCATTTCTAGATTTACTTTCATGAACGTGAGCATACAGTATCCATATTTTTGGATTATAACTGCTTTTTTTGTTGCTTTTCTTGTTCTGACTATTCCACAAGCAGCACTAAATATGCATTCAGATAATAGACCCGAGAATGGGCAGGAAAGGTATATGACTAATTTAGATAATTCTGGCAAGTGGTAAAATGTATTATACTAGTATTCAAGGGTTCCACGAGGAAAACAACCTGGTAGATGTACTACAGAGAAATGTATCTCTGGTTTTACTGTTGGATAAGGACCACTCAGGCTTTGCCTCCATCAATGCTACAGACATGTAACTAAGCCAGTAGGCTCTAGAACAGTGGTCCCCAATCTTAATTGGGATGTGAGCTACTCGAGAAAAATGAAACCTCTTGAAGAGCTACTAACATTTTTTTTAAAAAAAATGTGGCTAATAACCAAAAGATCATTTAATGAAAATGAAAAAAATGTTTCATAGAAAACTACAATGCATTTAATTAAGTAATCACTTTTAAATTACTAGCTCCAAAGAGGTAAGTACAGTAGAGGGGCAAAAGATATAGGCAGGGCTGCTGTGTGATTTTTTGGCACGGCTGGGCAGGAGTCACTCACCCCAAATGCAGTCGACTTTTGTGATGTCCAGATGGTTTCCGTCACGTATTGTGTTGCCCTACGGCAATCAACTGACGCGCTTCCCCGTTGCTCCACCAACTTGTTTTCAGAGGTCACTTCCTCCTAGGCGACTTAGCAGTACTGCAGCTAGGAGAGCTACCCAAATTATGAGCACGAGCTACCAGTAGCTCGCGAGCTAGGGGTTGAAGACCACTGCACTAGAAACTGCTGGAGCACAGCAAGAGATCCAACCTCTGACATGTGTATCAGTGCGTCTTCCTCGCTGGCATTCCTCATGGACAGATGCAATCCCCGATAGTCTCCATCTGTTTGCTGTGTACAAAGCCTGTAAAGCTACAGCAAGAACACTACACCACCACCGCTATAGTGAGTGGGCATAGTGATAACATTCGCCAGTGCTTCTAGCACCCAGACTCCCGGCACACTACAACGCCCAGCAATACCCATAAGCTCCAGGCTGCTTTTACACTGCTGCTATACCTGTTTTATCCTTGTGTCTGATGTGTGGCCTAACACATCTAACATCACATATACTCTGGCCATATGTATTTCATCCTGATTGAAATCTGGCTGGACAATAAATATATCTAGCATCATTCCGTTTCACTCCACATTGCTAGGCTACTCTGCCAATATTCTATGGAACCAGAACATAGTCCAGCAGCCTTAAATAGGTTATGGTCCCTATACACACTGACTCTGCTAACATTTCCTATTTCCCATTCCATAACTTGTAGAATTGGGTGGTACAGTATTACATTTCTAAAAAAAACCTTTTGATTCATTTCCTTCAGTACAAATATTTAGGCATTGGTGTGATAGCTTTTTCCTTTCGATAAGAGGCAGTTTTTTTATCAGTTTAGTGCATTCATTGCCATCGGGTTGGGAAAACACTCACACTATTCCTCTTCTTACTCTATGAATGACTGAAGAATGTGTAAGCACTTCCATCCAATACTAAAGCACAGACTCCCTTTCTAATGACACCCATGTGGTAGTGGGCAGGTTTGTGCTTCTGTTTGTCCAAATATTTATATTACATTGACTATAAATAATTTGATTTGGTGCTGGACCAGCAACCTGAGGCACCCCTGCAAGTGTCCCAAGTCACCCCAGGGTGCCACGGCGCACAGTTTGGGAACCACTGCTCTACACCTAGGATTACACTGAGAGATTTCAAGATCAATCAAAACCTCAGGTTTCTTTTCATTATAATTATTTACAGCCTTTTAGGGATGAAAACCAGGGGCCATCATGGAGAAATCAATGGTAAATGAGACATACAAAAGAAATTGAGAGGGGGAAAATTAGAGATATTAAGAAAGGGAAACCTAGAAAACAAAAAAAAATTACATATATAGGAAATAATTCAGATGAGACAAATAATGGGAATGTTTTTAACTTCAGCTCAATGGTATTAAAAGAATAGGTATCTAGAAAAGGGCTTGAGCTTTGTGCCTATAGCTGATATTAACCATTTTAATATGTATTTAGATGTCCAGAAATATATAAAAAAATGAATGATTGAAATTTTTTATTTTTTTTAAATCAAAAGAAAATCACGTCAATAGTGAGGAAACAAAGGGGAAGATTTGCAGGTGTGTATATTTAAGATAAAGTCAAGTTTTATCCCACCCACAAACTGCTGTCATATTATATTAAAATGTTAGAGAAACAATTAAATAATACATTTAAATCCAAATGTAATTAAAAAAAGTCTTTAAGATCTCTTAAAGAAAAATAATAAAGCGAGCAGATAAAGGGGGAGGGGGGTGGTGATAATGGATGCTAATAAATATAAGAATTAAATTATGAGAAAATTAAAGGATGTTATTACTTATAAAAGGGTTAGAACTGATACTACAGAAAAACAAAACAAAAACATTTTAGTCAGTATGTTAAATAATTATCATGCTAAGGCAACCAATAACAAAATAAAAGAAAAAAACTTTTTGGAGGTGGCTAATCCATCCACACCCATTATCTGTGTATTACCAAAAATACATAAAGATCAAAATAACACTCCAGGTAGAAAAATATTTGCAGGTGCTCTTTTTAATGACATGTATTTTTACAAGTACTCCATCAACCAGCATATGCAAATAAGATTAAAAAAAACATGCAAAATATAGTCTGTAATGAAAATTCCGCACATGGTGTGAAACAGGAGGAGTCACTATCACCTCCAGGTAGAAAGAGAAACCACCAACACTCCCCTTTGGATGTAACATTTTTGGAATTAGATGGATAAGAAGCACATTATAATAACCATAGATAACCATAGATAAACTGCACTGACTGGAGGAGGTCTTGAAAGCATATACCCCTTTGGTCTCCTCTATTGAATGATATGAAAAAGGGGAAAATTGATCAAGTGCAACACTGTATGTAAAACTACATTAAAATAACATAATTGCACTCACATAAACATATAAACTATCAGGCATGTAAAATACCATAACCACTTATTAGGTCAAATTTCTCACAAGGTCACCTACCAGAAGTTAAGGTAAAAGAGGTATGTCAAAAAAAGAAGAAAGTCCTGCCTTTAGGGGCTTCATCCATTTTTTTCTCAAATAGACTACCATTGAAAAGCAAGGTGATCCTTCTCCTGTATGTTCTTCTGGTTGTTATATACCTCTTAGTCTAGTGCACAATAGCAGATCCAAATTCTCCTTCAATAATTGCAGGTGTTAATAGCATCACTGCAAATGTATCGGTCTTTGCAGATAATCATTTATAACTGTTTGTAGTCAACTGTAAAACCTGTCTAAAGGATACCCTTAATGTCTTAAAGATTTTAAACAATATAGTGTGGAGAAAAGGTTACATCCCTTGTCACAGGAGATATGACCTTATTGTATACCATGAGAAATTTACTGATGCAGTAAGGAATTTTTATATTGGATTCAGAATATAATCCAGATTTGATTAATTTAATTTTAGACCACATGCAATTCATCTGCAAAGTAATTACTTTTACATACATTAAGATGGTACAGCTATAGACACCAGATTCAATTTATGCCAATTTATTAATGGCAAGGTGGGAGGATATGAACATTTGACATAACAACCCTCACAAGGCAAGTCTGGTGTCCTGGTATCGTTACATCGATGATGTCTTTTTCATATGGCAAAGAAGTTCTTTAGAGCTAGAAGAGTTTTTTAATTATGTTAATTGCTTTGAATTTAATATGCGGTTAACATTTGAAGTGTTAATTTTTTGGACATTGAGATCTATATTACAGACAATGTTATTAACACTAACAATTATAGAAAGCTGACTGATTTCAACAATTATATTGATGCAACTAGTCAGCATCACGCAAATTGGCTAAATGCAATACCCTTAGGACAACTTAAAAGGATTAAACGTAATTGTACTGAACATGAAAACTTTTCCAATCAAAGGGAAGAAATTAGCAATTGCTTCTTATAAACAGGGCAGGGCCGGATTAACAATGGGGCTGATGGAGCTGTAGCTCCAGGTCCACCATCAAAATAGGCCCCACAGCAGCATAATAGAGTAATTTTTTTTTTTTACAGCATTTTGCATTGGCTGACGTGTCCCCCCCAGCCGCGGGTCGCATGCCGCCAGCATAGATGAATTATACATGACAGTGGTGCAGTGGGAGGCTTCACTAGCCTATCCTGCACCGCATACACACAGTGACTCGGGTTCGGCACCTCCGCACCGCGAGAAGTCACGGTGTGTGACGTCACAAACGTGCTGCCCTGCCATCACCGCACCCTGGCCTGAAGCAGCCCGGCCATGTCCACAATCCGACAAGCACAGCAGTCACACAGCAGCTCCGTGTAGGCAGCCCAGCAGCGTGTCTGATCCTCCTGATTGAGGTGAGGAGTCACACCTGTTAGCCTGTGTTAGCCTGGATGTCTGACTGCTGCTATTTGCAACTGATCGCATACATAATGAAGGGCAGGCTGAGGCACTACTTACATATATATATATATATATATATATATATACACACACACACACACTAATAATTAATACACATATATTATACTGTGTATATAGATGTAAATATATATATATATATATATATATATATACATATATATAATATGTGGCAATGATGATTTTTGGATGTCTGAAATTAAGAGTGAGCCTGCAATGTTAAGGGAGCATAATACAATGGCAAATAAAAGCACAATGTTTGTATAAGATATGAAGGGGCAGTTGCAAGATTAAAATTTCCGTCAAGGTGCATACAAATATATACTTACCAAGCTAAATACCCACACTGGACCGTCCATGGTGCCGCGGGATCCCACTCACATTCTCTGTTTACAGCTCACTTGTGGTTTGTGTGCTCCATTACGCCAAATCTCGCGAGACTTGTGATGTCATTACACGTGGTGAAGCAGCACCATGGATGGTCTGGTGTGGGTATTTAGCTTGGTAAGTATTATATTTGTATGCATGTAGTGTTTTTTTTAGTTTATTTTTTATTCAGTGGTCAATGATATACCAGGTTGTGTATGCTTCATATAAGCAAAGACTGGAGGGGATCGATGTGGTTGAATGTCGGCAGGTAGCTATGCCCTCCATGGTGTCAGCCATGGCACAGACCACACACCCACATCACTGGTCACACCTCCATATTAGTAGTCACACCCCCACCATGCTGTTCACACTCCCTGCGGCTGCACACAATAGGCCTTTCATAAATTTGAGCTCCAGGCCTATCAGGGGCTTAATCTGGCACTGAAACAGGGTATACCAATTAAGTCATAGAGAAAGTAAAGGCACAAAAAAATAAATTAGGAAGACATAATAAAAAAGACAGATTGGGAAGTAAAAAAAACCTAATGATAAATAATATGATGATACGTTTGATTTGGCCTTCATAACCACACAACACTGAAACAAAACACTGGAAGATGCTATTAAATGACTATATAAGAGATCAATGTTTTCTCAGAACACCCTGCTTTATCTATCGTAAGGCCAAAAATCTGAAAGATGATTTTTTTAAGAGTACTTTATTTACAAAAGAGATAGCAAAAGTTATTTCCATAAAATGATTTCATTGTGTAACATGAAGGAATGTAAAAAACAAAACAAGTATATTTAATGAATTTAATGCCAATACCTGCAATACAAGTAATGTTAACAAACTAATTCAATGGATTTTTATTACACATGGGACATGCCTCAAAACTATTAATACACATGTCTCAGAGAGCAAATTATAAATATTTAAAATGGCTTTGAAAATTACTCTGTCTTATCCTATTTAAAAAAAATCCATAATTGGTCTGAAAGACATATCAAAGGCTTTTGGGGAATACATTCCCAAACAACTGGAAATATAGGGATACAGAAACAAGATTAGTCAAATTGGAGATGCAGGGAATATTCAAATTAAGAATTTTGGCACAAAAAAGAGATAACAATTTGAATTATAATGGTTTTAATTGAAATTGTATGGATTATCAATTGATTGTTTATTTGTGTTTATTCACTGTCATGATGACAATCCTCCATTGGCCCTAACACAATGGGACCAAAGCCTTTTTTTTAGACACAAACAGGAAGCTTTTTACAGCAGGTGGAATACATGATGGTAGTTTTGCATAATGTCATCTGACTTTAAACTCACAGTAATTTCCACTTCCTGCAAAATGCCCAGGAGAGGATTTACATCAGCTGTGTGTATTTTTGTTCATGTATATAAGGATATAGACTTCAACATGGGACTTTAAAACTTAAAAACGCCCTCACTTACGTGGTCGAAATGCATTGGTCAGAAAGGACCTTGCATGACAGAGGACATTTGGATTAAGTGAGCATCTCAACTGGGGGTTGTCCAGAGGAGTCTAACTGATATTCTCCTTTGACATCTTAATTCCAGTATTAAGTTAGGCACCATATAGTTCAAGATTGATGTATAATTTGTGATGTGCATTTGTCATTTATTTTATTGTAAAGCTGGCCACACACTAGACCAACTTACATCCAACCAGCCAACTTGTTGATTGGTTGGAATGAAAATCTGGTAACATATGGGAGTAACTGATGATCAGCAATTTGCTACTAAATGCAAGAAAACAGATGAAAATGGTCGTTCAGACAAGTTTGTTAAATTTTGATCTAAACTATTTGTTCAAACAAAATTTTTTTTCCATTTTCCGGCGTTTGGGAGCAAATTGCTGATTGTCATTTGCTTTCATTCCTTACCAGATTTTCATTCCAACCAATCAACTAGTTGGCTGGTTGGACAGATAATCTTTAGATGTGTGGCCAGCTTTAGTGTGAAAATCTGTGGTAATATATAGTTATTATGGGGAATGGGAAAATGGGGTTAAGGTACTGTAGGTGTAATAAACTGCTTTATACCTGTGATATGGACTACAGAATGTATCCTGGAATCTGCAGATATGAATCACACTTATGAAATTGTACCTTTAATGTAAATATCCTTGAATGAACAGAACGAACAATCATATGGCAGAAATTAGCATGCAATTATTATTATTATTATTATTATTATTATATTATTCTCTATTTATATGACACAACAATGGTTCTGCAGCACCTAACAAAGTACATAAACAAATGAGCAAAACAAAAAAATAATGACTTACAGCACAATGCAATTAATGACAAGTACATGGTTAGTAAACATTGCTGCATCAGCAGTCGTAACACTCAAATAAGCAGCTGGATGGCAGAAACCAAGGGTTAGGTGTCATTGTAGAGAGGCTGGAGTAGATGATAACATAAGTAAAGGAAGGAAAATCACGAGGGAGGAGGGCCAGACAGACAGGGCTGACACAGAAGGGGTAACGAGGGAGAATGGGGCAGTGGGTTAGGATGAGAGCAGTATGGCTTTGATGAAGAAGTGGGTCTTGAGAACCCGTTTGAAGTTTTGTGGAGAAGTGGAGAGTCTTATAGGGAGTGGGAGAGAATTCCAGAGATAGGGAGCAGCATGTGGAAAATCTTGTAGGGATGAGTGGGAAGAAGTAATCATTTGGCAGGAAACAAGGCATTAATTAGAGGAGTAAAGAGGGCATGCTGGAGTGTGAAGGGAGATAAAGTCAGACATGTAAATGGGAAAGAATTGGGCCAATGCTTTGTAAATGAGTGTGAGTATTGGATTCTGAATGGGAAGGGGAGCCAGTGTAGGGCTTGTAGGAAGGGGGAGGCAGATGTAATACATTTGAACTGGAAGAGACAGTAAGACAGGCAGTAGCATTGACTACAGCTTGGATTGGAGAGAGGTGGGAGTCAGGGAGGGCAGATTTTAGGAGGTTAATTTAAATTGGAGATGATCAGTGAGTAGTAGTCTTAGTAGCATCCAGCATGAGAAAGGGTCTGATCCAAGAAATATTTTTGAGATGGAAACAGCAAGACCGCAAAAGATACTGAAATATGGTATGAAGGAGAGAAATAAATCAAGGATAACTCCAAGACAGCACACTTGGGAGCTAGAGGACATGGTTGTGCGGTCAATAGTTTATGAAATTGTGGGAGGTGAGCTTATGTGGGAGGTTAGGAAGATGATCAGCTCAGTCTTAAACATGTTAAGCAACAATGACAGCAACCATCGCAAACCCATTATTGAATGGAAAAAGCATTTCAACTGAATAGGAAACAATGATGGTTGCCAACCATCAGTTTCCAAAGTCTATCACTACAATTTGCAGGCCCCAACCATCCCAGCCACACATATAGACACAGTTACTGTCTTAGGCACTTGTACAAACCTCCTAAATATAATATTAATGATTATGTGCTGGGTTAATCTCTCCCCTCTCTTAAATTTTGTCTTACCTGCTCATCTCTATGAAACTTTTTTTCTTTCTTCTTCTCTTCTTCGATTCTTCGAACTTCAATTCTTTCTTTCAGTTATGGCTCTTCATGGCTCCTATTTACACTCTGTGCCACAATGTCATGACATCATGTGCATTGTAAAGAAAGGAGAGGCTATTGTCGAGCTGCCCTTTATTGCACTGAACATATCCTTTATTGCAGCAGGGTGTCTATCTAAGTATGGCACAGGTGTCAATAGGGTAGTGTCTGTGCCACTCACTTAGCAGTAGTCCTTAGTAAGGCTCTGCCAATTTTAAAAAAGTGAATGAACCAACAGCTGAGTTGCTGAAGAATGTTATAGTATTAATTGAGTTGGTATATTCACTATTGACTCAAAGTTTGGTAATGGTAAAATTAGGTCAAGTCCTGCTAAGATCAGCAAATCTGTGAACACATTGTGGTCACCTAACGCAAAAAAGCTACTGACGTAGTGCTGGGCTCGCCCCCAGCCTGACGTTAAATGGGAGGCGTGCCATACAGGCATGCCCCCAAATAGCATCATTTAGTTGCCAAAGGCAACGCCCCCTTTTTGAAGCAGCACTCAATGTTTGGGGCATCCGTGTCTCTGGCTGCACAGGGCGCGGCTCCTGCTGGAGCCGGCCCTGATTTGGAGTACTTGAGTCTAAATTCAGTAGGTAAAACATGCAAAATGCTATGTCCAAGTGTAGACATATTTCACAAAAGAGTTTTTCATCTCTATTATGGACCAATAATTTGGCAGACCACTTATAATTTTACCCCAGTCTGAATGTCCTTTTTAATCACTTGCCTGGTATGGTCATATTTTTCTGACCACACCCCGGTGTGACTTGGTGTGGTGACGTTCCTGGTCTCGGAGATTCTGTGGAGGAACTTGGTGCTTTGCTGGAGAAATCCATTACACTTCTTAACCTGCAGTGGACTAACCGCCATTGTTGGTACGTATACGCATGCTATTTTTCATTGCCTGATGTGGTTGATAAAATAAAAATGTTATACTTTTGATGCACTATGTGGCACCCCTTTTATTCAGTCAGCACACTGACACTGTTTTTCCCTGTGGATGTGGATTGCAGCCTGCAAATGAATTGAGCAATCTACTATTGGACTTGTAGTTCCACAAGGATGTGTAAGAAACTGCAATTGCGCTCAAGCATATTCCTTTCACTATACTATATATATCACACACACACACACACACACACACATATATAAGCAATAATAACAGTCGGTTGCATTGGCTGATAGTGCTAAAGTAGTCTGGGTGGACTCTGCCAAGTTAATTTATTGAGTACTATTATCACCAAGTAATATCACTAAGTAAGACCAGGCTGCTGTACTGTATATAATGATTTGAAGTTCATAAAACTGAGATGCGTAGTTAAGGTAACATATTATTTAACAATGATTGAATTACATAATCATATATTTCACTTTACAGTAAACTTTGTCATGCATAATAAAAATGAATTTTACAGACTGTATGAAGATAGCATGCATTTCCAGTCTATAATACCAAAAAGACAATTACACATACAGCAGTACTGCCAAATTCTAGCACTAGATGTCAGGCTGTAACCTTACAGTTACAACAAATGGATTGCTTTGCATATAAACACTCACACACTTTTAACAATATAACAATTCCAAAATCCAAATACAGTGCAACGGGTTAAGTCTACGGGGTAGAAAACCAGTCACATTTTTATAGTCCTATTGCTAGATTTAGGTATTTAAGATAATGTGACAAGCTGCAATGTAGACTAAGATCAGGAATTACAAATTAAGGGCCTGATTCAGAGCCGCTCGTAAGCGGCCGCTCGTTCGCTCCGAGCGATGTTCGCACATCTGCACATGCGTATGGGTCGTAATGCGCATGCGCCAACCAGTCAGTGCGGTCGGAAATCGCGTGTTCGCAAAATTGCGAGTGCCTGCTAATTTGAGTGACAGGATGAGGCGTTTGTGGGTGGTAACAGGGGAAGGTGCTTGAAAACGGGGAGTGGAGATACGAACGCAAGCGTGCCAAACAGTCAAAACGGGCGTTTTAAGGGTGTGCATAACTAACAAAGCAGCGTCATCGGCCACGTCACTTGGTTGTCTCTTAGCCTGAACTGTTCGCATGATTGCGGTAGGAAAATCCAACCACAAGCACTGCGAGCAGTTCAGACGCCTTTTGATGTACTCGATTAATCTAATAAATAGCAGAGATGACGTATGATGTGAGCGGCCAGGGGGCGTCTTTACAAAATAGCGAGCGTATGTTTCGTTCACTCGCTCAGACATAGAGGCGTAAACAGACCGCAAAGAGCGAGCGCTCAATTTAAATAGCCAGCCCCTTTTTCTGAATGAGCGAGCGCAAATAGCGTCCGGCTCTGAATCAGGCCCTAAGAGCAGAGAAAGCAAAAGGACAAGTCAGTTATGAGCACAACAATCATTTGATGCAACCTGGCTGAATGCGTACTGACAGGTTGATAAAATAAGTACATTCAAATATTTTATTTCTTTGATTGTAATCATAATTTTCTTTTGTAAGCTCAGCTGAGTCAGGGACTGATGTGAATGACTAAATATTCTATGTAAAGTGCCGCAGACTATGTATGTGCTTTATAAGTAACTGGTAATATATTTAGAACAAAAAACATAAATGTGTGGGTGACACAGCACCACTCCAGTGATCTGTATCAGTGTGAGGTGTGTCTTGTAAGAAACAATGACAGACTAAAATATGACATTTACAAGAGTGTATTTAGATGTTGATATACATACATGGCTGCCATGTGTGATTGGGTAGGGATGGGAGTGGACATGGGGCCTGATTCAGCTTAGATCACAGTTGTTAATACATATGCAATTAGCCGATTGTTGCGTTCTGTGCATGCGTATGCAGTGACTACGCAGACCCATCGCAGAGTGATTGACAGGAAGTGCCGTTTGTGGGTGGTGACAGTGGGGTTGGTCGGAGAAACGCAGACATGCCAGTGTGTTTGAACACCGCTGCATGGGCATACATAAATTATCCACTGTGATGCCATACACAGCCTGAGGCCTGATAGCGTGCGCTGAAGTTAGTAATTTCTGAGTAAGGTCAGGGCTTGTGCAAGAGTGCATGGGGCTGCGATGGTACTCGATGGTACTGATGTTTTCGCAGTCTTGCTAAACATTACGGATGTGTGTAAGGTAAGGTGGACGTCCTGATGTAGTGCTACGGCAGCATAGCGATCGCAATGAATTAGCATTCTATTGCAGTTGAACTGCGTGCATAATCGCTATTACATTCATAGTTGTGATCCCTGCTGAATCAGGCCCATGGCGAAGGAATGTGGGGGAAGGTCGTGGGTCTTTGGATGCTGTGCAGCTGGGTGAAACAGTCTATTTTCCTTCCCTTCTGAGTTGGGGTGTGATTACCACTTTGGTTTCAGAAATGGATTATCTAATCCTCCAGTGTCACCAGCTGCTTGGTGTACTGTGTAGGGATTGTTTGTTTTGGAACTCGTTGCCGTTCCACTTGTTCTTGAGCACTTATAGTGCCTACTTTATGGCAACGTAGTAGGTTTCTATGCAGTTGGCAAATCTGGGTCTGCTTGTTGCACGACGATGCGGCCAAGCCGGAAGTGGCAGTTCTGACCATGCTGTAAGGTGATGACTCCCCAGCGAGGGAACATCCCGTATCCTACTAGGGGCTGGCTATGTGGAGGTGAGTTTTTTCCTCCTTGCTTCTGCGGCTAAGAACATGGCAGTGCAGATTTTGCAGCAAACATTAGCGTAAACACGTGGCATTTCTTTTATATTGATATTGCAACAATATATCTTCTGAAGTCTGGCAGATCAATATTGATACAATATTAGAAGGCACCAGTGCTCCTTTAATCCATTTTATTATTGAGTAACTAGTTGGCATTGCAGAACAATTTGTGTGTTTTTATGGATTTATTGTGTTTTAATTGTATTTGTGCAATTAAATATAATTGTTTCTAATGTTCTTGTACTCCCATATTTTTCCTTTTTTTCCTGTTAGTGTTGTTGATAACTGGAAGAACCAGATTTACAGTTTGCTCATGCCCAACATTGTGTTATTGCAATATGTTAGAACATTTTATTTGCTGTGCGACCCTGGTGTGTTTGGTGTGAATAATACTCTCCACCTGGCCAAATTGTAATGGTAGTAGGGCCAGCAAAGTTGTAAATGAAGCTGACTGAACAAGGCTACCATCCAACCAATCCACTGTTACCATTAACTTTACATAGCAACGATTTGTGATTAGACAACTAATGTAGATGTAGAATCAGGTGTAAATTCTGCTAGTTGTAGGGAAACTAGGTCCCTGCCCCAGCTGTTCATGAAATTATAAATCTTGCCCAGTTTTCCTTTCAGAAATTACAAGAAATTGCCAAGAAAAAAAAAATCACTTAATATTATTAATGTTATCTTTTATTTGTAAGGCACTACAAATTTCTACACATTGTACAGAGCAAGATACAAAATCAGGTAAACTGAATAACAACAAAACAAACATACATAGTAACAAATGTAAGCATAATATTGACACTTAATAAATACAATTTATACAACTACAACCACATAGTATTATTCCCCCAACTGTAACTAACACATAATAAATAATACTGACACATACCAATTGGCTGAGATAGGGGACCTAGCGGTAGGAAAGAATCATTAGTATAGTGGACTAAGAATCATTAGTATAGTGGACTAAGAATCATTAGTATAGTGGACTAAGAATCATTAGTATAGTGGACTATCTAAAAGTGAAAGAGAAGGAGTGTGGGTACTGGGGACATACAAGGGTGAGGGATGAGGGAGAGAAGACCAGATTCGGCAGAAATCCGCAATGCAAGCATGAATACGTGGGTTTTGACTTGAGGAGACATTTGAAGCAATGATATTGGAGGAGAGTCTAATAGAAAGAAGGAGAGCATTCTGCAGATTGTGGGCAGTGAGGGAAAAGTCTGGGAGGCCGGGAACAGGGGTGTTAATCAGAGGGGAGGAAAGGTGGTCACTGGCTGACTGGAATCCATTGGAGGGAGTGTAGAGGGATCAGAGGTTGGAGATGTAAGAGGGAGAGGACAGTGAGGAGCTTTATATGTTAGGGTGACAGGTTTAAACTGGATCCTGTAGGGGATAGGGAGTAAGTGGGGGGATTGGCAGAGAGGAAAGGCAGAAACAGAGCAGTGTGAAAGAAAGATTTTGTCTAGCAGCAGCATTAAGGAGAGATTGGAGAGGAGAGAGATGGTTTAGGGGAAAACCAGAGGAAAGAAGTTGTAAAAGTCGAGATAAGGGATAGTGAGGGAATGGATGTGTTTTGGTGGTGTTGAGGGAGACCAAGGGATGAATTCCATTGATATTCCAGAGTGTGTCAGTGAATGAATGTGAAGAGTTAATGAGAGCGCAGAATCAAGGGCGACACCCAGGCAGCAGATTTGATGAACTGAGGAAATGGTGGTATTGTCAACAGTGAGGGTGAAATGAGGAGGGGTAGAGACAGAATATGATAAAAGACAATGAGATCAATCTTGTACAAATTAAGTTTGAGAAAACTTTGGGGCATCCAGTGGATAGACAGTCGGAAATGTGTGAAACGAGGGAATAGATGAGGTCAGAGGAGGACAGATAGAGTTGGGTGTTGTGATGGTGCTGAAGACAGAAAGAGTTTACTTGGGCTGTTTTGCATTCTGTAGTTTTGGGGAAATATTCTGCATTTGCAAATATAATTAAAAAGGTGAATTCTTATGTAAAGTTTTGAAGATACAAACATATTTTTATCCACTTGAATTAAGATTGATAATCCACTTGAATCAAGATTAGTACTGACATAATTCAGTGATCGCGGTGAGTGACAAAATATGTGGGTCACAGGGACCCTCCACTTTAAAAAAATGGGGTCCTTCCTGACCATTTCTGGGTCCCATCATTATTTATGCTTTAGAGCACCCCATATAACTCTCAGACCTCCTTTAACCCCTTACAAATGATGCCACACAGCCATGCCCGGCCTTTACAAATTATGCTGCACATTAATGCCCATTAAAGACTGGGCATTACTGCGTGGCATAATGTGTAAAACATTATGCCACGCAGTAATGCCCAGTCTTTACACATTTTTGCCACACAGTCATGCCCGGCCTTTACACATTATGCCGCACATTAATGCCCTTTAGTTCCCCTATGTATTGCCCCTAGTAGTTCCCTTATGCATTGCCTCTAGTAGTCCCCCTATGCATTGCCCCCGGTAGTAGTCCCCCTATGCATTGCCCCCAGTATTTGACCCCCTATGCATTGCCACTAGTACTAATCCCCCTATGCATTGCATCTAGTAGTAATCCCCTGATGCATTACCCCTAGTAGTCCCCCTATGCAGTGCCCCCAGTAGTAATCCCCCTATGCAGTGCCCCCAGTAGTAACCCCCCCTATGCAGTGCCCCCAGTAATTGACCCCCTATGGATTGCTGCCAGTATTGGCCCACCTGTTTGCCTTTTAGTGACATGGGCCTGATGCCTGACGCCCAGGTCACTCACACCTATTTGTGGGGCAGATACCTTCAATTGGGCCTAAAGCCCCCTATGTAGCCCGGGCCTTGTGCCCACCTATATACCCACAAGCTATTGCCTGAATTTATCCCACGGGCCTAGTGCCCGACAACCCTGGTGGTCTAGGGAAGGGTAAAATAACGGTGGCCCAAGGCCACCTACCAGTACAGTGGAAGAGGCTGCGGGGGGGAGCTTTGTTAGCTCTTTTTCTTTCCACCCCCGCAGTCCTCTCCGGCACCGCCTCTTCCTGTCTTCCTCCTTGATCACGCCATCTTCTGGCCTCTTGTGCGGACGCTGTAACTGTTGCCACGACACTCTACTCTTCGGGAGTTCACTCCTCCCCTCTGCCGCCGGTACTGAAGTTTCCCGCTCAGTGGCGTCTAATTCAAGATGCCGCAAGTGGGAGAGGCTATGACACAGCGAACCGCGATTGGCTCATCATGTCTGCCTTCTATTGGCTGCTGGACCATGAGCCATGTTTGGCTTGCGGCCAGTGCCAAACAACCGCCGCCACTACTTGGTGGCTTCCAGGCAGCGAGCTCTGCTCAGCTTGCACCCGGAGCCAAGCTTCTCCCACCACCACTTTACCGCCAACGCTGGTGGAAGGGACCAGGTGGTCCATTCACCAGGTACCCGCTGCGGAGGCTTACCCGGCGCTGGGAACAAACACACTGTCCGAGCGCCGGCCACAGATGCTGTGCCGATGCTGGGATCAGACACTTGATCTCAGCACGGCTTTCTACAGCAGCAGCCAATGAGAGTCTATCTGACTCTCATTGGCTGCTATAATAGACAGCGTTGTGACTTTCTCAGGGGGACGCGCTGTGCTTCAGCCAGCTGTCAGGGATTGGCCACAGCACAGCGCGTCCCCGGGGATCCGCTACTTTATAAAAGTGAGCCCCCAGTGCCCAATATTGGGTAAAATACTCACTACTGTAATTATCAGTTATTATTTTCTCCAGCAGATGCCTTGCTCCTCCCCACCTGGCCACATGCATAGTCAGAACAGTCAGTAAAATGATAGCTATTACTATTATATTTTAGTTATAAGATGCCACAAGCAATCTGTGATCAATGGTGTAACTATAATGGGTGCAGGGTGTGCTCTGCACACGGGCTCCTGGGTCCATACATAACTTTATGAGTACGGCATCTGCCAGGACCCGGTGCTGCAGAACAGCAAATATTAGAGGGGAAATGGATTGGTGGCCATTTTCCTGTTGACTTGCGCGGGTGCACTAGAGATGCCCCTGGAAGTAAAACGCAGGTGCCATTTTTCCTGAGGCATGCACATGCACAATAGACTCTGGCATCTAGCCAGTCTACAGTACTGCCAAACAGGAATAGGGCCACATGGAGGCTGCACATGGGCCCTCTGCTCTCTGTAATCACCCCAAGGAGAAAGCTATGACTTTATTATAAACCTCTGCTTTATACTTTTCTGTGCCTCATGTAGAACAATAATAAATAGACCTTAAATTCTCTATGACACAAACACACATATGTGAGTCAACCAAAGCCAACCATCCTATAGTATCAGTGGGTTTATTTACCATGGGAGGAAACCAGGGCACCCAGAGAGAACCAACACAATCACAGGGAGCACATGCAAACTACACATAGATGGTACATTGGCTGGAACTGCACCCACAGCCAAGTACTGTGTCAGCAGTATATAGGAAATGTAACTGTATAGGCCATGAGGAATATTGATGAATTAAGCAGAAATGTAATTCTTTGGTGAAATGTTCATTATTTGTTCTGTCTATTTAATTCACATTTACTTTCAACCACTGTTGTTATCACTACCAAAGACGTGTTAGTTCAATAGAAGATCTCTTGCTATATTGCTTATCCATCATAATTACTACAATTGTTTGTAATTAGGGGTGAAGAGTATTTTTTTAATAATGTTTTGACTAAAAAAAAGTTGCCAACACATAGACTTGTCAGATTCAATAATGATCTTTTGCTCATATGTGAGTTGGCTGTAAATTCATTTTCATTCAGACATTACTTGAAACATAAACCATAAACCATCCTTTGTGAATAATCTGCTAATAGTTTGATTTACCAAGTGACTGATCTGCTGAGACATTCATGAAAAAAATGATATTCAATCTAAACAATAAAACAAATAATTGTGAATTTTCACATCCTCAAGATAATATAACTGACATGATATTGGCATTCTGTCACTTCGACCTTTTCAGTGATTTTTCCTGTGAGTTTATAATCTACAGCATATCTTTACTCATTGTCAGATCTGTGACATGAATCTTAAACAGCAAATTAAGAAGCTGCCGGTAATGATAAATTAGCGTCAGGTACAATTTTTATAAATGTCTACTTAATACATAGTAACACATAGTAATCCTTGTCTGTTTTATCAAGATATTACCATTCATGCTGAGCAGGAGTTAAAACATGTATATAAGCACCATGAAAGGCACACTCTCCAAACAGCCAACATTATAACTAATATATAAAATTATTATTATTATTTGTCCAAATATATGTAAAAGTAACATTTAAAAGATGTAGAATAACACAGGTTTAATACTAGAGAATATCAACTCATCTGTTCTTATCCAATATAAATAGGTCACAAGATCTACAGTACTAATTGTATATGTGGAGAGAAGACCTGCAACAAACTGTCATTCATATGATTTCTTTCCTCTGTACATTTTGTACACTTATTTCAGCCTTTCCGCTATCTCTATTTTGTTTGTAATGGTTACTTTATAGTGATGAATATTAGACAATATACCAGCTTTATTCTTATTGATGTGTTCTCTTTCATATTGAACAGAGTGAGATCAGCTTTAAAATGAAATGATGATGAAATGTAATTTTAAAATTGTTTCAAATGAGAGTATTATTGCTGAACCATGAAATAATGATCTGACTTCAGCTGACATAATAACAAATGATATTGTATAATTACTTTTGTTTAACAAATGTAGTTTATAGATGAGCTTACAATTGTTTTAGGTTTCTTTAGTTTAGTTTCCTGTATTTTGCAGCCGGTTATCCAGCTGTGGTCATTCACTGTGAGACTCTACAGGGCTAGGGGCCTCATTCAGACCCACTCGCAAGCGGCTGTCCGCTCGCAAGTGGGTCGATGGTGTGCACTGCACATGCGCACGACGGAGGGGGCTCCGTCGTGCGCATGCGCCAGACGCGACGAGCGAAGGACTTTCCTTCGCTCGTTGTGTCTGATCAAAGGGGGCGTGCTGTCGATGTTGATTGACAGCACGCCCCCTTTGGTGGGCGTGCCGGGGGCATGCCTGCCAGACGGAGGCGTTCCCAAGGGAACGCCTACCGTCAGAAGCCGGCCCCACTGACATCACTAGTGATGTCAGTGGGAGTGATTTTGGCTCTGGTGACCCACAGCTATACGAGCGTCCAGGAGGACGCTCCATTTTTATGAAGGACGGCCCTCATTCAGGGCGAGCGCTCTGCTCAGAGCGTCCGACTCTGAATGAGGGCCTAGGTACAGTACCTTTGTTTTTCTCATAAGGAGATGATTGGTTGGTACTAGGGATGTGCGCCGACCTCTGTGTTTTGTTCTGGATCTGTAACTGCTTTGTGTTTTGGATCTGAATTTGATTTTGGCGTAAACACCCTTGCGTGTTTTGGTTTTGGATCTGTAGTTTATTCTAAAAAAAAATCATAAAAACAGCTAAAAATCACATCATTTTGGCCTGTTTTTGCTCCTACAGTATTATTAACCTCAATAAAATTAATTTCCACTAATTTCCAGTCAATTGTTACCACCTCACAGTTCACAATATTGATTTCATCCAGTTTAAGCCAAAAGGTTGCATCAAACTAGCCTGCTGACTAAGCTACGTGACAGCAGTGGGCGGCACTAACGTGTGGCAGTTCAGCTTCCATCATGGCACAGAGTGGTACTGCAGTGGTAGACAGGTTGGCAGTTTAATACACTATATGACCCCATAGGAAGTTTAAAAACCAAGAATGTTTTCATTAATCAAGAACTAGGTTAGAGGCCCGAGGGAGTTTGAATATGTTTAAGAACTAAAGTCAGGGAAAGGACGGAAGGATTGATTAGTTTTTAATTTATTTATTTGAATGTTTTGATTCTTGAAAAAATTTATAAGGGAAGATCAATGTAGGAACAATTTCTTCAGTTCATGAAAGACATCTTTGATCTGGAGAAGGAATATTATACAACTAATAGAAATGCGATGGCCTTACTTGTGGAGATGCTGCTAGTACACACTGTACAGATGTTTACTTTGTGCTCAGGGAGGTTGTTAGGGATAATGGGACCAAGACTCGTTGTTTACATCAGAGGAGGGGAGGGGAGGGGAGGAGGCATTTACAGAAAGTATAAAATCATTCACATCAGTCCTTACCCCAGAAGAATCATTTGGTGCTATGCCTGTTGCTTCTCCTGCTCCTGGGAGTGGATCTTCATCCCAGTAGAAGTTTAAAAAACTATTGACTATTAAACAATCCTTTGCAAGGGGGAGCAAGTATGACAGCAGTCACCCAGTTGCACAGTGGATCACTGACACAATAACATCTATGCTGGTATTAAATGTGCATCCAATATCTGCCAATAATATAGTGGGTTTTCATTTTAGACAGTTAATTGAGGTTCTGTGTCACCACTACCAAATCCCATTTAAATTCCACTTCAATAGAAAAGCAATTCTCAGTCTGTACAAGGACAATAAAACAAACTTAATTAGTGTCCTCCAAAATGCCATTGTACTCACTGTCCACTTAACCACAAATATGTGGACAAGTGGAACAGAGCAAACACAAGATTACATGACTGTAACAGCCCACTGGGTGGGTGTATTGACTTCAGTGGCACCAACAGCAGCAGCATCTAAGAAACAGCAGCGCATTCAGAAGCAGGCTACTCTGTATATCACTGGTTTCACTAAGAGGCATACCACTAACAACCTTTTAGAAAAACTCAGGGAAGTCATTGCAAAATGGCTTACCCCTCTTGGACTCTCCTCAGGATTCGTAATTTCTGACAATGCCACCAATATTGTGAGAGCATTATAGCTGGGTCAATTCCAACATATCCTATGTTTTTCTCACGCAATCAACTTGGTGGTGTAAAGTTTTTTGGAAAATGGCAAGGCCGTGTAGGAGATGCTCTCTCTGGCCCAAAAAATTGAAATTTTTGCCATTCAGCAGGCGCATGTAGAAGATTGCAGCACCTGCAAGAAATGTTGAATTTGCCCAGCCATCAGCTGAAGCAAGAGGTATTTACAAGGTTGAACTCCACCCTTTATATGCTTCAGCAGATGGAGGAACAGTAAAAAGCCATTGAAAGTAACAGCTAACTATGACATAGGAAGAGGAGGGGAATATTCCTTACTCGAGCTCAGTGGAAATACTTTCCATGTTGTGCAATGTGCTGAAACCCTTTGAAGTAGTCACCCGTGAAGTGAATTCAGATACTGCCAGCTTGAGTCAGGTAATTCCCCTAATTGGACTGTACTGTAACCACAGCATTTCTAATATTGTTTCATATACTGTAGTCTTGAGTCAGTGATTTATGTGACAAGCTTATGTTTTACACTCTACTAGTTCAGTCTGCTCTGCTCTGTGCAGATCTGCATTAATTTGCCTATGTCTGGGCTACCTTTTACCATGTGACAGGTCAAAGGGTTGAATCCTCCATTTTAGCACTGCAGTATCTGTGTTTAACATGCTGACAGGCTGTGTAAGTCTTCTGAACCCCACAAGGCTAATATCTTCTTACCGCTTATGCACACACTGATGTGCAGTTTATTCTCTTATTTTGTTATCACAAGTATAGTGACCTACTCTGCAGAACCACAGTTGTATTATATGGACAATCATTCCTGTCTATGTTAATAAATATACAAAGTTCCAGAAAACTCATTGTCTGTGGATTAAGAGATGAACTTGGTTTAGCTATCTGAATAGTGTAATGAGGGTCAGAATAGTAAGAAGATAACCTTTCTGCAGGCTCAAGCTATACAGACATCAGCCAGGCTGGTGCAATCTCACCCATTACAGATCCACGATCCGGTGATTACGTCCATACAGCCGGAACTTCCCACAAGTTCGCTCCGGACTCATCGTCATGCGCAGGTGATCTCGGATCTAAGGCGTGTTGTTGCAGTCAGTTTCACCACACAGAAATCAAATAAGTGTGTGCAGCACAGAGCATATCCTGATAATCATCAGTCATACACCTGCAAACACCACGTCATGGCAGACTATAACTAATGTAGAAGCTGCTGCAAATGCAGATGATTAAATCCCTTCACAGCCCCAGCAGGCCAAGATGGCACTAGACCTATACGTACAGTAAAGCTATCTCAAAAGGCCAGGGATAATTACATCAGTGAGAGAGCTGAATACCAAGAAAGACTAGAAAAAGCATGGGATAGAACTGAAACTGATTTGCTTAAAGTGACAAATGCAAGGAGTGTTCAGGAACAAATTCAAAATACTCTGGATGAACTCAGGTCCAGTTATGTGACCTATAGATTGCAGTCAGAGAAATATTCCACCTTTTTAACCAAACAAATGTGGAAGAAAGCTTGAAGGAATGTGACATTCAGAGAGACATTGATCAGGGATGTGACAGTCTTAAATGTAATGCAATCACAGATGCTGAAACTAGATTAGACCGCTTGAGGGAGGTTCAGTCCCAACGCTCTAGGTCATCTAGACATTATTCAAACAAATCAAGATCATTGCATTCCAGCATGTCCACAATGAGTGCTGCCGCCATCAAAACACGTGCAGACGCTGATGCTGTAAAAGCACGAGCACACTTATGCAAATATGGAGATCACATTAAAGTGAGAAAAAGCGCGTCTGGAAGCCAGTTTAGATGCACTGTGCCAAGAGAAAGAAGCAGCTGCTGCTGTGGCACAAGCTGAGGCCCTTGAAGCAGCTGTAAACCGAGATAATAGAGAGGATCTAAGTAGCCAAATTATGTCAGAAGAATGTACCAGAGAATATGTACTAAGTCATACCAGTAAGCACAGCAGCTTACCCTGCTCCAATAATGAGGAACCAGTTGTAAATGCTGAACCTTTAAATATACAATCCGACAGGAACATTGGCAATCTCTGCAGTAATTTACTTCACCAAGCTCACATACAAAGTGTAGATAAGCCAGAGGATTCACTATTTTGCTTTCAAGAACAAAAACCTTCTTACAGACTACAAATGCCTGATCAGCAGAAACTTACCCCTCTCATCAGACAAAATAAGCAGAGTGATACATTAAATCACAACATCCTAAATACACCTTATCATACGCAGTCTGTTAAATCAGAGGTGACAGACTTAGTTCAATTCATGGTTCGCTGTGAGCTAGTTAACACAGGACTTACAAAGTTTGATGACCGTCCAGAGAACTACACATCATGGAAGTCCAGCTTTATGAACTCAATCAATGACCTGAACATCACTGCAAGTGAAGAACTTGATCTGTTAGCAAAATGGTTGGGGAGCAAGTCTTCAGGATACGTGAAGACACTCAAGTCAGTCAATGTGAATAATCCCTCAATAGGACTCAAGCTAGTTTGGGAACGACCTGACGAGTGTTACGGTAACCCAGCAGTTATTGTAGAAGCCCTTCTCAACAAAGTTAAATACTTTCCCAAAATTTCTAACACAGATAATCAGAAATTACGGAACTTGGAGATCTGTTGCTAGAATTAGAATCAGCTAAAACTGATCCATTTTTACCAGTACTAAGCTATTTAGATACTGTTCAAGGGGTGAAACCCATTGTTGAGAAACTTCCATATAACATACAAGAAAAATGGACTTTCCAAGGCTCAAGGTACAAGGAAGAAAATCAAGTAGCATTTCCTCCATTCTCTTTCTTTTCTAAATTCATTCGGAACTTAGCAAAAACAAGAAATGATCCAAGTGTCCTTAACTCCCAAACTACAGCCAGTTCAGGTTGTCCAAAGGATGAAAGAACTGCAAAAAGGAAAGATTTCTCCAAAATACCTTTTTCAGTACACAAGACAGAGGTAAAAACACTTGCGACTTCTCCTTTCACAATGAGTAAACAAGTAGAGGATCCACATAGATAGTGCCCTCTGCACAAGAAACCACACCCTCTTAAGAAATGTCATACTTTCAGAGAGAAACCTTTAGAAGAGCAAAAGAATTTACTAAAAAACTTTGTAATCTGTTTCCGATGCTGTTCTTCTACAAATCACCTCTCTAGAGACTGTAAATCTACAATTAAATGTTTGGAGTGTGACAGTGAGAAGCATGTAACTGCTTTACACCCAGACACCTGTAGCCCAAATTCTACCAGCACCCTCGGCCCTGTGTCAAAGGACAGCGGGGAGAAGGAGAGTGAAAAGATGGAAACCTTAGTCACATCTACATGTACTGAGGTGTGCAAAGAAGGCGATAGCAATCGATCCTGTTCAAAAATATGCTTGGTCAAGGTGTATCTCAAAGGACATTCAGAAACATCCATCAGAATGTATGCCATTTTGAATGATCAAAGTAATAGATCTTTAGCTGAGTCAGAGTTCTTTGAACTATTCAACATAGGGGAGAACCCCACTCCATACTCCACTAAACACGTGTGCCGGGACTTAAGATACATAGGAAGATGAGCTAGTGGATTTATAATGGAGACTGTAGATGGAAGTCTAAAACTTTTTCTGCCTACACTTATAGAGTGTGATCAATTGCCAAACAACAGGAGTGAGATCCCTACACCTGACATTGCACGTCATCACACTCACTTAAGAGCTAATGCTGATCACATACCACAATTGGATAATACCACAAAAATTCTTCTTCTGCTTGGCAGAGACATACAGAGGGTACACAAAGTTCGTCAACAACGCAATGGCCCTCACAACGCACCCTATGCCCAAAGACTCGACTTAGGATGTGTAATAGTGGGTGATGTTTGCATTAACAAGGTGCACAGACCAGACCACGTCAATGCCTTCAAAACAAGCGTGCTGGAAAATGGTCATGTATCCCTATTTGAACCATGCCCTAATCACTTCTTTATAAAAGAAAGTCTCACCAGAACAGCTCAACAAGGTCCAGTGACAGAGAGCTTACTACATGGGAGAAAGGTGGTGAAGGTCTTGGTGAAGCCGTATTTCAGACATCAAAGGATGACAATAAAATTGCACCCTCAATGGAAGACAAGGAATTTCTAAAAATTATGGACAAAGAATTCTTCAAAGATGAATCAAACAGTTGGGTTGCTCCACTCCCTTTTCGTTCAACTAGATGTCGTCTTCCCAACAATAAGGAACAAGTTCTTGTAAGATTCAACTCGCTGAGGCATAACTTGGAAAATAATTCAGAAATGAAAGAGCATTTTGTAGCCTTTATGAAAAGCATTTTTGGCAGTGGCCATACAGAACAAGCTCCTCCACTTGAAAAGAGCGAAGAATGTTGGTATCTCCCAATCTTCGGAGTGTACCATCCATGAAAGCCAGGCCAGATTAGGGTGGTATTTGACTCAAGTGCTACATTTCAAGGTACTTAATTGAACAACATCCTCCTCACTGGACCAGATCTTACAAACAACCTCTTGGGGTGTTAATTCGCTTCAGAAAAGAATGTGTCGCTATAACAGCAGATATCCAACAGATGTTTTACTGCTTTACATGTTAAAGAAGACAATAGAAACTATTTAAGGTTCCTGTGGTGCCGCAACAATGATGTACACGATGAAGTAATTGAATACCAAATGAAAGTGCATGTGTTTGGTAATAGTCCTTCACATGCAGTGGCTACCTATGGACTTAGAAGGACAGCTCAAGAGGGAGAAATGGAATATGGTGCTGATACTAGGCAATTCATTGAAAGGGACTTTTATGTGGATGATGAACTTAAATCCCTGCCTACCGAAGATGAAGCTATAAATCTGCTCAAAAGAGTTCAAGCGATGTTAAATGTTGCTAATTTGAGACTTCAGAAGATAGTTTTGAACAGCACCCAAGTTATGAAAGCGTTCAACTCTGAAGATTATGCAAAGGACTTAAAGAACTTAGGGCCTGATTCAGAGCCGTTCGCTATTTGTGGTCGTTCGTTCAAAAACAAGGGGTGGCTATTCAAATGATCCGTTCGCAAATTGCAGTCTGTTCCCACCTCTAAGTCTGAACGAGCGAGCAAAACATACGCTCGTTTATTTGATAAAAACGCCCCCTGGCCGCATGCACCATACGTCATGTCCGCTATTTATTAGATTAATCGAGTACATCGTACAGCGTATGAACTGCTCGCTATTCTTGTGGTTGGTGTTTTCAACCGCTATTTTGCGAGCAGTTCTGAGTTAAAAAAAACCAAGTGACGTGGTCAATGCCGCTGCTGTATTAATTATGCACTCCCTTAAAACGCCCGTTTTGACCTTTAAGCACGCCTGCGTTCAGATCTCCACTCGCCGTTTTCAAGCACCTTCCCCTGTTACCACCCACATACGCCTCATTCTGTCACTCAAAATAGCAGGCCCTCGCTATATTGCGTACCAACGATTTTCGGCCGCACTGACTGGTTCGCGCATGCGTACTAAAAACCGTACGCATGCGCAGATGTGCGAACATCGCTCGGAACGAGCGTACTGCTGCTAGCGAGTGGCTCTGAATGAGGGCCTTAGATCTAAGTGTTGATACTCCTCCAATTCAGCGCAGTTTAGGAATAAGTTGGGATATAAAGACAGACACCTTTAAAATGCCAAGTGTCACAGGAAGAAAGACCATACAACTGAAGAGGTATTCTGTAAACAGTCAACAGTCTCTATGACCCTTTTGGTTTTGCAGCTCCAGTAACAGTACAAGGGAAGTCTTTGCTAAGGGAGCTTTCAGCAGATTCATAAGACTGGGACACACCACTACCTTCAGGAAGGAAACCAGAGTGGGAGATGTGGAGAGATTCCTTTCCCTAGAACAAATCCAAGTTCCACATTGCTATACCCCTCTGACATTAATTGCAGCAAAACGCTAGGAGATTTGTATTTTCTCAGATGCTTCAACAAAGGCCATAGCTGCAGTCGCTTACCTAAAGGTGACAGATCCTAAGGGAGCTTGCCATGTTGGATTCATTCTCGGTAAAGCTAAGTTGGCACCACAACCTCAACACACTATCCCAAGACTCAAACTGTGTGGAGCTGTACTAGCAGCAGAAATAGCAGAGCTTATATTAGACTTAGACATTAAAGCGGATGCAGTTAAATTTTACACTGATAGTAAGGCAGTTCTAGGTTACATATATAACCAAACTAGAAGATTCCATGTGTATGTTGGTAACAGGGTGGAAAAGGATCAGAAGATCTTTTTTTCCGGAACAATGGAACTATGTGCCTACAGATAAAAACCCTGCAGATCATGCCATAAGGTCAGTTCCTGCAACACTTCTGATGAGTACTACTTGGTTAACAGGTCCAACATTCTTGTTACATCCAAAGGATGTATCACTCATTACCAGAAACTCTTTCAAATTGATAAACCCTGAATCTGATGCGGAGCTTCGGCCACAAGTAACTACGTTGTTCGTTACTACTGTTGCAACGGATCACTTTGGTCTACATCGATTTGAATGGTTTTCAGAGTGGATGACCATCATAAGAGCTGTAGCACGACTCATTCATATTTCACAGTGTTACTGCAATAGATCCGATGACGGAACAAAAAATTGTCGAGGGTGGCACATTTGTGAGAGATCATGCACTCCAAATGAACTCTATCAAGCAAGAACCTTTGTTCTCCGCTGCATCCAGCATTTAACTTATGCTAAAGAGATTAGGTGCATCAAAAAGCAAGAAGAAATCCCTAAGGATAGTCCTCTCAGGACATTAAATACCAGACTTTATGAAAAGGACTTGTACAAATGACAGTGGAGACAGGTGCAGTGTCTTGCCAATACCTTTTGGAATCGTTGGAAACATGAGTACCTGACTACTCTACAAAATCGATGCAAATGGCAATCTAATTGTACCAATTTACAAGAATATGACCTTGTGCTACTTAAAGACAAGCAGGTTAATCGAAATGAGTGGCCAATGGGACTAATTGTTGCAACCTTTCCCAGCGGAGATGGAAAGATTCGCAAAGTAGCAGTCAAAGTAATCAAAGATGGAACTGCTAAGACATTCGTCAGACCAATTACAGAGACTGTGCTTCTTATGTCTCATAAGGATCATGTGTAATTCTTATTATTGCATTATTATATTATTGGTCTTTTTCTTATGTGTTTGCATAGGTATTTAGTGATATCTATAGATATCAGACGAGGAGTGTACTGTAACCACAGCATTTCTAATATTGTTTCATATACTGTAGTCTTGAGTCAGTGATTTATGTGACAAGCTTATGTTTTACACTCTACTAGTTCAGTCTGCTCTGCTCTGTGCAGATCTGCATTAATTTGCCTATGTCTGGGCTACCTTTTACCATGTGACAGGTCAAAGGGTTGAATCCTCCATTTTAGCACTGCAGTATCTGTGTTTAACATGCTGACAGGCTGTGTAAGTCTTCTGAACCCCACATATCTTCTTACCGCTTATGCACACACTAATGTGTAGTTTATTCTCTTATTTTGTTATCACAAGTACAGTGACCTACTCTGCATAACCACAGTTGTATTATATGGACAATCATTCCTGTCTATGTTAATAAATATACAAAGTTCCAGAAAACTCATTGTCTGTGGATTAAGAGATGAACTTGGTTTAGCTATCTGAATAGTTACACACTGCTTACGTGTAATGAAGGTCAGAATAGGACTGTTGAAAAAGGAACTTGAGAAACTGATGGAGGATCTGAAATGAAGCGATTCTGCAAAGTACGTTGGACTTGTAGATCAAGTCCTTTATTCGCTTCACCAGGAACCAAGGGTTGTCAGGACCTTCCAATTGTATCAATCCATTTTGGCAGCCATGCTCGATCGTAGGTTTAAGTCATACGTTGTGTCTTTCTTCCCAACGGACACAGAGCCTGATTCAGAACCGCTTGCTTGTTGCGGACGCTCATATCCTGAGTATGCAAATTTTCCAAATTGACGCCATGGGATGCGATCGCTCACCAAGGTATAAGCACACCGACTTTGGCTGTGCGAGCGATCACTCTGTGTATGCAGATGCCCCTTAGAGTATGCAGAGATGCCCACTAGTGCACGTCATCTCCAGGAAGTGTCTTTATACATTGGTACATCGAGCACCATCGGAAGCTAACGCAGCACTTGCGGTTGCCTTACCATACCGCAATCACTGCAGTGCCCCCAGTAGTGGTACCGCCTATGCAGTGCCCTTTATATAGTGCCCCCAGCAGTAGTCCCCCCAATACAGTGCCCCCAGTAGTGGCCTCCCTTATGCAGGCCCCCAGCAGTGATCCCCCCTATCCAGTGCACCTTATACAGTGCCCCATGTAGCGGTCCTCCCTATTTAGTGCCCTCAGTAGTGATCCCCCCAGTGCAGTGCCCCTTGTGCCCCTAGTAGTAAGCCCATTATATAGTGCCCCCAACAGTAGTCCCCCCCCCATGCAGTGCCCCCAGTAGAGGTCCCCCTTATGCAGGCCATCAGTAGTGATCCCCCCTATCCAGTGCCCTTATACAGTGCCCCCTGTAGTGGTCCTCCCTATTTAGTGTCACCAGTAGTGGTCCCCTAGTAGTAAGCCCAGTTTATAGTGTCCTCAGTAGTAGTTTCCCTTGTGCACCTAGTAGTAAGACCCTCATATAGTGCCCCCAGTAGTAGTTCCCCCCCCCAGTAGTAGTCCCCAGTAGAGGTTCCCCCCCGATGCAGTGCCCCCAGTAGTAGCCCCCAGTAGTGCCCCACCCCCAATAGAGGCACCCCCCAGTAATGGTGCCCCCCCCCGTAGTGCATGCACACAAGTAAAAGGTTTTTTTTTCAAAAAATACACTTACCTTAATCCACGCTCTGGCTCCAACCACTGCTCCCGCCGCTGCATGTCAGTCCTCCTGGGCTGGCGCACTCTGCATTATGGGAGAGACGTCATGACGTCTCTCCCATTACCCACTGCAAGAGCCATAAAGTGGAGCTCATGAGTGAGCTCCAGCCCGGCTCTTGCAGTGGGCACTGCAGCAGTCAATGAGAGTCTATCTGACTCTCATTGGCTGCTGGTTAACACACACATCACTGCTGGTTAACACACACACACAGCCTAAGCCTGCCTACTGGCGCTATTGGGTAAGTGCACACACTGCGGTCGGCGCTACACTGCCTAACTAGGGCAGGCCGGTACCATGGTTTTCCTTGTAGCTGTAATGTAATTTTGCCCAAAGAGACAATAAACCAACTTTTATTTTTAAGAAGCTTGAGGAGAGGTGGAGCAATTTGCTAGATTGTGAATTAAAGCTGGGAAATGCATAAAAGAGCAGATCATGAAGAAAGTAAAAATGTTATATAAAATATTCTAATTTCCATTGATAACTGAACTCTTGGGGCAATACCACCCAATGTCTCATCTTTGTTTTCTGCCCCTCTAACATAGTGTAGAAGAGGATGATAATATGTTATGTAGTGTTGTAGAAACAATTTACCATCTAGTACAAATATAGTATGAGAGCTATGGAAGTCTTGGCTACCTTACTTCTAATTCTACTCCTAATTCCATAGGTGGCCCATGTACCCTTTACCAGTCAAGTTTATGTTTTTGAAATAATACAGAAATAGATGTGGAGAGCATAGTGTAAATGTCAGAGACCTTTCTACTAGGATTGGAATAACACATCCGTTAAACTCTCTGTGGGGGAGTATTATCAAAACTTCTAAAGGGAACTAGTGGAGAACTGGTTACCCATAGCAACCCATCAGCTTATAGTTTGCATTTTATATAATGCACTTTATAAATTATATCTAGAAGCTAATTGGTTGCTATGGGTAACTTCTCCGCTTGACTCTGTCTCCAAAATGAAGGCTAGGGCTCTCCAACTTGACCCATCAATTAAATCATGTATTCATTTAAGCCCTCTACTTTTCTTTCTCCAAGGGTGACTATATAGAGGAGCAATCTGGTGGATAGTTAGTTTTGCCCCTTATCAGAGTTATTGGTAAAGGTTTTATTGTTAATTTAAATTTCCTAACAAAATAAAATCCTAGACATTAGAAAAAATTATAATATGATTTCTATGTCCCATGAATATATGTACCCAGGGCCGGCCCACCCCTTATGCCGACTATGCAAGCGCGTAGAGTGTCAGCGGGCAGAGGGCGCCGTGAAGCCACAGTTCCGTTCCCGGCACGGCCACAGACACTGAAGTGGTGTAGAGAGATGATGAATCCTGTCTGTAACAAAGCTAAGGGGTGGTCCGGATGTGCACCGGACCACCCATTAGCCAGACCACAGATACAACTACTTAATGTCCACCCGGTCAGGAATAGATTTATTGACCGGGAGGACTAATGGCTTCCTTTTAACTCAGCAGCTCCAACTCCTCTGGCTGCGCAACGTGGCATGGTGACGTCACGCCGGCACCACCCAACCGCTCTCCTGCTGCTGTAAATGTGATGAGGAGCTGGTCTTTTGTCCAGGAATGATGATGTTCGTCCATGTAAGATGACGTTTTGCCTCGTTCTGAGTTCCGTTTTTTTGGAGGGAAAAATCCGAACTCCACGTGCAAACTCGAACCTATCCGAGCCTGCACATCCCTAATATATATATACATATACAGTATATGTGTTTTGAACGTGGATTATGGGCCTGATTCAGAGCCGGACGCTATTTGCGCTCACTCGTTCAGAAAATAGGGGTGGCTATTCAAATGAACCGTTCGCTATTTGCGGTCTGTTCACGCCTCTATGTCTGAACGAGCGAACAAAACTTGCGGTCGTTTTTTTAAAAAATACGCCCCCTGGCCGCTCGCATCCTACGTCATGTCCGCTATTTATTAGATTAATCGAGTACATCGACCAGGGTATGAACTGCTCGCTATTCTTGTGGTTGGTTTTTGCTACCACAATTTTGCGAGCAGTTCTGGCTATAAAATAACCCAGTGACGTGGTCAATGACGCTGCTGTATTAATTATGCACACCCTTAAAACGCCCGTTTTGACCTTTAAGCATGCCTGCGTTCAGATCTCCACTCCCCGTTTTCAAGCACCTTCCCCTGTTACCACCCACATACGCCTCATTCTGTCACTCAAAATAGCAGGCATTCGCTATTTTGCGAGCACACGATTTTCGGCCGCACTGACTGGTTCGTGCATGCGTTTTACGATCCGTACGCATGCGCAGTTGGGCAAACATCGCTCGGAGCGAACGAGCGGCCGCTTACGAGCGGCTCTGAATCAGGCCCTATGTTTGTTGATATCTTGCTGTTTTTTGTTAGGTATTTAAAAAATTTGAAGTGGACATATTTCCATGTATTTCTATCATAAAAATATATAGAAGTCCATGCACACAGGCATCTACACAGTGCAGGTATAATCTCTGGGGGGAGCCCACAATCTCCAGGAGTGCTGGGCACGCCCCCTCAGTGATGAAATGGTGGTGTGAGGCAAGGCCATACCCCTGTCACGAGGCCATGCGCCCTTTGCAGTCAGAGCACACTGTGTCCCAAGTTTACGACATTAAATGCAATACCAACGGTACCATGTCCCTTTCCTTTTACGGGCTTGTGACTTTGGTACACACAAAGTCCACCAAGGGGCACCGAAATCTATCTTCGCTTACCAAAAAAATAAGGCTCGGGCCGGCCCTGTATGTACCATTCCACATTTGGGCATAAAGTTTCACATTTCTAACATATTCTATTGCATATACCCTACCCCAACCAGGGCCAAAATATCCATTAGGTGGTAGAGGCAGTCTCTAAGGATTTGGTGGGTCCTAGGAGGCCTGTTTGCCAACCACTGCCGAAATTTATTTTCAATCCTTTTTCTTCTATTTTAAAAATCATTTTTCAGTTATGGTCTGCGAATGAACGGCATCGGTTGGCAGTATAAAGCAGCACAGTGAGTGCTGAGAGACTGGGAATGATGATCTGGCAGGCAGCCAGGATATTGGAGGCAGAGCACCATGTGTTACAGTGACAATCTGGGGCCTTGGTGCAATCACAAAAGGGCTGACATCAGACGACTCTAAGTCTTGGAAAGTCTGAACTTCCTGCACTCAGTTACTAGTGACAGTCCATCCGCAGTCACTTCTCCTGCTCATTTTTTATAAGTGATCCCTATCACTTGCATACTGCTGTCGTTGCTCAGCAACCCACTGGAATGGACCCCAGCAGAGATGGCAGTTTGCAGTATCCCTGGAATCTCAGGGGGCAATTCAATTCAACAATTTAAATCTATGTCAATCGTCCATTAGTTAAGATACCCAATAAAAGAATTGAATCGCTCCATCAAGGTCGCAAACAGTTCAATTGTCTTCTATTTAGGGATTGTTTTGTATGATAAGTACTTTACATATAACATTTAAGAAACAATTAATTATCTGGGCCTTTGGATGTGAAGCGCGTGCCCCGGCTCCCACTGTGTATGCATACTGGACACAGGACAGACATTAGTTAATTATTATATAGACTACACTAAAACAGGAATAGAGCCAATTAAATGTCTTGCCGTCTTCTCCTGCTCTGGCAGGATATAGTGGTAAATGTAGATACTATGTCGTCCAGGGGTGCTCTGTCAATCCAGGGGTGCTCTTCCCCAGTGTAAAAAAAAAAATAGTTAAATAAAATTAATAATTATTATTCCACAAAAATTTAAAAATAAAAGATCTTTTGTGTGTGTGTGTGTATGCTAGCTATGCTATTATTGTTTGGTGAAACTGCCAGCCAGACTGCAGTTCTTCATCCACTTATTTGTGACTCTGCAGGTGTTCTATCTGCACTCCACAGGGGTGTTTTATTGTCCATAAAGGGGTGCTGTGTCATTCATCAAGGGGCTGCTGTCTAGTCCAGGGGTGCTCTTCCCTAGTGAAAAAAGATCTATTGTTCGGGGAAACTACCAGCCAGACCGCAGTTTATCATCCACGTATTTGTGACTTGCAGGTGGTCCGTCCGCGACACCGTAAGTGGTAGCACAGTGTGTTTTTCTTTTCATATTCATAAAAAATCTTGTGACACTGTAAGTGGTAGTGCAGTGTGTTATTTTCTTATTCATAAAATACCTTGTAACATTGTATGTGGCAGTGCAGTGTGTTATTCTTTTCTTAGTCATAAAAAAATTTGAGACACTGTAAGTGGTAATGCAGAGTGTTATTCTTTTCTTATTCATAAAAAATCTTATGACACTGTAAGTGGTAGCACAGTGTATTAGTCTATTCTTATTCATAAAAAATAATGTCACACTGTAGGTCATTGATACCGCAGTGTAATATGTAAAATTGGTACAAATTGATGTGTGTGCTGTAACCCACTTCATTCGTGTTTGTTGAGATGGAGACCGATCAATTGAGAGGAGAGCAGGAACCACATACTAGGGCTGGAGCTGCTGCCAGTGCCACCAGTCATGACAATTCTAGTCCATCTACGTCATCTACTAAAGCCAATGCCCAAGGGCATACAGGCTTAAGTTGGGGTATCTAAAATCAAAGAACCAACCTTTTACGTTGGTAAAGAAAAAAAAATCAGAGGGAAAGTTATCTGCAGAAAGACATAAAATTGGCAATATGCCTTTCATCACACAAAGTGGCAAGGAAATGCTTTATTTATGACTTGTGGTTTTGCCTCTCATGATAATATAAGCCATTCTCCCTGTAGGTGTTTAAAAAAAATTAAAATTGTTACGGCACGGGAACCAATTGTGTGCTCAGAAAAGTCACAAATCTCTGAAGAGAGTCTAAGTGTGTTGGCGGGTGCCATGTGTGAGCCTGACCTTTCCAATACTGTACTCGAAGAGGAGCCTCCTTCCACAACTTGTGCGTCCTCTGCAAATGTGGGGATGAGCAGCATAAGTCAACATGCTGACATAGAAACTGAGGATGCTTCTGTGGAAGTGCACCAGGATGAGGAGTATATTTTTGTAGCTAACGCTAATAAAGATGTTGATGATGAGGATGCTGATGATAAGGATATTGTTGATGAGGATGTTGATTGTGTAAATCAGGTCCAGTGGAAACAGTGGTTGCCCATGATAAGGAAAAGCCCATTGTCATGACTGGGCATAAAACAAAAAAATCCACTTCTTATATGGGGAATAATTTATACCCAAATCCAGAGAACATTTGTCAAACCATCTCTACCCATTGTCATGCCATAGTAAGCAGAGCTTGGGACCCTAACCATACCTCCTCCCTGTTATGTAATCTACAGGGCATCCATCAAAAGTGTGTGCAAAATTCAGAAACTTTGGCTAAAAAAGCAGTCCAGCATCAGCTAGCATCCTTCTCTCTGCTAAATCCAGGCAATCTCGGGGCAATTCAATTCAACAATTTAATTTCTCTGTCAAATGTCCATTAGTTAAGACACCCAATAAAATAATCAAGGTCCCAAACAGTTAAACTGTCTTCTATCTAGGGATTGTTTTGTATTATGAGTACTTTACATATAACATTTAAGAAACAATTCAGGCACCTGGCATCTTCACCACCAACACCTTCATCAACAATATCCTTAATCATGATCGCAAGTAGTCCTGCATCCAATTTGATAAGGCTAACTCAGTCCTCCCCTATCCTGGATTCCTCAGAAGAATCCTTGAGTGCTATGCCTGCTGCTGCTGGGAGTGGATCTTCATCCCAGAAGGGGACCAGGAAGACTACTAGCAGTAGTTCTAAAGAACGATTGACTGTTAAACAATCCTTTGCAAGGAAGAGCAAGCATGATATCAGTCACCCAGTTGCACAGCGGATCACTGACACCACAACATCTATGTTGGTATTAGATGTGCGTCCGATATCCACCATTAGTGCAGTGGGTTTTTTTAGATAGTTAATTGAGGTCCTTTGTCCCCACTACCAAATCCCATCTAGGTTCCACTTCACTAGAAAAGCAATTTCCAGCCTGTACAGGGACGTTAAAAAAAAACTTAATTTGTGTCCTCCAAAATGCTGGAACAGGGCAAATGTAAGATTACATGACTGTAACAGCCCACTGGGTGGGTGTATTGCCTTCAGCAGCACCAACAGCAGTAGCAGCATCTAAGAAAAAGCAGCCTATTCAGAGACAGGCTACTCTGTGTATAAACGGTGTCACTAAGAGGCATACTGCTAACAACCTCTTAGAAAAACTCAGGGAAGTCATTGCAAAATGGTTTACCCCACTTGGACTCTCCTCTACCGCCATCGATATTGTGAGAGCATTACAGCTAGGTGAATTCCAACACGTCCCATGTTTTGCTCACACTATTAACTTGGTGGTGCAAAATTTAAAATAAAATTACAGGGCCATGCAGGAGATGCTCTTTGTGGCCTGCAAAATTTGCCCTGTCACCAGCTGAAGCAAGAGATAGTTACGAGGTGGAACTCCACCTTTTATATGCTTGACCAGATGGAGGAACAGAAAAAGCCATCCAAAGCTACACAAAGAAGTATAACATAGCAAGAGGAGGGGGACTGTACCTTACTCAAGCTCAGTGGAAAATACTTTCTGTGTTGTGCAGAGTGCTGAAACCCTTCAAAGTAGACACCTGTGAGGTGAGTTCAGACACTGCTAGCTTGAGTCAGGTAATTCCCCTCATTAGACTGTTGGAAAAGTAGCTTGAGAAACTGAAATAGAAGCGATTCCACTAAATATGTTGGACTTGTAGATTAAGTCCTTTATTCGCTTCACCAGGATCCAAGGGTTGTCAGGATCTTTCAATTGGAGCAGTACATTTTGGCAGCCATGCTCGATCCTAGGTTTAAGTCATACATTGTGTCTTTCTTCCCAATGGACACAGATCTGAAGAGATGCAAAGAGCTGTTGGTAAGCCAATTGTCAGCTCAAGCGGCTAGTGATGCTGCGATTGCTCCTCATTCAGTTTCTCCAGCAAGTGCGGCTGCCAGGAAAAAACTAAACTTTCCCAAAAAAAGATCCACTGGTGATGCAGGTGAGTCAACACAACCAAGTTTTGACATCTGGTTGGGTCTAAAAGAATTGCCTGCAGTTAAATTAATGAGACCTCTAATGTGACTCCATCTGATACGGTCACCAGTCAAAGAATGATTGAGAACTATTTTAATAATAGCATCCAAATAGGCATGCCAGACAGTCCGTTACACTACTGGCTGAAAAAAATGGCTATTTGGAGGCCCTTGCACAAACTGGTTTTGCTTTACTGGAGCTGCCCACACTCCAGTGTGTACTCATAAAGAGTTTTCAGCAATTTGTATAGGAGGCTACTTCCTCAAAATGTGGAAAAGATGTTTATCAAAATGAACTATAAATTTCACGAGGAAGACCTTTACCACCAACTACATCCAAAAATTACAGAGGCACCTGAGGCTGTTATTGTGGATTCCAGAGAGGGACAAATTAATATTGTGTGAAGATGATGTACACACTGATGAGGGTGAGGAATCAGATGATGACAGCGACAACATCTTGCCTCTGTAAAGCCAGTTTGTGCATGGAGAGATCATTGTCAGCAATGTCAGCTGCCCGTTGGTAGCTTGTTTTGTGGGGGCCCAAACAAACCAATCACTTCAGCCACAATTGGCAGTCCCTGTCGCTGAAGTGATTGGTTTGTTAAAATGTGCATGTCCTATATACAACATAAGGGTGGGTGGAAGGGCCCAAGGACAATTCCATCTTGCACCTCTTTTCTTTGCATTATGTTCTGTTTGGGGCATTGTTGCCTGACATTTTTAATTTTTTAGTTTATGAAACTGCCATCCTGTCTGCCACTGCTGTGTTGCAAAAGTTTAATAGATATCCTATATTTTTTTAAACTGACGATCTTTTGTGCCGCTGCACTTTTTTTATAATTTTATACTGTATTTATTTAAACTAAAATCACAAATAGGTATACTTGCAAAATACTCCTATGCCATTTTTCAACCTTGATTTATAGATACCAACCTGGTGGGCTTGGTTTTTCTTGATAATGACAGCCATGTTTGGTCAGATGAAACTCAAGCAGCAAATGAAAAGGCTATATTGTGATGGTATCTGGAGATCTTCTCTCTCCTCCCCTCCCAGCCTTCCCACCTATAATCCCAGAAGCACAATGATAAAAGATGTTTAGTACTAGACTTTAAAAATCCCTCTGCCCCTTCCTGTTCAGAGCTTCCGTTTTGTGTGCTGCCACAGACAGCATCTCCTGCATGCCCCTTTCATTTAAAAAAAAATATACTGGACCACTACCACCAAGAGCTCAACTGGGGCAAGGACTGATGTGAATGCATCAAATATTCTTTGAAAATGACTCCCCATCTCCCTCCCTCATAAATTTGCTTCGGAATGAAAAACTTAAATTACATTTACTATGAATCTACTTGCCTTCAACTACATACATACTACATCTCCCTCAGGCCTCTTGATTAATGAAAACATATGTTTCCTTATGTGTCATGTTTGATGTTGAACTGCCACGTGTTTGTGTCGCCCACTGCTGCCACTTAGCTTAGTCAGCCAGCTAGCTTGGTGCAAATTACGAGCCTAAACTGGATTAAAACAATACTGTGAGCTGTAAGGTGGTTAAAATTGACTGGAAACAAGTGGAAATTAATGTTAATGAGGTTAGTAATACTATAGGAACAAAAACAGTCCCAATTTTTGTGATTTTACCTGTTTTTATGATTTTTTTAGAAAAAAATACAGATCCAAAACCAAAACACGCAAGGGCGGTTTTGCCAAAACCAAATTCAGATCCAAAACACGAAAGAGATACAGATCCAAAACCAAAACACGGGGTCGGCACACATCTCTACAATTATGATGCTGAAGCGTAATGTTACACTTACTTAGCAATGAGTAGCTGAGCTTATCATGCCTTGCCTAGTAGCACATTGTGTGATACTTATCAGTCCCGCCACCACCACATGACTTTGCGCATGCATCGGATCAATCCCGCCACCACCATACGGTTTTGCCCATGTACCGGTTTGATCCAGAATGAGATGTTGTGGTATCAATCACCACTTCCTCATGGACCCGACTCATATCGCATCAGCACTAGGCTGATAAAGGAAGGGCAGCGACTTATTGTAACACCTCTCTGGTGACTCTCTTATTAGTTAATTTCAGCGCTAAGAAATCCTGCATTGCTGCAATAAGCAAATATGCACAATGTCTTTGAACACTGAGGTAAATGCAAAGTTACTACATTAACCCCCATGTGGATAATTTACAGCTTGTTTTATGTACCAATGTTATACCAACTCCTCCAGCTGATTTGTGCTCTGTGGTTATTGCATATACTGTGAACTGTGCTTTCAAAGATCATCAGTTTCACAGACAGCACACTGGCTTTAGTTGTCCACTTGTAACATATGGACTGGGTTTTTTATTTCACAAAGTGGTGTTTGCAATTTTTCCTTTGAAGCTTATAAAGCTAATTTGATTTATAACGGCATGTTTCTTCAGATGTGTATTATTGCTGTTTTAGTATGTGCCTTTTTCAAATCTTCAGTGTTATATTAATTGTATGGAATTAAGTGTTTATAATAGGCATATTTAATAATACCCATTGTGCAGAAACATTCATAATGTTGTTTTAATTTGTTATATTTATACTATTTAGGTGATTGATATGGGTCATTCATACATACTCTCACTGCTTTCAGCAAGAACATTGATCTAAAGAGGATAAATAAATAGGGAGATGGTAGAATTGGACCAGAGGGGCCCCAAACCAATATCTTGCCTAGGGCCCCATTGGGTCTTAATCCCGCACTGACCCTAACCACGGCACTGGGCAGATAGAATTGTCCTCATAGTTGTCAAAGCTCTGTTTAGAAGCTATATGCTAAAAGTAGAATTTATCAGCCACAAAATGCCATTTGCCCATAATTCTACTGCAACATCACCCATTTCTACATGGAAGGAGCCACATGTCTGAAATGTAGGGGCCTATGTATTAAGACGTTTTTTCGATAATATTATGCAGAAACTGCAGTTTCTGTATAATTTTATTTATTGTTCCTATGTACTAATAGCACAATGCAGGAGATTTCACAGAAATCTCCGGCAAAGTGCTAATTAGCGCTTATTATCAATGGGGAATACGATCTGACCCCTATGTACTAAACGGCAAAAAGCAAAACTTTTCAGCGTTTAGAAACGGTAGTTTAAACTACTGTTTGTCTATGGGGGCTCCAGAAGCAGGCCCCGCAGCCAGGGGCATCTTAAGAGAGGAGGGGGCCCATGTGCATTCCCCATCCGGAAAATGCAAACGGGCCCCCTCCTCTCTCCCTTTTGGCCAGCAGCCGACTGATGTGGCTGGCCGGCCACTGCAGCATCAGTAGACTCTGGGCACTAGAGTGTGCCCAGAGTCTACTGCGCATGCGCAGATTGCTGGGGAAACGGCACGGCTGCCATTTCTCCAGCAATTTCCTCACTATGCAAAATACCGGAAAAATGGCCGCGACAGACATTTTCCGGTGTTTTGAGCAGTGCTGTGACACCCAACGCGGAACCCCAAAGAGGTAAGTTTTAGATAATATCGGTGCACATTATAGATACGCCCCTGCCCGCAGTCCCCAGCCAGTTTCAGAAGCTGACGACGGGTGCATGCGCAGTGTCAGCTTCCCCGGAGAAGTCTTTCACTTCTGTGAAAGACTTCTCCTAAATGCCAGGAATATAACTCGGGGGAGCAACCGCTGTCCTTGCGAGTTCTCGGTAGTTCACAGTCAGGATATTTTTATTAAAAATTAAAAATATCCCCGGCGAGTTGGACCGTTAATAATCGCGGCAGTACCGCGATTATTAATACATAGACCCCATAATCTGAATAAGATTATCAACCTTTGAATGAATATTGTATTAATTTGATACACAAAATAAAAGTGCTGTCCTCTTACACTGAGAACTGTTTGTTCTGAACACACATGAAACCCAATACATTACTTCCCATTCTGCTACATTATCAGTGCATTAAAAAGATGAAGAATCCAAAGGTCATTGACATTTATCCTTGGCTATATTCACATGTTTCATTCTAACTATCTCTTTGGCATTTTACCTGAATATATGATCTAATGAGAAGTTTATAAAAGGATTCATGAAGGAGCAATTCTAAACCAAGATAGATAAAGGCACCTCAATAATGTTTAACAAGTCATTGGCAGAACATCAATGTCCCAGATGGGATAATTGACTGCATTCATGAAGAAGTCATTTTGTCTTGGCTGAAAAGAGGTCAATATTAGTGAGCAGTAAAAATGCCAGAATCATTGAGTATAGAAGATATGTGATTGATGTTGAAGCATCAGTGGATGAAAGAATGAAAAAGCGATCCCTTACGCATCAGCAATAAGGACATTTAATCTACGCATCAAACCTGAGGCGATCAATAAAGGTTACAGATATTCAGCGAGCAGACTCTTCTCCATTACTGCTGGAAATACCAAATGTTTGGGATTTGGCCAAATCGAATAAAGTCAATTGAAGGTATTCACGATATGTGTAAATCATGTATGTAAATCTAGTGTTAATAACTGTCTGAGCTCATGTGCCAGTGATGGGAGGAGACATGAGGAAGCTGGGAAACTAGGTGACAGGGTCCATGGATAAAATATATATATTGTGTTTGGAGTATAGCACTGGTTACTGGGGTTAATGTAAAGCAAGCATCACTGTGTCAGCATTGTGATGTATATTCTGAGGATAAGAGTTCACTATACTTAAAGCTGTATTAGTATGACTTACATTAGCAGTGAATCATTAAGAAAGGAACTTCTACTGCCTGGATGAATGTCATGATAGAATGTGCACCTTGTACACACGTCTGGTCAGGTTGCAGCATGAAATCACTTATCTGTATTAAACTTTCTGAACTATAGTATATATAAGAAATGTATATATATATATATATATATATATATACACACATACAAACAGTATATATATCCCATCTCGTCCCCAGCACTCAGGTACCCCACTCAGGAATACTTGCTCAGGTGCATTCTTGAGGGTCAGTGCCCCCAAACACATCCAAAGAAAAACAGGTGGCACTCAGAGACTGCAGATTCGTGAGGCAATACCACACAAGGTGCTTTAATACAGTCTGACTATTGACTATGTTAAAGCACCTTGTGTGGTATTGCTTCACAAATCTGCATTCTCTGAGTGCCACCTGTCTTTCTTTGGATATATATATCTGTCTATTAGAGATGAGCAGACCTAACATCCCTATTTCGAGTCGGATACGCGTGCCTCTCTGGTTTTCCAACCAGCCTGAGATCTGAAAATGAGGCAAAATGTTATCAATACCGCGTCGGATTCTCAATAGTTTTGGTTTGTATATAAGTCCCTCCCCGCAATGATCGGCTCTATTTCCTTGCTGAGTCCCGGACTGTGCTGTGCCGTGGGCCGTCCAGGGGGTTGTGTTGTCCAATCCAGGGGTGTGCAGGCGTGTGCTGTGCTCCATCCAGGGGGTTGTGTTGTCCAATCCAGGGGTGTGCAGGCGTGTGCTGTGCTCCATCCAGGGGGCTGTGTTGTCCAATCCAGGGGTGTGCAGGCGTGTGCTGTGCTCCATCCATGGGGCTGTGTTGTCCAATCCAGGGGTGTGCAGGCGTGTGCTGTGCTCCATCCATGGGGCTGTGTTGTCCAATCCAGGGGTGTGCTGTCCAGGAGTGTGCTGTCCATCCAGTGTGCTGTCCATCCAGGGGCTGTAAAGAAAGTTAATAAAGTAAAATTACATAAATAAAAATGAAGTTAAAAAAAGTAGATTTTTTTTGTGCTGTACCCCAGTGTATACATATAAGCACTGTGACACTGCAGGCCGTACCCCCCCCCAGTGTATTCATATAAGCACTGTGATGCTGCAGGACGTACCCCCCCCAGCGTATCCATATAAGCACTGTGACGCTGCAGGCCATACCCCAGTATATGCTTCCGTACCCCAGTGTATCCGTATAAGCACTGTGAAACAGAAATCTTGGGCCCTGGTACAGCAACTTCTCGGGGGCCCCCTGTCGGAGGTGTGGCCACAGCATGTTGGGGGCATGGCTGCACCCTTTGGTGGGCATGGCTAACACGTGAGAAACACCCGCTACTAGGAGCATGACATACCTCCCAGCAGCTAGGACAAAAATATTCATTATTAGGATGGTGGTACAATCCCATAAAAGCTGCACTTTTAGCAGGGTGGGGGCCTTCTTCATAATGAAATGTTGAAAGCCTGACCATATATTGGTTTAAACTCAAGATTAAAAAAAATTTACACTCTTGCTATTTACACAAATATTTTTTTAAGAGTGCCCCAGATATTTCCCAATGTTTGTTTAGACACAAATACATTTTTTAACAGCGCCCAGAAATATGCACCACTTGCTAGCCACACATACTCAATAACACACAACACGTGTCCACTGAAATGAAGAGAGTGGACGCATGCTGTCTGTCCATTAACTTCATTATTCACTACCAACTGCATGCCCTTTCTTTTACACTGGAGGAGGGATCTGCTCTGCCCTCCAGTTTGACACCTTCTGGGAGCTATGATGAGGCCACTGACACGCCCAATAAGTTGCGCTGATGTTTCTATGTGAAATTTCAGTGCAGTGTGATGTTGGGTTGTTTCAAAGTGCTGGGCAGTAGGGGAATTGAGCACTGATTGATATATAGCTAAATAGATAAATTACATACAGTATATATATATATAAATATATATATATATATATATATATATATATATACATACATACAAACAACTATATATAGTTATTGCATACACACATTATAAATTATACAGAAAATAAATAGGTGCGCACAGAGGATCTCATTCAGACCCGCTCCCGAGCGCAGGGCGCTCGCAAGCGGGTCGATGGTACCCAAATGCACATGTGCACGACGGAGGGAGCTCCTTCGTGCGCATGCGCGAGACCCGGATAGCGACAGCCAGGCTGTCGCTCCGGGTCTCACACCAAAGGGGGCGTGCTGTCGATGGTGATTGACAGCACGCCCCCTTTGGTGGACGTGCCAGGGGCGTGGCTGCCCAGACGGAGGCGTTCCCATGGGAACGGCTACCGTCTGGGACCGGCCCCCACTGACAGCTTTTGGCTCTGATAGAGCCAAAAAAACTCCAGAGCTTGTGGCAGCGAGACCCTACCACAAGTGTCTCGTCGCAAGCCCGATGGTCTTGACCATCGCGACCATCATAATGGATGCTCGCATAAGCTGTGGGTGGTAACCCACAGCTATGCGAGCGTCCAAAAGGCGGCTCCAAATTTAAATAGGACTGCCCTGATTCAGAGCGAGCGCTCTGGTCAGAGCGTCCAGCTCTGAATCAGGGCCAGAGTCCCATGTAATTTCTCTTGCCGATTCCAATATTCAATTTTCAATGCTGATGCAGCCTACTCCACTGGACCCACACCATGGGTCAAAGAATTGAAAACATGAAAAAGATGATGGAAGTGCACCATGCGATTAAGTATAACAACAACAAATTTTACTTTACAAATGCTCACGCACATTGAAAATCAAGTAAGTCAGCCTCACGATCCTTCCCCGGGGCCTCCGGATAGCACCCGCTCCCAGATCACGCTGGCTCCACAAGAAATCACGGTCATGGTCAACACTTCCTGGTCTCCGGCCAACTGGAACTCGGCATGCGATGTCAGTACGTCCGCGTCCTCCAAGCCCATCCCCAATGCGTTTCATCACCACAGACTTTGTGTATATATATATATATATATATATATATATGTGTGTATGTATTATTTTTTTTTTTTCAGGACATCAAAAGATATGTTATAAAGCCAAAAAAGTTCAAAGCAACTATTCTCTGCAACAACTATCATCCTTGTAGAGAATAGTTGCTTTGAACTTTGTAGGCTTTATAACATATCTTTTGATGTACAGAATATGGATTGCAAGCCTTGAAAAAGGTCTATCCTTAGACCGAAACATCGGTTATTTGTCAAAATGCAACCTGGATTTGCCTGCTTATTTACAGATGAAAATAAATGATATTGATGTTTTTCAGCCAAATCTGGTGAGTGCCCTTGAGACTACGCAATACGTATGTGTGGTGCAGCTGTTGTAAATTGATATTTGGACTCCAAAAAGGGAGCACCCCAGTGAGTGAGACAGGATGAAGGCGTGAGTGCAGAATCATATTTACTATATATATATATATATATATATATATATATATATATATATGTATACACACACTGTAAATATATCGGTGTCGGGTGTATGGCTAAACACCATGTAAACACTATGGGGATGTATGTATATATAGAATTTATCACCCGGCTGGTCCCACCAAGTCTGCCTGTTCCTTCCAGACCTGTCACCCGCAGCCGGCTAGAAGATAGATACACTCGCAAGATGATGATGTCATCATCTTGCGAGACCCAGTAGCTCCGCAGCGGTGAGGTGCACAGTACTACTGGGAACTGGGAAGGTACACAACAGTCCGGTCATCGGCACTGACTTGCCATATGACTGAACCGGACAGATCCATTCCTACCCCGACCACTCCCCCCACCCCATTGTGGTACACTAAAATTAAAATCATTGAACACATTGGAAAAACATTAAAGAGAAAAAAAACGTGGTGCCCCCTAGCATGCCCGGGCCTGGGTAAATAGTACCCGCTCCCCCCCCCCCTCCCCTCTCGGCATCCCCGTGACTTCCCCATGTTTCTCATAGACCTTGGTCAAATTTTAATAAATTATGTCTGTGTCAAATTTTACTAGATTAGATCAATTACTTTAAAAGTTATAAGAAAAACTTTGGGGCCAATAGCGAGTGAAACACCCTGTATTATTGTGCCTTAGCAGAACCCAAGAAATGTATCTAACAAAATACAGTAATTACAGTACCTGAACATTTCTATTATTGTGACTTAGCAGAGCCCAAGAAATGTTCTAATTATACCTAACTATAATTATTTGCATGCATCTATTATTGTACATCACAGAACCCAAGAATGTACAGTATCTAACAATATAATTACAGTACCTGCACATTTCTATTATTGTGCCTTAGCAGAGCCCAAGAAATGTTCTAATTATACCTAACTATAATTATTTGCATGCATCTATTATTGTGCATCACGGAACCCAAGAATGTACAGTATCTAACAATATAATTACAGTACCTGCACATTTCTATTATTGTGCCTTAGCAGAGCCCAAGAAATGTTCTAACTATACCTAACTATAATTATTTGCATGCATCTATTATTGTGCATCACGGAACCCAAGAAATGTACAGCATCTAACAATATAATTACAGTACTTGCACATTTCTATTATTGTGCCTCACTGAAACTAAGAAATATATCTTATAATATAATTACCTGCACGTTTCTATTATTGTGCCGTGAAGGAACCCAATAAATATATATCTAATAATATAATTACAGTACCTGTATGTTTCTATTATTGTGCCTCAGCGGAACCCAAGAAATGTATCTAACTATAGAATGACAGTACCTGCTCATTGTGCCTCATGGAACCTCAGAAAATATATCTTACAATATAATTACGTGCATGTTTCTAATAATACTGTATGTCTCAGCAGAACCCAATAAATATATCTAACTATATAATTACCTTCATGTTTCTATTAATATGCCTCAGCGGAACCCAAGAAATGAATCTAACAATATACTTACCTGCATGTTTCTATTATTGTGTCTTAGCAAACCTGGACTAATGTATCTAACAATGTATCTATTTTCCATGATATTACGATTAATGTATACTATTGTTCTAACACAGGTTTGGTCCCAGAAATAACAGTATATTTTTTATTTTGCTTTTGGTATTTTTTATTTTACCTTATTTTAATGTGTGAGAAAATACATTTCCCCTTTAACATGCTAATTGGTCAGCTGTGACAGCTCTGATCTCCTATGTGGTGGCATGTAGATGGTTCAGTCAGTCCTCCCCTGCATATTCTAGACCTCCACAAGCAAAAGTGATTCCCTGATATGATAAATTACATGACCAGACTTCACATAGTCAGTGCTTCTACACTGCCAATAAATAAGTCTCATCCAAAGCTTAGTACAGCAATTATTCAGCTGAAACATGTTGATTGCTTATTAAAAAGCTTGTCTTTCCATCAACCTATTTTTAGGTATTTTATGCCAGTAGCAGAATAACTGTTGTGCTTACCTGAATCTTCTCAGTTCTTATGTACTCTCGGAACGCATGATATCTCTCTATTGTAGTTCAGATTGTATGTATAAATAGAAATAGATCAGGGTTCAATACATGACCATTCAGTCTTCCCCTAAAGCTGCGCTTGTCCCTTTAAGTTTTAAACAGAGTGGCGCTTGTCCCTATGGGAGCCCCAGCCGCCTGTTCACACAGCCGGGGAGAGAAAACAGCTGACAGCAGGCGCTGGGGATCACACGCCAGCTGCCCTTCGACAGCCTGGACCCCAACGCCACCGCACACGTTAAGTCACCTCCGGGTTCGGCTGCATTGTGACACAGAGCGCATTAATATGCAGACATTATAAAGTCAAAATATAAACATGTGACATTAAATAAACACAATCTGGATATCATGCTAGAGTCGTGTTTTATATAAAACAAATTAAATTTAATCAAGTATAGTTTAAGAAGTATAGTTTAAGAAAACATACATAATGTAATTAGGGGGCGATCCAAATGTCATAGTAGGCATTACGTCCATGTCAGGCATTTCTCGGCTAACCGTTGGCATGTCTACCATAGGCCAAAATCAGCAAAATTACAGAAAAAGCATCTGCGCAAATGAGTTAATTAGACCACTAAATTGAAATTGTGTCCCTCAAATACACGGAGGGGGAAAATAGAGACAATTGTAATCAACATAATATACATTACTGCAGTACATAATTGCCAACAATGTGGTATTTTCATTATGATAACTAATAATATAAAGGAAATTTGCCCATCTTATTGCTAAACGTTACATCTTATCTGAACACAATAATTGTTCATCTAAAATTCTTATTTGATTGAAGACAAATTCTTAAAAGGAGTTGGGTATGGCATCCCGGCATTCAGAAACCCGCTGGTCAATATGCCGGCAGCGGGATAATGACAGTGAAAATTTAGATAAGTATTTTCAAGCTGAAGGTGCCTACACACTAGACGATGTGCTCACGATGCAATATTGTGAGCGATTTCCCTTGAACTCTCCCCAGCAGCTCCCCGGCACTCCAGGACACGATGTGCAGCAAAAGCTGCACGATGTGACACAAGATCTATCGGTCGCAATCTAACAATTTGGCCATCTTTAGATTGTGCGCGATAGCAGAAACACAGATGCTTGCACGGATCAGGGAGATCCGTGATACATGCATCTGTGTGTAAAATAAACACAGATGCATGCACAGATCAGGGAAATCCGTGATGCATCCTTCTGTGTGTAAAATAAACACAGATGCATGCACATATCAGGGAGATCCCTGATACATGCATCTGTGTGTAAACTAGGCACATTAAGTTGCTCAATTTGGGTACTCAGAAGAAAAGTTGTCTTTTTAAAAATATAAATTAAATAGGTATATACCAACAATAAAATAAAAAATGTAAAAAGAATATTTATTATATATAATAGAGAAAATGTTCTCAAGTATATAAAATGTAACTCATGAAAATATAAAATCCTAATAAGTATACATATAAAACATATGTGTATAATAACACAAAGACACCAGTGGTTATATCCAAAGGTACCATTTCGTTTGAAAAAAAGATGGCTATTACCTCTCAAACACAATAGGTAGTAACACATGCTATAAAAACAATACAAATACAGGGGACCCCTATGTCGTTTGTCCCCTGTATTTTGGCAACCAGGGCTAGTTCTGAATAGCCTGGTGCTGGTTGTGACTAATACAGGGGACCCATATGTCATTTGTCCCCTGTAATTAGTGCAACCAGTAATGGGTCTCAAAAGCCCAGTGTTGGTTGTGCTTTGTGGAGGCACGCCATTTTTTTTTCACTTTGTATTAATTTTTTCTAACACAGAAGCATAGACAGATCTCACTGATCCATCCGGGCATCTATGCTTAATTTTTGTTTACACAGATACATGCATCGCAGATCTCCCTGATCTGTGCATGCAAGTGACGTCGTCATCGTATACGGATCCGTACGACATATCGTTCAGGCATAAACTCTGAACGATATCGTGTATACGACATTGGCTGTAGGCAAGATCTGAAGATGCGATGTACGACCCGCAGGTACATGCATTGGCATCGTGATTGTTGAGTTGGACATATTTTACACGATTTGTTGTTCCGATGCGTCAAAATCGTGCAAATCGTGCAAAATATTGTCTAGTGTGTATGCACCTTAACCTTATCCTAATCCTAACCCACCCTTCCAGCAGCCTACCACTAACCTTCCCCTCTCACAGCCTAACCCTAACCCTAACTCTCATACTTATCGGAATTCTGTCCCTTCGGGATCCTGCAGCCGGTATTCTGAATACTGGGTTGCGGACTACATCCCCTTAATAGGGTATTACAGATAACTAATGATTCCTCTTGGGAATGCAGTTAGGGTTCCCCCTTTCATTTTAGATTCCTGACCAGGGTAAGTACCAGTTATGTGCCTCCTTGTCCTACTTTATATGTAAGGGAAAAAAGGAACAAAGGTACTCCAATTTGAGTGGCACACCTCTATATATACACAATAAAACACAAATCTTTGTTGGTCAATTTAAAATTGGGGGGAATTATTTATGAATAGATATAAATAACAGTTAATTCTGTATTGATGCAAATGTATCCAAAAAATGGTGGAAACATTTTTCTAAAAGGAAGAAAAAAGGAAAAAATAGTGTGGGAGAGAGGTGAAGTGTACCTAATAAGGTGAAATATGTGTTGCAGTGAAGAGGTTAAATGAATGTGAAAATGTGACAATAAAAAAGTACACCACGGTCCTGCAAATAGTCCAAAAAAAAACTCAAACCAGAATGGAAATTGACTGTAATTAATGTCAGCCTGCTGGGGATATCAGAGAGAAAAAAATTAATGAAATTATATATAAATCATAACCTTCCTAAAGATAAAACTGAACGTAGAATGACAGTGTCTGTGTGCTTATCCCCATTATGGATCTGCATTCCCCTGTCATACAATGTATTGGGGTGAGAGTCTAGAGAAGGAGGCATAGAGAAGGAGGGTTGTTTCTGCTTTCACTGCAAGACTCCAGTCACCCCCTGATGCAGAGGCAGTGCAGGGTGGCCGCCTGGAGCCGCAGTTGATTAGAGAACAACTGAAAATGAGAAAAAGAAAGTAAGTGTACCTGTCAGTAAGGGTCACCCAGCTCGTGGACTGGCAGTCAATCAGGAGCTGATGCTACGGATGCTCCCGATTGGCTGCCATTCCGCAAGCTCCATTTGACTCGCAGCTGGTGCCATGTATTACTCACTATGCTGGGGTCTCTCTGAGCATTCTGCCTGCTGCACAGGCATGTAGGAGGCAGCTTGGTCATATTGGAAAACCCACCTAAGATGTAAGTAAGGCTCCCAGGGCAGCCTGAGAGCAAGGTTGATGCTAGATCCTATGTGCAGAAAGGACCTCTGTGACGTATCACCCACGTGACCACTGCAGGAGGGCTGGACCGCTCCTGCGTTACCATCCACGAGGGCATAGAGGGGGAATGCCCGAAGCGTGGCGAGTGCAGCAAGCCCGCGAGGGGACACTTTTGGTCCCCCTTTAGCATCCCTGCCCCTCCCCCTTTCATGCCGGGTTACATGGGTGAGATATCACAGGTCCCCTACAGCCCTCTATTCAAGTCATAACCCTGAGAGCAAGAGCAGCCTCAGAGCAAGGGCAGCTCAGTGTAGGGAGCGCCGCTAAGCCCCGTCCCTCAGTATTTCCGCCGTTTGTAAAATAGCCCCAGCCCTGTGGTGGGTTTCCCCAGAGTCCATTGCCCTGTGGCCCCGGGACTCAGACACTAGTTGCAGGCAGCTCCTGAGATGTAAGCACACTGGCGCAGCAAACAGTCTGTCTGTTGAAGAGAAATAAAATGAAGTAAAAGCGAAATGAAGGAAAAATACCTGAGGATAGCCCTGGAAATGCTAGCAATAGTAAAAACAATAGTGATTTCTGGCAAACAATCAATGTATCTGCCCAATCTTTAATACTAAAACCTGCCCAATCAGGTGAAGAATTCAATGATATGTGTGAATAATCTAGTAAAAGATCAGAAGGCGATACAAATGTGGACAGTCTAAAAAATATATATACAGGTTGAGTCTTCCATATGCAAAATGCTTGGGACCAGGGGAATTTTGGATAACGGAATCTTCCGTATTTTGGAATATTTGCATTTTATAATGAAAAATCTTGGGAATGGGACCCAAATATACACACAGAATGCATGTATGTGTTATATACACCTTATACACACAGCCTGCAGGTCATTTTATACAATATTTTCAATAATTTTGCGGCTCAAACAAAGTTTGTGTACAGAAATTAAATTAATTTATGTTTCATATACACCCTATACACACAGCCTGCAGGTCATTTTATACAATATTTTCAATAATTTGTGCCTTAGACAAAGTTTGTGTACATTGAACCATCAACAATCAAAGATTTCATTATCTCAGTCATGCCAAAATAATTCTGTATTTCGGAATATTCCGTATTTCGGAATATAATATTTGGATATGGGAGACTCAACCTGTATGTGGATGGAGGAATCTGGACTGATACAAGAAATCACAAACAATAGAAATAACGAATACTTAGACCATATGTAGTCGCCAAAAAAGTTCTGATGGCTTGATTGGTATTGTCAATGATGGTCAATACATGAAAGAAAAAACAACAAAGGACCAATGTGTGGTAATGTAATAAAAACAGGCCAAATTTCCTTTTGTGTGTATATGGGAGATTAGACGGTCAGGTAGTCTCCCAGAGCTAGAACAGATCCTCGCCACCACTAATGTATACGGTAAGGTGTACCGAGAACTCACTTAAACTTTAAGTGGCAGAAAACTTGTAAAGGTATCTTTATATCACCACGGGTGGATAGTAAAAATGCTGGCGTACCCCAACTCACATGTATTTGTAGGTGGGATCCACCAATAAAGGTATCTTTAAATGACCAAATGACATAGTGAATCTCACAGGTTAGTCAAGATGATAATTTTTATTCCATAATAATGAATCAATATATATATTTTTTTTTAGAGTGTCCACATTTGTATCGCCTTCTGATCTTTTACTAGATTATCCACACAGCCCTGGAAAAGCATTTGTCTCCTCGGCACTTAATCTAAACTGAGTTCGGATGGGGTATAGAGGGGGAGGAGCCAACTACATTTGGGAAGAAATTTAAAGTGCCAGGCTCCACTCATCACCCATCTATACCCCATTGTATATACTCCAGTGTCCCCTAGGGGATGAAGGAGAAATAAGTGTTAAGAAAGGATATGCAGTGCATAGGATGCCAGAAGAGCAACACAAGGTTTGGACGAACAATCTGGGGTTCTGCAGAAGTTATAGTGGGTCGGTCTGAGTTCCCCAGTCCACCCAGCCACCAGGTTCTCACAAGTCATACTATCATTTCCAGGTGACCCTCCATGGCTTTGTAGCAGCTCTAGAATCAGAACTCCAGTGTCAAGAGCTGCATCAGCTTCAGTAATGCTGTCCACCAAGAGTGCTGGTCTATTTGAAATGAATATAGGTGCAGTACCTCTGTGCACAAGGGGTGCTGCACTCCTAGGGGTATATTTACTAAAGTGTGGGTTTTTAGAAGTGAAGTTGTTGCCCATAGCAACCAATCAGATTAGAATGTGCTAGATAAATGATAAGTAGAATCTGATTGATTGCTATGTGCAACAAATCCACTTCTAAAAACGCGAACTTTAGTAAATATACCCCCTAGAATTAGAATCTGCCATACACCAGTAGTACTGCTCTGCTGTCTATCTAGATAGCAGCTTGTTCCCAGCAGCTGATGAACTGCACCTGCCATGCCTGGAAAAATACCTCCCCTCCCATCAATTCCCTGCCACATTATCTATTTAATTACGATATGTTCTGCAGTGTGTTTGTTTCCTGGCTCTGACCCTTGGCATATCCTGACCTTTTTCCTGGATCATTCTTCTGGCTTCTTTACCACAGTACATGTACCAGTCCATTGACTAATATGATGACCATTTACTGTGGTTTTACCTGCATCTGTGGACACTTGCTCTGCAAACATGTATTAGTGTTTATATTTCCATACATTTGCCAATATCTGGTACATTGTGGTCAGGGCCAGTGCAAGGTTTCTTAGCATCCTAGGTAAACCTTCTGCCGAAGGCTCCCTGCCCCCTCCCCCATACATCCACACACCACACACACACAGAGCACCATTACACATACTAGCACACACATGCACACACAACATACATTTCTTGTTAATATATATGATATATAGTATAATATAGTATTACTCACACAGTCCACAGCAGTCTTTCCCTTCCCACTCCTAGGCTCTCAGCCCGGGCAGCATCCATTCCTTGCTTCTCATCTACATCTCAAAGGAGGAGCAAAGGGGAAGTATAAAGCAAGGCAAGTATAAAGCAGGTGCTGACAGACACTGAGACAGGCAGCCGAGCAGACAGTGTGCAGCACTGACTGCCGCTCCACACTGTCTCAGTCACTGAGCGGTGGCTGTGGCTGGCTACACCAGTGCGGCGGCCGCCACTCATAGTTCACACAGGCAGCCATGATCAATTTAGATATACTGTACTGTCCACAACATAAGCTCATTTATGAGCGGCGCACTCCAGTGGCCGGTGCCCTTAGGCAGCTGCCTAATGCTGCCTAGTGGTGGCGGCAGCCCTGATTGTGGTAAGACAATTCCTTGCTTTATTCATCTTACCTAATATTATATTCATCTGTACTATTTTTCAATTCCAGGACATTCTCTCTTATTATCTGTAGAGATGTGCGGTTCAGTTTTGCTGAAAACTGAGCAAACTCGAACTTTGGGGTTACAGATTTAACCGAGTCCTGGCTCAGATAATTTTTGGGGTTCCTAGTAGAACAGAGTACCGAGGATTACACTATGGTTCTCTTTTTTCTTCTACCTCTTACCATGATGGAGTTGTGATACCGGGGCGTACATAGGATCCTGAAACTGTGGACCATTATATTCAATTGTGGTGATATAAAAGTGGTGTTTCCACTTACTAAGGTACACCCCTATCTATATAGAGGTGATTGCACCTGGTAGTGGATAAAAATTATTTGAAAAATATTCCACTAGGAGGCGCTCTCTTCTCCACTTTTTATCTTCATGGGATTATATGCTGTCGGAACAACAGTGTTTGGGAGATAAAGCAGCAAACACTAATCTGACTGATTTGGGGCTTAGTGCCATTACCACTATTTGCATATATTATATATATATATATATATATATATTATATATATATACAAACTATTTGTATTTCCAATTTAGTTGGTACTATACTATAGGGTGGGTATATGAGATGGAGTGTTTTCAACTTGCTTGGTTACACAGGGGAAGCAGGAGAACCTGCCAATGACTCCCAATGATATTCCAAGATGTATAATTCATCTTCAGAGACTTTTCATGAAAATCCTAACTGGTTTCTTGATATTTTTAAATTTTACAGCTCCAATAGTCCTGCTTGTGTTCTAGTTATAATAATGTATATCTAATGCACTTTATAAACTCTTTGTATGCTTAAATCTGGTTAAAAAGTAGATAGTATTGTATAAACTACTTGTTTGACCGCATTGTAAAAACATAGTAGAGCTCAAGGTTTCAGAGCAGGAAAACAGAGGTTACAAAAACTAGCTTTGTCTTCTTTGGAAAAAACACACCCTAGAAGTGACCTAATTAATATGTATAAATATATCCCAGGTCAATATACAGATTTATTCTCATTATTTGTATCATCCGTAAAACAAGGGATCACAAATTTCAAATGGAAGAGAAAGGGTTTCAGCATATGAAGAGGCCAATGTGGTTAATCTGCACTGCACATCCTCCTCATTTTGTGCTATGAGAGTTACCCCATTGTCTCTACAAAGCCTAATTTCCATGTAAGAGGGGACTAATCCAGAAACCTGAACTATTCTGTTGTCTAATAAAAGTACTTTTTTATATGTTTTTATATAATAACAATTTTTATTTTAAAACATTATTATGTTACTATGCATTATTACTGGTATATACAAGCAATATTTTTATGAAAATTTAAAAATATGGGGGACAAACATTCACATAGTATATACTATAGATAATATACAGGATAGTGAGACCTTTGAATTAATTTATAAACTAGGAGAAGGAATAACTGTCACAAATTAAGTAATATTCACGATCAGCTTTGTAGTATTGAAACAACAAACTGTACATAACTACATTTGAGCGGCTAACTTATAACCTAATGGTCCTGATGCTGAGAAGAGCCTTTGCCCATTGGCGTTTATTTTGCCCTGTGCATGCTCCAGAACTGTGCGCACCTAAGTACAAGCGATGCAAAGTCTTACACATTTTAATTGCATCTACACTTATACCTAAAAAGGCGTAACTGAGCTGTAACAGGATATTCTCATGTAGGCAAAGTCCAGTGAGGGTGCATTTACGCAACTGCAGAGTTTGACCCAGCAGAGGCTGCTGCAAGTGAGCCCTGATTGTGATGTAGTATCAAACCAAGCATACATATCAGGGGCCTGTATACGCAATGAGAGAGCACAAATACCCTATTCTAGTCCTTCTCTGCATCATGCCCTATTAGGGAGAACTTCTGTTAAATACAGTAAATGTCTCTTTACAATCAAGGTAAAATGAAACAGTAATCCTGTGTGCCACATGCAATTTCATTATTTCCCAATAGTCTAGAAAAGCTAAAGTGCAATTTTGGGATTCTGTCAAACAGAGAGTTCTTACCACTGATCACCATGAAACATATATATAAAATAAACAAAAAATGTGTGCTCCGCTGAAGGGATATATACGAGTACACTGTATATACCATGAAACATAATTTATAAATGTATATGAACATTTAATTATATTAGCTATTGTTTGCACGGTATTAGGTTTTGCTCTGAGTATTAACAATCTGATGTTCTTTGTGACACCTGAATGACAAAACATTTGTGGCGATACACATCCCTTAGATATTGAGTATATTTCAATGGATTAGTAGAAATGAAACTGAATAATGGATTTTTGCTTCAGGCATTAAGTGGATGCTAACAAAAATGCTAAAATGGCCTAGGCAATTAGATGAACAATCATTTGTAGATGTCAGTATGAGAATTTAGCAATTTAGAATTCAATTTAAAATTAGAAAAGGTCCTTTGATAATGTCTTCTTGTTAATGAGAGCATTGCAGTTATGCCATCTGAAAAAATAGCAAAGAAAGTAATAAGCCTGAAGAATTATGATGCAGAAGGGCCTGTAAAATATTTTTCATTATTTTAATTAAATACTCTATCCTGATTGCTGATGGGAGATATTTATCAAAATCCACCCTCGTAGAGCAACCTTAATAGGCTCAAGGTTGGTAATGGGAGCAGTAAATAATAAATATAAGATGGGGATACGTTTAATGCTTTGTGCTTAACCCATTTCCAGATTTTAACCTTCCAAATGTTTGTTATTTCATTTTTAAAAATAGCAATAACATTTTCATGTTTGTCATGAAGGAGTCTTACCCTGACTTTGCACAGCAACTCTGCTATAATGTGAAGTTAGATTGAGCAGTTTCTTCCCATGTCTTAAGGCGGATACACACTAGATGATATGCTCCATGAGCGATATTGCCAGTGTTTTCCCTTGAACTCCCGGGCAAACGACATTGGGCATACACAGTGAACGATATCGTTCAGTGACGTCACCCTGCCACATCCCTGAACTTGCAGAATCTGACGATATCGTCAGATTGTCCTGCAAGTTCAGGCGATGGAAGACATTGTTTATGACCCATGGGAGCGCGCATCGTTAACGATACTGTGCATACATACTGGACGATCTGAACGATAACAATATCGTTATCATCCATATCGTTCACTTTTATTGTTTAGTGTGCATGAGCCTTTACAAATAGGACGTCATGGCTGGTGGCTTCATATGACTTATAGGTCTATTTGATAAAAGGCAAAAAGTTAAAATTCTTGATAGTGTCAGTTAGCTTACTATAAAAATCCACACTTAAATGTCCTACAGAGCAAGGCATGCCTTTACTCACACTGTTAAGAGTGATACAAAACAGAAAAGCAACTGTCTCCTAATGGCAATAATAGAACAAGATAAAAAATAATTGGTGAAGTATAATAATGTTAATTACCTTAAGCACATTGTTGAGCTCTGCAATTCATAATCTTATTATATATATATATATATATATATATATATATATATATATATATATATATATATATATATATATAGTAATCACATGGAGAGTTTACATAGGGAACTTCATTTATGGGAATAATATCACAAAACTGAAAATACAACAAGTACACAATCATTTGCACTGTTTTAAGAAAATTGGAAATATTTTAAAATTCCCTTTAGGAAAAATATGTATTGCCATTTTCAATGTAATGTCTCATTCCCAACATTCAACCATTCAGCCTGCCTCTCTTGGTATGTTTTAATGAGTTTTAATGTTAATGTTAATGTGGTCCAGCATTTTTTTTTTTTAATGAAAGGGGCATGCAGGAGATGCTGTCTGTGGCAGCACCCAAAACGGAAGCTCTGACCAGGAAGGGGGCAGAGGGATTTTTAAAGTCTGGTATTAAACATCTTTTATCATTGTGCTTCTGGGATTATGGATGGAAGACTGGGAATGGAGGAAAGAGAACATCTCCAGATATTATCACAAAAAAGCTTTTCCATTTGGTGTTTGAGTTGCATCTGACCAAACATGGCTGTTAGGATCAAGCAAAACCAAGCCCACCAAGTTGGTATCTACAAATCAAGGTTAAAAAATGGCTTAAGAGTATTTTGCAAGTACAGTATACCTATTTGTGATTTTAGTTTAAATAAATACAGTATGAAACTATAAAAAAGAGTAAGCATCAGAGCAGAGGCACAAAAGTACGGCAGTTTAAAAAAATATAGGACATCTATTAAACCTTTGCAACACAGCAGTGGCAGGCAAGACAGCAGATTCTTAAATTATAACATTACAAATGTCAGGCAGCAATGCCCCAACAGCACATAATGTAAAAAAATGAGGTGCAGGATGGAAATGTCCTTAGGCCCTTCCACCCAGCCTTATGTTGTATATAGGACATGCACAGTTTAACAAACCAATCACTTCAGCGAAAGGGACTGACAATTGTGGCTGAAGTGATTGGTTTGTTTGGGCCCACACAAAACAAGATACCAATGGGCAGCTGATATTGCTGGCAATGATCTCTCTGGCTTTACAGAGGCAAAATGTTGTCGCCATCATTATCCGATTCCTCACCCTCATCAGTGTGTACATCATCTTCAAACAATATTAATTTGTACCCGCTGGAATCCACCATTACAGCCTCAGGTGCCTCTGTAATTTTTGGATGCAATTGGCGGTAAAAGTCTTCCTCGTGAAATTTGTAGTTCATTTTGATGAACATCATCTTTTCCACATTTTAAGGAAGAAAACCTCATATGCCTATCACTGACAAGGTTCCCAGGAGTGTTGAAAACTCTTTCTGAGTACACACTGGAGGGTGGGCAGCTCAAGTAAAGCAAAGCCAGTTTGTGCAAGGGCCTCCAAATAGTCTTTATTTCCTGCCAGTAGTGTAACGGACTGTTTAACATGCTTATTTGGATGCTATCATTAAAATAATCCTCAAACATTCTTTGAATGGTGACCGTATCAGATGGAGTCACGGTAGAGGTCTCATTAATTGTAGGTGATTCTTTTAGACTCGACCAGATGTAAAAACTTGGTTGTGTTGACTCATCTGCATCCCCAGTGGGTCTTTTTTTGGGAAAGTTTAGTTTTTCCTGGCAGCCGCACTTGCTGGAGAAACTGATGGAGAAGCCAAGGAGCCATTGCTCCATCACGTGCCGCTTGAGCTTACAATTTGCTTAACAGCAGCTCTTTGCATTTCTTCAGATCTGTGTTCATTGAGAATAAAGAAATAACGTATGACTTAAACCTAGGATCGAGCACTGTCACCAAAATGTAATGCTCCGATTGGAAGATCCTGACAACCCTTGGGTCCTGGTGAAGCGAATAAAGGACTTGATCTACAAGTCCGTCATACTTAGCAGAATCGCTTTGTTTCAGCTGTTCCTTCAGTTTTTCAAGCTGCTTTTCCAACAGTCTAATGAGGGGAATTACCTGACTCAAGCTGGCAGTGTCTGAACTCAGTTCACAGATGACAACTTTGAAAGGTTTTAGCACTCTGCACAACACAGAAACTATTTTCCACTGAACTGAGTAAGGTACAGTCCGCCTCCTCTTCCTATGTCATACTTCGTTGTGTAGCTTTGGATGGCTTTTTTCTGTTCCTCCATCCACTCAAGCATATAAAGGGTGGAGTTCCACTTTGTAACTACCTCTTGCATCAGCTGGTGACCGGCCAAATTCAACATCTCTTGCAGGTGCTGCAATTTTCTACATGCACCTGCTGAATGGCAAAAATGCCCAGAAATTTTGCGGGTCACGGAGAGCATCTCCTGCACGGCCCTGTCATTTGAAAAAAAAATTTGCACCACCAAGTTCATAATGTGAGCAAAACATGGGACGAGTTGAAATTCACCCAGCTGTAATGCTCTCACAATATTGGTGGCATTGTCAGAAAGCACAAATCCCAAGGAGAGACTTCCCTGAGTTTTTCTAAGAGGTGGTCAGCAGTATGCCTCTTAGTGAAACAGGTTATACACAGAGTAGCCTGCCTCTGAATAAGCTGCTTTTTTTAGATGCTGCTGTTGCTGCTGAAGGCAATACACCCACCCAGTGGGATGTTACAGTCATGTAATCTTGCATTTGCCCTGTTCCACTTTTCTAAATATCTGTGGTTCAGTGGACAGTGGGTAACACAGCATTTTGGAGGACACTAATTAAGTTTTTTTTAAAGGTCCCTGTACTGGCTGGGAATTGCTTTTCTAGTGAAGTGGAACCTAGCTGGGATTTGGTAGTGGGGACAGAGAACCTCAAGTAACTGTCTAAAACCCACTGCACTAATGGCAGATATCGGATACACATCTAATACCAGCATAGATATTATGACATCAGTGATCCACTGTGCAACTTGGTGACTGCTGTGAAATTTGCTCCCCCTTGCAAAGGATTGTTTAACAGTCAATAGTTTTTTTTAGAACTACTACTAGTAGTCTTCCTGGTCCCCTTCTGGGATGAAGATCCACTCCCAGCAGCAGCAGCAGGTGTAGCGCTCAAGGATTCTTCCGTGGAATCCAGGATAGGCGAGGACTGCGTTAACCTTATCATATTGGATGCAGGACTGCTTCCAATCATGATTGAGGATATTGTTGATGAAGGTGTTGGTGGGGAAGATGCAAGTTGCTTGGATCTAGCAGAGAGAAGGACGTTAGCCGATGCTGGACTGCTTGTTGTTACTTTTTTAGCCAAAGTTTCAGAATATTGCAAACACTTTTGATGAGTGCACTGTAGATGACATAATAAGGAGGAGGTTCCAAGATGGTTAGGGTCCCTACCTTTACATACTCTGGCATGACAATGGGTAGAGATGGCTTGACAATTGTCTGGATTTGAGTAGAAATGATTCCACACATAAGAAGTGGATTTTTTTTGTTTTATGCCCAGGCATGACAATGGACTTTTCCTTATCATGGACAACAACTGTTTCCACTGGGGCCTGATTTACACACACAACATCCTCATCAACAACATCCTCATCAACAGCATCCTCATCATCAGCATCCTCATTATCAGCATCCTCATCACCAAGATCCTTATTAGCATCAGCTACACAAATATCCTCCTCATCCTGGTGCACTTCCATAGAAGCATCATCAATTTCATCATCAAGTCAGCATGTTGACTTGTGCTGCTCATCCCCACATTTGCAGGATGCATAACAAGTGGTGGAAGGTGGCTCCTCTTAGAGTACAGTATTGGAAAGGTCTGGCTCACACATGGCGCCTGCCAACACACTTAGACTCTCCTCAGGGATATGTGACATTTCTGAGCACACAGTTGGTTCCTGTGCCTCAATGATGTTCATTTTTTTGAAACATCTACAGGGAGAAGGGGTTACATCATCATAAAAGGCAGAACCACCAGTCAGTCAGCCTGGGGCGGTGGGTGCCGGGTTCATAGTGTAATGTGGTGTGAAAAAATCGAAGTATAATATTGTCTTTTGCAGTAGAACTACAGGTCCCAGCAAGCCTCCCCCGCATGCATGTATGTGTAGAACCACAAGTACCAGCAAGCGGGGCATTAATGGCCCACTGGTACCTATAGTACCCCTGTAAAAGACATATATATAAAAAAACAGATACTGTTTGTTTTATTATTTTACTGTTCTGCACCTTCACCTGGGGGCCAGCAGCCTTTAATTTCTTTTTCATGGCTGCCACCTGCCCCAGGACTTCCATGGCGACTTCACCTGGAGGGCGCCACCAATCCAGGACATCCGAGGCATATTCTTGCTTCGGCAGGTCTTCTCTCCTGCCACCGTGCCAATGGACTGGCCAGAGGATGCCTTGCGCTGGCTTTATATAAGCCAGGCAAGAGGGTGGGACGATGATGTCACAAGCCATGATTGGCTACCGGTGGCCATCTTTGAATTTGAAAATGGGCACGCTCGGTTCTCACCATTGAAGTCAATGGTGAGCACCATTCATTGGCTGAGAGGCGGAAGGCTCACCTCTCTCAGCCAATTAGCTTTCAGCAGCGGGGTTTCCATAGTGAAATCCCACCACTCTGCTCTAATACGCGTAGTACTGCCCTTGTAGGACAGTACGAATGTCCGTGGGTCTGTGCGCTATTCTTCTTTTGTTTTACCAAGACCCCATGGATTTCCTACTTTGGACTGAAGAGGACCAATCCACGCATAGGAGACTGTGAGTATGGATATTTTTTCACTGGTACTCTATGGATAATCTACTGGAGAAGGAGACAGATGGTTACAGGGTGAGTATGTGTGCATGTGTGTGTACATGTGTGTGTACATGTGTAAGTGCATGTATGTTTAATAAACTTTTACTTTGTATGGTGTGTGTTTCCTGTGTTTATTTAAATATTTATTTTGCTGTAGAACTACAGGGACCAGGGGGCCTGCAATGCTCCACATGTTGGTACTTGTGTTTCTCCAAGTACCAGCATGTGGGGGAGGCTTGCTGGAAACTGTAGTTCCACAGCAAAAGACAATATTTAACTTCTATTTTTTACACCACATTACACTACCAACCCAGCACCCACCACCCCAGGGGTTCCTTTATTGTGGGGGTCCCCAGCTCCCCAGGGGTCCCCAGCCTGGGGTGACTAGTGGTCAGGGTTGATGCTTCAGCTCGGTGGTCTGGTGAAAGGTCTCCCCTGGCTGTTGCATCAGCCCCCCGCTAGAGAACCCTACTAATTTTTTTCCCCTGTATTTTCAGGACCGGATCAGAGCCCAGTACTGGTTGTGCTGAATATGGGGGACCCTTATGTCGTTTGTCCCCGGTATTCTTGCAACCAGGACTGGTTCTGATTAGACTGGTGTTGGTTGTGCTTAATACAGGGGACCTCTACATTGTTTGTCCCTTGTATTTTGCACAACCAGCACTGGGTCGTTACTTTTTTGGGGGGCATTTTCCCTTCAGTTTTGTCTTCATCAAGTGAAATGCATGCTCAATCGGATTCAGGTCAGGGGATTGACTTGGCCATTGCCTAACATTCCACTTTTTAGCCTTAAAAAACTCTTTGGTTGCTTTTGCAGTATGCTTCGGGTCATTGTCCATCTGCAATGTGAAGCGCCGTCCAATGAGTTCCGAAGCATTTGACTGAATATGAGCCTATAATATTGCCCGAAACACTTCAGAATTCATTCTGCTGCTTTTGTCAGCAGTCACATCATCAATAAATACAAGGGAACCAGTTCCATTGGCAGCCATACATGCCCACGCCATGACACTACCACCACCATGCTTCACTGATGAAGTGGTATGTTTTGGATCATGAGCAGTTCCTTTCCTTCTCTTCCCATCACTCTGGTACAAGTTGATCTTTATCTCCTCTGTCCATAGGATGTTGTTCCAGAACTGTAGTGGCTTTTTTAGATGTTGTTTGGCAAACTCTAATCTGGTCTTCCTGTTTTTGTGGCTCACCAATGGTTTGCATCTTGTGGTGAACCCTCTATATTCACTCTTGTGAAGTCTTCTCTTGATTGTTGACTTTGACACATATACATCTACCTCCTGGAGAGTGTTCTTGATTTGGCCAACTGTTGTGAAGGGGTTTTTCTTCACCAGGCAAATAATTCTTTTGTCATCCACCACAGTTGTTTTCCGTGGTCTTCCGGGTCTTTTGGTGTTGCTGAGCTCTCCGGTGCGTTCTTTTTTTTTAAGAATGTTCCAAACAGTTGAATTGGCCACACCTAATGTTTTTGCTATCTCTCTGATGGGTTTGTTTTGATTTTTCTGCCTAATGGTGGCTTGCTTCACTGATAGTGACAGCTCTTTGGATCTCATATTGAGAGTCGACAGCAGCTGATTCCAAATGCAAATGTCACACCTAGAATCAACTCCAGACCTTTTACCTGCTTAATTGATAATGAAATAACGAGGGAATAGCCCACACCTGTCCATGAAACAGCTTTTGAGTTGATAGTCCCATTACTTTTGGCCCCTTAAAAAGTGGGAGGCACATATTGAAACTGTTGTAATTCCTACACCGTTCATCCAATTTGGATGTAATTACCCTCAAATTAAATCTGAAAGTCTGCAGTTAAAGCACATCTTGTTTGTTTCATTTCAAAACCATTGTGGTGGTGAATAGAGGATAAAATCTGAAAATTCTGTCAATGTCCCAATATTTATGGACCTGACTGTATATATATATATATATATATTTTTACAGTTTTACACACAATTAAAAAGATTTGCAGTAGCAGGCAGGGTTGGGCTGTGATCTGCAGGGCTGGGAAGGGCTCTTCTTCACTGGCTACCATGGGTTTGCCTCCGGGAACTTCAGATTCCCAGCGGCTCCGCGGCAACAGCAGGAAGTGTGGATGGAGTCGGACCAGCTCAGAGAAGAGGCATCAGGATGTTATGAAGAGAGAGAAGGGGAGGGACCTCCTCTCCTCCAGCTGGACCACTTGCTTTAAACTACTGTGGCAGACACCAGCGTACTATAATGAGTCAGTCTGACTAATTAGAGTACTTGGCTTGCCTGCTGATATTGCTGCTGGTTGGGGACCCTTTCAATGCACCGGCTGCACCACTGCTAGTTCTGCACCTGGAGCCGGCTCTGCTGCACGCCCTCAAATCCTGCGCTCTCCTTGGCTTCCCCCCCAAGTTGCAGTCCTCCATTGCAACCAATCAGATTCACCTTATAGATCTGCTGCAAAATATGCTAATGAATGCTATCCCAATACCATCCACTTCCAGCATAGAGACGCCCACTACCTCCCATTACTGCTATCTGACATCCGTAATACTTTGCAAACCCCATAAACATCGGGAATATGGAGTACCATCGGTCCCTCATGCAGAATTACAGCAGCCCTGACCTTACTTACAAATTGCTAACCTCGTTGCACGCAGTCAGCACTGAAGCTGCGTATGCAATTGCAATGGCTAATTTATGCACGCCTATGCAACAGCATTCAAATGGAAAGGCACGCCTGTCACCACCCCCAAACGCTCACTGCCTGTCAATCACTCTGCGATGGCTCTCTGTGGTCTCCGTGATCACAGTGGTGCCTTCGCGCATGCGCACTGCGATATATACGCATTCACAGTATGCAACAATCGCCTGTCTGTGTATGCTTTTGCAGTTGCGATCCTTAATGAATCAGGCCCTCAGATGGTAAATAGTGATTGTATATAAGTCTGAATTTATAAGGTACTTCGAATTTTACATGCTATTTTTGTTTGGTTTTCACATAAAAACATTTCCAAATAAAGACTATAACTTAATATTTTATAATATTCTTATAAATACGTTATATAAATAAGTTTACAAGGAATGTATAGGAAAGGAAGACGTATAGAAAACAACCATCAAACATCAATCAACACTTCTGTTCGTGTTTATGCCCGATATTTATAAGGGCAGTGCTTTTACTGGGTGTGGATTAACAGATAGACAGTCAAAAGGTCGACAGTGTCTAGACACCAAATGTTAGACAGTCAATAGGTCGACTGGGACAAAAGATCAACAGGTACAAATGGTCGACAGGCTCAAAAGGTAGACATGAAAATAGTCGCGAAAAATGGTTGACACATTATTTTTTTGTTTTTTAGCCCTAATTTTCACCCTAACTCTAACCTTTCCCTTGGTGCCTAACCCTAACCCTCCCTCCTGGTGCCTAACTCTAGCCGTCGGGGTAGGTGTCTGACTCTAACCATCCCTTCTAGTGCCTAACCCTAACCCTCCGATAAGTGCCTAACCCTCCAGTAAGTGCCTAACTCTAACCCTTCCTCCTGGTGCCTAATCCTAACCATCGGGCTAAGTGCCTAACCCTAACTCTCCAGTAAGTGCCTAACCCTAACTCTCCAGTAAGTGCCTAACCCTAACTCTCCAGTAAGTGCCTAACTCTAACCCTTCCTCCTGGTGCCTAATCCTAACCATCGGGCTAAGTGCCTAACCCTAACTCTCCAGTAAGTGCCTAACCCTAAAAAAAAAAGTGTCAACCAATTTTGTGTTGACCATTTTCATGTTGACCTTTTGACCCTGCCGACCATTTGCACCTGTCGACCCTCTTACATGTCTACCTTTAGTGCGTTGCCCTTTTTCCATGTCAAACTTTTGTCCCAGTAGACCTATTGACTGTCTAACATCTGGTGTCTATCTAGACATTGTCGACCTTTTTACTGTCGATCTATAGTCCAGAACACACTTTTACTAGCCATCTCTTGCTAATAAAAGCACTGCCTTTTTATAGAAGTGTCGGGTTTACAAACAGATACTTCATAAATAAACCTACTAATATAAATTGTGTGTTACTCAAAAAAAAATCTGTAAATTAGCAATTACTTTACATTTTACATATATTACACATACAGTATGTATGTACATTTTTTAGGCATATTACACCTTCCTGGACATATACAATATATTGCAACACATACTATTTCTTTCATAGTAGATACTTAACATACTGTACTGTGTTTTCCACCCTCCGTTGGAGCTTTTATGGTGCCAGTTTAATTTATATTCTCTATGTGGTAATATTTTTAAGGTTTTTTTTTTTTTTTTTTTAAAGGGATGGATTTAATGGTTAATGCTGTCCCTGAATCTGTCTCTGGTCTTTTTCATGGGTAAGCATTTTTGACAAGCTTAATCTGCTTGTGGTCTGACTTCAGGTGTGTCTTAAATATCAGTAGTATATACTGTATCCTTGGATTAGCTTCCTCATCAGTTTTCTATCTCAGTGACAGAGAAACAGCTGTCCTGCTCACTCATATGTATGGCTGATCTCAGAGGAGATACAATTGCATTTTTTACTAAGTTTTCATACTTTAGTGACAAGGAAGAAGCAGATGTCTGTTGTCAGATATTATTATTATTTATCTATTTCCTGGACTTTAAGGTCCAGTGGTGAGAATAATTGTATCTTTTTGTGTGTGACATTACTAATATCTTACACATTCAGACATGCATTCATACATTCATATCTGTAGAAGCAAGAGAGGCACTAGTTACAGTATATCTATCTATCATTACATTTTATATACTGTAGTTGAAAAAAACTTTCCCCGCTTAATCCATTCTACAAACTATAAACACAAAACACAAGAGAGTTTGCATGAGAATCATTATTTTAAGAAAACTAGTTTTGCAAGGTATTAAAAAGGTACAGTACTCTATTTTCCAGAATGACCTAAATTGTAGACAGTATGGTTTGTTATACATAGCATGACTTCAAAAGTGAAACAAACAAACATGTTGATTCTGTTAATTTGCTCCCTGTTTGTTATCACCAACAATAAAATTAATGGCTGCATTTTCTATGCTGCAATTTTGAAAGATGCCTATGTAATGTCACATATTTGGCCAGCTTAGCAAAATGGGCTTTATTTTGCTATAGCTATAAAGACACATAGGGGTCAATCCTATTAGGTGCGAATTGCGAGGTGCGAGTTGCTATTTTCTCTTCGAATTCGCAGAGCGACTTAATTTTGCTATCCCATTAGCAACTCGCACTGAATCAGTCAGACTGAATTCGCAACTTTCCACTCGCATCTCCCTAAGGGTGAGAGGTGGAAAGGAAAATCTTTATTTTAAGGTTAAAATGTCGGGACATTGTGCTGAACCCCTTGAACACCCCCTCCCCCCCCCCCCTAATGACTAATTAGGCAATTAGAAGTTTCCAGTTAGCTTAAATAGTCCAATAATTACATGTCATTGTTTGGGGTGAAAAAAAATGTCCTCAAATTACCCCAAAATCAACTTTTACATTAGTTTAGGTACCCCAAATTTGATTAATTACAATATTTTTTTAATAAAAAAATAATTGTTTTTTATCATTTTTAAATTTTTCAAGGTGGCCTCAAAGTACCCCAAAATCACCCTTTTTCCTACTTTTTGTTGCAGTTTTAGTTTAATTAATTTGAGATTAAACGAAAAAAGTTAGTTTTTGTTATTTTCTTGCATTTAAAAAAAAACACAAATCATTCATTTGAGACCATTTAAAAACCTACAGTACCTCCCTAATGCCCACAAACAGCCTTCTATATGGTCCTGCTAACAAAATTATTCATTTTGGGGTGTCCAGGATGGCCTCACCACTTTTTCATGCACTTCTCGCAAATCTCATTTGGCAATCAATTTGCACCCCTCCACTGCGAGTAGTACGAATAGGCATTTTTACTTAGAGAACTCTCGGGAGCACGCTTAGATGCAAAGTCTGCGATTTTCAAGTAACAAACTCGCTACTCGCAATTTGCACCTAACTGGATTGACCCCAATGCCTGTCCAACTCTACATGAGCCCCCTTGTGTGGTTTTCCCATCCAGTGTTTTATAGTTGCTAACAAATGCAGCTTGACATTTTAGAGTAATATATTCCAATTCAACATGCCCAACTCAGGTCGCTCTGGAAGTAGAGAAATTATTATCTTAGCTGTGATAATTTGTTAAAGATCCAATTTGGTTCCAACTCAAGTTTAATATATACTTTATTTTACAGGATTGTTTTATCATTTCTTATGTGTACTATTTAGAGTGAGAAATGTTAATTAAATTGATCAAGTTATTAACTGTGTAATACAGTTGGGCACAATTGATAATTTTTTTGTTTATATTTTTTTTTAGCTGATGAGTTTAGTTTATTAATACATTGTTTATTTCAAAATGATAATGACACAACTTTTAATGCCACTTATGTTTTCTTACTTATTTCTGTTTATTTGTTTATGTGTGCTTATAATGGTAGTTCAATAATTAATTTCATGCAGTCCCATGTTTTGGTTTCTATGTTACCAGTTGTTAATATTTATAATACTGTCAGAATACTTGCAGATATAATAGTTATTTAGCTGGATTAGATACCAGGTGCCAATTTTCTGCCACCTGGCTTCTATTTTATGACATTGAGAGGTCTATTTGGTGTGAATTTCTGCTTAGTCTATTATGGGTCTAATAATTGTTTGTTTTTTTAATATGCAAGCAGCAGAAGACTCTACCGCCATCTGGTGACCAGAAGGTATACAGCAACAATAGTATATTAATCTTTTTTTAATGGATATTCAACAGCTGGAACATTATATGACTTCCATTGTAAATTATATACCAGTCAGCAGTTTTATTGGAGAGTCTGAATTTAAATTGGCCTGAGTGAGCATTTTTTGGGGCTTATTGGGGATGACATACTGTGTTCTTATTTTCCACTCAGTGATGTTGGCAGGTTTGGAAATATAGGGGAAAATGTAATACCCTGCTATTTTTTGTGACTTTGATGTAGCTAAAAATCATGCTGAAAGTTACGTGATGTAATAGCTTGCAATTCGCCAACTTGCTGGCAATGTAGAGCCATTTATAAAGCCACACAGCGCCAGCATTCCAGCATGTTTCCAACCTGTTTGCTGGAAGTAACCAAGTTAATTATTGCATAGGGTCCACCCCAACCACCCAATAGCTAAACCCAACACTAACGCTTCTACCCAGGCAGGTATTGAAATACAATAAGCATGAGGTTCCCCCAATCTTTCAATTAATAGGACTAGGCTTGACTAACCAGGGCTAGTGGAACCAAAGAGTGGAGACTCACAGTGTGTGGTCACCCTTCCCCCCATGATTCCGTCAGCCCTGGGCTGGTCTGGCACTAGGGCAGGTTTCCCAAAGAAGGTGAGGCCAGCAATACAATTTGTGGAGACCCCTCCTAAGTATAACCAGTCCCTGTGCCAATAACACAAGCACTATTCCCCAAACCCCTGTCTGTGATTATGGGGTTAATCATTGATTAATTCTAGAATTAATATTGTCCTTTACAGGCCATCTATAATCCCAGCAAACACTGTCATGCCCAAATTTAAGTGCTGCCATGGCATGCTGGTACTTGGTGAACCACAAATGCTAGCATGCCCTGACAGAAAGTACCTGCTGGTACCTTTAGTGCACCTGCAAAATAATTTTATTTTATTTTTTTTAAAAAACCACAGGACACAGAAAAAAATTGATAAAAAAAAAAAATTTTTTTTTTTTTCATTTAAATTTACTGAGACCCCTCTTATTACTTACATTTGGGAAAGGTCCTCTTCTATCCATGTAGGCATCCTCATACTTGGCAAAAAAAACACATCACATATGAATGACCTTTTCTGACTTGACAGAGCGTGTGAGCTGCACACATTTAATATCACCTGTCTTATGTAATTGTACATTATATTCTAAAGAGTTTAGGAAGCAATAATAATTTATTCTTCTGACTAGTCTCAGACATTTTTAATTTATATTACTATAGATTTACAATGTACTTTATATGCAAACAAACTGCATTTCTAAAAGTGCTGACATCCACATTATTTCAGCATTACCTCATTGTAAACCATAGTCATCCCTGTTGAACCCATGATGACAGTTCACCATCTTCTGTCTCTTAAAAAAGTGTGTGTACTCCAATGTCTTATTCTGACTTCTGGCTTTTATGAAAAGAAAAAAAAGCTTGTCATTTATGGTGGCTGCTGGGAAAAGATCAATACCATTTTCCTCTCAACTACTTCATCAACATTCGTAGAGACAGCGGAGTTGAAGATGTTACAAACACAAATGTTGCATATCAGCAGAAATATTTTTAAAGCATACAAAAGCAATTATGTTATGATTTAATAATAGCTGAGCTGACACTATGTTAATATACTGAAGTGTCGTAATAAAGGTACAAATGTGTTTGTCTTACTGTCAAGATTCTTTATCTTTTTCTATAAGTCACTTAAATTGAATTTCCTGCTGACTCTCATTCTGTCTGATTGAGAGTACGATGTTCTTTGCTCTAAGTGGGTATATATATATTCAGGTTCAAAGCATATAAATTGACTTGCTTGCTTTAAGAGTATGTGTCATTTAATTTAGGAGACATTTTAACATACCATAGCCTGAGCTTTCATTAATTGTATTAGTGCTACACAAAGATGCATGAATGACATGGTATTTAGTACTCCTTATACAAAGTATCTACTTAGAACTGGAATGCCTCATGCTTCCAGTTGTTACCTGGGGGGATTGGCCATTACTTTCTGCGGGAAGAATCCCGCTGGGCCGATTGGTTGTGGGGCCGCTTTCCAATTGAGGCCCGCTGCCTGACTCCCGTCACCCGGCCCCTGTACAATCTGTGTTTTACACAGGCAGCCCGGCTGCCTGTTAGTGCCTGGCCACGGCTGAGCCTCTCTTGCGAGAAGAGAGGCCAGTCTATTAAAGCCCCACCCACCCAGCTTGCCATCGGCGTCATCGAGGGGTGAGGAAGTGGTGCGGGCAGGGCCGACGCAACATGCTCAGCAAAGCCTGCATTGCAGGAAGGCACCTGCCTGCTGCAGTGTTGCTGTTGCCGGCTGCCTCCCCCTGGCCAGAACCCTCCCCCTCCTCCTATCTCCTTCCCTCCGCTTTCTCCCTTCCCTCCCCTCCCCTCTCCTCAGAGGCAGACATGTCACAGCACATATATTGCTGGCCCGCCCGTTCTCCAGATAAGCAGCTGCACTGTCATCGACAGTCCCTCGCTGCCACCGCCAATCCTCGCTGGGCAGGACCCAACAGGTAAGTTGACTACTGGTGGGGTGATGAGAGGGGCTTTTTTGAGGAGGGCTGTGCTGAGGAGAGCTATGAGGGTGGCTAAGATGTGTGGAGGGCTGTGCTGAGGGGGGCTATGATGTAAGGGGGCTATGATGTGAGGAGGCTATGATTTGAGGGCTGTGCTGAGTGGGTCTATGATGTGAGGAGGGCTGTGCTGAGGAGGCTGCGATGTGAGGAGGACTGTGCTACAATGTGAGGAGGACTGTGCTGAGGGGGCTAAGATGTGTGGAGGGCTGTGCTGAGGGGGGCTATGATGTGAGGGGGGCTGTAAGGGGGGCTATGATGTGAGGGAGGCTATGATGTGAGGAGGCTCTGATGTGAGGGGGACTGTGCTGAGGGGGCTATGATGTGAGGAGGACTGTGCTGAGGGAGCTATGATGTGAGGAGGGCTGTGCTGAGGGGGCTAAGGTGCGGAGGGCTGTGTTGAGGGGGGCTGTGATGTAAGGAGGGCTGTGCTGAGGGGGATAAGATGTGAGGAGGCTCTGATATGAGGACTGTGCTGAGGGGGCTACGATGTGAGGAGGACTGTGCTGAGGGGGCTAAGATGTGATGAGGACTGTGCTGAGGGGGCTACAATGTGAGGAGGGCTGTGAGGGGGCTACAATGTGAGAATTGTGCTGAGGGTGCTATAATATGAGGAGGGCTCTGATGTGAGGAGGGCTTTGCTGAGGGGGCTACAATGAGAGGAGGACTGTGCTAAGGGGGCTAAGATGTGTGGAGGGCTGTGCTGAGGGGGGCTATGATGTGAGGAGGACTGTGCTGAGGGGGGCTACGATGTGAGGAGGACTGTGCTGAGGGGGCTACGATGAGAGGTGGGCTGTGAGGGCAGCTATGATGTGAGGAGGGTTCTGCTGAGGGGGCTAAGATGTGTAGAGGGCTGTGCTGAGGGGGGCTATGATGTAAGGAGGGATGTGCTGTGGGGGCTATGATGTGAGGTGAGCTGTGGGGGGCTATGATGTGAGGAGGGCTATGAGGGGGCTATGATGTAAGGTGGGCTGTGAGGGTGGCTATGATGTGAGGATGGTTGTGCTGAGGGGGCTAAGATGTGTGGAGGGCTGTGCTGAGGGGGGCTATGATGTAAGGAGGGCTGTGCTGTGGGGGGCTATGATGTGAGGTGAGCTGTGAGGGGGGCTATGATGTGAGGAGGGCTCTGAGGGGGCTATGATGTGAGGTGTTCTGTGAGGGCAGCTATGATGTGAGGAGGCTTGTGCTGAGGGGGCTAAGATGTGTGGAGGGCTGTGCTGAGGGGGGCTAAGATGTGAGGAGGGCTTTGCTGAGGGACTAAGATGTGAGGAGGGCTGTGCTGTGAGGGGGGCTATGATGTGAGGGGGATATTATGTGAGGGGGCTATTATGTGAGGAGGTTCTGATGTGAGGGAGGCTTTGATTTGAGGAGAACTGTGCTGAAGGGGGCTGTGAGGAGTGCTGTGAGGGGAGAGGGTTCTGCTGTGCTGTGGGAGTATGTTGTGATGTGGGGAGAGGGTTGACACTGGGGGCACAGAGGAGATGGTGCTGGGGCAAAAAGGAGATGGCAATGGGGGCAAAGAGGAGCTGGAGCAGGACAGTGAGATGTATTGGAGAGACCCAGGTGGATGGTATTGGAGAGTGACAGGGGGATGGTGGTATTGAGATACAGGGGGGTAGTACTGGCGAGAACCTCTGTTGCATGTTGATGACATTGGCTATATTCCTACGTTAACAGGCGGCTTCCGGACCATGTGATCTCCTGCATGAATAGTGAAAACCGGCAACTGCCAAGACATAGCCTGTCCAGGGAGGATCAATTTCTTCAGTTTCCTTGTTGCAGAGAAATCATATAGGTAAGAAAATACTTATTCACATGCTGTGTTTATTCACTGGAAAGAGGAACTGAGGGCATATCCATCAGCTCCCGGAGCGGTGGGCATGCACCCAGCATGATGAAAACAAGGGGAGTAGCTTGTGGGCGTAGCATTTCACATGAGGTCACACCCCTAGCCACAAGGGCACACTTTTTTAGGTGCACATGGGGCCACTGTTGCAATTTTTTCCAGGGCCACTTTAAATTCTCAGTCCGCCCCTTGTTGTTACATATGTTTGACTAATATTTAAAGTTAGCCAAACGCATGTAAACAGGTATGACAATAGAATCCATTATTTCTAATGTCCCTATATATCATAACATTATTACTATTGTTATAGTCATTGTCCAAATGCTTATACCACAAATTGAGGACACTAAGAAAAAACTTCAGTTGGTCTAAACCAGTGGTGTCAAACTCGTGACCATCCAGCTGAAGTGGCACTGCCACTGTTTTGCTATTAGGGCATGCTAAATCTGTGGCAGGGCATGCTGGGATATGTAGTCCCACAGCAGCTGGATGGCCACGAGTTTGACACTCTCTAAACATTTGAGTAGTGTATTGGTAAATAGGGTACAACACATACCTATTTATTGAACTGTAAGATTTATGCAGTACACTCAATAATACAGCACTTGTTTTTAGATTGTACTGTATATCATTTGATACATTTCCCAAAGGTTGCTCTTACATTATGCCATATGAAAGTCCCCCCAACATTAGAAACCACTAACTGGATGAATGAATGGAATGCCCTGTTAGCTTTCATATACTGTATTTTAGACTTTAACACTATAACAATTCTGGAAGAATGCTGTATCACAACCTACTGGTCATAGCAGGAGCTTCTTTGATAACTTGTTTTAGGCAATGTGCTTAAAGTGTGGGTTTTGTGGGTGTGCTTAAAGTGTGGGTTTTGAGAAGTTGCCCACAGCAACCAATCCGATTCTACTTAACATTTATCTAGCACCTTCTAGAAGATAAAAGCTAGAATCTGATTGGTTGCTAAGGGCAGCATCTCCACTTCTAAAAACCTGCACTTTAGTAAATATACCCCCAGGCATCTGCAAACCCCCTATAAACATATCACAGTTAGACCTTTTGGGAACCAGTTTTCAGAATGGCATTTCAGTAATGCAGTGTTTTGCACTAGTCCAGTGGTTCCCAAACTGTGTGCCTTGGCACCCAGGGGTGCCTCAGGACACTTGCAGGGGTGCCTCAGGTTGGTGGTCCTGCACCAAGTCACATTATTTATGGCCAATGTAATGTAAATATATGGACAAACAGAAGCACAAACCTGTCCACCACCACATAACTGAACCTAAGGATGACCGGTAAGCACAATTTACTTCACTGTACTACTTCACTACATTGTTTTCTGAATTTCACAATCATAAACTTTTGGCTTAGGGGTACTGCTGATACAGTAGGGCACCTTGGTTCCAAAAAAATTGGGAACCACTGCACTAGTCTAAACCTCAGATGTGCTCAAGGACTTTCCTATGAAATACACCCAACATACGTAAATAAAAATGTATCAGTTTGAGTAAAAGCAAAATATTTAAAAAGAGAGTCATTAATGACCAAGTCAGGCACTAAATTTGTTTGTTCTGGGTTCTGCCTTTACTTTAGTATCCCAGTAGGCATGCTATATGCATGTTTTCCTTATCCACTGTTTGCCTGAAATGACATCTTTATATTTGATCAAAATTCATGTTCAGACATGGAAACTGCATTCCTGTATTATGCTGTCTTTCTCTATGTCTAGGACATTGGGCTCATAGCCCTATTACATAGTGAATCACCAGCAAGTATAAGCTTGAAAGAAGCAATTTATGAATAGGTGCATTGTACAAGTCACCTCATAAATCCAGGAGACTAATCATATGCAGCTACTCCTCAATGAAACAAGCATAAGAACTTGTTAATCATGTCCATTTTAATCATGAATTAAAGTGTGGAATCAATTATTGCAGGTGAATGCTGTGTTCACCAGACTAATATATCGCCAATATAAAAATGCATTAAAGTGTGCTGTCATCTATCTTAATTTCTTACAAACATATCTAATTAGCATGTTTAATTTACCAATAAATATGAAGAGTGAAGAATGATTATGTCACTTACAGCTTACACCCAGTGAATATTCACATCCAGGGCAGGATTTAGATGTAGGCTGACCCAAGGGCCCCCACCACTAGGAAGCAGGACTGTATACTATTTTGTTATTGCATACTTATAATACATTACTGCCCCAGCATCTCCTGGTGGCATTTGGTGGGAACCCCGTTCCACATGCATCTGGAGCCCACACTCGATGGTGCCCTCTGCTTTTCTTCTTGATGTGATGTTGCCACGTCACATAGAGCAACGCAGTCAGGGAGAGAGAGGAGTAAAAGGAAAGAGCACTACAGTGCTTCTGAAGACTAGAGAGAAGAGAGAAGAATGAAGGAAATGAGAAAGGAGAGCCAGAGCTAAAGTAAGTATTGTAGGAGGGAGGGAGTCACTGAATGGCATATGTATGGAGAAGGCTGAATGATGTGTATGGCATATGTGAAAGCTCCAAATTAAATATAAATAGGGGAGGGCACAGTGAAGGCCAGGCACAAATAATAGGTAAGAATGGGGCAAGTCAAAGAAAACCAAACCCAAATGAACAAAATATAGGAGAGAGGGGCAGGCAAAACCAAGCCAAAAGGGAAAAAAATGGGGGAGGGGAACTTTTGTCGAGAGAGAGGATAAACCCATAGGGGAGTCTGGAGAGACCAAACCCAAATGAACAAAATATAGGAGAGAGGGGCAGGCAAAACCAAGCCAAAAGGGAAAAAATGGGGGAGGGGAACTTTTGTCGAGAGAGAGGATAAACCCATAGGGGAGTCTGGAGAGAACAGTGGTGGGGGCTCTGGAGAGGAAATTGATAAGATTACTACATAGGAGAGGGAAGCGGTATGGTTTACCGCTGGTCACATGTCCGGCGGTTGAAATCCCGACACCAGCAGGCTGGCAGCAGTGGAAATCCCGTTCATTTAAAGGTAAGTACTAACTAACCTAATTCCCTCCCCTAACCCTCCATTGGGGGTGCCTAACCCTAACCTCCCCCCAGTACCTAACCCTAATCCCCCATCTAAGTGCCTAAACCTAACCCCCCTTTCCCCGCTGCATAAACCTAAGTCCCCGGGGGGGGCCTAACCCTAACCCTCCCTCCCCCTAGCCTAACCCTAACCTCCCGGGGGGTGTCTAACCCTAAGTCAGCCCCGGGAGCCCTAAACCTTACCCTCCCCCCCTGCAGCTGTCCGCGCCCGGCATCACTTCGATCGGCGTCTGTAAAATTACAGGCGTCTAGATTTAGAAGCCTGTCATTTAACCCTCGCCGGGATAAAGCAGTCGGGATGCTGGCTGTCGGGATTAGGTCCGCCGGCTTCCCAACTGCATACCTAGGAGAGGCACCCCATTTACTACACACAGTAAATGGGGCATCTGGTTGCTAATCTTTAAGGAAAATAATAGGAATAAAAACAGAGAAACACTAACGTCTCCACATACAACCTGCCATTTAGAGGAGATGGGAGTTAGGAGTTTAAAAAGAAAGGCATTTCTTCATAGTATATAAATATATAGTACATAAAATGCTATAGAACATAACAAATATACATATAGAAGCAAATGAGTACTTACAAATGAGTGCACATTCAAAAGCAAAAAATCCAGATTGAAACCAATGGTTTCCCCACTTTTGTCAATTCTATCTGCGTGACAAAATACATAAATTCCTAAGGTGCAATGATTTGTCTTATGTAAGGATATCATTCTTTATGGGACTGGTTAACCCTCGTTGGCCTTGATCAGGAGAGCCACCATAGCTTTTCAGCCTAGGGCACCCCACAGTCCTTAATCCGGCCTTGTTCACATCTTCAGCTATTATACTTGTATTATAATAAGGGTGTAATTACAAGAAGCTAAGAACTCTTCTGGAGGATAGTGTATGGTCTCACATTGGAGATGATCGTTCTGGATGAGTATTAGGCAACATCTGTTTGGGTGAAAATGACAAAATGGCAATGTGTATGACGAGTGATAAATGTGCAAGTGGAATTGACACAAGATTGCAAATTTGCTAATCAGCACTTGCAAAAGCTACCACTTCTTGGTGTGTTTAGGCAGGAAATGTAACCCATTCATAACAAGATATGCCATGTTTTGAATAGTATTGCCATTAAATGTCTTTCTTAAACATGCAGAGTGGTGGCTTTTGAAAGCAGCTGCTTAGTAAATGTACACCAAGATGTCAATATCCTCACAAACAATTGGCCATGTAACAACTTTAAGGGCAAGCTGGGCAGGTGTGCCTCTCGAGTCGAATCCTTATTGAGTGCTTTGGACTGGACATATTGAATTTGTTAACCCAAGGGATGACTTGATCGTTTTTTCTTGTTTCACTCATGGAAGGAATATAAAGAACATAGTAGTTCAGACTGATATTTCCAACTTTTCTTCCTCCACAGTTCCTATCAATTTTCTATCCAAAGCCCCCGAATGTTATAAATGTCTACGATGTACCACCTGCCGCAACATGGTCATTGCTCCCACCTTCAAACATCCCCACAAAAGGAGAGTGTGAGCCCCGAAACGTCTGCCTTTTGATCTATTATAATCTAAATACATTTTGAACCTTTTGCAAATATCTCCGAGTGCCGCCTTTCTTTTCAAATATTATATATATATATATATATATATATATATATATATACATACACACACACACACACACACACACACTGTATATATGTAGTATTATCATTTATCTGTATTTAGAACTTGAAAAAAATAGTATTTTAGGTGTATGAAGGTTTATAGTTAATTATACGAATGCCACTGCAGGGCATCAGTGCTGCTTCTTCCTTTTGAACTGTTTTGAAATCCTCTGCTGCCTGTCTGATACCAGTATGATGACTAATTCACTGATTTGAACCAGCAGCAGGGGATTTGAAAACAGTGGTTCAAGTGGATGAAGCCTACAGTGTTGTATATATTATTAAGCACAAAAAAGAAAAATAGTTTTCTTACTAAAATAAATGTAATTTAAGTAAAAAAAAGAAGTACAAAGCAAACAAGTATATACACACACACACACACACACACACACACATTAAATGAAGACCAATTGGATTAGCTTTACAAGCGACAAAACATAGTATAATTTATAATTTTGTATCATTTGAAGTTTTATAAGTACATCATTCAATAACCTCTGTATAAAAGATAAAGGAAATGTTTAAAACAGTAGTACTAACAATATACTGTATGTAAAATGTATCAAAATTCTTTAAAAGGCAAGCCACAAGTGTTACTGTAAGTGCAAATTATTTAACTGATCTAACCCAAAACTCATAAATGAACAAAATGTATGTATCTATGTATCTTAGTGGAAACTTCTAGAAATAACCTGCACATTGTTTCATCTCGATCCGTCAAGTTAAAATTAAGCAATACCAAAAAACAAAATTTATTGACATCGTCAATCATGCGTGGGCCGGTAAGAAGTAGGGGAATAGGTGCTTCGGGCCCGCGTTCTGTATTGTGCTGCTGGTCATGTAGGCCACTCCCACGACAGGGCCCTATAGTGACGTACAGTAAGTGCGGAAATGCATTTATATGCCCATACAGTTCACCAGTAAAAGAAACTTGATCGCTCGCCACACTTCTCGCACTGTTGGATCCAGCATCACTTCCGGTGCGAAGGGACCGCCCGCATGTGTCCAATGGTGTGGATGGGTGGAATGGCTGTGTTTGCTGGGGTGCAAGTATTTGCCCACCAGATTGATGACACAGGTGAGCTTAATGGGTTACATATCTATATAAGCGGTTTGGTGTTATTTCTATACTGGTTATCCCTTGAAAAAGGTGCATGATGCCAAAACAGCTGTGGGGGCAAAGCTGAGCTGCTATATGGAGACTGTCAATAATGAATAAAGAGATGTCTCTTGCTACTAAGTATTACTGTATTTATTCATGCTCCAAGGTGGCTTATATATTTTAACTGTGGATGATTAATTAAATTATTCTTGCATATTATATGGAGGGCTGGTTTTCCTCCTCTTGAGTTCTGGAAACAATGGAGGATGGTATACATTATTGATTTTGTTTTAAAACGTTCACTTGCACATTATGAAGTGTGTGCGATCATCTTTCCTTGAATATAATATATATATATATATATATATATATATATACACACATACATACATACATACATACATACATATATATATATACACACACACACTTATGTATATACTCATAAGAATTTTAAATTTTCTTAAAAAATGTATGGTAAAAAAATATACATTTTAGTTAACATATATTAAAAAAAAAGGCAGAAAAATTTTATTTCATCCTTTTACACATATCCAAATACAAGTGGAACATATAATAAAACTCACATGATAAATTGTATATTGCTATTGTAGTAGGACAAATATTTTATAAAAAAAACATTTGAATTCAAAATTGTGGTTTAGACCTGCTGGTTTTAATGTATTGAGATCAGAAATATACCTAATTTCTCCTCTAGCAAGTCTGATATCACGATCATTGATCCAGCAATTGTCTTTTACTGAGACAACCCCACAAATATTTTTAATACCTTCCACAGATTTGCCATGTATTTCTTTAAAATGTCCAACCCATCTTACTATCACAGGTCTTTTAGTCTTACCTACATATACTAAAATACAAGTACATTCTGTAACATATATAATACAATGAGTGTGGTAAGTGCTGGAATCTGAAATGTTCACATTTTGACCCTGTGTGTGATGTTTTGTAATTTTGAGATTAGCACTACAACAAGATTTACACATTTTACATTCACCACATCGGTGAAAACCTCTATTTCTAGGGAGGAATATATTACCGCCCATATGTAAGTGACTTGATACTAAACTATTTTTCAATGTTTGAGCCTTTCTGTAAATAAATTTAGACTTGGATGGTAAAACCGTACATAAAGTAATATATTTTAACAAGAGTTTTCAATACTTTTTAAAAATCGTTCAATAGTTTAGTATCTTTTATTAAACCTTGTGCTAAAGGCCAAACCAAAATAATTGTTCTTGCATTTTGGTTCACTAACATTATTAAATACTGTAGTATAGTATTTCTATCTAAAAGACTAACATTTTTATCTTTAAATGTATTAACTCTCTCACAAACTTGTTTTTCTTATACCATAGTATATCTACACTTACAGCGTAACCATAATAATTGTCCCTTAGGGACATTATTCAACAATTGTGGAAGATGTTTACCATCTCTTCAAATATATGTTTTGGAATTGGTAGGATTAGTGTAATTGCTAGATCTGCCATCTATAACCTCAATTTAAAAGGTCTAAAAAATTGAACTCTGTATTACTAATCGAGAAAATAAGTTTGATATTGAGGGAATTGCTATTAAGATATTTACAAAATATCTCCAAATTATTTCATTATAAATCATATAGTTAATATTGAATGATTTTATTTATTTATGTATAAACTTACTTATTTTCACAAAAAGCAGCAACTGCCAATCCTTCAATAACTTGTTTTTTAGTCAAAACATTGTTTGCTTTTTACCATTTCCACCACTCTATCTTGAACCTTATCACCACTATATCTTGAACTTGTTAGAGGAAGCATTGACAAATTTGCATAATTTTCTATTTTTTTTTTAGGGAAATGTAAAACATGACATTTATTATTACTCATGGTGTCTATATATTATCTATTATATTATAAATGATTTAGAGGTGAATCGTTATTTACAACTGTAGAAAGAGGAAGAGACTTCCAGTTGCCTAATTAATTTAAGCTATAAGTCACTGTACCTTAATATTTGTTTTGTGAATTCTTTGCTTTCTGGTTCAAATAGGCTTAAAGAAGAACTCCACTCATCACTAAAATCTATTTGGGGGAGTTGAATAAGTTAAAAATAAAACTTGATCACTGCTCATTTGTTTTTTTAACACTGTTTGCAAGGTCGGTGCAAGACTTCTAGGCGCCCTAGGCAAAACTTCACCCTACCGCCCCTCTTCCTTCCCAAAACCCTTCTCTTAGCCATATACCTAAAACTATAGATGAGTGGTTTGGTTTTAATAGGGTATGTTTGAATCTCAAAAACAGCACCTTCTTGGCTAATTCGCGCTTACGAGCTAATTTGGCGAAAAGAACCGAATGAAAACAGAAAGTGGGAAGATATCAATCCTACACAGGGAGCTGTACTCTGGTTTCTTCGGCTATATATGAGTTGTACCCCTTTCAGACTTCTCGAGAATCCCGGGAATTTGGCCTGCCTCAGCCAAATTCCCAGGTAGCCGCGTCTGTCTGAAAGGTAACTACCCGGGAACACGTTCCCGGGTAGCCGCCCCTGCAATCGACCAGGGTTTTTCCCAGGACTTAAATCCCGGGAAATTACCCTGCTCGTGTGTGAATGGTGCTACCCGGGCTTCACCAAAAAGCTCCTGATTGGCCTGGACGCGGCTGCCTGTTGATGAGATCATCAGCAGCAGCCGGACAGTGGAGGGCAGACGCCACAGATGCACACATAGCGCTAAAAAGGCAGTGCAGTGCTGCAAGGCCGATTTAGGTCCCACAACAGCTGCAGAGTGGCCCGCAACACTACCAGGTGAACATGGTGCTGACAGAAGAGAGAGTGCATGTCACGGCCAGGGTATTTCAGCATGGCGCTAGGCAAGTGTTACCTGTGAGGTCATTGAGGCGCGGGCTGTCTGGTGGCGGAGCTGGTGTCTGGCGGGGGGCTTTGGCTGCGTGCGTTGTTGTGCGGGCCTGTTGTCACTCTGCGCTGGTAAGGCCTGGCGGCGTCTCCATTCCGTTTGGCATGGACGCCGCCATCTTGCCATCTGGCCATGTGATGCGGCTGGCCAATCCTGGTGAGTCACATGCTCCCTTCGGCCAGTAACAGCATGGCATGGGGTATTTAGGAAGGGTCAGTGCCTTCCTTCTTTGCCAGTGCAACGTGTATCTCAGCTGTCTGCAACAACGACATGCATGCCTTCAACAACTCCTGAGAGCAGCCAGCAGAGCCCGGCATTATCGCAGGTCCTATTTGATGCGCAGATGAGGATTCATCTAATACCATCATCATTGAACCAAGCACTGGCACAGATGTGATCTCTCCAACGCAAAGGCAAGATTCTGAGTCTGAGCCACAGACCCAGGGAGACAAGCCCACCCTACGCGGTAACAGTAAGTTTAATTCAAATAACTTATGTTCTGCTGCATTAATCTTTGTAATGTTGTTGTTAAATTTGCAGTATATAGTAGTATATAGTAGAAACCATATTGTTTCTGCATTCATCTTGTAGTGGAGGACGGGCACCGCATGCAAAGACACGTGCTGCTTTTTGAATTTGGACCATTTATTGTTTTGTGTTTCAAATATTTTTTACATCTGTTGCTCAATGTTTTCTCTCTTTTACTTTCAGTTTTCACAGTGCCAACACGTAAAAGGAAGAAGAGCAAAATTGATGTTGCTACCAAAGCCATGACAAATATTCTTTGTGAACAACTACGCGACCTAGATTCGGAATGGCAGACACAAGAGGATGCCAGTCTGCAGCGGTTCATGGCCAATGAGAGAGAAATGCAGTGTAATTTGCTAACGGAAAAGATAGCTATTCAGGAAAGGCTTAGTCGCGATAACCGCAAATTTTTTACTCAAATCTTGAGCACAATCCACTACAAAGCACCACATTTTCCACCACCCACCCATTTTGGGCACCAAGCTAATTATCCAAACTCATTTGGGGAACCATCCCAGTATGTGCAACAACCTCAGTCTCCCACCTCATTTGAGCATACATCACAGTATGACCAGCACGCTACTTTCCCCACAGCATTTGGGCAAACTACATACAAGTATGCTCAACAACAAGCAAAGCCGCCCCCAGCATTTAGGCAGACATCCCAGTATGCGCAACAAGTAAAGTCCCCCCCAGCATTTGGCCAAACATCCCAGTATGTGGAACAAGTAAAGTCCCCCACAGCATTTGGACAAACTACATCCCTAATATCCAAGCATCCGCAAACACCTCAGTCATCCTCAACATTTACAGATAGTACATTAGATGATGTACTCGAAGGTCAATTTAAAGATACTTTGCCAGCTAATACTCTGGGTTTTTGTCAGGAGTAAGTTCCTGTGACAGAGTTTACAGTTTACTGAAATATTTAACTGTGGTAATCAAATATATCTAGTGATGTTAACTAGACATATCCATATGGTGATGTTGAAAATGTTATGGTTACTGCTTGTCATTTTATTTTTTAAGGATATTGAGAAAGTGTAAACAAGGATATTCCAAAAACTTCTGGTCCTATTTGTTTCATTTTAAAGGCTTGTTTAATGCCTCACAGCTATATGCGCACTTAACATTGTTCTCATTGTCTACGCTTCGACAATATCAATCCATACATACATATGGAGTACTTTGGGTTCTGAAGTAAATGTGCACTTTTATTTATTTTTATACTATTGTTTGGTCTTGAATTGTGTTGTATTTTGTGCAACATTATTTCCTATGTAAGAAATATGGAAGTGCTTTCAAACTTCGTATGCAACTTAAACAAAAGGCCTTTATTAAAATAAAAGATTTTTTTGAACAACTCAAAAATTAAGTTATTGTATTTATTACAATAACACTATAGAATTAATGTTTTTTGAAATGGTGGTTCTAATCAATTCTGTGTCATTGGTTCGATAAGCAAGTGAGGTTGATGAAAGGGTAGAAGGATCACTCCCAACAGGCTCCTACACGATGTCCCACTCTGGCAGGTATTCTTCTCGTTGTATCTCACAGATGTTATGCAAGATACAGCATGCCGCTACAACATCAGTAATCAGCCGAATGTCCACATTGTTTCTTTTAACAAGCAGCGCCAACGTCCCTTCAGTCTCCCGAATGCATTTTCAACAACCATTCTAGCTGAATTGAGGGTATGGGTGTAGGCGATCTGCTCGTTTGAAAGCACAACCTGTTGGCTGTACCCTTTCATCAACCACCTTCGTAATGGATACGCAGCATCCCCAATGATGTGGATTAGTATCTCCACTCCATCCACAAGCTGGGACTTCTGCAAATGGAAACAAATATTACAGTTATTATTAAAGGCTTTACAGGTAACAGTGTTGTAATACACTTGGTGCAGGTATATCTACTTTCCTCTATTTGTAGGTATACACATTGATTACAATTTGTCACGAGGTATTTGGCAGACATGCCTGATACAGCATCAATCACATTAAATGCAAATGCATTTACTGCAGATATGGTATATCAGAGCAAATTGCAGACGACATCCCAAAAATCATGTTGTGGTTCGGTATGGAAGATAATACATATCAGTTTTGCCATAAAAAGCATGACATAAATGTGGGTATACTTACCTTACAAGGAAACAGCCAACCATTCTGCCTCTCCTCCGCAATCTTGTACAGATCAGAATTGGCCAGAACACGAGCGTCATGAGCACGACCAGGCCAGCCAATGAAAACATCAGTGAAGCTGTGAGAGCAAGATAATATCCCGTTAAAACTATACATATAGACCATGTGAAGTAGAATCTGATTGGTTGCTAGGCCCAACATCTCCACTTCAAATAACCCTCACTTTATTAAGTATACCCCTAACTTTTAAATACACTACAATATATAATTTTTTTTATTTCTGATAGAAAGCGTATATAAGATCTGGTTACAACTATACATATAAATTTTTTAAACACACAACATTTTAGATACTTTGCATGCAGATCACAATATATATCTAATTAAAAGTAATAAATGTGGCTTACCAATACCGATGGTCAACGATGGCTTGCAGAATAATGGAATGCCATCCCTTTCTGTTATAGTAGTCTGCTGGGCTGTCTGTGGGAGCAATTATGGGGATGTGGGTGCCATCAATTGCCCCAGCACACTGTGGGTAACCGCAGCGCAGAAACCCGGACACTGTCTCATCCAGTCGCTGCCCATGGGGTAGGGCAATAAACCGGTGGTACAAAGCATCCAGGATGGCCTGGGTCACTTCACGCACCAAAACACAAAACCGTGGAGATGCCTACACCAAACAAGCAGGATATTGTGCGGTACTCGCCAGGGGTAGCATACCACCACAAGACGATTGCAAGTCTCCTGCTCGGGACAATGGACTGTCTCCATCGAGTAGTGTGCCTGGTAAGTGACGGGGTCAGGAGTTCCAGGATGTAATTAAAGGTGCCTTGCGACATCCTAAAATTTAATATCCATTGGTTCTCTGTAAACCCCTGTACCGTAGCCCAGAAAGCCTCTCCATGTTCTCGATCTCGAGACCATATTGTGTGAAATGAACCTCCGGTCACTCTTAATTTGGACAAGACGTTGGACATTACCAAGACTCTACTCCGGCGTAGGTAATGTCGGCGCTTGGACGCCCTCTCCACCACAAAATGCTCCCTTCTCAGGATCTCACACTGTACGATTAAGAACAGTGTGAGCAGCTTCAGCCATGCCTCAGTTGCTGCGTAGCACACCAAATCCACCAGAAAAAACAAGGTCTCCATGCTACACAGATGCTTGTAAATACAGCAGTGCCTTATGGGTTCCCCTCCCAGACCCATTATACCAAGCCCCCACCTTTGCATGACCTCATTAATGTGTGCCAGCATAACGTCCACTTAAAATGACAAAACTGTGATTTTCTGTGTAAAACTCTGAAAAACCCTGCTCTTGTCTGAATGGTGCTACCCGGGAATTTCCCGGGTACAAACTGTAGTGTGAAAGGGGGGTCTCGACCAAATACCCGGGATTTTCCATAGGAGAAATTCCCGGGTCTGAGCAGGAAATTTCCAGGGTTGTATATCTGAAAGGGGTATAAGAGATAAGTGCAATACAAACAGTGAGGATTATTTGTTAACATTGATGCATAAAACCAGATACACCAAATAGATATTTGCTTTCATTGTTTAATGTCCTCTAGATGAATGAAAGCTAATTACTGATTGTTCTCTGGTTTTAGTGAAGATCTGCAGCATTGTCAGTGAATGACCCTCAGTGCATAATGCTCTTTTCACGTGATTAATCTGTGGATGTTGAGTTTTATTAAGGCATGTGCCCTGAGACATGTCTTGGGTTTCAACTGAATGTTCTAGTACAGGGTGAATGGATTCTTTATACTTACAAAATGTGAGTAAGGGATCATCCGTGTCCCTGAAATTTGATTTATCGAAGCACAATTGGTTTATTAAAATCTGGTGTGCAGGTTCCTCATCAGTCTATAAATTCTTGTTGCAGTGCCCTTATAGGTGCCTTCCAGCATGTGGTCACCTAGTAGCCATCTAGAATAGCTTTAGTAGAATATTTCTGTTAAAACAAAATGTAACTATTCATGTTTTGTATCACTGCAAATTTCTAATTAATTAAGTGGAGCAGCTATCGATTCCTGCCTGTCTATACCTTCTAAAATTGTTGCTATTTAGCGTTATGAGTCGCACAAGAATAAAATGCTTTCAGACTTTGAGTGTGGGTCCAAAGCACAAAAACTTATTAGTCAATATAAAAACAGATGGTTACACACTGTGATCTAAATACAATTAGCGCAAATAAATTATACAGACCCAAGGTACAGTTGTTACATACGCACACGCTCTGGACCCAGATCCAGGCATCAAAGTAGACACCTCAGTCAGCAGTAAAGCAAGCAGACTGGCATCCAGGTTTAGAGAGCCCACATATATACTCTAGCACAGATAGGCAATACAATAGAACAGTTTTGCATGATTCCATTGGTTCTTTTTTCTGGTTCTTCTGTTACAGTACAGTTCATAGGTCAATTCGTATGGACACAATCCAGCCTCCAACAGCTCTTTGTGTCCTGTTTCCTGCTGCATAATAAATCTAAGCTGGCTACATTACAGAGTACATTTTAATGTTTAACTCTTTAACTCTCTTTGCAGACACATGTTGCGATCTTCTCACCGATGGTACTGGAAATCTGCAAAGACACAGTAGATCAGTACAACACCAAACACAGTCTGCTTACCATGTACTAAACCTTAGATATCAAATTACATTTATTTCACAACATTAATAATACTGAATAAACCTTGAATATTACACTTTAATGTTAAGGAACCTTTTTATGTAAGTGTGCAAGTATTGGGGAATTGAGAAAAGACGCTAGCGTTGTGCGACTACGTGTTTGTGGAGTACACCATGGTATGTGTTTTGCAGGGTTAATCATTTTATATATTTTAGTGACTGTCTATATTTATATGATGAGGACTTTTAACTTCTTTCTATTGCATGGGAATCACACGACGCTAAATAATAGCATCGCCGTATGTACTTATAATGGGCGAGATTCACTAAAATGGCGCTGGGCGGCCAGTCGAAAAATGGCGTTGTGCAGATTTAATTTTAAACCGATCCTGTCTCAGCCAATTATCCGGCTTCGACACTGCTCAATAAGTAAACAAAGATTCAAACTCACTGTCAAAACACCAACTCACTACCCTTCTGATACGAACACACACAATTCCACTAATGCCAGCTCACACTGTCCACCCATGCTAAATAATTTTGCTATTGCCCATAGCAATACTCACTCAAGTGCTGCTGATGCTCATATAGTCTCTGGGCAATGAGTGTCTTCTTTATTATAGGGATGTGCAGGGTCAGATTAGTTCGGATTTTCCCGCCATATTTGGATTTTTCCCACCAAAAATCGGGTCTCAGAAAGAGGCAAAACATCATCTTTCATGGACAAACATCATTCGTGAACAAAAGTCCATGAAAGATGATGTTTGCCCATGAAAGGTGAAGTTTTTCCTCTCTCTCGACCCGATTTTTGGCAGGAAAAAAAATCAAACTAATCCGAGCCTGCACATCCCTACTTTATTAAATGAGCTGACTGAGACTTGATAGAGGTTTATTCCAGTTAGCTAAGACCTGATTCTACCCACAGATACAAATACCATTGGGAACAGCAGCATGCTCATCTCTGAAGAAAGGGGAGAAGAGTAGGGGAGGTGAGAGTCAGGGGCAGGTGCCCAGCTGGCTGTGGCAGAGACCTGGAACTGGAAGTGACTAGTGAGGTTGTGTGTGCAGTGACAGGTCACAGTGGGGTGGAGCTGGATAGCGATGTTTGCAGCTGACTAGACCCATGGATAGCAATCTTTGCAGCTGATAAGACCCACAATCGCCACCAGTTCCATGTAAAAGAAAGAAGTTTCTTTCATAATCATACTTTTTTTGTTTTGTTTTGCAGACTCAGCAACACCCTGCAGGCACCGACCCTGACTGTTCTGATACCAGTGACAGGAAGGCTGCTTGAATTAGAAGTGGATACTGCTTGCTGCTGGTAGCTAGCACTACCTCACCTTCAGCACAGAGTCTGTAGAGATTTTGAGTATTCATCAGTGACCCGTCCAAGAAGATAATGGATTTTGATTTTTAAAAACTGTAGATCAATTCTCTAGGCCAGTGCAATACGGTTCACGTTTTTCAGGTCATGTCGCTTTGTGGGTATGTAGATGGAATTGCAAACTATGCAGTGGGGGGGTTTATCCAAAAATGTGCTCTACTTCAGACAGACCTCCTGCACCAGGTATAAGGCTGGTGTAAGTGTGTGCTGATAAGAATGATAGCTAGCTAAACAAGTGGATGGATAGGGGTTGTGCGGCCACATAGATGTGTGCACCTCTGCATATAGGTGAATATCTGCATATTGTTCCATGCACACAGTGTAAGTGCAGTTGTGACTTACTTGCATGCAACTCTAATCACCCATTGTCTGTTATAGCTTGTAGCGGGTGCACCACTGCACCCGGCGCCAGTGACCTCCATTCCTGGGGGTAATGGACGGACAGCCGGGCATGCAATGATTCATATGCATGCCCAGCTGTCCGTCCATTACCCCCAGGAATTTCAGTTTTACCCCAAATGGGGTAATCTACCCCTGTTCCCCAACCACTGGTCTAGCTGTATTTCAGAACTTTTGTCAGGATTATGCTGAGTGAGCCCAATTTAATGCTGTATGGCTTTGAAATCCCAGGCATTGCAGCCATATTAATGTCAGAGATATTGTTAAGGTTCAATTAAAATCCAGAGGTTGAAATAAAATATTTATAAATTAGAAATTGTTGGCATATTGAAAATGCCATGTGCAATTGCAGTCTGCAGAAGTAATACATCTGTATTGCATTTTCACAAATTCTACCTCATATAATGCTTACAAAACAAGGTCTTTGGGACCTCAGTACTAAAATATCTTGAAGCCCATTCATTATAGATCACACAGTTACTCAAAAGGCTCCTGTCATCTTTAAAACAAATATCCCTCCATTATTGTCTAACCTATTTTTTATTTTACAAGCTTCTCATGTTCCCCCTTCAAACCTGTAAGGGTCACACCACTGTTCTATAGCTTTGTACAAAACAAAAGTATAATTATGTACCAGGAGTAGGATTTCCAGACAAGCATCCCTTAGTGTGTGTGTGCTCTATCTGCTACAGGGATCTTGAAAACTATTGTATTATGTGATTGAAATGAAGGACTATAGTTATAGTTGTGTACATTCATTCTATCTTCTCCAAACATGGTGGCCACAAGCTTCCAGTGGCTAAAAAAAAAAAAAATCAGAGCTCTAAATATATTTACAAGCATTGAAACAATGTACTGAGCCTGAAAGGAAAATACATATTTAGGTGGTTTAGTCAACTAATGTTTTTAAAACTTACTACACATTAAGCAAATGTATACATAAATATTTCAACTAAAATTGTTCATAGCTAAGTGTATCAATGGCTTTTTGTTTTTTAATTGTTGATGTACTTGTTTTAAATGTAATTCACATCATGGCATGGACTTTATGGCTCTATGTTACATCAGTTATCATTCACTTTGCAAATAATTTTATAAATACATTGTAATACAAACAAAATTCTGTTTTTGAACTACACACCCTTATATTTGTAGAACTGCATATGTATTTGTGTGGTAATATCAGGGGTGGATTGTGAATTTAAAGTGGCCCTGGAAAAAATTCTGAAAGTGACCTTGTGTAGATGGGACAATATGGACTGCAGGACATAAAAAATAGGCTGGAGAAAAAAATAACAAAATGTACCTATAATGGTGTAGCGTGATATGGCGTATTGCTTCCTCCAATAGTCCAGTGTTCACCCTAGGAAGTGGACAGTGATACTACCTTTTATAAACAAGGCAGATGCAGCACGAATAGTTTTTTCAGGTGTGTCAGTGTCTGTTCCTCCCACATTATACAGTACAATAGCGCAATGTGGGAATCATTGGTTCTTGGTCTTCTCCTACATCGACACCCTGGAGAGTTAGCAGTTGTGCAGTAACTGTTGCAGCTGTCATTATGATAGCGAGTGATTGTTACTTTACAACAGTGAAGGACAAATATTGGTGCCTGTTCAACAGTAGTTACTACTGCATAATGTGCAATATTTATGGTTTATGATTTACAAATTGGGACAAAACTTAGAAGAGGGCACAGGGGCTTGGTCACATGGAACTGGATGTGTGCCACAGTAGCTTAGTGGCTTGCCTAGCACTTTTGAAACACTGAGTCTCCCCTAGCCCACTTCTCCTCCCCCCATATAAACTTCAATGTCCCACACACCTGCTTCTGGTATAAACAGCATTAAATTGGGCTCACTCAGCAAAATCCTGACAAAAGTTCTCAAATACAGCTAGACCAGTGGTCGGGGAACAGGGGTAAATTACCCCATTTGGGGTAAAACTGAAATTCCTGGGGGTAAAGGACGGACAGCCGGGCATGCATATGAATCATTGCATGCCCGGCTGTCCGTCCATTACCCCCAGGAATGGAGGTCACTGGCGCCGGGTGCAACAGCGCATCCGCTACACCCGGCATCAGTGACCTCCAGCCCAGCGCCGCAGGAAGGTTCTAAGCCGAATGCCCGCTGAGATGTTATTACCAGCGGGTGCTCGGCTCATTCCCTGCATCGCCGCGTTAGCCGGAGGCTGGAGTTCTCTTCTGAACTACAGCTTCCGTCTCTCTCCATGCGCACTATGGGAGAGACGTCTCCCATAGTAATGAGGAGCAGCCGGGCGGACAGGACGGCAGCGGATGCAGGAGCGGGGATTAAGGTTTTCTTTTTTTTAATACAAGCGGCGCTACAGGGGCATAACTATGGGAGCACAGCTACAGGGGCATAACTATGGGGGCACTGCTACAGGGGCATAACTATGGGGGCACTGCTACAGGGGCATATCTATGGGGGCACTGCTACAGGGGCATAACTATGGGGGCATTACTATAGGATTTCCTTCCTTTCAAATCAAGGGGTAACGTCGGCGTACCTAAATATGTTTTGGGTTAAAGGGTAAAAAAGTTCCCTGACTCCTGAGCTATACAGTCCCCCTTAGCCTGGGAAAGACAGACACTAGTATCATGTAATATGTTAGCATTATCAAAAATATTAGGCATAACTGTTAAACATCAGATCATCTGCTCATATTGGCAGCTCATGATTTCCCAATTCTGAATATATGGAGGTATTCAATATATTGCCCATATGTAACCAACAGCCCAACTACATTATTCTCCTTGCTGACAGTAGCATGAGTGTCAATTCGAATGGAAATGTCTTGCAGAGGGAACAGGAAAGCTCTTATTAACAAAGTGTTAGGTTGTAAAACCTGACACTTCTGTTCATGTTTATGCCCAATACTGTCATTAACAGGGCAGTGCTTTTACTAATAAGACATGGCTAGTAAAAGCACTTACCTTTTAATTATCGGACATAAACACAAAACAAGTATCAGGTTTTACAATCAGACACTTCGTAAATAAACCCCTAAGTCTTGCAGGACAAGGATTACCTAATTTTGTTAGACTAAGGGGTAAATTTACAAAGGGTCATTTTGTTTGTTTTGTGAGATTTCCAGTCAGTTTTGCAATTCAGAAATTTACTAAAGTCAAAACCAATAGCAAAACTACCAAAAACCTGACCGTAGAACAATGGACCAACAATTGATCTTTTTACATAGATGACTGTGGAAACTGGAGATTTACTAATGGTCAGCTTGTAAAATGACCAATAAAACAATAGCTAACTTGAAGAAATAATAGACCTGCCTGTGGCAGGCAAGTTGGGGAGATGCACTGCAAATTTCACTATGATCTGTTCAGGCTTCGTTAGATTAAAAAGAAAGGAAAGGGTGAAAAATAATGTAAACAAAATGTGTACATTTATTCAAAACTCCAGTAAACAAAATGTGTTTACATTTATGAGTAACCAGTCGTGGAATTCTCGACCTGATTTTGCACTTGAAAATTGTGGGGAAAACCTGTGTGGGGTCCCTCCATTTTTCAATAACCAGCACCTGCCTGAACCAGCTTACACTATAGCAGAAAGATCCACACAGCATGGGGTCCTCCTGCCATATTATATAAAACTAGCCCCAAACTTTTTAGCCCAGGGCTGACAATCCTCGGAAAGTTGGGACACCAAAATTAAAATGGGATCCCACGTCCCAAAGATCAGCTATTACTTGCATCCTGGAGATACAGGTCCCTGTAAGTCTGCCCTGGCATGCAGACTTGCTGGGATCTGGGGGAGACTTGCTGGGACCTGTAGTCCCACTGTAAAGAACAACATTGCAATCTATTTTTTACACCATTAACCCCACATCTGCCGCCACCAGGGACAGGGGCTCTGTAAGGAACCAATCCCTGTGGTCTGTAAGAAGTGCAGGGATCGCTCCTTCAAGAGCTGTTTATACTACTGCGTATGTGCATTCTGATAACTGCACATGCACAAGTAAAGAATGACGGAGCACTTTATTGCAAAATGTAGCCCATAGGTTACAATGACAGGGGCCAAGTGAGCTTGGTAAATTCAGCAAAAAAGAATAGAACAAGGAAAGAAGAGAAGACCACTTGTCAGGCGCAAGAATTAAGCTGCCAATAGTTTTTAAAAATTATTCCTAATAAGAATATCACCACAATTCTAAACAATGCACAAAATCAAATAACGGAATAAAAGATAAAAACTGCGGCGCTAAATCAATATATAAAGATAGTACATTCCTTTTAGAAGCAATGATGTCAAACACTGGATAGATTCAGTGAGAGTCGATATTTCTCTGGATGTAGTTCTGAGTATAGTAGTTGCTCTGTTACAGCATAAATGGAGACATCAAACAAAAAAAGGAACCAATGTGTAGTACTGTTTTAGACACCATCAAACATAAAAATGTCATTCAACATGGGATGTCTATTCCAAGAAAATTATCGCGTACCCCACTCACATCAAGTGTGGCAAATACATATAATAAAAGGTATCTTTAATGCTGGTATTATTCCTAAATGGATCGGCGTACCAAAACTCACTACTTTTTGTTGTATGTAAAAACATATAACGGTATCTTTATTGCGGATTAATTTGGATAGGTGGATGTAACCCCGTTCAAATAGATGTAAGTACTTTATGATACCATACCCAAACTCACGCTGTATTGTAGATGTTAAATCATGTAAAGGCTTCTTCAAGATACAAGATATAGGGTCGTACCCCAACTCACGTGAAGTAACACAGTAGGACTCCTGTAACGGTTTCTTTATCCACCAAGTTTGATCCTTCAATGTCAAAAACTTCCAAACTATAGATCCAATACAATTTTTGTATTTGTCCAAACAATTTTAATCAATAATCCGGAAAAAAAATTCCACAATAGTATACAAAAATATAAAAAAAAATAATAAAATTAAAAAAAAATGGTGCAAACATATCACCATAAAAAATACAAAAAATAAAAATAAATAATGCAAAAAGAATAAAATTCAAGTATTTGGCTACTCACACCTTCAGTAAAATGTCAACGTCGCGTTTCGGTCCTATGGGACCTTTTTCAAGACATGCTGCTGGTGTGGGGAGCTCGATATTTATGTGAGAATAGACAAATCAATTGTACACAGGAAATGGTCATCAGCTCTACAGTCACTCATCTAAACCAGGTGGAAAGTTATCTATAAATAACCTATCTGTATATAAAACTTTATTCAAAAATGGGAAATAGTTGCTGACTGTATAAACATCAAAGAAGTAACATTCATTTAATATTCAAAAAAAATAAAACGTTATATGTATTATTAACGAGTGCCCAAACTTCCGGTTGGTGCATCATGGGAGATGTAGTCCAAAATGATAAATAAATTGGTGGATATAAATAAACCAAAGTCAATCACTAAGAGAGAAGAATAGACTAATTTAGTAATGATGGTAGAGTCCCAAACGGCACATTGATCAGTCGATCACCATAAATCCAAAGATGTTTTCATCGTACTGTATTCCCGGAAACCGGAAATTATGTGTGTCCGTTTATTCTGGATCCGGAAGTGACGCAACGCAACTCGAAACGGGAAATTGTATAGGTCGAGAATCATGCGATATGTAGTCCGTACTCGTAGTGTAAAGTAACATAGATAGACTCTTTCAGCAGCTAACTTGCATCACCATGACGACCATCGTAACATCAGTATAAGATCTTCAGAACGTGCAAAACGGGCAGATATATGTGGAGATAATTTCCAATGAAGACTGTATTCCCCGAAACCGGAAATTACGTGTGTCCGCATATTCTGGATTTGGAAGTGATGCGACACCACTCAAAGCCGGAAATTGATATGTCGAGGACTATGGGATATGTAGTCCGTACTTCTCCGTACTTTATCATTTTATAATATTGTCTATGACTGATTTAATATTCTGTTTCATGATGTCAATATATTATACACTTATTTCTATTTATCTCCACATATATCTGCCCATTTTGCACATTCTGAAGATCTTATACTGATGTTACGATGGTCGTCATGGTGATGCAAGTTAGCTGCTGAAAGAGTCTATCTATGTTACTTTACACTACGAGTACGGACTACATATCGCATGATTCTCAACCTATACAATTTCCCGTTTCGAGTGGCGTTGCGTCACTTCCGGATTCAGAGTAAACGGACATACGCAACTTCCGGTTTCGGAGAAGTACGGACTACATATCCCATAGTCCTCAACATATCAATTTCCGGCTTTGAGTGGCGTCACGTCACTTCCAGATCCAGAAAAAACGGACACATGTAATTTCCGGTTTCCGGGAATACAGTACGATGAAAACATCTTTGGATTTATGGTGATCGACTGATCAATGTGCCGTTTGGGACTCTACCATCATTATTAAATTAGTCTATTCTTCTCTCTTAGTGATTGACTTTGCTTTATTTATAGCCACCAATTTATTTATCATTTTGGACTACATCTCCCATGATGCACCAACTGGAAGTTTGGGCACTCGTTAATAATACATATAACGTTTTATTTTTTTTGAATATTAAATGAATGTTACTTCTTTGTTGTTTATACAGTCAGCAACTAACTATTTCCCATTTTTGAATAAAGTTTTATATACAGATAGGTTATTTATAGATAACTTTCCATCTGGTTTAGATGAGTGACTGCACAGCTGATGACCATTTCCTGTGTACAATTTATTGGTCTATTCTCACATAAATATCGAGCTCCCCACACCAGCAGCATGTCTTGAAAAAGGTCCCATAGGACCGAAACGCGTTGACATTTTACTGAAGGTGTGAGTAGCCCAATACTTGGATTTTATTCTTTTTGCATTATTTATTTTTATTTTTTGTATTTTTTATGGTGATATGTTTGCACCATTTTTTTAAATTTTATTATTTTTTTTATACTTTTGTATACTATTGTGGATTTTTTTTTTCCCGGATTATTGATTAAAATTGTTTGGACAAATACAAAAATTGTATTGGATCTATAGTTTGGAAGTTTGACATTGAAGGATCAAACTTGGTGGATAAAGAAACCGTTACAGGAGTCCTACTGTGTTACTTCATGTGAGTTGGGGTACGACCCTATATCTTGTATCTTAAAGAAACCTTTACATGATTTAACATCTACAATACAGCGTGAGTTTGGGTATGCTATCATAAAGTACTTACATCTATTTGAACGGGGTTACATCCACCTATCCAAACTAATCCGCAATAAAGATACCGTTATATGTTTTTACATACAACAAAAAGAAGTGAGTTTTGGTACGCCGATCCATTTAGGAATAATACCAGCATTAAAGATACCTTTTACTATATGTATTTGCCACACTTTTTGTGAGTGGGGTACGCGATAATTTTCTTGGAATAGACATCCCATGTTGAATGACATTTTTATGTTTGATGGTGTCTAAAACAGTACTACACATTGGTTCCTTTTTTTGTTTAATGTCTCCATTTATGTTGTAACAGAGCAACTACTATACTCAGAACTACATCCAGAGAAAAATCGACTCTCACTGAATCTATCCAGCGTTTGACATCATTGCATCTAAAAGGAATGTACTATCTTTATATATTGATTTAGCGCCGCAGTTTTTATCTTTTATTCCGTTCTCTTTGATTTTCAGCAAAAAAGAAGCCCCCATGGATAACTAGGAATGTTGGCAAAGTATGCAGATGTGTCATGATCATTTTTGGGGCGTGACACAGACTGCATCTGCGATCCCGTCTGCAGTGAAAGTGGCTTCAGCGTCTACATTCATTCATAGGGTTACTCAGAAGACCAATAATCGAATGATCTATGACTGATGCTGCGTCTATGTATGCAGATGCTAGGATTTGCAAAGTTGCAGGTGGGCATTTCAATACATTCCTCGGCATGAGGCATCTGCAACATTTGTATACTTTCACACAGCAGCCATGTACGGGATTGTAGGTGTGATGGCATTAGCATACAATTCTCAGTCAGGCCCTCTGTCTCTCTATGTGCACAGTGTAAATCACAAAGTAACAATTCCAATTTCAAAAACACAGTAAAACTGGGTCAACAAATATTTTTTAGTTAATTTACAGAGTGGATGATCCAGTGTACAATTCCGTATTATTGCTGGATAATAGCAGCACATAGTAAGCCATTGTCACCAATGTCATACTTGCCTTCTCTCCAGTAATGTCTGGGAGACATCCTGATTTTGGGGAACCCTCCTGGGATCCGAAGAGAATAGACCAGCCCCCCCACCCCCCCCATCGATCCTGTGTGCCGAATGGCAAGCGGGTCCTTCCTCCTCCGCAGCATCATCTTTGATTCGGGAAGATGGCCCATGCTCACAAGAGAGCAAAGGTTATGGCACAGTGCCAGTCTTTGCTTTCACTGTGTGACACCATCTTACCATAGATGTCAATGGGTAGATGGCGCCGCTAGCCGGCACAAGGTAAACATACTGTATGGGTGTAGGGTGTGCAGCGGCGGGACCCACCATACACCCTGCACCCATTATTATACACCGATGTCCCACACACTTCACACCTCCGCATCCCATACACCCATAATGTTGGAAAGTATGACTAATGCTTATATTGCATTATGTCCAACCTTTTATAGCAATGGTTTAAATGTACAAAGACACTGAACCATAATTTACTTTCTAGATAAGTATTAAGTAAAATATATTGTAAGCAAATCAGTGTTACATACCATAATATCAGCTATTCTAAAAATTATACTTATTCCAAAGAGCGCAACCACTGTAAGTGATCCTAGCATCAATAAACACTTGGTAATTAGACCTTTTTTATCTTGCTTCTTCAAGCAATTCAGCATAAGGTTAAGAGGTTTATGCTTTGAAATATTATGTTTATACGTGTAATGTTCACTGTAATAAATACACATAGTAAAGGCAGTATTAAGCAGGATATAAAATGCCCATGATGCATTTTAGGATATACTTGTTTGCATGTTTTAATGTTCAAAACTTATACATGGCAGTCATGTCTGCAGAATATCTCATTTTGGAACATTTAAAAACAAATACTGATTACTCATATTTATAATTAAGTTTATTAATATATGAAGTGATGCAAACCCATTTATGTTAGGAATTCACTTAGCTATTATTAGTAGCAGCAGCATGTGCATGAAATTACTATGCGCACCAATATTAATCTAAAGTAAATTTTAAGTGAGGATGTGTGTGTCAGAGTTCAGCCGGGGATCGGCCGTCCCTTACCGTCCCGCCGGCTTCCTCTGACTTCCCGGGCAGTCGGGCGGCGACGTGGGAGGTGCTGAGCATTCTCCCTGATGCTGGTGTCTCGGGCGGCCTGGTGCACGGGGATCAGAGTTCCTGTCATGGGCGCCGCCATGACACTTCCTTCTCTGACTATCCTTCCTTCCCTGACAGTCTGGCCGGTCAGCTGACGCTGTGGACCAATCAGTGGGCTTCCAGTGGTATATATCCGGCTCCTGTGTATCAGGTAGTTGCCTGAACAACCATTGTCGCTGCTAGTGTTACTAGTGGTCTCTCGTTCCAGGTTCCCTTGCTTCCAGTGATCTATTCCTGTGTGCAGCTATATCATCCATCTCACCAGTGCTTTACCATCTCAGCCTGTGTGCAGCTATACCATTCATCTCATCAGTGCTTTACCATCTCAGCCTGTGTGCAGCTGTATCGTCCATCTCATCAGTGCTTTACCATCTCAGCCTGTGTGCAGCTATATCATTCATCTCATCAGTGCTTTACCATCTCAGCCTGTGTGCAGCTATACCATTCATCTCATCAGTGCTTTACCATCTCAGCCTGTGAACAGCTATATCATTCATCTCATCAGTGCTTTATCATCTCAGCCTGTTTACAGCTATATCATTCATCTCATCAGTGCGTTACCACCTCGCCTGTGTGCAGTATACCTCCATTCCACCAGTGCGTTACCACCGCCGCCTGTGTGCAGTATACTATCCATTTCACCAGTGCTTTACCATCACAGCCTGAGTGTAGTTATACATACCCACCTCTCCAGCGTCATAATCTCTGGCTGGCTCCAGTACCACTACCCACCTCGTTACTGGACTCTGTGGTCCCTACCTACGTGTTACAGTATTGCACCGTGGTGCACTCTTTCTAACCGGCAAGTTTATCCGCAGCCTGTCCTCTACAGTTTTGTTATAGTCTATTATTTGGATGATATTCTAATTTTTTCCCAAAATTTGCAAGATCATCGCCAGCATGTCCGCGAAGTCTTGTCACGTCTCCGGAAGCATCATCTTTATGGAAAAATATCCAAGTGCCTTTTCGAACAAACCTCGGTACCCTTCCTAGGGCACATAATTTCAGGAAAGACCCTCCGGATGGATCCGGAGAAGTTAAAAACGATTCAGAGCCGGACGCAAGTGGCTGCTCGTTCGCTCCGAGCGATGTTTGCCCAACTGCGCATGCGTACGGATCGTAATACGCATGCGCGAACCACTCAGTGCGGCCGAAATTCATGTGCTCGCAAAATAGCGAATGCCTGATAATTTGAGTGACAGAAAGAGGCGTATGTGGGTGGTAACAGGGGAAGGTGCTTGAAAACGGGGAGTGGAGATCCGATCGCAGGCGTGCTTAAAGGTCAAAACGGGCGTTTTATGGGTGTGCATATTTAAAACAGCAGCGTCATTGACCACGTCACTGGGTTCTTTTATAGCCAGAACTGCTCGCAAAATTGTGGTAGCAAAAACCAACCACAAGAATAGCGAGCAGTTCATACCCTGGTCGATGTACTCGATTAATCTAATAAATAGCGGACATGACGTAGGATGCGAGCGGCCAGGGGGCGTATTTTTCCAAAAAACGAACGCAAGTTTTGTTCGCTCGTTCAGACCTAGAGGCGTGAACAGACCGCAAACAGCGAACGGTTCATTTGAATAGCCACCCCTTGTTTTAGAACGAACGACCGCAAATAGCGAGTGGCTCTGAATGAGGGCCTTGGGCTCATAGCTCTCTGTTTGCTGGCCATTCTGGTATCCTCAAGACTTACAAGTTCCTTCAGCGTTCCTATTGGTGGCCCACAATGAAAGGGGATATTCGAGAATTTATTCTTTCATGTGTAAAATGCGCTCAGCATAAGACTCCCTGCAAGAAGGCAGCAGGTCTCCTGCGACCCTTGTCCATTGCTAATACTCCTTGGACCCATATATCCATGGATTTCATCTCTGAACTACCATGCTCCCAAGGATACAATACCATATGGGTAGTGGTGGATCGCTTTTCTAAGATGGCACACTTTATTCCATTGATGGGTCTCCCTTCTGCTCCTCAGTTGGCAAGAGTCTTTGTTAAGGAAATATTCAGGTTGCATGGACTTCCTAAAGAGATAATTTCCGACTGCGGAGTTCAATTCGTAGCTAAATTTTGGAGAGCCTTATGTAGCACTTGTGGAACCAAGTTAAAATTTTCTTCAGCCTACCATCCACAAACTAAAGGGCAAACCGAAATAGTTAACCAAGAGCTGGAGACTTTCATAAGACTCTTCGTTTCCTCCTCACAAGATAACTGGCTGGATCTATTACCTTGGGCAGAATTTTCACACAACTTTAAATATCACACTTCCTCCAAAGCCACTCCTTTTTTTACGGTGTTTGGGAGACATCCTCGAGTCACAGATTTTCAAAATTTGCCTACAGTAGAGGTCCCTGCAGTTTCTGAATTGGTGGAATCTTTCGCAACCGTTTGGAAGAGGGTTCATTCCTCTCTGAAGCAGTCGTCCAAGAACTACAAAAAATTTGCGGATAGACGACGTTTCGCTGTTCCACTGCTGAGAGTTGGAGATAAAGTCTGGGTATCCTCCAGGAACATCCGATTGAAAGTACCCAGTATGAAGCTAGCCCCACGCTTCATTGGTCCTTACCGTGTTCGCAAGGTCATCAACCCAGTCGCGTATAAGTTGGAACTCCCTCCTCAACTAAGAATATCCAATACCTTTCATATTTCTTTGCTGCGTCCTCTAGTGCTGAATTGTTTTCAAACTTCTGCTCCCAAGTTACCTCAAGTGCAAACTTCTCAAGGTACAGAGTTTGAGGTAGGGAGGATTTTGGACTCTCGATTTACCAAATCTAACAACCTCCAATATCTCATTGACTGGAAAGGGTACGGTCCGGAAGAAAGGGCATGGATCAGAGCCACAGACGTTCACGCGCATCAAATGGTTCGAGCCTTCCATATTAGATTTCCTGGTAAACCTGGTTGGTGTCCGGTGTCCACCATGAAAGGGGGGGTACTGTCAGAGTTCAGCCGGGGATCGGCCGTCCCTTACCGTCCCACCGGCTTCCTCTGACTTCCCGGGCAGTCGGGCGGCTGGTGCGGCGACGTGGGAGGTGCTGAGCATTCTCCCTGATGCTGGTGTCTCGGGCGGCCTGGTGCACAGGGATCCGAGTTCCTGTCATGGGCACCGCCATGACACTTCCTTCTCTGACTATCCTTCCTTCCCTGACAGTCTGGCCGGTCAGCTGACACTGTGGACCAATCAGTGGGCTTCCAGGGGTATATATCCAGCTCCTGTGTATCAGGTAGTTGCCTGAACAACCATTGTCACTGCTAGTGTTACTAGTGGTCTCTCGTTCCAGGTTCCCTTGCTTCCAGTGATCTACTCCTGTGTGCAACTATATCATCCTTCTCACCAGTGCTTTACCATCTCAGCCTGTGTGCAGCTATATCATTCATCTCATCAGTGCTTTACCATCTCAGCCTGTGTGCAGCTATACCATTCATCTCATCAGTGCTTTACCATCTCAGCCTGTGAGCAGCTATATCATTCATCTCATCAGTGCTTTACCATCTCAGCCTGTGTACAGCTATATCATTCATCTCACAATTGACTTTGAAATAATCCTTTCCAAGCAGATGCAAGTATGAAAGCTGCCATCCAGTTGCAGAGCTTTACCACCTCAGCCTGTGTGCAGCTATATCATTCATCTCATCAGTGCATTACCACCTCGCCTGTGTGCAGTATACCTCCATTCCACCAGTGCATTACCACCACCGGCTGTGTGCAGTATACTATCCATTTCACCAGTACTTTACCATCACAGCCTGAGTGTAGTTATACGTACCCACCTCTCCAGCGTCATAATCTCTGGCTGGCTCCAGTACCACTACCCACCTCATTACTGGACTCTGTGGTCCCTACCTACGTGTTACAGTATTGCACCATGGTGCACTCTTTCTAACCGGCAACCCGGTAGAGTGTGTCCACAGTGCACACTTCCTTGTACCTCAAGTACAGTGTTCCTACGTGCCCCTTACTGGCACAGACCCTTTGGGCCACGAGTGTTCGTCTCTCCTTTTTCCCGCGGGCTTTGGTCACCTAGTCAAAGGACCGCGACTGGCTTACGAGGTGCAGCTCAAGCCCATATCCCGATTGGTGGGGTCACTGGCGAACACCATCTAGTGGGTTAGATTCCGCACCTTTGACTAGGTCTCGCCAACGACCAAGACCCGTGGATGCGGAGGTCGTACATTCAGGCCCCTCGCCTCCGTTTCCTCCCGCAGCCTCAGGCCTCAGCTTCCAGAAAAACCGCCTCCCAGCGTGACAGTGTGCATTTGTGTCCCACCCTTAATTTGCACCCCAAAACAATTCACACAAAGAACTATACCTCCAAATGCATGCAAACAATAGCCAGTAGTTTTTTTGTGTAAAAAAAAACCCAAAACCATTATTTAGTTCAAAACATTTGCATTGTGTGTTATTCTTCCAGTGTAAGTGAGGGTGTGTGTGATGGTGTCCCACTCTTAATCTGCACCCCCAAAACAAACCTCACTAAGACCTATTTCTCCAAGTGCATACAAACTATTGCCAGTGTTTTTTTGGTGCAAAAAAAACAAAGCCATTACAAAACATTTGCATAGTGTGTTATCCTTTTAGTGCAAGCGAGGATGTGTTCAGTGTTGTTCCACCCTTAATCTGCACACCAGAACAATACTTCAGTGTATATAAATAATTTCTGGTGTCAAAAATAAAACCAATCATGGATCAGTTGCTAGAAGAGAAGGAGCAGCAACCCAGTACTAGTGCTGTGGCTGCTGTAAGTCATGACAGTACTTCAACATCTACTAAAGGTGATCAAAAGGAAAGAAGGTTTAAAAAGGGCACCTGAAATCTAATCAATATTTCACAATGTTAAAGAAAAAAAAACATCACCTCTAACAATAGCAGGAAAATTTACAGCCGAAAAATTTAAAATTGCCAGCATGCCATATACCACATGAGGTGGCAAAGAAAGGCTCAGAATATTGCTTTTATTTGCAAGTAGTGGTCCTGCTACTGCTGTGTCATTCACTAGAATGCCTATTGCAGAATCCAGGACCAAATACAGTCAGGTATCTTCTGTAACTCACAAACAACACCGTCTCACCTTTAAAACAGGCAAATCAGTGCTCAAAAAACCATTAAGGCTAAAGAACTGTGTGTTCACAAACTTCACAATCCCTGAGAAGAGTCTAAAGGTGTCCATGACTGCTATGTGTGAGTCTGACATTTCTGAAACTGTAATCCTAGAGAAGGCTCCTTTCAACATTTCTGCTCCCTCTGCAAATGTGAGCATAAGTAACATAAAGTTACATAAAAATTGAGGATGCTACTGTGGAAGTGCAACTGGATGAGGAGGATATTTGTGTATCTGATGCTACTGCAGATGTTGATGAATTTTTTGGAGAAGATGTTGATAAAATTCTGGAGAAGGATGTTGTTTGTGTCAAAGTAAGTCAGCCACAAGTGGCAGCAGTTTTTGCCTGTGAAAAGTTCAATAAAACCAAAAAAAGACACCTCTTTTGTGTGGAAATATTTTTACCCAAATCATAACATTTGTAAAGCCAACTGTACAATTTGTAAGGTCAAAGTAAGTAGAGGTACGGACGTTAACCATCTAGAAACTTCCTCACTGTTACGTAATTTGCAGCAAGTTCATGCAAAGTATTTGGGAAAATCTTAAAAAATCCTGTACAAAAAATAATAAGCAGTCCAGCATCAGCTGCCAGCAGCATGGATAGACCACCATTTGCAATGCAATCTCCACCACCAACACCTTCATCAACAATCAGCTGTAGTCCTCCTGCATCCAATTTGCGAAGGCTAACTGGCTAAGGTGAATCTTTATCACAGAAGGGGACCAAGAAGACTTGTAGTTTCAAACAACAATTGACTTTGAAATAATCCTTTCCAAGCAGATGCAAGTATGAAAGCTGCCATCCAGTTGCAGAGCTGATCACTGAAGCTATGATGCATATGTTAGCATTAGGTCTGTGTCCAATATCCATCATCAATGCATCTGGTTTTAGACAGTTAGTTGAGGTCCTGTGTCCCCGCTACCAAATTCCATCTTGATTCCATTTTACCAGAGTAGCTCTCCTGTACAGGGATGTTATAACTTATTTTGGCCTAGAAAATGCCATCTTAATTACAGATCTGTGGACAAGCGGCTTTGGTCAAACGAACGATTAGATGACTGAGCGCTCACTATGAGGATGTATCATCTTCAGCAGCAGTAGTATTTAGCACACAGTGCCAGCTCATTCACAGACAGGCTACTCTCTGTATCACCAGCTTCACTAAGAGGCATGCCAGTGCCAACCTGTTAGAAAAACTCAGGGATGTGATAGCAAAATGGCTTATCCCGCTAAGTCACTCCTCAGGGTTTGTCATTTCCGATAATGTAAGTAACATACAAGCATTACAACTGGGTGAATTTGAATAAACACCATGTTTTGCCCACACGGTAAATTTGGTGGTTTAGAATTTTTTTTTTTAAATGATAGGTGTGTGCAAGAGGCCCTGTGGCCTGTAAATTCAGGGAATTTTTAGCATTGAGCAACCACATGTAAAAGATTGCAGCAGCTGCAAAAACAGTTCAATTTTCCATTCCACCAATTGAAGCAAGAGGTAGTAACCAGGTAGAATTCTACACTTTATATGCTTCAGCAACTGGAGGAACAGCAAAAAGCTATCCAAACCTATATTACAAGCCATGGCATAGGGGGATGAGGGGGAATGTGCCTTACTCCAGCACAGTGGAGAATACTCTGTTTTATCAAAGATACTGAAACCATTTGAAATAGTAACCAATGAAGTGAGTCAGACACTGCCAGTCACTGAGTCATGTGATTCCATTAGTTAAACTGCTGGAAAAACAGCTAGAGAAACTGAAGGAAGAGATGAAACAAAGCAATTCTGCTAAATATGTTGGACATGTAGATCAAGTTCTTCATTTGCTTCGCTAAGACCAAAGGGTTGTCCAACATTTTGCAATTGGATCATTACATTTTGTCAACCATGCTTGATCCCAGGTTTAAGGCCTTCATTCAGAGGCGGCCGTATGGTCTACGACCGCACAGCCGCCTCGATGTTTGTCAAGTGCGCATGCGCACGAGGGAGCCGGCTCCTTCATGCGCATGCGTGAGACCCGCTACGACCGACAATGCCGGTCGTAGCAGGTCTCTTTTCAAAGGGGGCAAGCTGTCGATGTTGATTGACAGCTCGCCCCATTTGGAAGGTGGGCCGGGGGGTGGCAGCCCAAATGGAGGTGTTCCCATGGGAATGCCTACCGTTTGGGGACAGAGCCAGAAGCTCTCCGGGGCTTACGACAAGTGAGACCCTACCCTAGGGTCTCGTCATAAGCCCCGACCATCACCCTAGTGGTCATTAGAGCTGTGGGTGTAAACCCACAGCCTAACGACCGCAACAGAGGTGGGCGGTCAGGATGCAAGCGGCCGCACAGTTTCTGAGCGACCGCTTGCATCCTACGACCACCTCTGAATGAGGCCCTAAGTCCTATGTAATATCTTTCCAACTGGCACTGATCTTAAGAGACGCAACGAGCTCCTTGCAAGCAAGTTGTCAGCTAAGTGACACATGGCACATTGATGTATCCTGCTTCAGATTATCCTGCAAATGCTGCTGTTAGGAAAAAAAAAACCTTTTCCAAGAGACCCACTGGTGATGAGGATGAGTCAACTCAGCGCACCAGAGTTAAACAACATTATGATATCTGGTCAGGCTTAAAAGAGTTTCACAAAATTATTGACACCTCCACCATGGCTCAATCTAAAACACTTAGCATCAACAGAATGGTGGAGGATAATTCTAATGACAATGTGCATATTAGCATGTCACACAGTCACTTCGAATAGATTTTGGAGTTTGGGACCTTTTACAAACTAACTTTGCTTCCTCCGGTGTGTACTCGGAAAGAGCATTTAGCACAGCTGGGAACCTTGTGAGCAATTGGTCTAGGAGGCTAGTTCCTCAAATTGTGGAAAAACTGATGTTCATAAAAATTACTACAAATTCTATGAGGAAGACCTTTGCTGCCAATTACAACAAAGTAATGGTGGATTCCAGTGAGGATGAGCTAATATTTTGTGATGCTTATAATAATACTGATAAGGGTGAGGATGACAATGACATCTTACAACTGTAGATATGATTTACAAGACTGGAGGCCACCTTAAGTCCATTGGTAGCTCAAATGAACCACTTCATCCAAAAAAGTGACAGTCTTTGTCGCTGAAGTGCTTGGTTTATTAAACTGGGCATGTCCTTTTTAATATACAACATGAGGGTGGATAGGAGGGCCCAATGATAATTCCATCCAATTCCAGTGTTATATTAACACTAATTAATCAATCAATAAATCAGTCAGTCAATGCTTTACATTGCTTCCACTAACTACTCCTCCTCTATTTACCTGTGCTGACCTCAGGCCTCTGATCTAGTTCTTGTTTACAGAAAACAACCTATAGCATTGTATAGTTTATATTAAACTGCCATCATGTCTGCCATATTCTACTTAACAGCTAACTAGCACCTTCTAGAAGATAATAGCTAGAATCTGATTGGTTGCTATAGGCAACATCTTCACTTCTAAAAACTCTCACTTTAGTAAATTTACCCCGAGGAGTCTATAAGTGAATAAGATCATTGTTGATTCTAGTCATCCGTGTCATTCCTTATATTCTTTACTGCCCTCTAATAAATGCTACATGTGTATTAGAACCCGTACAAGTAGGTTGAGGAACAGTTTTTATCCTTTTGGTAATTTCTAAATTTTATTTATAATATTTGGCTTTAGTTTGTTCTAAGAAGTCTTGTAAGAATCACAACATAATTTAACTTTAAATATAGTATTCATGTTTTTGTAATGACAATAAAAATTGATTGATTGATTGATTGATTGATTGATTGATTGATTAAAAGGAGGCAAGAAGGTTAACGTAGCTTTATCTCCTGCAAAATGTCCACCAACTTGTTCTGAAGCAGCTGTGTTTGTTAATATGTCAGGCTGTTCTACTAAAAGCAAAGAAAATGGCCATCCACAAAAGTCAGCTGGTTTCTTCAGGGACGGATAGTGGACAAGATGAAGGCAGACACTGCAAACCTCAACATACTAACCAAAAAAACAAAGTTCTTGCAAGTGTAGAGAGACTACCTGGTGATGGGGCTGCGATGCTAGCCTGTTCCGAATCTGGCGGTCTTGAATCTGAATTAATTTAGACCTTGTCAATTAGGAAAAAGAGGGGCTGAGCTGCACATTCTAATTTAAACATTTAAACGAGATGCTGCTATGCTGAGACCTGTAGTTCTATTGCAGAAAAAAGGAAAATGCAGTAGAACACTCTTAGCAAGGAGAATACTAATGATCAAAATATATATATAATAAACTCCAACAACTAACATGCTTTTTAAATAAGGTTATTAGTACATGTTTGGCCAAAAATGTTTGCCCATTCACCACGTCAAGGCGAACCCCATCAGGTGGGTCTCCAACATCCCTAATACTAACACATTAAGTCAATTTATGCAGGACTTACCTATAATAGTGCCCATTTTAAAATGTGAACAGCAATTTCGGAGCCTGTGCTGATTAAAAACACCCGATGACAGATAGGAGGGGTGCTAATACCAAGCAGAAGGAGTTTCAGTCTCTGGGTGTACAATACATACACAAATGTAGAGGAAAGGGGGAGGGGGCTTGGACTGCATCCCCTTATTTTAAACATAATAAGAGGTGCTACCATGCTGAGACTTGTCGTACAGTGCAGGAAAAAGCAACTCCCCCTTATCTCCAAGTTCCGACAAACTCATAAAATGACCAATATGGATTGTATTTGTCCTCGGATCCTCCACCCACAGCTTTGATTTGAAAAAGGACAAGTAATTCTAATTTACAAACCACCAGATACGTCTGCTGTGACAGGGGGTTGGATTTTTTTCTGATCATAGACAGTTTTAATTATGTTTTGTTTGGGTTTTTTTGTTTGTTTTTTTTTCGGTGGGGGGGGGGGATGAAGGCACAAAAGAAAGAAATAAGTTTAATATGACATTTTTTTCTTGTTACAAGGTGGACCAAAATAGACTTAACCAACATCCTTGTTTTAAAATGAGAATAAAATACTGTATATTTAAAATATATATTTTCCTCCTAGGGCTCAGTGACCATCTTCATCTCTGTTGAGATTAACAATTTCATAATCTTTGTCATAGACATCATCATCCTCATTGCTGATGTCAAGAAAGTCATCATCTTCTTTCCTCAATATTAGTCCATCCAAACTGGAATATAGACTTATGGTGCGTACACACGTACCAGATGCATGATTTGAACGATAACGATATAGTTCATATCGTTAAAATGATTAATTTTTTGGTCCCTACCAACGATGCGCGGGCACATATGGACGATAGCGATATCGTCCATCGGCTGCGCATGCTGGCCAACCTGCTCGATATCGAGCAAGTTACTATAGGAACCCGCGAATAGTCGGTGAGTTGGTGGTGTGCTGGATGATTGATATCGATCATCCAACACACCAGGGAATGTGCAGGATGATCAGCCAGTGATATCATATCGCTGGCTGATCGCTACAGGTGTACACAATATTACATACACATTTGTGAACTATGGTGTTCCTTAAACAATTTGTAGTTCATTTTGATGAACACCAATTTCTCAAAACTTGTTGGTAGTAGCCTCCTATGTCACTCACTCACAATGTTCCCTGCTGTTTCAGAGTACACACTAGAAGGTGGGCAGCTAAAAAACTCCATAGCTAGTGGGTACACGCTCCTCTAAAATTTATTTTTTCCCTCCCAATATTTCAATGGACACGCTGTGATGCTAATTTGTGTACTGGCATTAAAGGGTTCCTCCACCATTCTACAAATACACACTGCATCACAATGAGATGTGGCAGAGTTGTCATGGTGAAAATTGCATATATCACTTAAGCCTGACCAGATGTCATAGCAACAACCTTTCAATTCACTGTCTGTGAATCTTTATGAAAAGTTTTTACTATTACTACTACTACTACTTCACACCGTATTTGGACTATCAACAGTCTCACAAGGATCTCTTTGCATGTCTTAAGATATGGGTCATTTGGGAATAAAGGCATGGCATTTCGCTTAAATCTAGGCTCAAATATGGTTGTTTAAAATGCAATCATCATTTTGCAAGATCTTGCAGACACTTGGGTCATTGTGAAGGGAATGAAGACATTGATTTACTAGGCCAACATACTTTGCAGAATCACTTGCTTTTCACCAAGAGCTAATATTGTTCGGACTATACCCTGCAGAACATCGTCCAGGAAAAGTAAAAAATTGCATAGGTCATGGAGGAATGTGAGTAGTGCTTTAGTCCAAAGCAATACTGTGCATAGTACTGCTTGGTGCAGCACTCCCTTCATGCTGCTTGGAGCTGATGGTCTACAAAAGGTAACATCCCTCTTTTTATTATGCCTCAGGGCATGCCCCCCTCTCTAGACTCTAAGGGCCTCATTCAGACCCAGTCGCAAGCACTGAGCACTTGCAACTGGGTCGATGTTTGCCCACTGGGCATGCGCACATCGTAGCCGGCTCCGACGTGCACATGCGTGAGATCCGGCTAGCGACGGCTGCTCCGTTGCTCTGGGTCTCGCACCAAAGGGGGCGAGCTGTCGATGTTGATTGACAGCTCACCCTGTTTGGAAGGCGGGCCGGGGGGTTGGCCGGCCAAACGGAGGCGTTCCCAATGGAACGCTTGCCGTTTGGGGGCGGCCCTACTGACATCAGCAATGATGTCAGTGGGGAACTTCCTGCTTGATCAGAGCAGGAAGCTCCCTGGGGCTTGCGAGTGCCGAGACCCAAACTTAGGGTCTCGTCGCAAGCCCCGATGGTCGTGATTGTCCTGACCATCGCGACCAGCACCCTGGTCGGTTGCCAAGCTGTGGGTGGTAACCCACAGCTTAGCTAGCTACCAGGAGGCCGCACTTCAAGATGCAAGCGGCCGCCCTCAATCAGAGCGATCGCTTGCATCTAACGACCGGGTCTGAATGAGACCCTAAGTCAGGCCATGCCCTCCTTGCATTCTCTATATATTATGCTTCATGTTTGCATATATCCTATTAGGCCTAACATCTTACCCCATTTCTCCTACTGTCAATGTTACTATATAGTCCTATCCTCTTTAATATCTCCCAAGAACCACTAAGGCCATTGTCCTACCTCCCCCTAATGTATCTTACCCCTCCATCTACATTTTAAGTTTTTACGGGCAGGATCTTCAACAGTATATGCTATACAGTACAGATGGCCAATTTATAAATATACATCATGATATGGATGATAGGAAGGGGGTGCCCAGACCCTTAGGTACAGTCCTGTTGCCACAATTGCATCATCATACTCTTGAGATGACCACTTACACTGGGAAGTGGGTGGCATATTGGAGACTGGCCCTTTCTATTGAGAGTATGGACGAGCCCCTGAAATCAGGACTTTCAGGATAATTGACAAGCATGGTGATGTTAATAATTTTATTTAGGTTAGGACTCTAGGAGAATTTGAAGGAGGAAAGTAAATGCTAGGATTAGATGTCAATATGGGAATAGAATGAGGATTAGTGTAATATTTGGGAGAGTGGTTTAGGAAAGATGTCACCAGCAGCTAGAAAGAAGAGAAGATAAAGATTTACAGGGTGAGATTAGGATTTAAAAATGTGAGCTGTGTGCTTGGAAATACAGGAGGGGGAAGACATTGTCCTTATGAAAGAGTAGAGGTGTAATGTAAGATGATGAACAGAGTGAGTTAGAGCATTTCAGGAGGGAGAGATATAAAAAAAATCAGACAGAACATTTTAAGTAAACAAAGGCTAAAAAAGCAAACGGATAAACCTGACAGCTTAAGCTTTAAGAGCATAAGACAATATTAACATGCCCTTAGTGTTTGCAGGCAGAATATTGTGACACTTCCCTTCTGTTCTAATTCCCATGATACTCTAAAGGTCTAGGTTACATACATACATACTGACCAACGACTCTAAAAATATTGGGTTATACAGTTAGTATAAGGGTATTATATATAGACTGAAATCTAATTAACAGAAACAAGTTGTAAGAGGCAAGTGTGAACATTTGAGTCAAGTTAATCACAGCTGACTGCCGTGGTAAAAGAATTAGATTGAGACAAGACAATGCTAATAGAACAATTACTGTAATATAACAGAAATTGCGCTTACCTGCCATGCTTGGTTTCACTGTATGGTGCTAATCATGGTTGTGTCTCTGTTTGTCCAATCCACCTGACAGACATTCAACCATGGAGAGAAGGACAGAAGCACAGATAGGGAGTGTCAGCCAAAAATGGTGGAGAAAAAGAGGCTAAGATGGGGAAGGGGAAGAGGAACAGATGGTAAAAATGGCAGAGGCACAAAGGGTTAATAGTGCAGTTGGGGAAGGGACAGAGGGCCTGATTCAGCAAGGAACACAGACGCACGCAATCGGTCAATGGTTTTGCTCTGTGCATGCATCGCTTTGCGCGTGCACGAACCGGCCAGTGCGATGGAGTATGAAGGAGTTCACATCTCCAGGGACAAGCGATTGACAGGAAGTGCTATTTGTGGGTGGTGACAGGGGAGTGGTCGGGCAAATGCAGGCATGCCTGTGCGCTTGGACAGCATTTCAGGGGCGTGCACAATTAAGCACAAAGGAAGTTGCGCTATGTCTGCGGGAGGGTCAGGTAATCCTCTATTGTGCGCATGGGTCCGATGGTTCTCGATGTTTCAGCTGTCTTGCCAGATATAGAGGACACAAGTAAATGGAAGTGGTTGGTATTATGTAGTGCTGGGCGTCTGCTTATTGTGCTGCGATTGCTGTGCGTATGCATTCATTAGGATATTCTCTCAGCGGCCGGGTGCGTGAGTCTGCTTCCCTGCATTCCTTGCTGAATCAGGCCTAGATACATAGTTGGTAAAGTTGGCAGAGACACATATGATAAGGGGTGATAGAGACACATCTAGTAGGAGGGATCCACGGGGATTAGGTACTGATTAATTTTAAATTTGGCTCACTCAGCAACTGGCCCAGGCCCCGGCTGAGCCCCTTCAACAGTAATTAGTACCCACTCCCCCTCTCACCACCCCTTGGGATACCCACCTACTTTGATTTCTCTGGCCACTGATGGGGGCTATGCCAGGCACTTATCATTAGGCCTTGTCCCCTCATGACATTCATGATTTACGGGTCTATAAAGAGGAGGTGGAGACAAATGATGCAATTCTCAATGAAATGTGTCATTTTGGCACTGCCCTCCTCATAGATCCATACTCCCTGTCCCATTGACTTCTCTACCAGGGGTGCAGGGAACTCCCCAAAAATTTAGGAGCCTCCTTGACATTTCTGGAGAGTAGATAAGTTTGAGAAAGAGCTGGTAAAGGCACACATTTACAGGGGCAGAGGTAGAGGTAGGGAAGGGAAGGGTTCAGAAGGGCAGATGGGGAAGGAGTTTTCCTATTACTATGTCAGTAACAGGGAAAATGAAGCAGGGGGAAGGGTGGAGGAGAAAAGAGCAAAGCTGGGTGGACAGACTCATATAGGTGGGAAGTAGAGGTGGTCTGCCCCCCCCCTCCTATGAGAGTTCCAACTCCCACCAACCAAAAAACTTACTTTGCCTGCACTTATGATCACAGGTCTGACAGGAGGGCCCTGCTGAGAACAGCTAAACTATTAACTGTTTTGGGACACTTCATTAAACAATTCTCAATGCCAACATAATTCCCAAGTGTAATATGCCTCCTTCTTATGTTGTAAACGCCAGATAGTTGATATACAGTAGCATGCAGTTTCAGCACTCTCATCTACTAGAACCACTTCTTTGTGTTTGGAAATGATATCACACAGATTTTGCTTTTGATAACTCCAACATTTTTAAAACAGCTCAAAAACATGCTGAGAACTTTTACTTCAAAATAGATATTTTAAATTAATATAGCATTGACCGCACCCAAGAGAAGGCAATTTTTCATGAATCCTGAAGAAGAGATTGGCACTTCTTAGACAAGGTCAGGTCACTGATTTCAAACAAGTTGAATGTACTTCTGTTACAGTCACAACCACAGAGGACATATCAGAGTACATGTGGGAATAAGGGATACTGTGTAATCCAATAATTGTGGATCAAGTTTACAAACATGCGTTCACTTTATACCAGTACACAGTTTTCACAGCACAGGCAACTGTACAACATAATCATAATGTTTTGCCACACAAATTATCCGGTTCACAAATGTGCATGGGACTCCAGACTGGATGGTAAAGCAGTAAGTTAATCTTGCCACCACTAGCCCTATTGATGCATAAATAGAACAATTTTTCTTTGTGATCATCTCTAATTAAGACCTTATATTGGTATTGTTTATTGTGGGGCGTGAATTATCCCAGATATTAATATTTTGGTGCCTACACAGTATTATATAAAAACACTGACCTTTAGATTCTGTCAATGATATAAACTAATGCAGTAAAAAGGGGGGGATGCAGATGCACACTCTAAATACTAGGAATACTATAGCGGCCCATACATGGTGTGATTTTTTTACACGATGTGGACGATTTACATCGATTGTAATGATCAATCGTGCATATCGTCTGTAGTTTTTGGACATTTACGATGACGATGCACGTCCCCGCCGTCGTAGAGCTGCATCGTACATCTTATGAGAAAACCGTAAGATTACGACCGGTTGTGTACGTTGTGACACACATCGTAGTAGTTTTTGTGTATTTATGATCTGATGTACGAGGTCTTGCAAAATCCCTGGCCACTCCCCTTCTCCATTTTGAGATTGAGAGAGGACAGAACGGAGAACAGCTAGCAGCATCGTGCACATTGTGAGACTTGGCAAGTGAGTATATATAACTCCATTAAAGTAGGCCAGGTATTGCTCCCTGACCTGTTTTGCCCATGCACTTGGTAGTGTCTCCCTCACTGTGGGTGTTGCGACAGAGGGCATTTGGGCAACCTCATATGGTTGTTCCTGGCTGTCCAAGTTCATACCCGTTGGTCCAAGTTGTTTAGAGTTTTTTTGCCCACAAAAAATGGTGTAGGACACAACAGATCATGACCTCAGAATCAATTTTGTCCACACGAATGTTTATAGCCATATGGAATATCCGGAACTGACTACACGTAATTCCAAAAGCATTTTCAACTATGTGCCGGGCCCTGGATAGGCGATAGCTGAAAAGGAGTTTCTCTTTGGTCAGTCCCCTTTTTCCATTCGGCTTAATTAAATGCTCATGTAGAGCAAATGCCTCGTCTGCCACAAACACATTGGGCCTGATTCAGACCCGCTCGCGAGCGCTGAGCGCTCGCAAGCGGGTCGATGTTGGCCCAGTGCGCGTGCGCACGACGGAGCCGGCTCCGTCGCTCCGGGTCTCGTACCAAAGGGGGCGTGTTGTCGATGGTGAGTGACAGCACGCCCCCTTTTGCGGGTGTGCCGGGGGCGTGGCTGCCCAGACAGAGGCGTTCCCATGGGAACGCCTACCGTCTGGAGCCGGCCCCACTGACATCACAAGTGATGTCAGTGGGAGTGCTCTCGGCTCTGACCTGTTATTTTCTGTGAAATTTATATGTGTGTTCCTGTAAAGGGAAAAAGTTTCTTGAAGGAATATTTCCTCGCCACTGTATCAGCCAGTGTTTGTTGATATACTAGTTTGGCTAATATAAAGACCATGGACCTGATTCAGACCCGCTCGCTAAGCTACGCTCGCTCACTAGGAGCGATTGTCGCCCGTCTGCGCATGCGTCTAAGTAGCAGTGCGCGTGAGCAAACTAGCATCTGCGATGTACAATCGAGCGCTCATAGTATACAGACAGGATGCTACTTTGTGTGACAGATTGCGGCATTTGTGGGTGGTAACAGGGGAAGGTGCTTGTGAACGGGGGAGTGGTTGTGTGAACGCAGGCATGTCTGACCGTCAGAACGGCGTTTAATGGGTGTGCATAATTAGCAAAGTAGTGTCATTGCACATGTTACTTGGTTGTTTTTTAGCCTGAACTGCTCGCAGTGCTTGGGGTAGGTTAGGTCAACCCCAAGCGCTGTGAGCAGCTCTGATGGCCCTCGATGTTCAGATTAATCAGACACCTCCCGGAGATGACATGTGCAGCGAGTGACAGGTGGAAGGTTTTATAGTCCAGCGTATGCTAACTGCCGTCGCTCACTAAGTCATAGAGGGCATCCTTAAAGCGCAATATCGATAGCTTGATTTACATACCCGGCCCCTTTTGCAAACGAGCGATCGCATCTTGTGAGCGGCACTGAATCAGGTCCCATGTTGGTTTTGTTGTACCCCAAAAAACATTGGTTACACACCATTAAATACAGCCATGTTGGTTGTTACATGTGTTTCCAAATAAAAAAAAATGTACACAAAAAAACATTGTTGTGTTTTTACTTACCTTGAAGTACTGGAACTTCAAGACTTTCACAATGGCCTTACAGGTGTCCGGGATGATGCGCCCCAACACCTGGGTGGAAATGAGGGTCTCGAACTTCAGGTCTTCAAACGACCATCCTGTAGCCAGGTACCTCAGGGTAGCCACACCAACTCCTGGAATATGGCGTCATCCATCCACAGGTAGTTGCGATAATCGTCCGGGTTGTTTTCCCTAACCTCCATCAGCAGGGGCATATGGGAGCGACTCTCCCTCCTAGTCAGCCACTCCTTGGTCCAGTAGGGCCGCATCCTCCTCCTCTCCTCAGGTCCTACAACTGTCAGCCTCAGAAGCTTATGGCGATAGGAATCCATCAGAAAGAAGAATACACACAATTTGTAAAAGGCAAGCCTTAAAACAAATCAAAACACACTAGCAAAGTACAACATTCAGCAGGGTATAAAACCTAAAAATAAAGTCTCACTAGTTACTGAGCAGAGTGTGCACAGATCTAAAATGGATGCTGCCTTTTATACCCCCTAGCTAATCCCTCCCCTATTCAAATTCCAGAAGATTTATTATGAGATGTTTAGCAATAAACGATGCATTGTTAACTATTTGTAATCGGAAATTGCATCCGATCGTATGTCCAATCGTACAAATCATAGAGAGAATTTTAAGGGAAGAATTTCAAGGGCAATCGTACTACACATCTTACCAACTGAAAATCACACAGTGTATGGCCGGCTTTAGAGGTAAATTTACTAAAGTGAGATTTTTTCAGAAGTGGAGATGTTGCCAATAGTAACCAGATTCTAGCTATTATCTACTAGAAGGTGCTAGTTAAATGTTAAGTAGAATCTGATTGGTTGCTATGAGAGACACCTCCACTTCTAAAAACTCTCACTTTAGTAAATTTACCCCATAGTATCAAAATATATATAACAAACTATCAATTAACATTGTTTTCTATTAAGAACCTCAATAGAAAACAGTCTATTATAAAATGGAGTATATATAGTGGAAGGTAAAGCATTGATTACTATATGGAAAAGTAAAATTGTAAACATGGAACAATCAATAAAAAAAAAAGCTTCCAAATACGAGTTTTCAAATGCAAACTAAATCCAAACAAATCACAGGCTTCAGTCCAATACAGGCGATGTAAGCCAGAGTATTGACTAGTAAAAAAAGATAACAAACTTATCCAACAAGAAAATCACAGGTCTCAGGCCAGTTCAGGTAAAAAGGAGTTGGAGTAACAGGCTAGTAGCCTTTACACCAATAGAGCAAGGTGGGCAAAGCCCATAATGAAAAGTGGTGCACAATGGAATTGTTCTTGGGGCCTCCCATCCACCCTTATGTTGTATATTAAAGAGGACATGCACAGTTTAACAAGTCACGCAGTTCAGTGATAGGGACTACCACTTGTTGAAGTGCTTGGTTTGTTTGGGCCCCCACAAAAGCAAACATTCTAGTGGTTGGGTTTAAGGCTAACAGTGTTAATCATCCTCAAAATTGAAGATATCATCCTCATCCTCATCACTTTTGTTAATACCATCATCACACAATACTAACTCATCCCCAAAAGAATCCACTGTTGCAGTCTCGGCTTGTGATTGGCAGCAAAGGTATTCAGCTTTGAATTTGTAGTTCATTTTGATGAACAGTTTTTCCAAATTTTTTGGAAGAAGTCTACCAACCTTGATTGCTCACAAGGTTCCCAGCTGTGCGAAATATTAATTCCAAGTACACACTGTAGGGAGGGTAGCTTAAGTACACCATAGTTCATTTGTACAAGGGGCTCCAAATTTCCTTTTTTTTCCTCCCAGTGTTCAAGGGGACTGTGTGAGATGATAATTTGTAAATTATTATTATTAAAGTAATTATCCACCATTCTACTGATTCTAACTGCCTTAGTCATGGTAGTGGTATGTGGACATGTCTTGTAATCCTCACCAGATGTCATAATGTTTCTCTCTGGTGCACTGAGTTGACTCATCATCATTAGTGAATCCCTTGGAAAAGGTCGTTTTTTTCCTAGCATCAGCATTTGCAGGAGAAACTGACGCAGGAGATGCATCATGTGCTACTTGAGCTAACAACTTGCTTGCAAGGTGCTCTTTGCATCTCTTAAGGTAGTCAGTTGGAAAAAAAGACAATACATAGGACTTAAACCTAGGATAAAGCATGGTTGCCAATTGCAAGATGTTGCATACCCTTTGGTCGTGGCAAAGCAGATAAAGACCTTGATCTACATGTCCAATATACTTAGCAGAATCACCTAGATTCATCTCCTTCAGCTTCCCTAGATGCTTTTTCAGTATAAATAAGAGTATGATCTTACTCAGGCTGGCAGTGTCTGAACTCACTTCATAGGTTATAATTTCAGTAGCTTGCAAAAAGCATAGTATCCAGTGTGTTGCAGTAAGGTGATAACTTGTCCCCTCTTGATATCTCATGGCTTGATGTGTATGTCTGATGGTTTGTGGATGTTACTCCAGTTGCTGAAGCATATAAAGGGTGGAATTTCACCTCGTTACTACAGCTTGCTTCAGTTGGTGGCATGGCAAATGGAATGGTTCTTGCAGCTGCTGCTATGTTCTACATGTGGTTGGAGATTGCTGAAAATGCCCAGAAATTTTACAGGCCACAGCCAGCATCTCCTGCATGGACTTGTCATTTTTTTAAAAACATTCTGAACCACCAAATTTGTTCTGTGGGCAAAACATGGTTCAAAATCTGAACTTCACCCAGTTGTAATGCTCGTACAATGCTTCTTAGTTAAGCCAGCAAAACAGAGTGGCCTGCCCTTGAATGAGCTGGATTTGTTTGTTAGATACTGCTGCTGAAGGCAATATACCCACCCAGTGAGCTGTCACAGTCATGTATTATTTAGTTTGACCAGTACAGCTTGTCCACATATATAGTTAAGTGCAGAGTCGGTACAATGGCATTTGGTTCCTCTTGTGAATGATTGTTACATTAAAGAAATGTTGTTTGAAACTACTAGTCTTCTTGGTCCCCTTCTGTGATGAAGTTTCACCTCCAGCAGCAGCTCAAGCATGCAAGGATTCTTCATGGGAATCCTGTATGGGGAGTCAGCTTGCCTTTGAAATTTAGATGCAGGAATTCTTCTGATTGCTAATGAATAGGTTGATGGCGAAAATTTTGGTGGGGGAGATTGCATGCAGAGGTATCTATCCTTGCTGTGCCTAGATGGTTAATGTCCCTACCTCTACTAACTGTGTTACGGTTCTTGCACAGTTGTGTAAGACCTCTAGAGCCAAAGAGATGATCTTACACCAATAACAGCCATCTGTTGTTCCCTTAGTGATTTATACTCACACCGTCACTTAGGTGGCTGCCTGGATTTAAGCCTCCAGAAGTAAAGGCTTACACAACCGACGAGAGACCACAGGAATGCTGACTAGAAACAAGGAAGAGCTGGGGAGTGGCAGTCCTACTACTGAACTAGCTTGAGTGAGGCTGCAAGCAGATGGTTACTTGTACAGATGTGAAGGACAAGGTACACTAGCAGCAACAGATGATGAAGGTCTCATGTATGTCTTCGGACTAAGGTGCAGCTAGGTCAGACAGGAAGCAGGTAGACAATGAATACAAGCTGCAGAGCAGGAGTGACCTGGAATGTGATACTGCAGGATTTACAGACAAGGACTGGAGAGGCAAGACAACCGATGTGGCAGGGCCGCATTACAGTTTGGACAGGACAGGCAGGAAATGCCTTATAATGTGACTGGGCCACTGGCTGAAGTAACAGACTAGGTTCTGGATGCAGCCTTGAGGGTCAAGGTGCTACAGGAACAACACGGTGCAGCCTTGAGGACCGAGGTACGACAGACACAACACGGTGCAGCCTTGAGGACCAAGGTGTGACAGGAACAACACGGTGCAGCCTTGCGGACCGAGGTATGACAAGAACTACACAGTGCATCCTTGAGGGCCGAGGTGCAACAGGAACAAGACAGTGCGGCCTTGTAAGCCCGAGGTGCAACAGGTAATGAAACAGAGTAGCCTTGAGGGCCAAGGTATGTCAAGACCTACACAGTGTGGCCTTGAGGGCCAAGGTGCAACAAGAACAAGATGGTGTGGCCTTGAGGGCCGAGGTGCAACAGGAACTACACAGAGCAGTCTTGAGAGCCAAAGTGCGACAAGCCACTGACTGAGCAGACAGGTGAACACAGGCTCAGCTGGAACACAGGCTGAGGCAGCTGGGTAGAGAACACTGCTGGCTTGATTCGTTTGGACACAGACCGAAGTGGCTAGACAGGGCTGTGGCATGGAAATACCATGGGCTGCAGAGAGGTAGGTTGCGGCTGCAAAAGTCACGGCTCTGGGATGTCTCAACAGTGAGGACGTGAGAAGATGGAACCACAGCAGATGACTCAAAGGTGACTTCTGATCAAGCAGACAGACATAAGACATAATTTCAGCATGCAGAAGTCAGATAATATCACTGGCAGGAAGTGTAGGGCTGGCTGTAACTTATCAGAAGCGGGGACTAATCGGATCAATCCCTGTAGAGAGCCTCCCTAATGACAGGATACTATGTAGCTGGGCTCAGGGCCTGATTCAGGTTGGTTTGCAAGGCTGCATTTGCACACACACCGCTCCCTGCAAAAATATGCTAATGAATGCAATCGCAGTGCAACCACAGCTCTGTACCAAGATGCCCACCACTGTATAAAGCCACCCACTTGTCATGATATGCATCCGCAAGTAAGCGAAAACATCGGTAACATCGAGTAACATTGGAACCATCCACACTGTTACAGTTGACCTGACCCTACCGCACAATCTGCTAAATCTCCTGTTGCCATCTAGACCTCTGCCAGCATATGCTATCACAGGGGCTTAATTATGCACGCCCCTGTAATGGCGCTTAAACGCCCAGGAACGCCTGCGTTTCTCTGATCACCCCCCATCACCACCCTCAAACGGGCACTTCCTGTCAATCACAGTGTGAAGACTCTGCATGCTCACTGCAATCGCTTCCCGATCACAGTGGCCTTCTCGTGCACACGCACTGCGTCTTATACGCAAGCACAGAATGCAAACATCAGCTGGCTGCACCTTGCAATCCAACCTGAATCAGGCCCTCTGCACACAGACAGGCAGGAATACAGCAATGGGCTGCACACAGACAAGACAGAATTCCAACTGCATGCAACAGCCGGAACTGGAATCAAGGCATGATGCAGTATCCCAGGCACCTAATATGGCTGGGACGTGCCATCAAGATGATCCACTGCTGCGGCTCCTAACACTTTGACACTAAAAATGCTTTGACAAATGACAGGATTTAGGTAAAAATAATTCCACATGGAAGAGGTGGCTTTTTTGGACTATTGCCCAGGCATGACAATACGTTTATCATCACTAGAGATGAGCGGGTTCGGTTCCCTGAGAACCAAACCCACCTGAACTTAGCAGATACTATGCAGATCCGAGCCGGCTCGGGTTTTCCGCCTGACTCAAGTCTCAAAACGAGGCAAAAAGTCATCATCCCGCTGTCGGATTCTCGCGGGTCTTCGATTGTATAAAGGTCCTGTGATCGCCGCTATTTTTCATTCTGACTGTGGAGAGTGAAGAGGGAGGGAGGAGGGAGCTGTGCTGCACAATTGTGACTTATGAGGTTGTCCTGTCCATAGGGGCTGGCTGTTGTCCATATTAATCCATATAGGGGCTGGCTGGCTGTTGTCCTGTCCATAGGGGCTGGCTGGCTGTAGTCCATAAGGGCTGTCTGGCTGTAGTCCATAGGGGCTGGCTGTTGTGCTGTGTTATCCAGGGGTGCTCTTCTTCACCCCAGTGTAAAAGAATTAAATAAAAACAATTTTTTGTATGTGTGTGTGTTAGCCACATTATCAGCAATGGAGCTGCGCAGGGGTGCTGCCTGTGTCATTTATCAAGAGGCTACTGCCTCATTCGGATGCTCTCCCTCCCAAGTGCCCCCCAAAAAATAATTCATCAATGTGTTTTTTTTTTCTGTGTGTGTGCGCAAGCCATGGTATCACAAAACATCTCTGCTGAGATTTGCATAAACATTTTCAAAGGTGAGGATATTGTTTAAAAAAGGGAATAAAGTAGCTAAAACTGTGTTCTCTGATTATAGTGTCCCTAGTCCCTATCCATGGCCCCTCTACCTGAATTTCAGTGTGTCAGAGGGGCAACTCCATGCAACCATTTTCCAGAGTGCAGTTGCTCCTCCTGTAGCCCAAGTCAGAAGATGTGTAGGGAGTGTGGTGATGATATGGACTAAAATGGAGCTCACATCCACTAAAGTGGACAATGAATCCCCAATCTAACAGGGAGCACAGCTGTAATTTATACACAACACAGGATGGGATAACGATATAGGCTTGGGTGATGGTATAATCTGGGGTGATATATACATCATCTTCTTCACACAATATTAATTTGTCCCCGCTGTAATCCACCATTACAGGTGCCTCTGTAATTTTTGCACGTAATTGACGGTAAAGGTCTTTCTCGTAGAATTTGCAGTTCATTTTGATGGGCATCATCTTTTCCGCATTTTGGGGAAGTAGGCTCAGGCGGATCACAGACAAGGTTCCCGGCTGTGCCGAAAACTCTTTCTGAGTACACACTGGAAGGTGGGCAGCTCAAGTAAAGCAAAGGCACTTTAGTGTAAGGGCCTCCAAATTGCCTCTATTTCCTGTCAGTAGTTATTTACATTTCTTTAGATCGGTGTCCGTAAGGAAGAAAAAACAATGTCTTCATCCCTTGTGGGATGAAAATCCACTCCCAGCAGCAGGCATGGCACTCAAGACACAACATAAGACTTAAACCTTAAATGTTGCATTTGCTACTCTGTTCCGCTTGTCCACAATATCTGCCCTGGTTAAGTGGACAGTGGGTACAACGGCAGTTTGAACTGAAGGTCACTAACTAACTATGTTTTTTTTAATGTCCCTGTACAGGTTGGGAAATGCCTTTAGGGAAGGTTTGCAAAGGATTATTTAACAGTCAATTGTTTTTGGAAAGCACTCTTCCTGGTCCCTTCTGGGATGAAAATCCACTCCTGGCTGCAGAAGCAGGCGCAGGATTCTCAAGAAAGACAATGTAAGGCCTTAAATCAGGGGTAGTCAACCTCAGTCCTTGAGAGCTACTAACAGTTCACGTTATCCAGACCACCTAGCTGGTGCACAGGTGTATTCATTACTCACCAACATATTTGGAAAGATCCACAGGTGGAGTTAATTATTTATTACACTTGTGATTCTTTGAGGAGATCTGGAAAACATGCAATGTTGCTAGACCAGGGTTGGCTACCCCTGCCTTAAATCATAGATCTTATGCTTTTTCACATTTCTGTTATGGTTAAGTGGCACTTTGAGGCCACTAACTAACTATGTTTTTTTATGTCCCTGTACAGGTTGGGAAATTCTTTTTCATGTGGAAAGCACGGCTAGAAGTTTTCCTGGTCCCCTTCTGGGATGAGAAAATCCTAGTCCAGCAGCAGCAGCAGGTATGGAGCTCAAGGATTCTTCTGGGGCAAGGACTCATGTGAATGTGTCAAATATTTTCCTCCCCTCCCTTTCTCCCTCATAAATTTTCTTCGGAAACAAAAAATTCAATTAATTTTACTACCAGTCAACCCTTCCTGTCCCTGCCCTGCCTTCAACTACATACATACTCCAACTCCCTCAGGCCTCTCTTGAATAATAAAAACATTTGTTTCCTGATGTGCCATGTTGGAAGTTGAACTGCCACGTGTTTTTGCCACCCACTGCTGCCACTTAGCTTAGTCAACCAGTTAGCTTGGTGCAAATTTTGGGCCTAAACTGGATGAAAACAATATAGTGAGCTGTGAGGTGGTCAAAATTGACTGGAAACAAGTGGAAATAAATGTTATCGAGGTTAATAATACTGTAGGAACATAAACAGGCCCATTTTATGTGATTTTAGCTGTTTTTATGATTTTTTTAAGAAAAAATTCAGATCCAAAATCAAAACCGAAAACAAAACACGAGGTGAGGTTTTGGCAAAACCAATCCGGAGCCAAAACCAGGGGAGATCCAGATGCAAAACCAAAACACGGGGGTCGGCGCACATCTCTAGTTAATATAATAATACAGGTGATACATGTGCATGGGCAATTACAGGTATTCATTAAATAGATTTAGCTCTTATTGTTTCAGGATGAATACCCTTTAGTTTATGAATTCATAAATTACCTACTTATTCTTTGTACCCATTACACTTTCTGGCTGTGAAATTATTAATGTTGTTTTATCCTGCTCTATTGAAGATTAAACATCATTTGTGTCTATCTGTTAATAGGCAAAACAGCTATTTGGTAATGAAATCCTGTACTAATTAGAACTAGTGAATGGTCTGTGGCTGGCTGCAGTACAAAGCATTGTGCCCTGAGAATGACCTCCGGCTATGGCAGCCTCTGTACTTACATGCCACATTCTTCTGTAGCTGTGACTCATAAAACTATATACACCCCACCACTTCTTCACAGTGAATCAGAGACTTCCAAGCTGCCACAGGTTTAATCTAATTTAATAATTGGCAGATTCTTCATCTGATTAATTGTTATTAGGAAGAATTTCCTCCCACCTGCTGAGCATTACTGCTAAAATAGTTTCCTACTAAAACTCACTATTTATCTTCCATTTGCAATGAATAAAAGTTTTGATGTACTGCACATTAACCACTTAATTGATGATGTTTTTTTACCACCAAAACCAGTCAGAAATTGTCAGTTTGTGTTAATTCAATAAAGTTTGAAAGGTATTATTAAAAATATGCCTAATATCCCTTTTACACCAGAGCTAAAACCTGGGTTATTGCAGGGTTAGACTGGGTAGCTCCTTGATGTAAAAGGTGACAGGGTTGGATTCCTGGGACGAGTAACCCAGCAATCCAATCCAGGTAATTTGCAAGGTTTAACATGGGAATAACCAGTGAAACCCTGAAGTGTAAACGGCGCGATCCGGGTCACGATGACCCGGATCATGCTGCATGCCTGCCGGTTGGCTGGCTTCAGTGGCGCTTGGAGATTATGTCATCTCCAAGCATCCACTTCAACCCCGGAAACGCCGGGTCACTGCAGACCCAGCTCCAGTGTTAATGGCGCCAATTTAGGAATATCCTGGGTCGGTGCCGGGGAAATTCCGGGTCTGATCCGGATTGGAACCCTGATTTACGCAGTTCTGTTGAATAAAAAAATATAACTATTAAATTTCTTTAAGCCTGTGATCTGTGCAGTGCTTATTATTTGGACGTGTTTGCTGTCATGTTTAAACTTCTATTTGTTGTCGATTATGAACTGAAAATTCAATCCAATGGCATTTAGAAGTGCAAAATGTGAATGACATCGATTGACACCTGACGGATGATGCAATCCAAAATGCTGTCAATATCAGTCATTTTAAATTGACTTAAATTTGTTCTAAAACTGACCATTAGTAAATATACCCCTCTGAGGGGCCGATTCAGACCCGGACGCTAAGCTGCGTTTGCTCGCTATGGGCGATTGTCGCCTGTCTGCGCATGCGTATGCAGAAAAATACACATGCGTGAACCAGTCTGTGCGATGGGGAAGTGCTCGCTCGAAGCCCGCAGACGGGCCACACCTTTGAGTGCCGTTTGTGGGTGGTAACGGGGGAGTGGATGTGTGAATGCAGGCGTGTCTGAGCATCAAAACTGCGTTCTTTGGGTGTGTGTAATTAGCATGTCAGCGTCATTGTACACTTCACCTGGTTGTATTTCAGCCTGCAGTGAGCACACTGCTTGCGGCGGGGCAGGGGCAGGACACTTCACCTGGTTGTATTTCAGCCTGCAGTGATCGCACTGCTTGCGGCGGGGCAGGGTCTACCTTAAGGGCTGTGAGCAGCTCCGATGGCTCTCGATGTTACTGAATAATCATACACTTCCTGGATATGATGTGTGCTTAGAAAGAAAAGTGGGAGTCATTACACCAGTGAGCACACACTCTGCCGTCGCTCTCTAAGATATAGAGGGTGTCCTTTAGCCTGGCTGTGCAATCGCGGCATTTGCATATTCGCCCCCTGACAGCTGCGAGAGAGCGCAGCTTAGCGTCCAGGTCTGAATCAGCCCCTGAGTCTGGATGTCTCAACTTTTAAACAGGCAAGTGCACAAAAAGAACACTAAGATTGAAGGACAAACTGTGTGTTCACAAACTTCACAGATCCCTGAGAAGAGTCTAAGGGTGACAATGAGTGCTGTGTGTGAATCTCACATTTCTGACTTTGTAATTGTAGAGATGCCTCCTTCCACCATTTCTGAGCTCTCTGGTGACATAGACATTGATGATTAATGTATTGGACAAGAAGAAGTTGATAAAATTCAAGAGGAGGATGTTATTTGTGTCAGGAAGCCATCCACCAATAGCAGCAGCTCTTCCCAGGGATAAAATAAAAGATGTTGCCATGCCTGGGCATAAAATAAAAAAATCTGTGTGGATGTATTTTTACCCAGAACCTGACAACATTTGTCAAGGCATCAGTACCATTTGTGAGGCCAAATCAATAAGAGGTATCGATATTTACCATTTAGACACTTCCTTCTGTTACATAATTTACAGCTGTAAACAGCATGGATAAATCCTAGCACTTGCAATCTCCACCACCACCACCTTCATCATCAATCATCCTCATTAATGATTGGAGGTAGTCCTGCACCCAATTTACAAAGACTAACTGACTACGCACCTTTCCAGGATTTGCAAGAAGAATCCTTACACATTAGGGCTGCTGCTGCTATGCTGCTAGGGGTGAATCTTCCTCACATATGGGAACCGAGCATTAGCAAGAGGAATCAAGTATGACAGTCGCCCACCTGTTGCACAGCTAATCACTGAAACCATGATAGCTATTTTAGCATTAGATGTGTGCCCAATATCTGCTGTTGTAGACATATTGTTGAGGTCATGTGTACATGCTACCAAATTCCACCTTAATTCCATTTTACCAGAACAGCAATTCCTCACCTTTACCAGAACATTAAACAATAAGTTAATCTTGTACTCACTATCCGCTTACAGTAATTTAAGATATGTGGGCAAGCGGTACTCGTAAATCCCAAGATTGCATGACTGTAACAGCCCAGTGGGTGGGTGTACATCCTTCAGCAGCACACAAAAATCAGGTATATTATATCAAAATGGCTTACCCCACTTAGACTCTCCTCAGTATTTGTAATTTCCGATAACACAAGTAACATTGTACAAGCATTACAACTGGGTGAATTTGAACACATACCATGTTTGCACACACAATAAATTTGGTGGTTCAGAATTTTAAAAAATTACAGGTATGTGCAGAAGATAATGGCTATGGCCCATAAAATCTCTGGGCATTTTTGTCATTCAGCAACCACATGTAAAAGAATGCAGCGGCTGCAAGAACAGTTCAATTTGCCATTCCACCAACTAAATCAAGAGATAGTAACCAGGTGGAATTCCACCCTTTATATGCTTCAGCAACTGGAGGAACAGCAAAAAGCTATTCAAACCTACACTACAAGCCATGACATAGGGAGAGGATGGGGAATGTACCTTACTCCAGTACAATGAAGAATACTATCTGTTTTATGCAAGATACTGCACCTATTTAAAATAGTAACCAATGAAGTGAGTTCAGACACTGCCAGCCTCAGTCAGCTGATACTGTTAGTTAAACTACAGGAAAAGCAGCTAGAGAAACTGATGGAGGAGATGAAATGAAGCGATTCCGCTAAGTATGTTGTAGATCAAGTTCTTTATTCACATTGCCAAGACCAAAGGCTTGTCAACATCTTGCAATTGGATCATTACATTTGGCAACTATGCTTGACACTAGGTTTAAGTCCTATGTATTGTCTTTCCAACTGACACAGAGGTTACAAGATGCAAAGAGCTTCTTGCTAGCAAGTTGTCAGCTCAAGTGGCACATGGCACATTGACAACTCTTGCTTCAGTTTCCCCTGCAAATGCTGCTGTCAGGAAAAAAACCACTGGTGATGAGGATGAGTCAACTCAATGCACCAGAGTGAAACAACATTATGATATCCGGTCAAATTTAAGAGTTGTTCACAATTATGAACATCTCTACTGTGACTCAATCTAATACAATAGAATAGATTATTTTAATGGAAATATGCAAATTAGCATGTCACACAGTCCCTTTGAATACTGGGAGGAATGAAAACTAACTGTGCTTTATTTAAGCTCCCCAATCTTCGGTGTGTACCCAGAAAGATAATTTAGCACAACTGTGAACATTGTGAGTGGTCGGTAAAGGAGGCTATTTCCACAAAATGTGGAAAAACTGATGTTCATAAACGCGAACTACAAATTCTATGAGCAAGACCTTTTCTGCCAATTACAGCAAAGTGTAGAAACTTTTGCAATGGTAGATTCCAATGGGGATGAGCTAATATTGTGTGATCATGATAATAATACTGATGAGGGTGGGAATGATGATGATAATGGCAGCTTAGAACTGTAGAGATGATTAATAAGACTGTTAGTCACCTTAAGCCCATTGGTAGTTTGTTTTGTGGGTGCCCAAACAAACCACTTCAGCCACAAAAGTAGCAGTCCCTATTGCTCAAGTGCTTGGTTTGTTAAACTGTACATGTCCTTTTTAATATACATAACATAAGGGTGGGTGGGAAGCCCCAATGACAATTCCATTGCACACAACTTTTCATTATGGGATTTGTCCACCTTGCTCTATTGCTGTAAAGATTGTTACTCTGTCTCCATTTACCTGAACTGGTGTGTGATTTGCAGGCTGCAGAAGTTTGTTCTATCATGCACCACTTTCCATTATGGGCTTTGCCTAGATTATGTGTATTTAACAGGCAGTGTTTATTACTGCACTTTACTGGGGTGTTGTTTTGTATCTTGCAAAACCATCCATCATCAGCTTCTCTTCCAGGTGTATTGACCCCGTTTCATTCAGCTTGTCCACTGATACAGAGTAGTATCATCATCATATAATTAATAATTATCAACTTCAACTAGGCTGTTGCGCTGCCTTGAATCTCTTGTATTGTCCTAAGGTCTGTGATTTGCTGTTTGGATTCAGTTTCCATTTTAAAAATCTCATTGGGATTTTGGAATCTTAATTTTAATAGTTTGTTCCATGTCTCCAATTTACTTTTCTTCATAGTTTTTAATAATGTTAGTAATCAATCAATGAATGCTTTACCTGGCTTCCACTAAATACTCCAGAATTTTTTGGGGGGACTAGTGGGGTAATAATGTTATGTGGGTGTTAAAGGGGTATTCAACTGGTACCTGGTATGGGTATTAATAATATGTAGAAATATTCATATTATGTTTGGGCTAGTGAGGGTTACTAATAAAATGTGGGTTCAGGAGAAGGAATTTGAATGCTATTAACCTGATATTAGGACTGGTAGAGGAAAATAAGCTTATTTGTTAAGTGGGAATGCTGTTGATTTAATATTAGGGCTGGAGGGGGACAGTGAAATAAATCTATTAAATGGAAATTCTATCAATGTAATGTTGTGAGTAGTGGTAGTGAAATATTTCTGTTTATTAATTAATTAAATGTTGGGCTGGCAAGTGAATAGATTTATGACTATGAAGGGTATTAAATGAATTTTAAGCTTAAAGGGAATGTTTACCTTTCAAATGGGAATGTTATTTATTTAATGTTGATGTTTTGGGGGAAGGAACAAGTCTTATTTATTAAAATGAAATACCATTCAATTAATATTGGTCTTATTAAGGGAATAATGCCTATTAATTAAATATGGGTGTATCAAATTAACATTGTGACTGACCCAGGGAAGATATGCATATATTTCATAAATGGGTGCTATTAAAACAATGTTGGGTCTATTTGGGAGGAAATAAGCATATTTATTAAATGTAAATGCTATTATTTTAATTTGGGGGCTAGTTGGTGGAAAAGTATTATTTATAAACATTTATCAATTTTGGATTTGTTAGGGATGTAGGTGGCATCATTATCAAATGTGGCTGCTGATGATTTGCAGTTGTGGAATGATTATTGATGGGGATGAGGGATGCTATAGGGAAGAAGTGAGGCAGCTTGTGGGGGGGGATAATTTACTTTTAAACGGTAAGAAAACTAAGGAGGTTGTGGTTAATTTTTGGAGGTCAATAAAAACTGTGCATCAACTGTTCTTCTTAAATGTATCAGAGGTGGAGATGGTTAGTGCCAGGTTTTCAGTTTTTGGGAACTAATTTTATTGATGACCTATCATGGTCTTGGCATATCTCAGCTGTGGTGGGAAAGGCACAGCAACGCCTGTTTTTTTTTAAGGAGACTTCGAGCAACAGGTTTACCTAGATTGATCCTTGTTTACATATATTGCTGTGTAATTGAAAGTCTCTTAACATATTACATAACTGTGTGGTATAGAAATTTCAAGTGCTCTGACCGTAGATCCTTAGATAGGGTTGTTAAAACGGCTGAGAGAATTATTGGTCAGTCTCTGCCAAATTTGGAGGAGATTTTTTACTAAAAGGAGTTTAATTAAAGCAAATAAGATTATTTCTGATTCAAGCCATCCATGTAAATCTCTATTCTCGTTGCTGCCATCAAAGGTATAGGTGTATTAAATGGGGATGTAGTTATCAGACTGGTGGATGGCATACCCCCGGTGTGATTCCCGACCCTGGAAGTCCGACATGGGACTTAAGATAGGCATCGAAATACTGATGGCTATCTTTATCCCGACGTCGGAACACAGACAGATGCTAGCCCGAACCAGGTAAGTCTGGGGCGTCTAAGCTGTTAGCCGTGGGGGGAGGATTAGGTTTAGGTACCATAGCGGGGTTAGCATTTGGGGGGGAGGTTAGGGTTAGGCACCCCTAGGGGGGGTTAGACATCACTGGGGGAGTTAGGCACTAAGGAAGGAGAGTTAGGTTTAGGCACTAACGGGGAGTGTTAGGGTGCGGGATGGGGAGGGTTAGGGTTAGGCTACAAGAAGGGAGGGTTAGGGGAAGAAGGGGGAGGGTATGTATACTTACCCGACCCTGTTGGGATATCAATCATTGGGATGCCGCTGTCGGTATTTTGACAGAAGGCAGCCCGACAGCTGGCATTACATAATGATTCCTCTTAGATGCAATACTAGTAGACTGTGGTACAGTTTATTTCCATCTGTGATTGTTAGTTTAAATTGTTAGCTGGTAGTATTTTATGGGTTGTGAGTTTTTGATGACACATATTTGTAATGTGGAAGTGATAAAATAAAGAACTTGATTTTAATATTTTGGGAGGGAAGCCTAAAGTATTGACTAAATGCTCAGCATTGCAGGGCATTACTAGTATCTAGCTCTTTCCAAACAGGGTGCCAATATTCCAGGATCTTGCCAAGCAGTAACTGAACTTAAGACATTAGCAGCAGCAGCAGCAGCACAGTTAGTCAAACAAGAAGAGCAGGTGGCAGGTGGGAGATAGCAGTACAGGGTTGGAGTGGTGATGCCAGTGCTCTCTCTCATCCAGGTCACTATAGTAGAGGATATGTGAATAATAGGTACTCTAGGCCTGATTTAGAGTTGTATGCAAACCTGATGGTATACATACAACTCCGATGGTTACCAATCAGTGCATGCGCAGGATCTGTACTCTGTATGTGTCAATCTGTGTCTTCTACCACAATTGCATTGCCCCCTAAGCCACAGCATGATTGACATGCTGCAGCTGTTTTGGGGGCAGGGAAGGGGCAGCAATGGCCAGCGTCCCAGAAGACAGGGACATGTTGGCTTGTTTTATGGGCATGCCAAGGCCAGTGTCTGTGTCTTCGGATGCAGCTTCACTGGACCTGGTAGCATGAATTTTATGGCCATCCTGAGTAACCTGAGGGTTACTCAGATGGCCGATGTTCACGCATCCTTGGTCACACCAGCGGATCACAGAAGTGGACAAGAGGTGTCTATTTACACAAGACACCTCCTGCGGCTTCAGCATCATTTCGCATTGCCACTGCGTACAAAAAGACATTGATGCAAATAGCGTACAACTCCAAGTCAGGCCCTCCGTCTGTAATTTGGGGCTTTTGGTGTAAAGACTTATTCATCAAACTAAGGAGTATATTTACTAAAGTGCGGGTTTTTAGAAGTGGAGATGTTGCCCATAGCAACCAATCAGATTCTACCTATTATCTACCTATTATCTGCTAGATAAATGTTAAGTAGAATGTGATTGGATGCTATGGACAACATCTCCACTTCTAAAAACCCACACTTCAGTAAATTTACCCCTAAAACTGTTATTAATTCAATGTTGGGCTGGTGGAGGGACATAACATTAAATATGGGTGATACTGCTTTAATGTGCGTCTGTTAGAGCAGGGAGGCCTAAGTTGTTCATTCATTGCTAAAGCTTTGTAGGAGGTTACCAGGACCAATCTATATTCCAAACAGGGTCCCAACTTTCCAGGATCTGACCAACCAACAACTGACCGTAAGAGACTAGCAGCATTAGCAGATAGTCAAAACGGGATGTAATGAATATGTCGGCGGACGGGATGCCAGCCATCGATATACCGACGCTGGAATCTCGCCGCCCAGCATAATCCCACTGCCGCTATCCCAAATGGGATCAGGACACTGGCGTCGGCATCCCTACCGATGGAATCCCGAACGTAGGATCTGGGTAAGTATTCGCGTTAGCCTGGGGAAGGGGGGGTTAAGTTTAGGGACCCCCGGGGGGGGAATTATGGTTAGGCATCCCCCGGGGAGGGATAGGCTGTGGGGAGGGGTGGTTAGGGATAAGCACCACCAGGGGGGAGGTTTGGGTTAGGCAACCCCCAGAAGACTAAGGTTTAGGGTGCAGGAAGGGGGGTTAGGCACCACTGGGGGGAGTTTAGGGTTAGGCACCCCACAGGACGGTTAGGGTTAGCCACCATTAAGGGAGGGTAAGGGGAGGGAGAGGGGAGGGTTAGTAGGGTTAGGTTACTTACCTTCTCCTGTCGGGATTCTGCACTGTCGGACTTGCAGCATCACGATATGAACCAGCGGCTACTCAGTCGCTGGTATTTCATACCCAATCCAGTCAAAACAATACAAACATGTAGAAGAAAGCAATACAGAGTTGGAGTGGTAGTGCCAGTGTTCTCTCTTGCAGGTCACTACAGTAGTGACTCTGTGAATAATAAGCACTTAGTCAAGAGTATTGGCTAGTCCTATGGTGTAAACATAATGGTAATACACTAATGTGTCAAAAGTCATGGGAAACATGCCCAGCAGTGTGTAGATCCCCCTCTAACCCAGTGCAATGCAGCAACTCAACATGGCATTGATTCCACAAGCGGACAGAAGGCCTCTGGAGAGCTGTTGACCTATGCCATCTGGATAGCTTCCCACATCTCCCTGATATTCGTAGGTGCAGGACCTTGGGTCCGAATGGACCTCTCTGCCATGTCCCATAGATGCTCAGTTGGGTTCATGTTGGGCAAACGTGGTGGCCACACTATTTATCTTAACTCTCCAGAATGCTCCTCAAACCAATTCTGGACTACTTGAGGCGAATGACACAGTGCATTATCTTGCTGGAATATTCCATTGTTGTGGATGTACATTAAGCCTATAAAGGGCTGCAAATGGTCATAAAGCAATGCAATGCAGTGGTTTTCAGTCAATGACATGTTCAGGTGGACCAGCCCATGCCACAGGAACACACCCCACACCATTATAGAACCACCACTAGCCTGCACGGTGATTGTTGACAACTGGGGTCCATGAACTCCTGAGGTCTGCACCGCACCTAAACAATACCATCAGCCAAAAACAAGAATCATGATGGACCACGCCACCTGTTGCCAGTCCCCCAGGGTGAGGTGCTGTGTCCAGTGTCATAGTGTTAATAGTTGCACTATGGAGGCTAAAGAATGCTGCACTTACCTGCTTGATATGCATTTAATACAGCCTGCATTGAATATGGATGTGATTTGAGCCAGTGTTACTTGTCTGTTTTGGCCAGATGATGCTGTTCATGATCATTAAGCACCTGTAGTCATCCACTGCGCTCTCCAGAGTGGGTGGTAATGCCTTCCATGAGGTATTCCTGGCACAAACGTGACACCATAAATCGAGTAATTTCGAATGTCCGCACAACCCCAGAAATGGAATGTCCCATCTTTTGGGCACCCACTATTATGCCCCATTCAACGTTGCCTTGCCAGGAGCAGCCTGTATTCAAACTGATGATGTTCAAACTGATTCAGGAGTTGTCAGATTACAACTGATGCAGCTCTGAGCATTTCCAAAGTTGTCACAATACGGTAATGCCACCTACCATTACCTATACATTTGCTGTCCCATGTCTATTGGCACTTCAGTGTATATATGTGTGTTTTGGGGGGAGCGGTAATCGCAAATGGGCTGTCCATGTGATTATAGACTTTTAGAGAAAAGGTCTTAATAAGCTCAAATAAAAGTAATTCCACTCCTCTGCCACATATTAAATGAGTAATGGTAAATGGTGTGGACATAGGCATCTTTATAATGGGTGCAAGGTGTACAGTGCACAGAGGTCCCAGGGTCCAGGGAGACCCACAACACACACCCTGCACCCATACTTAAAATTATACTTACCCCTCCGCAGAACCTGAAGTGCTGGGAAAATGGCAGCGAGTGATACCTATTAAGAATATACACAGTACACAATTGGCCTGATTCAGAGGTGGCCTCAGATGTGGCCATGTCTGTCTTTTGGCAGTTACCGATCTGTGACTTTATACAAATACAGCTACAAAGCCCTTCCCTGGTGTACATACGTGCATATGAATGTGCAAGGAATGAGATGCCCACTGTCAGCTCCTGTAGATGCTGTAATGCCACCTGCTTCATCTTTAGACGCCACCATCAGACGCACCATTGAAACTTGCACCAGCCCTATTGCAGGTGTAGATTATCCATCTGAATTCGGCCTCTAATGTGAATGATGAAGCATCTGTGTACATAACCAATTCCCTTGTCAGAATTCCAACATCGGGATTGAGACCGGCAGCCGCTACATCCCTCGATGGCAAAGTATGTGTCTGCTATAGTATTCCGTTGCGTTTCAGCCATGTCAGGCTTTCTCAGAATCAGGCTCCACAAGGATTCAGTGGCTCAGTGCAAATGTGTTGCTTTAGATCAGAGAGATTTTTCTGCACTGTGACACTGTCCTCATTAAGGGCCCCACTGCAATGACAGCATTTCAGACTAGCTCAAAGCTGCTTATTTCTGTTTATTGGGTTTATAGCTAACTGTGTCCTCAATTTTTGCTCATAGCATTGGATAATAAACCAGTTTTCACCATGTGAAAACTAATATTTCAGCCAGATTTGGTTTTCTGCACCTGGCTCCTCTCATCTGCCTATGCCTCCTATAAATATTCCTGACTTTCCCCTACTTAGGGATGGACTGGGGCTATAGAACAGGTCAGGCTCTTTGTGTGCTCTTGGAAAAGGGGTGTGGCCACATCTCCTGGGGGCATGCCTCAAGTCACAGGGGCATGACCTCGCAGCACAACCCTATCTCTCTGCATGCCGGCCAACTAGAATGGGAGGTGGAGCTGCTCGACCTGGCTTTTAGGCCGTACTGGCTCATCGGTATTTGCCAGAAGTTCCAGATGGGTGGCCATTCTGGCCCTACCTCTACTCCTTCCTGCCCAAAATGCCTTCTCTCTCTCTCTCTCTCTCTTAAACATAGAGGAATAAAAGAACAAAACAACACTGAGACTCGAACCACACTCACAGACTATAATCAATGACAAGATTTTAAAACAAAATAGACAGCAAAATAGAAAGTAAACAGATAAATAAGGAACAAGAATACAAAATACAAAAATACGGCACAAAACTTACAACATTTTATAGTACTTACTGCTACTGCCACCATCTGCCAATCAACTGTAACAATTATCAAATGCTCCTTTTCTGTCACTTAACTCCTTAGAGCCCTATTAAAGATAACTACTGTAAGACTTTGGCAGGCTTTTAGAGGGCCACCTGAAAAATGACTGCTTAGTAAGTTTCTACTACATCATTTTATACAGCCTCCAGCTGTCTATTTGTTCCAGTTCAATAGACAGCCATAGTCCAACTACTGTATAGGCTTTACTCAACCAAACAGATATGCCTATTGTGATATTTTAAATGTATAACTTGTTATACATAAAAAATAGATTATTTAATATAGGTCTAAAGGACAAACAGTTGATACTTACCTATTGAAGAGAAGTATTTGTGCAAGTCTAAACTAAATGCCTAACGTTTTCAAGATCTAAAATAAATACTGTAATAATTCAAGCATGGTGGAAAGTAGCAATATAGGGCACTGAGACTGTGCGTTTTTATATTTATGGTAGACTCATAAAAACCCTACTTTACAATCAATATGTACATAGTAGTACAGCTTTACAATACATCTTAATGATTAAACATTACATTTTAGAAATACTGCACATTATTTGGTTTTTATACTTTTCATGAGATCATTAAACAAACCTGAAATGAAAGATTTCTTTTGTAACATAAGTGCTTTCGTTTTCTTTTTCCCATAAGTTCTTTACAATTGATTTTAGAGTAAAGTAGAGCTAGAATAATGAACAATTGTATGTTTTACTAGCAAGTAGCAACGTATATATTGAGGGAACGTTTATACTGTAACTCACAGATGTTTTATATAAAGTTTAAAAATATCTTGTATTGACCAGGCATAACATGCTGTTTTTGTCTCAGACCAAGTAAGAAATTCAGTACTGTTTATAAATTGTAGCCAACACTTTGCTCAATTAATTTAGTTTGATAAAAAAGCCTAGTTATTTCATGTAATACATAGCTAAAGGACTGAACATATACTAAAAATATTTGTATTTCATGCTGCTCAGCAGAGTAGACAAAATATGGAACATCTATGTTAATAAGTATAGTCTATGGGCCAAATGTACTGTAAAAGGATGCGAGTTTTAAAACGTGGTGCGATTGCGGCGTATTTCCAGCAACGTTCAATTGCAATATGTAATATAATGCGACTACATCTAAACTGTCCGGAATTGCGCCTCAACCAATCTCGCCGCAAGGCAACTTAGCCTCCAGATTGTAATAAATATGTTAATAACTAAAAATATATTTAAAAAAGAAAAAAAAATATTTATATGCTTATATTCCCTAAAGGAGTCTATATATTGTCTCCAATACACACATCAATCTGGGATATATTAAATAAGCACATTACTACATTAATAGACAAGGCAATGATATAATATAATAATCATAAAAATAAAAAAATAAAAAATATTTAAAATAATTAGCTTCCTAAGAAAGACTATATACTGTCTTCAATATGTACCCCAATATGGGTATACTGAAATTTGTACATTTATGCTATAAATCATTGATTTGGAGGAAAGTTAGGAAAAGAATATAGATAAACAAAACTGAATCTATATAAAAAAAATATGAATCTATATAAAAATATCTCAGAACATATTAAAATCCATAATATCTCTGTAAAAAATACTAATAAATAATAATGTAATTTGGGGTGCATCAAGTAGCGAGGTAGAGTAAGTGGACTATTAATTGTAGGAAAGGGGCAAACTCTACGTCAATGTTGAGCCCTCCTGGGGTAAGGATACCAAAGTTTTAAATCTTTCTCATTTCTTCCCTACATAATTTCTTGCTGTAGTCCCCTCCTCTCCATTGTACGCTTACTTTTTGAGGCCTATGAAATACAAATCCTCAGGATTGTTATTATGAGCTTCCGTAAAATGTACTGGAAGGCTATGGGTATCCTTTCTATTCTTAATGTTGCACAAATGTGGTCGATGCTCGTGTAAAGGGACTTTATGTCACAAGTCACTAGCAAATATTCTTCCTTCCAGGTAATTCCTCCCTTAGGGCCGTATTCAATTAGCGGCGAAAAGTCAGAATCCGCAGAAAAGTATTGCGGATGACGTCATTTCGCCAGGCAGAAACTTTTCTCCCTATTCAATTGCAAAGACTTTCGAGTACGCGGAAAGTCAATGCAACGTAATAGACGGAAAAGATTCGCCTATGAAAGCAGGCAGAATAAAAGTGCAGAATTGGGGTGTAGGGGTGCAAATATCTGAAAACCACTCAACACCCTTGGGACAGCCCCTTAAGGATTAATGCTCAAAAACTCCCCAAAAAAAGTGAGGGACACCCCAAAAAATTACTTTGAAAATGGGGGCGAAAAAGTTCAAAGTTGCGGTATAAACATAAAGAGTAGCGAAATAGACTTTGGGGAGGTCTGCAAGTAGGGGTGAGGTGTTTTTTAGATTACAGGTGCTTGCAACAGGTGGGTTTTTCACAATATTTTAAACTTCACTATACAGACTTTAAAATGTGCAAGTACCCATTTTGAAGTACCCCAAATTTGATAGGACTACTTATTTTCACCAAAAAATACTGCTTTATGCCATTCTTCAACACTTGTGCAAATACGCTAATAAGAAGCTATTGAAACAACTTAAATACCCCAAATAGCTTTATTAGGCCTATTTGGGGACATCTTCATTGATTAAGCTGATTTCAGGCTGATTTCCCTATTTCTGACAGCACTTTCCGCCTGTTCCGACATCGCGGCTTGCCGTTTTCGTGTCCTTTGGAATTGAATAGGTCGAATAGCGGGGTGCGCCCAATAAGTTTCCACGTCCAAAACACGCGATGTAAGTGGAAAGTTGATTCCGCCGACGGAGGCGAAATTATCGCGGATAATTGGATATGGGACTAAGTGGATTAAAATTATAAATCTGAAGCATTTAACATTTTGGAACAACTTGAAAGGTTTCTAAGGGGCCTATTTATCAAGCAATTTTTTTATAAAAATTATGAAGAAACAGCAATTTCAACGTTATTTTATGAATAATAGCCTAACACAGCAAATTTCACAGAAATCACCTACAGAAGGCTAATTAGCATTGGAAACAGCAGTCCCCATTAACATAATAAGAAAAGCCATCTTCTCAATTACTTTACAGATGGGCATTTATACATAATTATTTAATCATCATACTTAGTGTTCTTTACCCTGCCACAGGCTATAGTTTTTATATATTATTTTTAAGGGCAAATTTAAATGCCCACTCAGTTATGATGTCAGGCCAAACATATCGAGCAGCCTATTGGCAAATGTGTATCACTTATCAATTGGCCGCTCGGACGGCGAATCGATCTGTCTTTGTAGTGTATACCCAGCTTATCTGTAAAACCAAGCATTCCTCTTCCACATGGCTCATTGTAAGTTACTGATATACTAATCAATAACATATTTTAATTCATGGTAAGAAGTCTACTTTCACCTGCAGAGTTTTGAAATGAGCTCTGAAGCAGCATGAGGCACATAGTATTAGACACTTCTCTTTATTACTAATCTATATACATTTAGGCGTCTATTCATCGGCCTCACCATCAGACATTAGAGCAGCCCTATGGTTGCTCAGAATGTCCGATGGTACATGGTCAACGGTGCCAGTGAAACTGTGTCTTAAAATGCAGTCCCTGACACCAGCATGATCCAGGCATGCCCACTGGCGAAAGCCATCCCCTGTCACCTCTCAGGAATTCTTTTCAGAACTGCATGGATCTCCATGCAAATCTAATATGAGTCCACTGGTGGTAAGCAACGGGATACATGTGCGGTGCCTTTTGGGCACATGCACAGATTTAAAACATCAGGCGCCGCTGAATCAGGTCCACAGTATTTGTTTTCATCATTTCATCTTGTTATAAAATGAACCATAACTAGCAACAAAATACTTTGTATATGGCCCTCAACAGTTTTCTGAAGAGAATATCTTTTTGGGCCCCATCAGTATTTAGCTCTCCACATGCCCCATGCCCTTCAGACCTCCCCACGTGCCACTTTTATGCCATCAGACCCCTTCACATGTTTTTACTGTGCTCTAAGGGCTCTATTTATTAACATTATTTTTACTAAAATAAAGTAAAAAAAGGGTGTTTTTATACCCTTTTCACATTATTTTAATATCACATCATGCATTTATTAAAGGGCAATTGGAGTAGAATTCATAAAACTCTATTCCAAACCCTAATTATCACATATTTTTAGTAAGCAGATTGCATTTCACATTATTGTAATGCGAAATGTAATCTGTCCAGAGGCACTAAAAATATATTGTGAAAAAATACTGGGGGAAGCCCTGTGATATTAATAACGCCACCTGGAGATGGCATTATCCAGGGTTTCCCTCGGTTTCCTGACTCCTGCTCTGCAGGCAGAACAGATACTGTAGCCAGGCCTCAGTGATCAGCTGTGTGGTTTAAATAGACCACAAGCTGATCACTGCAAAAAAAAAAAAAAAAGTATTTAAAATAAAAATACCTGAGTTTAGGGCCGGTGATCGTTGCTCCGGTGAGGTCCTCTGGGGCTCCGGTCATTTGGTCTCCCAGCTCCTGCACTTTGACCCTGTGTCAGCTGCTGCATAGTACAGCTGACCGGGGTCACAGTGCAGGAGTCAGGAGACCAGCTGACCGGAGCCCCAGAGGACAGCACCGGAGCACCGATCACCGAAGGTAAGTGTAATCTGAGGGGAAAGGGGGGTCGGCGTGGTGGGGGTTGTGTGTTCACGTGGGAGGGCGATCTCGGGGGGGGACAATCATGGGGGGTGTAGTGGCAGCGCATGCGCGGACACACACTGTATTTTTTTTTTTTTTTCAGAAAATACAGTGAATAGTATCATGTGAAGGGGATTCGCAGGGACAGAGCTTTTCGCAAGCTCTGTCCCTGCATGCGGATGTTAGTGCAATGCGAATTTAGTCAGAAATCTCACACTACAACCGCATTTTAAATGCGGATTGTAGTAAATAGATCCTTTAGGCACCTCCAGATGACCCTTATGTGTATCAGACCCCTTCGAATATTTATTATGTTCCCTAAATCACCTCCAGATGACCCTTATGTGCCACCAGACCTTCCACATGCCTATTATGTACCCTAAGTCACCTGCAGGTGATCCTTATATGCCAACTGATCCCTCCACATGCCCCTTCATATGTAGCTACCCTTGCATAATATCTCCTAGCTTGTTATATGTGGAGTGGCCAGCCACAGTGCTACAGCTACAGTGTTGCTAGTTATCACTAATATCAAGATATGGAGGGTGCCAATGCTCTCTCTCTCGCCCAGGTCACCAAAATGTATAGTTATGGCGCAGATTAACACTGCCAACTAGCACTAGTGGCACATCTGTATGATGAATGGTTCATTAATTAACTCCTCAGCTGCCACCTAAGACAGCCTGATCACATTTAAAGTAACAAGTGCTAAGGCACCTTCACTGAAGCAGGTATTGGTTGTGACTTGCTATTGGTGAAGCATCAGGTATTGGTTATGACTTGTGATTGGTTCACAAGTTCACAGAACTTTGTTTATAACTGAGCAGCCAGGTCACCAACAGAATCGGCACACAATGAGACAGTCATTCACTGTCAGATGTAGCGCTACCACAAGACTTGGACAAACTGAAAGACAGAAAGCCAGCTAGACAGCAAGCACCACTCCTGTTAAGGAGGTCAGAGTAAGTAGCCACAAACACTAATAAGGTTGTTGGTACATGTTGATGGTGTGTTTGTGTGCATGTAAATTTGTTCAGTAAAGTATATTATGATAAATGGCCTTTAAACTAAAGATAAAATATTATTATTTGCTGACATCAGACTTTACTTGGTAGTTCTATAAACCTGCGCTTTAGTAAATATACCCCTACTTGTCACCTTATTAGGCAGGTTATTCTAAAGCTGAGCCAAGTTCCCTTTTTTAAGAATTTTAATTAGGATTAGACAAACAATATCAACAAGCCTCTCAGAATTTACATGAGCTACTATTTGGGATCTATTTATTAAGCTTTGGAGATACAGTGGATGGAGATAAAGTACCATCCAATCAGCTCCTGTCATGATATTGGCAATTAGGAGCTGATTGATTGGTACCTTAGCTCTGCCCACATTATCTCTCTCCAAGGTTTAGTACATAGACCCCCTTACTCCTTTTTATCCCAGTTAGTTTAGGCTCCCCTCCAAATGCAGGACCAGATCTGCGCATGCGCAATGCAGAGATTTACGTAAACCTTGGATCAGGCCCTTATATTGGATATAGATACTTCACACTATTTTATACTACTGAGAAAGAAGTATACCAGCGGTACACAAACATTTTTGGCCTAAGGACCACACTAGGAGCCACAATAAAATGTTAAGTTGCTTAAAATTGTAAAATTCATTAAACAAGCACAGCTGAGCCTCACTAGGAGAAAAAATTGGGAGTCTCCCGCAACTTCCAGGAGAGTAGGTAAGTATGTGACAATTTAGTACAAGAAATGCAATATTAATTGTTATTTGCAGCATTTGCAAACCGAGTGTACAAAAAAAACTCATTATCCTTTTAAAAATATAATTAAATTCTGTGTTCTTTTCAATGTTTAAATGATATATGGTATCACAATCAAATAATAAGTAATATATGTGGTCGCCATCAATCAAAAAATAATATATGAAGCCCCTGTCAAATAAATAATATTTGTCCCTTTCAATTAATAATGCATACTGTATATGTGCCTCTTTTTAATGGTTACTACTCACCTTCCTTCTTCTTATCTTGAACCTACACAGATAATAAGCCCGGAGGTCTGGATATCCAGCGATACGCAGCTATTACATACCCGCTTGGAAAACCGCTGTTTGCTGAGTTACACCCTATTTTTCTTTTTATAAAGATGCAGCCGCCGTCATCGTTGCCGCGATATGCATACACAGCAGCAAGCATCGCGGCATAGCGCAGCTCTCACCGGGCTGCGATTAGGCGTGCCCGGAATGCTCCCCATTGCAGTCTATGATGTGCGTGTGCATAAGCATGCGCACACCAAAGACGCTGGCACACTAGTAGCACCATCCATGCGCATCGCAGCAACGATGACGGCGGCTACATTGTGTATATTTTACTATTTAATGTGACAATTTTACATAAACAGATACAAATTCTGCTTTTGAATGTGATTTGCTATTATTGTGGAATATCCTTGCAAAGCTGAGGCTCTCTTCTCATGCTAGGGGGTTTACTTACTAAGCATCGGATTCTAAAACCGGCGCTTCCAAACGGGTTTACGCCCAAAATTTAAAAGGGCAATGCTATTAGTAACCGTGATTTGTTAGTAATAGCATTGCCCTTTTACATTTTGGGCATAAACACAATCGGTAGAGTCAGAATTTAGAACCTGAGGCTTAGTAAATAACTGATTATGAATTACAGATATACACATAGAATTTCAAGTTAGGTAGCTGAGCTGTTAAGGGTAAATGGGCAACTTGGGTTAGTATGGCTGAGCTGCGGCTTTGATGTGACAGGTTACTATAGAACTTGGGTCAGTATGGCTGAGTTGCGGCTTTGATGTGACAGGTTACTATAGAACTTGGGTCAGTATGGCTGAGCTGCGGCTTTGATGTGACAGGTTACTATAGAACTTGGGTCAGTATGGCTGAGTTGCGGCTTTGATGTGACATGTTACTATAGAACTTGGGTTAGTATGGCTGAGCTGCGGCTTTGATGTGACAGGTTACTATAGAACTTGGGTCAGTATGGCTGAGCTGCGGCTTTGATGTGACAGGTTACTATAGAACTTGGGTCAGTATGGCTGAGCTGCGGCTTTGATGTGACAGGTTACTATAGAACTTGGGTTAGTATGGCTGGGCTGCGGCTTTGATGTGACATGTTACTATAGAACTTGGGTCAGTATGGCTGAGCTGCGGCTTTGATGTGACAGGTTACTATAGAACTTGGGTTAGTATGGCTGAGCTGCGGCTTTGATGTGACATGTTACTATAGAACTTGGGTCAGTATGGCTGAGCTGCGGCTTTGATGTGACAGGTTACTATAGAACTTGGGTCAGTATGGCTGAGCTGCGGCTTTGATGTGACAGGTTACTATAGAACTTGGGTTAGTATGGCTGAGCTGCGGCTTTGATGTGACAGGTTACTATAGAACTTGGGTCAGTATGGCTGAGCTGCGGCTTTGATGTGACAGGTTACTATAGAACTTGGGTCAGTATGGCTGGGCTGCAGGTTTGATGTGACAGGTTACTATAGAACTTGGGTTAGTATGGCTGAGCTGCGGCTTTGATGTGACAGGTTACTATAGAACTTGGGTCAGTATGGCTGAGTTGCGGCTTTGATGTGACAGGTTACTATAGAACTTGGGTCAGTATGGCTGAGCTGCGGCTTTGATGTGACAGGTTACTATAGAACTTGGGTCAGTATGGCTGAGTTGCGGCTTTGATGTGACATGTTACTATAGAACTTGGGTTAGTATGGCTGAGCTGCGGCTTTGATGTGACAGGTTACTATAGAACTTGGGTCAGTATGGCTGAGCTGCGGCTTTGATGTGACAGGTTACTATAGAACTTGGGTCAGTATGGCTGAGCTGCGGCTTTGATGTGACAGGTTACTATAGAACTTGGGTTAGTATGGCTGGGCTGCGGCTTTGATGTGACATGTTACTATAGAACTTGGGTCAGTATGGCTGAGCTGCGGCTTTGATGTGACAGGTTACTATAGAACTTGGGTTAGTATGGCTGAGCTGCGGCTTTGATGTGACATGTTACTATAGAACTTGGGTCAGTATGGCTGAGCTGCGGCTTTGATGTGACAGGTTACTATAGAACTTGGGTCAGTATGGCTGAGCTGCGGCTTTGATGTGACAGGTTACTATAGAACTTGGGTTAGTATGGCTGAGCTGCGGCTTTGATGTGACAGGTTACTATAGAACTTGGGTCAGTATGGCTGAGCTGCGGCTTTGATGTGACAGGTTACTATAGAACTTGGGTCAGTATGGCTGGGCTGCAGGTTTGATGTGACAGGTTACTATAGAACTTGGGTTAGTATGGCTGAGCTGCGGCTTTGATGTGACAGGTTACTATAGAACTTGGGTCAGTATGGCTGAGCTGCGGCTTTGATGTGACAGGTTACTATAGAACTTGGGTTAGTATGGTTGAGCTGCGGCTTTGATGTGACAGGTTACTATAGAACTTGGGTCAGTATGGCTGAGCTGCGGCTTTGATGTGACAGGTTACTATAGAACTTGGGTCAGTATGTCTGAGCTGCGGCTTTGATGTGACATGTTACTACAGAACTTGGGTCAGTATGGCTGAGCTGCGGCTTTGATGTGACAGGTTACTATTAGGGGTGAGCGGGTTCGGATTTCTGAAATCCGAACCCCCCCGAGCCCCCCCGATCCGAGTCCAATCCGAGTCAGGCTCGACTTTTCCCGCCTGACTCGGATCTGAAATTGAGGCAAAACGTCATCATCCCGCCTTCCGAGTCTCGCGGGTTTTGGATCCTATATAAGGTACCCGCGTCAGCGCCATTTTCTCACTCGGCTGTGGACAGTGAAGAGGGAGGGTGGGAGTTAGGGCTGTGTAGTGTAGTGTAGTGTAGTGCTGCTGTTGTCCACTACTTCAAAGTCCATAGGGGCTGGCTGTGTTGTGCTGTGCTGCTGTTGTTAATAGGGGCTGTGTCCACTACTTCAAAGTCCATAGGGGCTGGCTGGACTGTGTTGTGCAGTCAGTTCTCCATAGGGGCTGTGTCCACTCCAAAGTCCTGTGCAGTGTCCCAGTCCTAAAGGGGTGCTGTAGTGTTGTCCAGGGGGTGCTCTGTCCATCAGGGGTGCTCCCCCCAAGTGCTAAAAAAATAATATATTTTCTGTGTTTGTGAATTGTGTGCGCAGTAGCCGCACGTGCATCAACAAAGTAGTGCCAAGCGTGCGCCTGTGTCATAAGTAAAGGGCCGGCTGGCTTGACCGGTAAAGGGTGCTGTAACCCCCGAAAGTACACTCCAGTCCAAACCAAAAAAAAATTATTTTCTGTGTTTGTGAATTGTGTGCGCAGTAGCCGCACGTGCATCAACAAAGTAGTGCCAAGCGTGCGCCTGTGTCATAAGTAAAGGGCTGGCTGGCTTGACCATTAAGGGTGCTGTAACCCCCGAAAGTACACTCCAGCAAACCAGAAAAAAAATTATTTTCTGTGTTTGTGAATTGTGTGCGCAGTAGCCGCACGTGCATCAACAAAGTAGTGCCAAGCGTGCGCCTGTGTCATAAGTAAAGGGCCGGCTGGCTTGACCGTTAAAGGGTGCTGTAACCCCCAAAGTACACTCCAGTCCAAACCAAAAAAAAAATTATTTTCTGTGTTTGTGAATTGTGTGCGCAGTAGCCGCACGTGCATCAACAAAGTAGTGCCAAGCGTGCGCCTGTGTCATAAGTAAAGGGCCGGCTGGCTTGACCGTTAAAGGGTGCTGTAACCCCCGAAAGTACACTCCAGTCCAAACCATAAAAAAATTATTTTCTGTGTTTGTGAATTGTGTGCGCAGTAGCCGCACGTGCATCAACAAAGTAGTGCCAAGCGTGCGCCTGTGTCATAAGTAAAGGGCCGGCTGGCTTGACCATTAAAGGGTGCTGTAACCCCCAAAGTACACTCCAGTCCAAACCAAAAAAAAAATTATTTTCTGTGTTTGTGAATTGTGTGCGCAGTAGCCGCACGTGCATCAACAAAGTAGTGCCAAGCGTGCGCCTGTGTCATAAGTAAAGGGCTGGCTGGCTTGACCATTAAGGGTGCTGTAACCCCCGAAAGTACACTCCAGTCCAAACCAAAAAAAAAATTATTTTCTGTGTTTGTGAATTGTGTGCGCAGTAGCCGCACGTGCATCAACAAAGTAGTGCCAAGCGTGCGCCTGTGTCATAAGTAAAGGGCCGGCTGGCTTGACTGTTAAGGGTGCTGTAACCCCCGAAAGTACACTCCAGTCCAAACCAGAAAAAAAATAATTTTCTGTGTTTGTGAATTGTGTGCGCAGTAGCCGCACGTGCATCAACAAAGTAGTGCCAAGCGTGCGCCTGTGTCATAAGTAAAGGACCGGCTGGCTTGACCATTAAAGGGTGCTGTAACCCCCAAAGTACACTCCAGTCCAAACCAAAAAAAAAATTATTTTCTGTGTTTGTGAATTGTGTGCGCAGTAGCCGCACGTGCATCAACAAAGTAGTGCCAAGCGTGCGCCTGTGTCATAAGTAAAGGGCCGGCTGGCTTGACCGTTAAAGGGTGCTGTAACCCCCGAAAGTACACTCCAGTCCAAACCATAAAAAAATTATTTTCTGTGTTTGTGAATTGTGTGCGCAGTAGCCGCACGTGCATCAACAAAGTAGTGCCAAGCGTGCGCCTGTGTCATAAGTAAAGGGCCGGCTGGCTTGACCGTTAAAGGGTGCTGTAACCCCCAAAGTACACTCCAGTCCAAACCAAAAAAAAAATTATTTTCTGTGTTTGTGAATTGTGTGCGCAGTAGCCGCACGTGCATCAACAAAGTAGTGCCAAGCGTGCGCCTGTGTCATAAGTAAAGGGCCGGCTGGCTTGACCGTTAAAGGGTGCTGTAACCCCCAAAGTACACTCCAGTCCAAATAAAAAAAAAATTATTTTCTGTGTTTGTGATTTGTGTGCGCAGTAGCCGCACGTGCATCAACAAAGTAGTGCCAAGCGTGCGCCTGTGTCATAAGTAAAGGGCCGGCTGGCTTGACCGTTAAAGGGTGCTGTAACCCCCAAAGTACACTCCAGTCCAAACCAAAAAAAAAATTATTTTCTGTGTTTGTGAATTGTGTGCGCAGTAGCCGCACGTGCATCAACAAAGTAGTGCCAAGCGTGCGCCTGTGTCATAAGTAAAGGGCCGGCTGGCTTGACCGTTAAAGGGTGCTGTAACCCCTGAAAGTATACTTCAGTCCAAACCAAAAAAAAAATATTTTCTGTGTTTGTGAATTGTGTGCGCAGTAGCCGCACGTGCATCAACAAAGTAGTGCCAAGCGTGCGCCTGTGTCATAAGTAAAGGGCCGGCTGGCTTGACCGTTAAAGGGTGCTGTAACCCCCGAAAGTACACTCCAGTCCAAACCAAAAAAAAATTATTTTCTGTGTTTGTGAACTGTGTGCGCAGTAGCCGCACGTGCATCAACAAAGTAGTGCCAAGCGTGCGCCTGTGTCATAAGTAAAGGGCCGGCTGGCTTGACCGTTAAAGGGTGCTGTAACCCCCAAAGTACACTCCAGTCCAAACCAAAAAAAAAATTATTTTCTGTGTATGTGAATTGTGTGCGCAGTAGCCGCACGTGCATCAACAAAGTAGTGCCAAGCGTGCGCCTGTGTCATAAGTAAAGGGCCGGCTGGCTTGACCGTTAAGGGTGCTGTAACCCCCGAAAGTACACTCCAGTCCAAACCAAAAAAAAAATTATTTTCTGTGTTTAGCCGCACGTATATATCAAATCGATATAACATAAATGGAGGACCAAACTTTCTCCGATAAAAATAAAATAGAGAAAGATCAAGAACCACTTCCTCCTAGTGCTGAAGCTGCTGCCACTAGTCATGACATAGACGATAACATGCCATCAACGTCGTCTGCCAAGGCCGATGCCCAATGTCATAGTAGAGGGCACATACAATCCCAAATGGCAAAGTTCAGGAAAATGACCTTGAAAAAGACATTTAAATCAGCTGAAGAGAAACGTAAACTTGCCAATATGCCATTTACGACACGGAGTGGCAAGGAACGGCTAAGGTCGATCCCTAGTATGTTCATGACTAGTGGTTCAGCTTCACATGACGATGGAAGCCCTCCTCCCACTAAAAAAATCAAAAGAGTTAAGCTGGCAAAAGCACAGCGAAGAACTGTGCTTTCTAAGAAGATATCACAAATCCCCAAGGAGAGTCCAAGTGTGGTGGTGGTTGCGATGCCTGACCTTCCCAGCACTGGACGGGAAGAGGTGGCTCTTTCCACCATTTGCACGCCCCCTGCAAGTGCTGAAAGGAGCACCCACAGTCCACTTGCTGATATGCAAATTGAAGATGTCACTGTTGAAGTACAACAGGATGAGGATACTGGTGTAGCTGGCGCTGAGGAGGAAGTTGGCGAGGAGGATTCTGATGGTGATGTGGTTTGTTTAAATCAGGCTCCGGGGGAGACAGTTGTTGTCCGTGGGATGAAAAAGCCCATCACGGTCATGCCTGGGCAGAAGACCAAACATTCCACCTCTTTGGTCTGGCAATATTTCTATCCAAATCCGGACAACAACTGTCTTGCCATATGTACCATATGTAAAGGTGAAATAAGTAGGGGTAGGGACGTCAACCACCTAGGAACATCTTCCCTTATACGGCACCTGCAGCGCGTTCATAAAAAGTTACTGTCAAGTTCAGAAACTTTGGCTAAGACCGTAAGCAGTCCAGGGACACCTAAATCCCGTTGTCCTGTTGTATCCAAGCGCCTGCAAACCACACCGTCAACTCCCTCCTCATCAATTTCCTCCTTAGTCAGGATCGGAAGTAGTCCTGCAGGCCATGTCACTGGCATGACTGACTCTCCTATCCGGGATTCCTCTGGAGGATCCTGCATTGCTACGCCTACTGCTGCCGCTGCTGCTGTTGCTGCTGCTGGGAGTCGTTCATCATCCCAGAGAGGAAGTAGGAACACCACTACTTTTACTAAACAATTGACCCTCCAACAGTCCTTAGCGAGGAGGATGAAGTACGACAGCAGTCATCCTGAAGCAAAACGTATAACTGAGGCCTTGACTGCTATGTTGGTGTTAGACGTGCGTCCGGTATCCGCCATTAGTGCGGTGGGATTTAGACAATTGATGGAGGTAGTGTGTCCCCGGTTCCAAATCCTGTCTAGATTCCACTTCACTAGGCAGGCGATACCGAGACTGTACAGAAACGTCAGAAAAAGTGTCCTCAGTCTCCTGAAAAATGCCGTTGTACACAATGTCCACTTAACCACGGACATGTGGACAAGTGGAACAGGGCAGACTAAGGACTATATGACTGTGACAGCCCACTGGGTAGATGTATCACCTTACGCAGCAACAGCAGCAGCGTCACCAGTAGCAGCATCTCAGAAACGCCAGCTCGTTACAAGGCAGGCTACGCTGTGTATCACCGGTTTCAGTAAGAGGCACACCGCCGACAACCTCTTAGAGAAACTGAGGGAAATCATCGCCCAGTGGCTTACCCCACTTAGACTCTCCTGGGGATTTGTGATATCTGACAACGCCACCAATATTGTGCGGGCATTACATCTGGGCAAATTCCAGCACGTCCCATGTTTTGCTCACACAATAAACTTGGTGGTGCAGAATTTTCTGAAAAGCGACAGGGGCGTGCAGGAGACGCTTTGGGTGGCCCGAAAAATTTCTGGCCACTTTCGCCATTCAGCGACTGCGTGCCGAAGACTGGAGCGCCAGCAAACACTCTTGAACCTGCCCCGCCATCACCTGAAGCAAGAGGTTGTGACGCGGTGGAACTCAACCCTCTATATGCTTAAGAGGATGGAGGAGCAGCAAAAGGCCATACAAGCCTATACATCCACCTATGACATAGGCAAAGGAGGGGGTATGCACCTGACTCAAGCGCAGTGGAGAATGATTTCCGTGTTGTGCAAGGTTCTCCAGCCCTTCGAACTTGCCACACGTGAAGTCAGTTCAGACACAGCCAGCTTGAGTCAGGTCATTCCCCTCATCAGGCTTTTGCAGAAGCAGCTGGAGAAAGTGAAGGAGGAGCTAAGACGGAGCGATTCCGCTCGGCATGTGGGACTTGTGGATGAAGCCCTTCATTCGCTTTGCCAGGATTCCAGGGTGGTCAATCTGTTGAAATCAGACCACTACATTTTGGCCACCGTGCTTGATCCTAGGTTTAAAGCCTATGTGGTGTCTCTCTTTCCGGCCGACACAAGCCTGCAGAGGTGCAAAGACCTGCTGGTGAACACACTGTCAGCTGAAGCGGAACGTGACACGTCAACGGCTCCTTCTTCATTTTCTCCTGCAACTGGGGCTGCCAGGAAAAAACTTAGGTATCCTAAGCAACCCGCTGGCGGTGATGCAGGGCAGGCAGGACCAAGTTTGGACATCTGGTCCGGACTGAAGGACCTGGCAACAGTTTCTGACATGTCTACTGTCACTGCATATGATACTGTCACCATTGACAGAATGGTGGAGGATTACATCGGTGACAGCATCCAAGTAGGCATGTCAGACAGTCCATACCTGTACTGGCAGGAAAAAGAGGCAATTTGGAGGCCCCTGTACAAGCTGGCTCTATTTTACCTGAGTTGCCCCCCCTCCAGTGTGTACTCCGAAAGAGTGTTTAGTGCAGCCGGGAACCTTGTCAGCGAAAGGCGTAGGAGGTTGCTTCCACAGAATGTGGAGAAGATGATGTTCATCAAAATGAATTATCAGCTCTTCCAGGGAGACCAGCCTCCAGAAGGTACAGAGGGACCTGTGGTGGTGGATTCAAGTGGGGGCGAGTTAATACTTTGTGAGGATGAGGATGTACACACTGAAGAGGGTGAGGAATCGGTGGATGAGGAGGATGAGGATGACATCTTGCCTCCGTAGAGCCAGTTTGTGCAGGGACACATTAATTGCCAGCTTGTTTTGTGGGGGCCCAAACGAACCAATCATTTCAGCCACAGTTGTGTGGCAGACCCTGGCGCTGAAATGATTGATTTGTTAAAGTGTGCATGTCCTGTTTATACAACATAAGGGTGGGTGGGAGGGCCCAAGGACAATTAAATCTTGCACTTCTTTTTTTTCTTTGCATTATGTACAGTTTGGGGCCTAGTTTTTCTAACTGCCATCCTGTCTGCCACTGCAGTGTCACTCCTAGATGGGTCACGTGTTTGTGCCGCCCACTCGTGTCGCTTAGCATAGTCATCCAGCTACCTCGGTGCAACCTTTTGGACATAAAAACACTATTGTGAGGTGTGAGGTGTTCAGAATAGACTGGAAATGTGTGGAAATTAAGGTTATCGAGGTTAATAATAGCATAGGAGCAGAGAAACCAACAAATTCTGTGATTTTAGCTGTTTTTATGCTTTTTTTAAAAAAAATACAGATCCAAAACACAAAACCCAGAACCCAAAACACGGAAGGGTGGTTTTGGCAAAACCAATCCAGATCCAAAACACGAAGAAAGATCCAGATCCAAAACCAAAACACAAAACACGAAAGTGGCCGGTGCACACCCCTAGTTACTATAGAACTTGGGTTAGTATGGCTGAGCTGCGGCTTTGATGTGACAGGTTACTATAGAAGTTTGGTCAGTATGGCTGAGCTGCGGCTTTGATGTGACATGTTACTATAGAACTTGAACAAGAAAAGGGACTGTGTCCTTTACACCAACCAGACTAGCGAATGTGTTAATTATATATTCCATTATTATGTAATCAGGGTTCTGGCAGGCCCCAATACTGATGGGGGGGTTGCAACTTCCTATCTGGTGCATTTATCATATAGGCTGAGGGGGGCCACTTTGGTGGATATGTATATGCCTTCCCAGCCGGGGTAATTGGTATCCCACCTCCTCTTGGCACCCCTGTATGTAATAGTGTACTGGTTATTCTGATTAAGTACATTCGCCTGACTCCACCCCATGTGCATGAGATATCCTTGTAAGCTGGGCTGAAAATTCTATCTGCCATTGTGTTGTAGTAATATATGTACAACAATGCTGGTGACTCACTATATAATACCCAGACACAAGTTACTTGGCTCATTACAGGTTTTATATCTGTAAAAACCATTGTTTTTACAGATATTTTTGTTTTATTCTTCATATTTGAACTGCGCAGATCCCAGGACAGATCTCTGGACAGTCTGGTGATGGTGACAATACCGGACATACCGAAAGGTATTTCTGCTAGGGTACTGACAGAGGGCACAACATGTAGTACATCCTGCGGAGTAGGCACAAGGATAGAGACCCGCTGCACAGTGGACAAAGATGGCATAGAGACGGACTGTAAGAAGGTGGCAGTGCAATGTGTGACCAGCTGGATGTGCGGTATGACCACATACACCCGGGCTGTTGGGGAGTATTTTAATATTACATGTTTAAACTAGAGATGAGCGGGTTCGGATTTCAGAGATCCGAACCTACCCACACTTACGTGATCCCAGTCAGATCCGAGTCGGCTCAGGTTTTCCCGCCTGACTCGGATCTGAAAATGAGGTAAAACGTCATCATCCCGCTGTCGGATTCTCGCGGGTTTTGGATTCTATAAAGGTCCCACGATTGCCGCCATTCTTCATTCCGGCTGTGGAAATTGAAGAGGGAGGGAGCTGTGCTGTTCTACTGTGCATAGGGGTGGCTACTGTTGTGTCAGGAGCTGGCTGCTTATGTCCATATGTGCATAGGGGCTGGCTAGGCTACTGTTGTGTCAGGGGCTGGTTGTATATGTCCATAGGGGGCAGGGCTGGCTGTTGTTCATATACTGGGGCTGGCTTGCTGTTGTCCTGTCCACTCCATAGGGTCTGGCTGTTGTCCATAATATCCATATATACTGGGGCTATCTGGCTGTTGTCCTGCCCACTCCATAGGGGCTGGCTGGCTGTTGTCTATAGGGGCTGGCTGTGCTGCTGTGTTGTCCAGGGGGTGCTCTGTCCATCAGGTGTGCTATTTTATATGGTATATTTATTACTGGCCAATCAACTACAAGGTAGCTGCATGTGCTGTTGATCAGATGAGCAGAAAGAGAATATAAACCACTAATGAATCAGCTGCAGAAGAATTCCTATGAGCTCAGGAAAGACCAGGTGAAATATGGTTGCCTAGCAACCTCAGTATACAAAACCAAAACTTCTGAAATTCAGTTAAAAGCTGATGATGACAGAGACAAAATGTAACAATTTCATGGCCAAATGCAGAGTGAATCAAATATTTTGGTGAACAGATTTGGTAATTTCACTTATTTTTAGTTCACTCATAAAGATTATCAATAGACATTTGGCATCCTACTGACACTACTGGTCCATGTACCTAATCAATATACTTTATGCAGCTTCTTTTATGTTACACATATGATAGAATGAGAGGCTAGCTTTCCCCATCGCACCTTGATTCGGACAAATGTCCCCAGCTTCCAAGGTTAAAGGACAGGTCATGTTCACCAAAAATGAAGCTCTCTGGAATCTGCTCTCTTTAGTATTTTTCACACTGTAGGTTATTATTATGTACAATGTACAGTATGCTTAAACTGTGTTCCATATATATATATATATATTAGGGATGTGCAGGCTCGGATAGGTTCGAGTTTGCACGTGGAGTTCGGATTTTTCCCTCCAAAAAAACGGAACTCAGAACGAGGCAAAACGTCATCTTACATGGACGAACATCATCATTCCTGGACAAAAGACCAGGAATGATGATGTTCGTCCATGTAAGATGACGTTTTGCCTCGTTCTGAGTTCCGTTTTTTTGGAGGGAAAAATCCGAACTCCACGTGCAAACTCGAACCTATCCGAGCCTGCACATCCCTAATATATATATATATATATATATATATATGTATATATATATATATATGAACCACACATCTGCAATAGAGCTGTAGCCATCCTGGGTGAGACAGGCCATAGCAAGACTGACTCTCTTTAATAAAGATATGGGGTGGTATTTATCAAAGCTGGGAGAGAGATAAAATTTAAGAAAATAAATGACAAACCAATCAGCTCCTATCATTTTTTAAACACAGCCTGCAAGATGTAAATTGGAAGCTGATTGGTTAGTACTTTATCTCTCACAATTTTATCTCTATCCCAGCTTTGATAAATACCCCCCAGGGGCTGACAATCTGGTAGCTAGGACAGTTCGCTGTGAGAAACCAGGATAAAAGGATGTGTCCAGAGACCAGATTTGGTGTTTTCAGCACAGAGATCTTGAAGCTGGACTGGCGAGGTGTAACGCCATCTACTGCCCTGACAAAGCAGAGGTTACAGCAAAGCAGGGGCGTATCTACTGCTTGGCCAGGATGGCACTCTCCAGGGGCGCCAGCCGAGGGGGGGGGGGGCGGTGCCACCTACGGCAAGGTGGTAGATACACTCCTGACTGCACATAAGTGCTCCCTGCTCGTGGCTGTTATATTTTTACCAATGGCAGCGGCATCGGTGTGTAATTAAAGTAGCGCCACCCGCCGCCCGTCAGTCATCCACTGCAGCAGCCAGCCATCCTTAGCTGTCTGTCATCAAGTAGGACAGACACTGGCACCCTGCTGCTCCTCCCCTCACATGCAGCCAGAATCCACCCAGGATCTCTATGTTGACTCCGCCCCAGGATCTCTGTGGAGGCTGCAGCCAGGAACAGCCAGGCCCCTCCTGCTGACATAATGATCTCACTGTAAAGCTTGAACAGGATTAAATAAGGTAAGTGTGTAGGGGATGGGGAGGGGAAACCTACTGAAGTATTGGAGTTGGTCTATTAATGTATTAATTTATTTATTTTATTTATTTATTAACAGTTTCTTTCTATAGCGCAGCATATTCCGTTGCACTTTACAATTGTAACCATTAATAGAACAAAACTGGGTAATAACAGACATATATATAGGTAGGAAGGCCCTGCTCGCAAGCTTACAATCTATACAATGTACTGTAGTGGGGGAGAACCATGTAAAGTAATAGGGGAGGGGACTGAGCTATTAATATAATATTCTGTGGATTAGTAAGTTAATGTAATTGGATGGAGGACTTGGCTGTTTATTAGTGTGGTGAGGGTTAATAAGTTAATGTAATGGGGTGGGGGTGGGCTATCTATTGGTGTAGTGGGGTAAATTATTTAACAGTGGGTGGGAACTATTCATTTAATTAAGAGGTATATTTAATATAATAATGGTATCTTGTCAATGTCTATTAATTTTAAGGTGGGGATGAGTGTATGCTAATTATGGGCTTTATGGGATGGAATGCTTATTTACTTATTGGGGATAGGGGACATGGGATCACTAGTGATTATGTTGATCCCAGAATGGGGGATGTGGAATGACTGAGCAGTGAGCACTGCACACCGTGATCGCTGGGACTTCGAGCTGACTGTCCCAAGTCCTGACAATGCACCTGCGCTGCGTGCAGTGGTGAATTTTACCTAGGGGCTTCAGCCCTCCCAGTAAAATCCACCACTTCAGTGAGCTAGCTGCAGTCTGTGACTGCACTGGCTACACTGTGACTGGAGGTGGCTTCTCATTGGAAGCACCACCTGCCAGTTATGCAAAGGACAGGCAGCCCAAGGGGGAGGTGTCTTTCCAGTGAAAGCCGCTGCTCTGCCTTTTGGACAGCTCTACACACTTCTAGGGGCTGCAGTCAATGCAATTCCCAGAAGCTGGTGGTATGCGCATGCGTGGTGTCACAGTCGCTCATGCGCACGCGTTGGTCCTGGTGCCTGCCAGATCCATTGCGCAGGTGTCAGGACCCCGGCCAGCCAAACCAGCAGCAGCGGCAGCCCCCCTCAGGTAAGAGGGTATGAGCCACTGCTGGCTGCTTGTAATTTCCAGTATCTCCACACAACTGCAGGCCAGAAAACTCTCTGTAACCATGACTGTCTTTAGAATGTGTGTTATTAATAGCAATGTGAAGGCATTATTTTCCCTTGTGGGCTATATGACACTTTATACATTTTATTGGGATGTGCATGAATAATGTAATATAACTGGTGGGGGGCGCTAGACCCTTATTTTGCCTGGGGCGCTCAGACCCGTAGATACACCCCTGCAGCAAAGGACTATGAGGATCTTCTTACTTCATCCTAATTTCCTGTGGGTCTTGAGAAACTGTGTGTCCACTGACCATCAGGGGTGACAATGACGTTTGCATGATCCTGTGCTGGCAACAATGGGAGCGACATAGAAACAAACTTGAGGCATACACCAGGATTTGGTATTAGGAGAACGATATTGTACTGTAATTATGTTCCCTGTAGGTTATAATCATTATAGTGTGATTGACTTAATTCTTTCTTAAAAGTTCTATGACTGTTGGTTATTTGATCTTAAAAAATATAACAATTATTTATTCATGTATTTGCCTAGGTGTGAAAATATGTTCCCATGTCCACAGGAGTGATGGCAGGTGTTAGGCTGAAGGTGGTCTGCTATGCACTGAATCGGTATGGGACTCTTTGCCAGTTAGCTCCAAATACTACCTGCTAGCTGGTGCCTCATATAGCCTGTGGGGGTATACAGTCAGAAGTCGACATTCAGAATGTTGACACTGACATAATATTAGCATTGTTAGATTGTCACTATTGCGAATGTCAACAGCTAGAATGTCTACACTCAATTTTAGGGTTAGGGTTAGATTAGGGTTAGGCTTAGACTAAAACAAAACAGGAAATCCCATAGTTGAATTTCTGACTTATGACATTCACATTATCGACATTCTGACAATGTTGACATTATGTCAGTGTCGACATTGTGAATGTCAACCTTTGACATTTCATCATTCTGTTCATAACGGCATTCTGGTGTCGATATTCTATATGTGGACCTCAGTATCAAGATAATTCTGGAGAATTCTCCCACACCAGGAGAGTAGATGAGCCACCAGGGTGCAGACCATTTCCTCAGTAAAGTGGGCTGACCAGGGACTTGATCACATGATTCCCAGTGGAACATGTGAGATTTGCCCCGCCCCCTCCCCACAACCCAAATTGCACCATTTCACAGCAGAGGGTGGGACCATGATGATGCAATGTCCCACCTTCAACCTCCCTAGATCATCCAAGAATATCATATTCAATGCAGGTAAGTATTGAATAGCTAAATAAGGGAAATCTCCAGCCATCAGACACTATGGGAATTCACTGTGCTGCTAACAATTATCTGCAGAGGTGTACATTTGCACATTGGCAAAATCTGGTTGCACTACAGGGAGCAAATTGAGTGCAGACAGACAGGTGGGAAAGGGCTTGTACTAGCCTATTTCTGTACTACTGTCCATGCAAAAGCAGTGAGCATTTTCCCAGCATAAAGAATAAATAAATGCTTTTACACTTGCATTAAAACATGGTTCCTCCAGGAGCAAATATGCTCCGTTTTTATCCCCTTACTGATCTTTTTGTCTATTAATCCTGAGTGACCAGCACTGCAATCTGCAGCTACAATAACAGCAGATTATGATGCTGAGATATAAAATGGCTTTTACTTTGTGATGTCATGACATCCTTTGCTAATCATCGTCAGGAATAACTGGCACACTGCATTAAATCTATTAGGTATTAAATGACAAGGTGAAAGCTTAATGCATGTTTTTGCAGGCTGCAAGTTGACATTCAGGAGGGGAAAATATTTGTCCTTTATATCAAATTTCAAGAAATTAATTGCACAATTCAAAAAGCAACACTTCATACATATGAGTCACGTCATTATGTCATCACAAAAGTTAGCATTTAAAGCCAGAAAATGTCTAGAAGTATTATAAATGAATAAATAAGTATAGACTTAAGTTATAAAAGCTACAATGTCAATAAAATGGATGCTTACATCCTAAATATAAATAATATTACAGCATTAAAGATTAACGGGGCTAAATTAAAGTTGCATGAGTTGCCTTTAGAAATAAGTTTTGTAGTTTTGAGTTCAGGAAATTAAAGAATCTACTGTAATATAAACTATATGTCCCCTGACTGGATGTGTCCTTATTTCTCTTGACTACTTTTCTCACCAAGGAGGATATCACTGGCAGAATGTAGAGATGACAATGAGGCACAGGGATATCACTGGCAGAATGTAGAAATGACAATGAGGCACAGGGATATCACTGGCAGGATGTAGAAATGACAATGAGGCACAGGGATATCACTGGCAGAATGTAGAAATGACAATGAGGCACAGGGATATCACTGGCAGGATGTAGAAATGACAATGAGGTACAAGGATATCACTGGCAGAATGTAGAGATGACAATGAGGCACAGGGATATCACTGGCAGAATGTAGAAATTACAATGAGGCACAGGGATATCACTGGCAGAATGTAGAGATGACAATGAGGCACAGGGATATGACTGGCAGAATGTAGAGATGACAATGAGGCACAGGGATATCACTGGCAGAATGTAGAAATGACAATGAGGCACAGGGATATCACTGGCAGAATGTAGAGATGACAATGAGGCACAGGGATATCACTGGCAGAATGTAGAGATGACAATGAGGCACAGGGATATCACTGGCAGAATGTAGAAATGACAATGAGGCACAGGGATATCACTGGCAGAATGTAGAGATGACAATGAGGCACAGGGATATCACTAGCAGAATGTAGAGATGAAAATGAGGCACAGGGATATCACTGTCAGAATGTAGAGATGACAATGAGGCACAGGGATATCACTGGCAGAATGTAGAAATGACAATAAGGCACAGGGATATCACTGGCAGAATGTAGAGATGACAATGAGGCACAGGGATATCACTGGCAGAATGTAGAGATGACAATGAGGCACAGGGATATCACTGGCAGAATGTAGAGATGACAATGAGGCACAGGGATATCACTGGCAGAATGTAGAGATGACAATGAAGCACAGGGATATCACTGGCAGAATGTAGAAATGACAATGAGGCACAGGGATATCACTGGCAGAATGTAGAAATGACAATGAGGCACAGGGATATCACTGGCAGAATGTAGAGATGATAATGAGGCACAGGGATATCACTGGCAGAATGTAGAGATGACAATGAGGCACAGGGATATCACTGGCAGAATGTAGAAATGACAATGAGGCACAGGGATATCACTGGCAGAATGTAGAGATGACAATGAGGCACAGGGATATCACTGGCAAGATGTAGAAATGACAATATAGCATGGGGATATCGCTGGCAGAATGTAGAGATGATAATGAGGCATGGTATTTCACTGGCAGATGTAGAATGTAGACACAGTATGACACTGAGGCACGAGGATATCAGTGGCAGACTGTAGAGGTGACAGTGAGGTATGGGGATATCTCTAGCAGAATGTAAAATGACAAGGAGACACAGTGGAAGTATCTCAAGAAAAGAGAAGAGCAGGAGTCATCAGTGTCCTAGCAGCAAGCTACCAGCCTGCTCACTGATAAGAAATTGGGGTCCAGCTGTGCTAGGTCATGTGATAAAGTTCACCTGAAGTGGAGGGCGCATAGACAAGGTATAATTAGTGCTGGGGTGCAGAGGGGCATTGAGCAGATATAATCCACTCTGGGCGTACAGAACAGGCATACTCAATGCCGAGATGTAGGGGATATACTGTAGAGTAGGTAAATTCAGTCCTGTGGCAAAGGAGAGCAGGTATAGTCAGTGCTGGAATCACATAACAGGTGTAAGCACTGCAGTGGTGGAGAGGGCATAATTAATGCTGGGTGCACAGAACAGGTATATTCAGTGCTGGGGCAGATGGGCCATACAGCACGCATAAGCAATGCTGGAAGCACAGAACAGGGGTATGCAATGCTGGGGCAGAGGGGGTTATAGAGTAGGCATCAAGTACAGTACAGGTGTAAGCAATGTTATTGTGGAGTGTGCATAGATCGGGTATATTTAATACTGAGGCCACTAGGTGGAGCATTTCCTGTACTTAGTGGCTCAAAATCTAATATTTGATTATAAAAACTGATGATGAATATATAGTTTAAAGGAAAATATTTAAAAAAAATGTAAAGAAGAAAATTGATAAATACTACATTTTCTCTCTTAATAAAGATTGTTAGACTTGTGATTAAATTTTGAATCAATTTGAATTAGAACGAGTCTGTGCTATACAAAATACAATGTTAATGGTGGATATATTAATTGGTCTCTATAGTCTATGGATTTGACTTTTCATATTTACAGTTTATTCACAGTATGTCTAATATCCATATATTATCCATATAATAGCATATAACATACAGGGCCCATTTATCATTGTATATTTGAGGTATAATCCCAGAAAACTCCCGTTTTCGGGGCATAACCAAAAATATTTAGTATCCCCCGGATGTATGAAGGAGGGACCGCAGCAGATAACTCCGATACCTGCTGTGATCCCTCCATTCTCACAGGCAGCCGTATCCCCCCATAGGTTTCTATGGGGGATGCGATGCTGCCAAATTTACCAACATCTGGGATGCGATGCATTCCAGATATTGGCCCCCGCCTATGGGCTACACCGCACATAGGCCCCCATTTACTAACAAGTTTTATCACCAAAACAAGTGATAAATGTCACTGTGTATGATAAATGGTGCTCCAGCCAATCACCTCCCAACTGTCATTTTTCTAGCAGTTGACAGTTGGGAGCTGATTGGCTGGAGCACCATTTATCATACACAGTGACATTTATCACTCGTTTTGGTGATAAAACTCGTTAGTAAATGAGGCCCATAATTAGCTGTCAGTGGGTTCATCCGGAAACCTTCCCGGCCATGGCGGCCGTGCATGTGCAGTCAGCGTGACTGCATATGTACAGTAGTCCCGGCAGTCCCGGTAGCTCTCCTTTCGAAAGCCCATGTGCCGGATTATACATCCAGGCGCTATGATTGCATATTGCAATGCAATCATAGGCGGTAATGTCATGCCCAGATCGCATTGCAATAGCGATCATTAATAAATGGGGGCCTAAGTATCCATATATTATCCATCCAAAGTATGTCTACTATATTTACTGTTTATTTTTTAGCTACATCTGTTTTTTTCTAACAATGTGCCACTCTATCATTATAATTGTATAATCTAAATAATTATTTTTGATTGCTACTTCTAATTAGTCATACATTAAATCGTAGTTGCTAAAGGACTGTGTCAATTATCCCGACCACTCTTAGGACCTCATTCAGAGTCGTCGTTGCGGCCGCACGGTTGTACGCCACCGATGTTTGCTAAACTGCGCATGGTAAAATTCGCAATGCGCGTGCGCAAGCTAGCTGTTACGATCAGAAATATCTCTCTCCTTGAACTTGGCCAGGTCGTTAGTTTGAGTGACAGTATGAGGCGTTTGTGGGTGGTAACAGGAGGTGTTGTGAACGTGGGAGTGGAGATCCGTACGCAGGTGTGCCTGACTATGCAAACGGTGTTTTATGGGAGTGCATAATTAACTAAGTAGTGTCATAGCACACGTGACATGGGAGGATTTTACCCTGACTTGATCGTAGAGCTTAAGAGAGGGTATGGTCAACCTTAAGCTCTACGACCAGCTCCGATGGTTCCCGATGGTCTCGATTAATCCTTATTTGCCCAGAGATGACGTGTAATGCGTACGAGAAGGGGGCGTATTTTTTGTTTTACGGCCGCATCCTCCCCTTGGTCGGCCAGCTAACGATCTGATCTTAAGGACGCAACTTGCGAGTGCATCATTTGCATATCCGGCCCCTTTTCCCTTACGACCGTGCGGCTGCAACGACCGACTCTGAATGAGGTCCTTAATCCCTGGGGTCAAATTATTGGCTATATTATCTCTTCATGTTGTATTAATAAGCAGCTAATACTACACACTTTCCTGATGAGTATCTATATAGACTGCAGTACTACTGTACATCAAGCTGCCACCAGGTGGTAATTTAATTGAACCACCAGACTGTATACACTGTTAAATACAGTAATAAATGATAAAAAAAAATACACTTAATATGCTCATAATTATAGCTTGCTAGTATTAATGATCCATCATTTGCCAGGTCGCTAACTAATGTGCCTGGAGCTGCAGGGTTTCTGTTTTTATTCCTTGTTTATGCTCCTACCTCCCCATCTCGCTCCCCTATCTCTCTATACATTTATCTTTTAATATTTACATTACAGAAAATCAAAAGGAAAATTAAAATAAATCTGTCTAATGTATTAGGATAGACACAAGGGGGGTGATTCAGAGTTGAACATATGCCCATTTCATAGAATCTTGCATGAATTTGCACTGTGCATGCTCAGAAAGAGAACCATATGCAGAGCTGCACACATCTTGCATGTATCATACCTTACGACTGGAGAAGTAGAATGGGGGTGGATATAATCATTCTCCCAGATGTGTTCACAGAAATGCGGCCTATGCAGACCAGAACGTAAGAGCATATGCGCCTGTTAGGAGGAGTAATCTTTGTAGCTAGTATAGTACAGTAGGTATAAAATGTGGCTGAAAACCAGGGGCATATGCTTCCAGTACAGAGGTAATGTACCTTAAGATTTGTACAGCTCTGCATAATAGCCAATATACACTATTATTCTGTGCACTTTTCTTTTCAGTACTTTATGCCCAATTTGCTACCATCACCCCTAAGGTGTACAGTAACAGTGATTTTTCATTATTAACAAGCAAAATGTAGTACATGATGGAAATGGTTGCTTCTTTCGTTGATATACAGTATAGTTAAATGGTTAATCGCTACATGCTTTCTCTTAATTGTGTATTGTTGTGCATGACTCATCTGTCTAAATAACATCACATGTCTAAGTAAATAGTATTCACCAAACGTAAAGGACAGGCTGATTAGATTGTTGTTGACATGCATCTAAAAAAGTATCTGCATGTGCACAAGACTGTCTTTGTGTTATTGGAGCGTTACAGTGCTGTACTACTGTACAGTACAAAGCCCAAGAGGGATTGATACCTTACCGTATTGACTGCTGTCTGTCTTCTATCAAGTGTATCCTGTTATATTCAATAAAAAAACACTCTGGTTTGGAATCAACATACATATGAACTAATCTCCTTGCTCACATTCTTTATGCACCTACCAATTTATAGGTATCTGCCACTATATTTTGCACTTTTTTGGAAATCATATAGATTGGAATGGACAGGATAACTCCCTAACCTGGACTGTTAGTGTGCCTTTAGGACCGAGTTTGGGAAACACAGCACCATGTGACAATCATTTCCTGAACCAAAGAAATCTGCAAAAACTGTTGGCAACGTCTTTCATTTGTGATAATAATAGGTGACAGAGGCCAAGATAGATTTCTACCAAAGGTCTGGATTTTCAAATGAGGCCCAGGAGAGTTTAAGTAGAGACCTTAATCCAGTTACCTAAATCTAATAAACTCTTATTGAAGAACACGCTATTACTAACCAGTCATAACCATTTGCAAAGGTTAATGGATGTATTTTTTACATATAATTTTCTTTTTTTTATGTCATTTCATCATCACATGGACATTAAATTATATTTTATCTTCCACAATATTTGTCAATTAAGTATTGTCTTTTTTTTGTCAGTGCTTTCTATTAACATACAGTCACATGCATAACAAACAATGTAATATAAATTAATTGTAAAACTTTTCTCAAAGCATTATATCAGTTGTATTGAGAAGCTTCTTTATATTACTTCTGCAGCTAGGTATTTGGAGGTCATATAACTCTACCAAGTGCTGTGATCGGTAGATGGCTGAAACAGCTCATTCCTGGTTAGTATCATGTAACTTCGCCAATACAGGCATAAAGTATCTACGGGAAGCAGTCGGGAAGCCGACAGATGGAATCCCAACCGCCGGCTTCCCCATTGTCTAATCCCGGCAAGGGTTAAATGACAGGTATCGAAATCCTGACGCCTGTCATTTTACCTACGCCGGGAGCCCGACGCCCGGCATCCCGATCGAAGGTAAACCGGGGCGCCGGGTGCAGACAGCCGCGGGGGTGAGGGTTAGGTTAGGGGCTCCCGGGGGGTTCCTAGGGTTAGCCACCCCCCCCCATCTAAAGTCCTGGATAGGGCGCCCAAACCCTAGACTTTCAGGAGAGGAGAGCAGAAATGGTGGTGCTGTCGGCTATTTGCACCCGAATGGAGCAACAATCGAATTGCCCTGTCGGACGCCCAGCACTGATAGCTGCAGGCGATAACAATTGATTCGCACACCATGTGTTTTTACTGCTGTGAGACTGTGTGAGAAACTGTGTGCAAAAAGAAGTTTAACGTGCTATAAATCACTCATACATACAGATGGATCCTTCCAATCCCATATTCTAAGCCATTCTAGTGACAGAAGAAAATCCAAACAAATGATGATACCTCAATACTAAATGTACTTGCCAAAAATTATTTGGATTAAGAAACCTCAAGATAGCAAGAATTTTGGAATTAAACGTACATTAATGTGGGATCATTACTCCCAGATTAATTTAAATATAATGGCTCAACCAATGCTTAGTAAGTATGTAAATTAAAATTAGGGCCCTCATTCAGACCCACTCGCGAGCGGCTGTCCGCTCGCAAGTGGCTCGATGGTCCCCACTGCGCATGCGCACGACGGAGGGAGCTCCGTCGTGCGCATGCGCGAGACCCGACGAGCGAAGGACTTTCCTTCGCTCGGAGTGTCTCATCAAAGGGGGTGTGCTGTCGATGGTGACTGACAGCACGCCCCCTTTGGTGGGCTTGCTGGGGGCGTGGCTGCCAGACAGAGGCGTTCCCATGGGAATGCCTACCGTCTGAAGCTGGCCCCACTGACATCACTAGTGATGTCAGTGGGAGTGATTTTGGCTCTGATAGAGCCAAAATCACTCCTGGCCTTGCGGTTGAAAAACCCAACCGCAGGCTTTTGCTCGCAGTTTCGATGGTCGCAATGGTCAAGACCATCGCGACCATCATCCTGCACGCTCGTATATGCTGTGGGTGGTGACCCACAGCTATACGAGCGTCCTGGAGGACGCTCCATATTAATGGAGGTGGGCCTGATTCAGAGCGAGCGCTCTGGTCAGAGCGTCCGGCTCTGAATCAGGGCCTAGGTGTGTTGTTATAATTTTAAATATTACATGTACAGGTTGAGTCTCCCATATCCAAAATGCTTGGGACCAGGGGTATTTTGGATATCGGAATATTCCATATTTTGGAATAATTGCCTATTATAATGAAATGTCTTGGAAATGGGACCCAAATATACACACAGAATGCATTTATGTGTTATATACACCTTATACACACAGCCTGCAGGTCATTTTATACAATATTTTTTATAATTTTGTGCATCAAAAAAAGTTTGTGTACATACATGAAATTCATTTATGTTTCATATACACCTTATACACACAGCCTGCAGGTCATTTTATACAATATTTTTAATAATTTGTACCTTAGACAAAGTTTATGTACATTAAACCATCAAAAATCAAAGGTTTCATTATCTCAGTCATGCTGAAAATATTCCGTATTTCGGAATATTTGGATATGGGAGACTCAACCTGTACTAATTTGTGTGTCTCTAGATATCAAAATATTTATGAAAACCCAAGGCTAAACCAAACCATAGACGAGCAGGTTGTTAAATTATTGTTTTAGGATTTCAATATCATATATATTATATTACAGGGCCATGTTATACTGTGTAAACCACTTGAGCATGGTTAGATTATATGTAGTGCTGAAAGAAGAAAACAACTACAAAAGTCCCACAGGCAACCTGCCAGATGAATAACTGGTGCCTGCACTTCACAAAGCCCAAGGTAAATATTGCATTGTTACATTATTCAAACATAACAATGCCAGGGTATAAGGGTTAACCCTGAGTACACAGAGCCAGGCGCACTTTTTAATAAAAGAAGCCTATGAGGTGTGTAGCTGCTCTTACCACTTATTTTCTTTTTCATAGAACACAGCTGTGGCAAAGTATATAAATAATGTAGAGAGAAATTGTTATTTATGTTTAAGCCTCACTGAATTGTTTTTCTCTCTGGAGTGAATAGTAATGTATTATATGCTGTATTTCATAAGGTGAGCAAATAGACTAACCAGGCTTCTGAAACCTGGGCTTCTACAACTGTTGCAGAAACACAAAGGTTTAGGTAACAATGGGCTTTCCAGCTGTCTTGGAACCAGAGATAAGAGGGACATGCTGTTACTTGTAGTCCCACAACAGCTAGCATACAGAATAAATGCTATACAGAGGCAGCCATAGACTTTTTCCTATCAGGGTTAATTACCAGGTTGCTGTAACACATCTCATGAGGTTGTAGCTGAAGCACTGCAGGACAGCATCTCTGGGACTATGGGGCCTATTCATCAACACTAAAATAACGTTTTTAAGGACATTTTCCTTAAATAACGTTATTTTGGTATTCATGAACAGACTTAACACAGGAGATATCACAGATATCTCCTTGCTAAGTTCCCCTGCGTTAATTTCCACACTCCCCATACATTAGTATGGGGATGTGGAAATTGTGGTATTCATCAAATTCCGAAAATTATCAATTTTCGGAATTTGATGCAGTTACTATTCGCCACTGTGAGGTGGCGAATAGCAGAATCCACTTACCTGTATCAGCGTGTGCAGGTTCCCCGACGAGTCCCTCCGGCGCTCTGCTCCGTCCTCAGGCTCCGGAGGCTGATCTGTCATGTGTGCTCCCCAGCAGAGCATAAGAAAGTTTAGAAAAAGAAAAAAAATTTTTATTTTTTTTCTAATCTGTCATGTGGTCTGCTGGGAAACCACATGACAGACCAGCAGGACAGAGCCGGAGGCTGCTGCGCGGACAGGTAAGTCGGGGGGGGGGGGGAGGTGATCGTAGGGGGGTGGGGGGGGGTCGGGGGGGGTACGAAACTTACCGCATCTGTTGGCAGTGCTGCGCATGCGCTGGTTTTACAGATGTAACAGCGCATGCGCAGCACTGTTTCCAGATGCGATAAGGTAGTGTAGAGAGGGAAAAGTATCTATTTCCCGAAAAGCTGTCATCGCAAAAATGACAGCTTTTCGGAATAGATACTTATGGAGAGGTGGAATGATGAATTCCACCTATAATTAGCTAGAACTCCATGAGAGTTCTAAAGCTAATTATCTCCAGAGAATTTTAATGTTTAATGAATAGGCCCCTATGGCTGTTGTCTTTCCACTCTAGAGAGAAAACATAAGATTTCACATTTTAAGGTATGTAAGATGCAGGCAGTTGTAGGAGTGCAGACTAAAGGAGCCCATCCACTAGCAGACATGAAAACGACTGCACGATTACGACATTGTAATCGTGCAGTCGTTTGTCAGTCTGTGATGAGCCTGCACTGAACGAGCAGTCGTCAGTGCAGGCTCATCAATCATCTGCAAACATGCTCAACCTGATGTTATCGTCAGGTTGACCAGCATGTTTGCACGATGATAGATGTCTAAACGATCAGCGGGCACGCGCATCGCTGGTCGTTTTAGACATTTTTGCAAACGATTTATGACCGATTGAACGTTCAATCGCTCAACTTAATCGTCTAGCGGATGGACACCTTTACACAGGTGGAGAGCCTCGCAAGTAGCAGGAATACCTGACGGATGATTATTTATAGCGCTCTACAAAAATAATTGTAGTTGTCTTTTCAAGTGAAACTGAACTAAATTAAAATGAACTAAAAGAAATTGAAGCACTTATTTTATGCAGCATATGTGTTAGTCAGGAACTGTTACTTAAGTCACAGGGTAGCTGTTATTTAAGGACCAGCTCCTGCGGTTTAGAGACCACTCCTTGTGCCAAGTACTATTGCTTGAGTTGGTAGCATGTACATACTTGTAGCCTTGTAAAACATATTTCCCTTCATTTCTGATTTGGCCACATTAAGCTACATTAACAACTGCTCTTAATTTCCAGGGGGTGATCTTAATGTTTACAGCGACTCTCCTGACTAACTTGACCATAGCAGCCAATCAGTTTCTAGCTATCATTTATATAGCACAGTCTATAAAATGACAGTTAGAAGTTGATTGTTTTCTATGGGCAACTTATCCACTATATCTATCTCTAAGGTTTGGTATATCTCCCAAGTGCGTATGTGTCCAGTTTTAGAAAAGAGGCAGGGTGTAGCACCATTCCTTTACATTATTAATATGACTTGACAGGAGCTGCTATGCAAAAAAATGATTAACACTTACCTTAAATGCACAGCCATAACTCTACGAGAGGTGCCTAGCGAGGAGGGTGCTAACATACAGGGGATAAAACAGGGCCCAGTGTTTCAGCAATGCCCTGTATTTAACTGATATGGCAGTACCATACACTTAATGACATGTCACACCAATGTTATAGTACGACAGGGAGTAGGCACAGCCCATGCTGAAGCAAGTGTGACATAATGGCACTGTGCCGCTACTAGTGAAGAGGAACCAAGTGGTGTCATGCCGCATTCCAGACCATAGACAGGTGAGAAATGTATCACTAAATATATAAAAGTAGAAAAATTGAATAATTTTGTAACAAAAATAGAAATAGAATTTTAATAAATTTAATGATTTATGGCCAACCGTATGGCCAGCTGGTGGCTTGTCATCACTCAGGGTGCAAAGCTGAGGAGGGTACTCACATACAGGACCCCGTCTTTCAGCAATGTGGTGCTTTCAAAGGGTTAACTATGCTGTCAGTGGGCTAGATGTGCGAACTCAGTGGGTTGGACATGCTTCATCCATGAATGCATTCATCACTCCCAACAACATAGCATCAGTGATCTCTCTCACCAGGGCACTAGAATGTCTGTATGCAGCTCTGCCTGACAGTACTATACTGGCTTGCTGATATTGTCTTGAGTTGACACTGCCTGGGCCTCTGATTAAACAACTAGGGGGAAATTATATTGAATATAAGAAATCTAATGAGGCCTGTACATCAGCAATCAATTGGGGGCAATTCCCAGTTTTGTAAATGATTGTGTAAAAAAATCTGCAATGTATGGGGTTCACCAATCGCCGATTCTGACCCAAAAGTGATCGGAATTGGTAAATCAGGTTGTCCAACATGTTGGATTTCACCGACTAATCAGGGCTGTAGATTGACAGTGTATGGTAACGATAAGCCGATTTGCTGACCGTTACTAGTAAAATGATGAACATTTCAAGATCGGCAGATCTGTCCTTCCTGAAAATTATCTGCAAATCACTGAAAAATATCTGTAATGTATGCGTGCATATTGGTGGTTTGGGGAATCATGAAATCAGGGAATAAATGCAGAATTGTTGAATAATTTTTTTTCTGATTGCTGATATACCGTATGGGCCCCATAACAATAAACCTTAAATAAGAGACTACTAAGTCTATATGTACTGAATGTGGCTCCTAACTAGACAGGAGCTGCAGTTAATCCAATCAACAACTTTGTTTAATACACACCAACCTACATACATGCACAGCTATGAGAATTGCAGCTCTGTTCTCTAATTATATAAAGATTTTATTATTGGAGGCAATAATGTTTACAAATAGTAACGTTTAAAATTATGCAGACAATAATATTTTTATGTGAATTAATTAAGTCATGATAAATGCTAATCTATGTTTGGTACTTGCAGTGCCAAAATTTTGTAATATAACTGCTTCTATCATTAATTAATTAATATGGCCCCAATAAACATAAAAATATTATTATCTGCATAAACTTAAATGTTATTATTGCCCCATTAATAATAGTGTTATTTAGTAACAAAGTGATATGTTTAATGCAGCTATTTATTATGTTCTGTTGCTCAGTATACATTTAGGCCCTCATTCAGAGCCGGACGCTCTGAGCAGAGCGCACGCTCTGAATGAGGGCCGTCCTCCATAATTATGGAGCGTCCTCCTGGACGCTCGTATAGCTGTGGGTCACCACCCACAGCCTATACGAGCGTGTAGGTTGATGGCCGGGATGGTCTTGACCATCGCGACCATCGCCACTGCGAGCCGGAGCCTGCGGTTGAGTTTTTCAACCGCAAGGCCCGGAGTGATTTTGGCTCTATCAGAGCCAAAATCACTCCCACTGACATCACTAGTGATGTCAGTGGGCCGGCTTCTGACGGGAACGCCCCCGTCTGGGAGGTACGCCCCCGGCACGCCCACCAAAGGGGGCGTGCTGTCAATCAACATCGACAGCACGCCCCCTTTGATCAGACACAACGAGCGAAGGAGAGTCCTTCGCTCGTCGCGTCTGGCGCATGCGCACGACGGAGCTCCCGCCGTCGTGCGCATGCGCAGTGCACAACATCGACCCACTTGCAAGCGGACAGCCGCTTGCGAGTGGGTCTGAATCAGGCCCTTAGTTTGAGCAATCTCTCAGGGCAAAGCAATTTTTTGGAGTGTTTTCAGCGAGTTTTTGTCGAGTTTGTCCTTTCTTACCTGCCACAAATTGCTGAAACTTGCCTATAATGAGTATTTAATAACGAGTGATATTCTTTTTGTAATTACTCGTTACTAATCTACTAATCTTAAATGGTGCTCCAACCAAACAGCTTCTAAAAGGTGGGTACACACTATAGCGATATATATCTGCAGATCAAGTGATCTGAAGATGATGGTCGTTCATACACACTGAACGACCATCATCAGCATGGTGCAGCTGTTGGGCCGGCCTGGGGGCGGGTAGGGAGCGCGGGACCTCATAGCCACGCTCCCTTCGGAAAAAACAAAAACATAAATGAAAAAAAACATTTGCGGCGCGCACTGTGCGCCGGTGAGGGGCACAGCCCGGCGCACAGCCAATGGGGGGCGTGATCTGCGTGACCACTCCTCCCTTTGGCATAGGAGACACTCCAGCTGCTGCTTTAGCAGCCTCGGACAGTGGGCCTGATTCAGAGCCGCTCATAAGCGGCCGCTCATTCGCTCCGAACGATGTTCGCACATCTGCGCATGCGTATGGGTCATAATATGCATACGCCAACCAGTCAGTGCGGTCGGAAAACATGTGTTCGCAAAATAGCGAGTGCCTGCTAATTTGAGTGACAGGATGAGGCGTTTGTGGGTGGTAACAGGGGAAGGTGCTTGAAAACGGGGAGAGGAGATCCGAACGCAGGCGTGCCAAACGGTCAAAATGGGCGTTTTAAGGGTGTGCATAATTAACAAAGCAGCGTCATCGACCACGTCACTTCTTAGCCTGAACTGTTCGCATGATTGCGGTAGAAAATGCTACCCCAAGCACTGCGAGCAGTTCAGACGCCTTTCGATGTACTCGATTAATTAATAAATAGCGAGATGACTTATGATGCGAGCGGCCAGGGGGCGTCTTTACAAAATAGCGAGTGCATGTTTCGTTCGCTCGCTCAGACATAGAGGCGTCTACAGACTGCAAAGAGCGAGCGCTCAATTTAAATAGCCGGCCCCTTTTTCTGAACGAGCGAGCGCAAATAGCGTCCAGCTCTGAATAAGGCCCAGTATCCCAGTGTAGCCCAGCACACAGCAGCATGTGCTGGGCTGCTGTGACCTAAGGGGGATAGGGAGCAGTGCCACACCCGGGTAATTAGTACCCGCTCGCGACTCCCCCCCCCGCCTCTGTGTACGGGCGATCGTCTGATCGCCCGTACACACTTGCCGATGGACAGATATGTCTGCAGACATATCTGTTCAACAGGTCTGCAGCACAGCCAATGCGATATGTCTGTTAACGACGTTGTTCACAGACATTTTGTGTGTACACACTGGCCGACGGGGGCACGATATATTGGCTGATCAATTGATCGGCCAATATATCGACCAGTGTGTACCCAGCATAACTGTCATGTATTTGGGAAATGACAGTTAGGAGCTAATTGGTTGGAGCACCATTTAAGATTAGTAATGAGTGATAACAAGACTATTACTCGTTATTAAATATGCCCCTTAGCGTAAACATGTTTTATTTTTTCTAATGTTTATGTGGATTGTTAAGTCAAGAAGCCAATCTTAAACTGAATTCTAAACTTTGTTAACAGCCAGTGTAGGGTGGGGACACTTACTGGCATATTTATCAATATTATTTTTAATAAAATATTGTGAAACGGTTGTTTTCACACCCTTTTCACAATAATTTAGGATCACCTAAATGTACTAAAGGGCAATTGTAGGAGAATTCTGAAAATTCTCCTTCAATTGCCCTTTAGTAGATAATTATCAGATTTGTTTAGTTATATCCCTTTTCCACTGCTGCAATAACTCGGGTTATTTTCGGGTCTACCTGGGTCGTGGCTCAGTGGAAAATCGTCCCTGAAAAATAACCGGGGTCAAGTGACCTGGGAATCCAACCCAGGTAGCTACCAGGGTCAGACCCAGGATGGACCCGGGTAATGGTGCAGTGTAAACGGAGCGACCAGGTTTATCCGACCTGGGTCATGCCTAAAATGAGCTGATTGGTGGTTGTGGAGCAGTCACCTCCCACTTTTTATAACCTCACAAGTTTATAAGGGCAGATCCGGGTTCAGTGTGAATGGGGCTGACCTGGGAATAACCTAGATTGAAGGTGCAGTGTAAACGAGGTCTGATCTGGGTTGGAACCATGGGCCCAATTCAGACCCGCTCGCTAGGCTGCGTTCGCACGTAGCCTGCAGGTGTTTGCAATGTGCGCATGCAAATAAGACGCAGTGCACATCCACAAACTAGTCCATGCGATCGGGAAGCGTTCGTACGCTGTACATAGTCGCCGCGCTAGAATGAGTGACAGGATGAGCCGTGTGTGGGTGGTGACAGGGGTTGGTCGATAGAAACAGGGGTGTGGTGCTGCGAACGCAGGCGTGTCTGTGCGTTTTAACGCCGTTTCAGAGGTGTGCATGATTAAGACGCAGCATCATAATACATGTGACATGGCTGAATTACACACTGAAGCACTCACAGTGTTTGCAGTAGGGTATGGTCAGCCACAAGTTCTGCGTATGGGTCCGATGTTACTCGATGTTAACGATTGTTGCATACACTTCCTGGAGATGACGTGTATTGCGAAAAGGGATAGTGGGCATCTTATGACAGGCTGGTGGACATATATATACACACTGTGATCACACACCGAGACATAGTGGGCGTGCTAATGTCTTGCCGTGCGATCGCCAGATTTGCATACTTTGGCAGCTGACGGCTGCATGCGAACGCATCTAGCGAGCGGGTCTGAATCAGGCCCCATGTCCGAAAACCCAGATCCTGGGGTTTTGGTAGAAAATGGTTATGAGTAAACCACACTTGCCATAATCATAATAGGAAATACGATCTGTTCAGATTTACTAAAGTTAAATTGTAAAATAATAACCGGGAAATCCTTGTGATAATAACGCCACCTGGATATGGCATTATTAGGGCTTTCCTCCGTTTCACAGACTCTTGCTCTGCTCTGACACTCAGAAAAGAGCTGGGAGTCGGCACCTGTGATCAGTCTTGTGTGTCGAAATAAACCACATACTGATCATAGAGGAAAAAAAAAACTATTTAAAATCTAAAAAACAAAAACCACTTACCTGTACCCAGGGACCAATGATCAGTGATCCAGTGAGCTTCTCTGTAACTCCAGTCAGCTGATCGCTGGGCTCTTGCTCTGTGACAAAGGCATCTGATGTGTGCTAAAGACCAGCATTTCATGGGAGCTCACCAGATCGCTGATCACAGAGGTAAGTGCAACCGGACGGGTGGGGGTGTAGCAGCGGCGCAGGCACACTCTCGGGGTATTTTTTGCGAAAAATACCCTGAGAAGTGCTTGGATGAAATTCGCAGGGATAGAGCTTTTTCGCAAGCTCTGTCCCTGCATGCAATATTTGATACATCATTGCGATATATTCCAATATTGCATTGTAAATTTGGGCAGTATCATCACATCCCATCCACATGTGAGCTGCTTCTTGTGATAAATATGCCACTTATTGCTAAGTTATTGCTTAGTTGATGTGACGAGCTGGGGAGACCTGGTAATTAATTTATCTCTCTGAAGGGAAAGACTGACATACTCTATAAATAAACCATAGATATAAATAATATGTATCTTTTCTTTAAAGAAAGAAGATATCCAAATGTTATTGATTCACATAATTCAGGAAGTGGACGTTCATTGACTAGTTCATTCTAGATTTAAATAAAAAGGTATTGTACTGTCATTAGGATAAACTGTGATGGATAGTCTAATAAACTTAGGCATTTACTAAAGCATAGCGTCATAACTTTATTATCATAAATGATACATATACATAGAAAAGCTGCATGGTCGGCTTTACCGCTATTCTATCTGAATCAGTATGAGATGTCACACCGATGAGCTACTCCTGTTTTAACTGATGTGTGTTTAATTACATATTGTAACCTCTTTTCCTCTTCCAAAAACCAGCATGTATTATGAGCAGACAGCACCTTAGTAGTTTTAAACCTCAGCAGTAGCCAAAAGCAATTTCTCAAGAAATGGATTAACATAATGCCTTTGAGTATCAATACTGAAGATTGAATTGAATAATACAGCCATTTTATTGTATCCAAGAAAGATGAAAATGCAAACTAATTTGCACTGTAAAAGCAATTTATATAAAAGCATTGCATAAAATAAAAGAATATATCTACAACCTAAGCGACAATTTGACATGCCTGCCTCATGCAATAAGAAAAGCTATAAGGAAATAGGAATCTTGAGATAATCAGTCATTTAAACTAACGGCTTGTTGGCTTCAATTCACTAATCAACACCTATAGACAAGTACAAATTGTAGTGGTCCTGTTCTGACACTGAGAATAGTAGACTGACACCCTGAGGTCTTGTCTAAGACAGCAAAACAAAAGAACAGCTATCAAATGTCTGGAGATGGAAATTACTTTAGGGAGCAGTATCCAAGAAGGATTGAAAGGGATTACACAGATAAATTGAAAGAACAGTACTTTAATTGTAGTAGTTGGAAAGGTAAAGTCCTCTTTATCTAACATTCTCCTAGCTGACTGCAAGATGACCTTGTTTACAATGATATGCAGTACTGAGAGCCAAGGACAGTAAAGTAAACTAGCATTATATGAAGAATTACAACTCTCATGTTATGACGAGTATTTATCAAAATTACTCTATACCCCAAAGATACATTTTATTTATTTATTAAATCCCCAAATATATTATAAATTAATAATTATATGCATTTAAATATTTAATCATGTACTGAACAGGGACTTCTCATTTCACAGGCACACATTATGTTCACTTATTTATTTTACACAGTATGATTTGGGAGGGGAAGGGGCCAGGCTGAGCCACATCTATGGGATGACGAGCTACAGCTATGTTGGTGAGCTACAACTATGGGATGGGGAGCTACAGCTATTGGATGGTGAGCTACAGTTATGGGCTAGTGAGCTACAGCTATGGGATGGGGAGCTACAGCTTTTGGATGGTGAGCTACAGATATGGGCTAGTGAGCTACAGCTATGGGATGGTGAGCTACAGCTATGGGATGGTGAGCTATAGATATGGTGGTGAGCTACAGCTATAGGATGGTGAGCTATAGATATGGTGGTGAGCTACAGCTATGGGATGGTGAGCTATAGATATGGTGGTGAGCTACAGCTCTGGGAAGGTGGGCTACAACTATGGGAGCATGTGCTTTGTGGCTTTACAGTAAAAGTAGATTAGGCCAAAAGTGTAAATGAAAGTTTGTTTTAGTAAAGTCAATGCAAATATACAATTCACCTAAATACCAACAATCGGACTCACAAAAAAGCACAACTGTACAGTGCTATTGTATGGCAAAAGCATCACTGATCCTCTGAACTAACTGAGCCAACTAGGAAAGTTTGGCCTATACTTGGAGTTAGGTGTAGAAATCCTTGTCTGGGTATAGTTCTTTGTTAAAAAAGACAACATATCTTGTTTCAAAGAGTTGAGTTTCCTCTTTCAATTGAGCTGTTGCATGGCAGACATAATTTCTTGTGCAAGAATGAAAGAAAATACTACCTTCAGCTCTAAGGTATGTTATGACAAGACCAAACTGGGCATGTATAACAGGGATAATTAACACAAAACCACCTGATCTGCCTAAAACTGACAAAACTCCCAAAAATTCAGCTAGAGTTAGAGAACCCACATCCTTGCCAGAACTAGGGTAAGAACTAGAAAACATCAGTAAAAACAAAGCAAGTCTGAGCAGGGAGGGTACCAGTAGCCAAACGCTTTACTGAGAATCTTTTGTGGAACACACCCGATATGTAGGATATTGAGGCCGCCACAAAGAATTGCATTTTACCGTGCATGCGCAAGCAGAGAGGGGTCCCACGAGTGGTCAGTCGGAAAGCTGAGGACAGTTGATAGCAGAGGAGAGGCAGTTGGTGAGTGGCTGTTGGTCTGGGGGAAGTGAGAGAAGTGCGGCATCAGTTGGTGGTGATAGCTCAGAGAGGTGGAGAGTGGAAGCTGGAGTAGTACAGTAGAAGTCAGCAGATAATAGACAGAGGAGCAATTGGCATCGAGTGAGGGGAGAAAACAGGACTGACAGGTCCAGGAGCATCCAGCAGAATGTGGTTCATCCAGAGAGAGACAGGTACCGTGACAAGTGAGCCAAGGCTGTGTGTAGCAGGGAGTTTGAAGAATATATCGTTTGAGCATGTGTAAACCCAATATTTGCCCAGTTCTTACACTGTAATAACTGTTTTGCCAGCAGTCTGCAGTCTATTCCGAAGGAAAAAGTAAAGTATTGAGAGGAGGGTATATAATGGAAAGTGATTGAATATTTAGGCCTCAAAATTGTCCAGTCAAACTCTTTTGTTACAAGGACAAAATCACTCATAGGGGCAGCACAATTAGTGACGCCAGAGCCAGACCTACCCCTATAATTATAAATATTGGGTTCAGATCATTTTAAAAAGATGGATACTAGAGATGCACTTCAAATATTTAATCATGAGCTTACTTTGTAAAGAAAGGGATTATTTTGGAGCATAATTTCTTAGGGGTCTATTTACTAAGCAGTGTTAGGAGACAGAGTGAAAAGTGATAAGAAAGTGATAAGGTGCCAGCCAATCAACTCCCAATTGTCATCCCACAGGCTGTGTTTGAAAAATGACAGTTGGGAGCTGATTGGCTGGCACCTTATCACTTTCTTATCACTTTTCACTCTGTCTCCTAACACTGCTTAGTAAACAGACCTCTAGATACTGTACTCACCCCTGTAGCATTACCAGGGAACAGGGCAGCAGCTTGCACATAGTAGAGAAACTACACTTTGTTAAAAGACCTCATTCACCAACTACAAAACTTCAGCAACGTAAGAAGATCAGTGTACCACCCCAAGATTGGTACTGTACAATCATTGATTATTGTATAGATATAAAGATATTGTTTCCAGTTAAATCTATGCACCATTGGTGTGATTTTGGTAAGATTAGTCATCTATTTATTGGAAGAAGTGGAATGAATCCTATCCTACTTATTAGAAGTTTATTAAGTTGTTCAAGGAGTTTGGTAGTTATTTAAATGAGCTAATTAATTGCCATGTTTTTCAAATATTTGTTGAAGGGTTTTATAAAATATTAATTTTGATGAATTCCAAATCAGAAAAAGAAAAGTCATCAGGAGCTGCTTAATAAAGGAGTAATTAGAAAGATAGTAGTGTGTCATTCGCTGTGTGGTCTACAGTTTGCCCTATGTCGCATGTGTCTTTGCAGGATTTATGGGTCAGGTTAAGTGGAGAAAAGACACAATATCCAATCCGAAGTATATTCCAATAGATATATGCTCTAAGGTAAAGGTCGCACACCACCATAGATCACATGTCTGGTACAACATCACTCTGGGGTTCTGTACACTATCATCATTTCACTACATATGCATTCCTAGGACCTCAGAGTAAGGTGAAGCAAGCAGTGACGTGCGGTGAGGTAAATGGCTCTAGAGGCACTGGCTAGTATCAGATGCCAGATTTACAGATACATATATGAACCTGAGGGTTCATGTGGGTATTATACAAAGGTGCAGCAGTATATTGGTCCTCATTCAGACGCGGTCGCAAGCACTGAGCACTCGCAACCGGGTCGATGTTTTGGCCCTGCGCATGCGCGTGTGTGCAAGCCCTGGAGCGAGAGAGAAACTGTCTCGCTCCGGAGCTCACTACAAACGGGCCGACTGTCGATGTTGATCGACAGCTCGGCCCGTTTTGTAGGTGGGGCGGGGGGGTGGTTTCACAAACTGAGGCATTCCTTAAGGAACGCCTGCCGTTTTGTGGGCGGCCACACTGACATCAGTGATGTCAGGGGGAGCTTCCTGCTCGATCAGAGCAGGAAGCTCCCTGGTTGCGGCTGCCGAGACCCAACCTTTGGGTCTCGTCTCAAGCCCCGATGGTCGCGATGGTCTTGACCATCGCGACCATCAACCTGGTTGATCACTAAAGCTGTGGGTGGTAAGCTTAGCTAGCGACCAGGAGGCCGCACTTAAAAATAGAAGCGGCCTGCTCTCATTCAGAACGAGCGCTCGCTTCTTGCGACCGCCTCTGAATGAGGGCCATAGTGCTGAAAATTTGGTGTTTTGATCAGGGATGTGCGGAAAAGGTAGACAGGGGAGGCAGTGCCTCACCTGCCATATACTTTTTACTCCAGAGTTTTGACTATAAAAATGGCTAGAATAATACAAAGAAGATATTTATAATATTTTCTTTAAACTTTTCTTATAATTTTTATAGTCAGAGCTGTGGAGTATACCTAAGTATGACAGGAAAGGCTCTGCCTCACATGACTGCACATCACTGGAAGTGAGGTAGATAGGCTCTCACCACTCCATACTGCGAATGGGAATCAAATGATTTAATATTAGAATCATCATTGTTTTGGTTCCAATGTTTGATGGTTTTGCTATCGATGGAGATTTTTTTTTTTAGTGTTTAATCACCATCGATGTATTTGTGCCAGAAATTCTGGGAAAAAAAACACATACAGAGGAAGTTTAACTTTCTGGGTAATTGGTTTCTGAGCTGCATGTAAGCATGCTATAGTGTTAGTGAGCCTGGAGCTGTAAGAGACACAGGGCCTGATTCAGAGATGTACTGTACACATACTGTCCAGTGCTTCAGACAGAATCGGTATGATTTACCGCCGGACCCATGCCCGGCGGTTGGAATCCCGACAGCAGCATCCCGGCAGAGGAGGAAATTCTGATAATCCTAAGGTAAGTATCGACTAACCTATTACTACCCCCTAACCCTAACCCTCCCTTAGGGATGCCTAATCCTAACCTTCCCCCCCAGTGCCTAACCCTAATCCCCCCTCTATGTGCCTAAACCTAACCCCCCCCCCTTCCCAGCTGCCTAAACCTTTGTCCCCGGGGGGGGTTGCCTAACCCTAAGTGCCTAATGCTAACCTCCCCTTCCCCTAGCCTAAACCTAACCTCCCGGGGGGACCTAGCCCTAAGTCCCCTCCGGGAACCCTAAACCTAACCTCCCCCCCCCCGCGGCTATCCGCGCTCTGCGCCTGGCGTCCCTTCGATTGGGATGCCGGGCATATCGATGCCTGTCTTTAGACCCTTGCCGGGATATGACAGTCGGGAAGCTGGCTGTCGGGATTAGGTCCGCCGGCTTCCCGACTGCATACCCTTCAGACAAACCCAGCGATCACAGGCAGGTCTATTTAATACTTCTATTCAAATGTGACTTGGGTTCGATGGTGAACGTTTTTAACAACACGTTTCTTAGGGTGTAGTAGGTAATACCGCCGGCCGCCCAACAGCAGAAGCCCGGCAGAGGTGAAGATCCCTAACGCTAATAAGGTGAGTATAACTAACCCTATTTTCCCCCCTAACCCTCCCTTAGGGGTGCCTAACCCTAACTTCCCCCCCAAGTGCCTAAACCTAACCCCCCTGTCCCCGCAGCCTAAACCTAAGTCTCCCGGGGGGGTGCCTAACCGTAACCTCCCCCAGGGGTGCCTAACCCTAACCCCCCCTTTCCCTAGCCTAACACTATCCCTCCCAGGGGGGTGCCTAACCCTAAGTTCCCCCGGGAGCCCTAAAACCTAACCCTATCCCCCCCGCGGCTGTCCGCACCGGCGCCCAGCTTACCTTCGTTCGGTATGGGCCTCGGTCTTCCGGCATAGGTCTAATGACAGACGTCAGAATTTCTACGCCTGTCATTAGTACTTTGTCAGGATTAGACAGTTGGGAAACCGACGGTCGGCTTTTAGACCGTCGGCTTCCTGACTACATCCCGTTTCTTATCAAATCTGTGATTTCTATTGTGGTCTATTTAAAGCATACAATGTCTTTACCGATGGTCTAATGCTGTCTGTTGTCATTTAAAGTCATGATTGACATGCGATTTCAATGCGAGTTTGCCTTTAGTAAATCACCAATTTACCAAATCGGGGGGATAATGCTAAAAGAGCCCAAATAGACCAAAAAGGATTCTTAATAAATGTTGCCCTCAGCTATCATGAGCAGCCCTGCTTGTGACAATATGTAAAGTTTTATATTGCTGTTTATCACATACGTATTAGCTGGTTTGCCAGATTTAAACTTTCAGTTTCAGTAAAGTGGAATTCTTTAAAAAAAAAAATATATAAACAAAATGAGTTAAAATATTAGTTATTATAGTTTAATTTAAAATAAAAAATAATGAATATATCTGCACGAAACAGTACTTGCATCAAGATTACTACAATGAAGTGAATGGGGAACAGTTATAATGTGCAGTGAAATATGTTTCATGTTACGCTGTAGAAAGTATACAATATAACACTTTTCTTCTTATGTATGTGTGTTTTCTTATTTATAGGTACATTATTTCAGTAATAAGAAGATTCAACAAAGCAAAATACCTTAAGTATTTCTCCCCAACTCCATTTGCTAATTACAGTGATTGGGATAAAGATTGCATGTGATTGGACCTATGTCAGGGCTAGCCAATCATGTGCCATCGTACCTTTATCTTAGTTATTATAACTGCTAGTACAGTAAACCTGTAGTTTGGGGATAATCATCTACCCTATTAAAAAAACATAGAAAATGTGAGTGACGTTATTTTAGAAACTAAGGAAAAAGTAATATTTAAATAAGTTTTATCAAAAATTACATTTTCTTAAATAGGCCTTTTTTTCTCAATGGTACTTTCCATTTTGCATCAGTTAATAATCTACCATTTAACATGCAGAAACAAAAATTACTAACTGCCCAATAGGCAAATTAAAACAATTGTGGCTCCAATTACGCTACGGTTCAACAATCCATTCTAACCTTTAGACACCACCTCCCTCATCCACACCTGTTTCCTCAAGGCTGGTGCTTTGGTTTGGTATCAAGCCAGGGGTTAAGCATATTACAATGTTATATCAAGTACAAATACTGTACAAGTTTTTTTCTTCTCAATATACTGCTTCAAGGTGTATGGTAAACCAAGAATTGATATGTCTTTTGCATGCTTACTGGTTGGTCAATACAAACCTAGCCCTTGGTCAAAACTCTGCTAAACTGATTCATATTTAGAATATATATGATCTCTCTATATATTTTTTTATTTAATAACAGTTATTAGTGGCACACATATAATGCAGAGCTTTACAGAGAATATTTCAGTCTTTGACATCAGTCCCCATCCCAGTGGAGCTTGCAATCTAAATTTACTATCAATATGTATTTTATGTTCTGAAATTGTTCAAATTGTGTTACTTACACCCATTGTCAAATTTAGTCTTCTTACCTATTTGTTTAGCTCAGTGAGCTACAGTAGATTAATTATCTGTTGTAAAAAAAGAAAAATCACAATTATGTATTATTTACAGTTTCTGATTTTGTTCTTTACAAGTCTGCAAGTTTACACAAACCATGTACTGTAGTGATGTTTTCTGCTTCCATAATTGTGGCCAGTCATTTTGAAAATCACAACATACAGTATACAGTATTTGCAGCATAATCTATTTTTACTGTTGTTTCAAAACTGCACTTTTCTCTAAAGACATAAAATATGACATTACTGGTACTAACAATGCTGCACTGTTTGACCGTCTATAGCAGGGGTCAGGGAACTTTTTTACCTTTTACCCCAAAATATATTTAGATACGCCGACGTTACCCCCTTGATTTGAAAGGAAGGAAATCATATAGTAGTGCCCCCATATAATGCCCCTGTAGTAGTGCCTCCATATAATTCCCCTATAGTAGTGCCCCCATAGTTATGCCCCTGTAGTAGTGCCCCCATAGTTATGTCCCCGTAGTAGTGCCCCCATAGTTATGCCCCTGTAGTAGTGACCCCATATAATGCCTCTGTAGTAGTGCCCCCATAGTTATGTCTCTGTAGTAGTGCCCCCGTATAATGCATCTGTAGTAGTGACCCCATATAATGCCTCTGTAGTAGTGCCCCCATAGTTATGCCCCTGTAGTAGTGCCCCCATAGTTATGCCCCTGTAGTAGTGCCTCCATATAATGCCCCTGTAGTAGTGCCTTTATATAATGCCACTGTAGTAGTGCCCCCATATAATGCCCCTGCAGTAGCGCCTCCATATAATGCCCCTGTAGTAGTGCCCCCATATAATGCCCCTGTAGTAGTGCCCCCATATAACGCCCCTGTAGTGTACAAAAAAAAAACACTTGCCTTAATCCCCGCTCCTGCATCCGCCGCCGTCCTGTCCGCCCGGCTGCTCCTCGGAACTATGGGAGAGACTTCATGACATCCCTCCCATAGTGCGCATGGAGAGAGGCGGAAGCTGGAGTTCAGAAGAGAACTCCAGCCTCTGGCTAACACGGCACTGCAGGGATGGAGCCGGGCGCCCGCTGGTGATAACATCTCAGCGTGCGTCCGGCTTAGAGCCTCCCTGCGGCACAGCCAGGGGTAATGGACGGACAGCCAGGCATGCATAGAATGATTTGTATGCATGCCCGGCTGTCCATCCATTACCCCCAGGAATTTCATTTTTACCCCATGTGGGGTAATTTACCCCTGTTCCCCGACCACTAGTCTATAGTCATCACACTGTGGGAGGATGGAAGCTTATGCAGCTTTAGTACTAATGCTGCAGCCAATGAGATTCGTACAGAGATGCCCACCAGCTGCAGTGCTAAATGTTTGAAGCTGAGTGCTGTGCACAAGGAAAGCAGGCTACAGGTGATGTTTGCAGCTGAGTGCTGTGCACAGCAGGCTGCAAGTGATGTTTGAAGCTGAGTGCTGTGCACAAGGAAAGCAGGCTGCAAGTGATGTTTGAAGCTGAGTGCTGTGCACATGGAAAGCAGGCTGCAGGTGATGTTTGAAGCTGCTTAGCAGCAATGCACAATGAAAGCAGGCGACCAGGGCCGGCTCTAGTGGTGTTCGACCAGTGCGGTCGCACAGGGGCTCCACCCATAGAGGGCGGCAGCCCTCCCCAGCATCCCGATTTCAGCGGGACGTTCCACCCACGGGCCGAAGTGTCCTGCGGGTGGTCAAATCGGGAGGCTGGGAACCCCCAGTGCCGGTCCCCCAGAGAGTGAATGGATGCCGCTCGCATGCGCGTGGCAACCATTCACTGATGGGAGAGGGCTGTAGAAAACCCAGCCAGTGACAGAGTGCGGGGCTTTACCCCCAGCCTGACATTATTTGCCTCCAAATAATGTCAGGCTGGGGAGTGGCCTATGGTAATTAGGCCACGCCCCCAAATTCGGCCACGCACGAGGTTAGGGCGCTCTCTCCAGAGCCGGCACAGGGTGCTCAGAAACCTGGAGCCGACCCTTCAGGCGACGTTCGAGTCTCAATTCTGATGACTGAGTTGGAACCAGGCGTGAGGAGACTGATCTTCGGGGAAGAGAAGTTATCCTGGCAGTTCAGTGCAAATCCAGGCTTAAATATATAGGGCGCTCTGAGTCTGGTGATCGCAACCAAGATGGTGGCACCTATGCTCAGCAAATGCAGGGAATGAATCTGGGGAGAATGCCAACCACCATGCTGATTGACAAGCACAGTTCTCAGGCATGCCATCTGCGGCCAGAAGGGACATGGATTGCTGTGATGTGACACCGCTGTACCTGTAACTGGTACTGGGACCCTGATGTGTGACAGTACCTTTCCAACACATTTTTAAAGCTATGATATAGTGAACGCTATATAGCTCACATTTCCAAATAAACCAAAAAGACGGTGGTAGCCCTTAAAGGTGTATGATTGAAATATAACTGATGATGGGTTTAAAAACCACTCAAACTAGATTTACAATTTAAAAATAAATCTTATTAAACCCCACTCTTCTCAATAATAGTACTTTGGTGGGGGTGCCTGCACTATTTGATCTAGATTATTTTACTGTGCCAAAGTCATGGGATAGCAGTATATAAATGGTAATGATAGGTGGCGCCACCATATTGTGACATCTTGGAAATGCCCAGACCTGCTTTTGTTGTAATCTGACATCTCGTCAGTCAGTTTGAACACTGGCTGGGCAACGTGAATTATCAGAGTTCATATGGGGCAGGAGAGTGGGTTCCCAATAGATATGACATTTCCGAAGTTGTATGGATCTTCAACATTCCTCGATGTATGGTGTTACGTGTGTACCAGGAATGTCTCATGGAAGGCATTACCACCCACAATGGAGAGTGCAGTGGCCAACCACGGGTGCTTAATGATCATGACCAGTGGCGTCTGGCCAGAATTGTTCGTGGTAACAGACAAGCGGCACTAATGCAGGAGGTACCAGACACATATCCAGCAGGTCAGTGCAGCATTCTTTAACTTCCAAGGGATATAGGAGCAGAAGACCCTGGAGGACTGGCAACATGTGACGTGGTCCTACGAGTCATAGTTCCAGTTGTTTCAGACTGATGGTTGGGCTCGGTTGTGGTGCAGAACCCATGAGGTCATGGATCCCATATGTCAGCAAGGCACCATGCAGGCTGGTGGTTCCATAATGGTGTGGGATGTGTTAACGTGGCATGGATTGGGTTCGCCTGAACACATCATTGACCGGTAACTGCTACACTGCATTGCTTGATGACCACTTGCAGCCCTTCATGGACTTCATGTACTCCCACAACAATGGAATGGTCCAGCAGGATAATACACCGTGTCATCAGTCCCAAGTTGTCCAGAATTGGTTTGAGGAGCATTCTGGAGAGTTAAGACGAATGGTGTGGCCAACACTTTCGCCTGACATGAACCCAATCGAGCATTTATGGGACTTTGTGGAGAGGTCCTTTTTCACCCAAGATCCTGCACCTACATATATCAGGGAGCTTTAGTAAGCTATACAGAAGGCATGGGTCAACGTCAACATCTCTCCAGAGGTCTTCTGTCCACTTGTGGAATCGATGCCACATCAAGTTGCTGCACTTTGTTGAGCTAGAGGGAGTCATACACATTACTAGGCACTCTCCCATGACTTTTGGCACTTCCGTTTTGTATAGGCTTAACATAAAGCCAGATCTTCTGCCAATAACTTAATTAGGAAAGCCGAGGGTAACAGCAGAGACTACAGCTATATGTAACTAACAATATATAATTCTGGGAAATACAGAAAATGATAATGCTTGCAAGGGAGAGGCCTCCACCAAAGAATTATTATTGAGAAGGTAGGGCTTTAAAAAAATGGATTTCTTTAATGAAATTACTAGATACTCAAAGCAAGATAACCACATATTAACATTTACATGATACTGCAACGTACAGTATGTGCTCACATTCTACATACTGAACAGATGGAAATAGTGGAGGGGCAAAATAGGGTAGAGAACTAACACCAGTGTAATTTAGTGAATGAGGAAGTGTAGGCTATTGTAAAAGATAATTAGGATAATTTACTAATAGCAAAAATTTACTGATGCAAATCGTACATCTATTCGTCCTGCTAGCACACACATACATACAACCCCACATTTCACTTTTTGGGATCTGATTCTGTAAAATATGAAAATGTATAATAAAGGTATTACACCTAAGCACCTTATAAACTAAGAAAAATCAATCTAATAATACTTATCTTTTAAAAAAAAACTGTATTCCTTCCCTTCTGATTTCCATCTACAAATATTACAGCGATATTTTTTATCTTTTTCATGTGAGTCAAAAATATCATATGTAAAATCTAGAGCAGATCATTTCACTCAAATTTGTTCCATAGATTATAATCAGCCATACACATAGATAAAATGCTCAAAGAATGGCCACTGAATTAAGCCCTTTGAGAATAAAAGACTTATGTAGAATCCAAATAATACATATAAATTTAATGACACACAATTTAATGACACACAATGGTACATAAAATGGTACATAAAAAGTACAAGATAGAGCCCACAGATGATTACTGGGCTTAGTCCTCCATCATAACATAATCATGCTACATCATAACAGGTGAAGTTGGCCTCCTACAAGAATCAGGTGAAAAAAGATGCCTATAGTATGCTGAACAGATGTTTCAAAACTCGGGATTCAGCCTCAGCCACCTTTCAGAATCACCTCCACACCGACTCTGGATAGGTCCTCTACACCACACTTTCTCAAACTCGATCCTCAGGACCCCAAACAGTGCATCTGTAAAATATGAGCCTATATGAAAAAAAGAAAGTGTAAAAGGTTCTTCCATTTTTAGAGTCACTGCATTAATCTAACTTTGACATATTTATTATAAAATGCTGCTCATTTCAGCATCATTAATATATTAAATTAAACATGAGTTTGAGGGAAAATAAAGGGAGTCTTTATTATTTGTGTCACGTGATCCTGAATATACACTTGAAAACAGTCCTTTAAAGGGCAGAAACTTAGCACAGATTAACTATGGAACTCAGCTTACTGTAGCTAATATATATACTGGATACTGTATATGAAACAAAACACATTCTCCAGTATCATTTAATCTGTCATACAGTTGTTTCCATACAGTATATTACAACAAACATGACCTTGACAGGAGATTCTGGCTGGCACATTTCAATACCCCAGAGATGCTGACAAATCATTATTCCCTATATCACTATCTAGTGTTGTTTACAAAATAGTGTCTCCCATGTGTATCTGTACTGAGACTTAACACAGTTATACGGTGCTAGCCTTACTGTAATAACAAAATACTATTTTCCTCAGTAAAATGACACTTTTATAAGTAATACTCAATCTTTCATCCGTATAAGATGGGGGTGAGGAATAAAAGCTTTAGGCAAATAAAGCCTGAGCTCATATTGGTGGAAAGATAAGGAGGTCACACATTATTTGATGCCACTCATTCCAAGTGTAAACAGCAGATGAGACCAGAGCCGTAACTAGACATCTTGGTTCCCTGTGCCAGAAAGAGCATTGGCGCCTCCCTCATTTTTCAAAGGGCCATAATGCACCCAAAAAAGGGGAATGGCTTCATGGGGAAGGACCAGGGAAGAGATAGGAGAGGCCAGGAGATGCCGGAGGCTAAAAGAAGAGGAAGCTACAAGCAAGAATGATAATAAACAGAATTTGACAGGCCCAAACAGCATCCCCTGATCTGTGGTGCCCTGTGCGATGGCACCAGCCGCACTACCCTAGCTACGGCCGTGGATGAGACTATCCTCAGCACACTGACAGATGTAACATTCTGAGGAAAAAAAAATTATTATTATTATTTTTATGACCATCTTTTTGTATATGGTGCCCATAGGGCTGAAACATACAACGATTTGCCTGGGTACAGACAAGGGCGTAACTAGGTATTTGAAGGCCCAATGCAGGCAAGCACGTAACTTTACAAATATACATAATTACTAGAGATGTGCAGGTCCGGGTTCTCAGAGAACAACCAAATTTATGGGGTTCCGAGTCGAACCGAGTCCCAGTTCGGATATTCCTGAGGTTCGGAACGTGGATTTAAAAACTGAACTTGGGTTTTGGATTGCATGCTAACGGGTCAAAATGAAGCAATTTTAGATGTTTTTTTTAAATTTATTTATTAATTTATTTTTTAAAACAAAATACAGATCCAAAACCAAAACACATGAGGGTTTTTTTGCAAAACCAAAACATGAAGATGAATCCAGATCCAAAACCAACATCTCTAAAGGTGCATACACACGTAACGATTTTTTGAACGATTTAACTATAACGACGTCGATATCGTTGAAAAAAATTGTTCAGTTTCTGAGTTATAACGATGAACGATTATCGTTCATGCACGTTCTCGTTTGTAGTTTGTAGTTCATTCTGACTGACCAACTGAATGATTTTCATTAAGGGAAGTTACAAAAATCGTTTGTAGTTCAAAATATCGTTCATTACACTTTAAAAAATCTGACAGATAATCTGACAGAAAATTGTTCATAAAATTGTCGGTAACAAAATCGTTGTGTGTGTATGCAGCTTAATAATTACATATTGAAATGCTGAAGATAAATGAGGGATGAAGTGGTTAGGGAGAAGGAGAGGAGGCAGTCATTGGTAGAGAAAAGTTTGCAGGATAGACTTGGAGTGGAAATGATGCTGGAGATGCAGGGAAGAGAGGGATAATGGCTTTGTGAGTGAATCAGAGGAGAGGAAGCCAGCAGCGGTGGAGTGATAAGAGAGGAAAATGAGGCAGGCAGCAGAGTTAAGGTTAGCAGAAGGCTGTGAGGAGAAGATTACAGTGATATAGCTAAGAGATGGGGAGGGCATGAATAATGGTTTTTAGTGACTTACATGATGAGAATGGCTCTGATCTTGGATACTGTATATTATGGAGGAGGAAGCAGCAGGATTGGGAGGTGGACTGGATTGGGAGAGCAGAGTATGATACCAAGACAGAGGACTTGGCAGAGAGAATAGGGAGATGGTGTCAGACCAAGATCTTGGTGAGGGACAACAATATGACTTTAGCTATGGTAAGTTCAAGGAAACATTTTCCTGACATTATCACTAGTACAATAAATATTTATTATTTCTATTTCACTAAATATATCTTCCTTAAACAAACAGGTTATTTATCATGTAGGGAGCATGGAGAGAGATTGTTTGAGATTCTTCTCAAGTACAAGTGATGTATTACCTTTCTGCTTGCCTGCCTGCAATAGCTGAATACACAATCCCATTGCCTTTCTCATCCCGCATGATTTAATAACATGAGGCACAAGGCAAAATGCAGAAATAAGCTTTGAATTTCCTTTTACTTCTTCAGTAGAGACAGAAAATACTTTTAAACTTTTACATTGAATATTTGCTGCTTTCCACGTGTGTGTGTGACATTCCACACCTTCCTCCAGAACCATTTAGCCTGTAGTGTTCCCCATGGAAATAATCATATACTGTAGTTTTTGTTCCACCTTGTTGTGTACCTAAAGCCAAAGGAATAAAGTGAAATAGTTATTGCCTCAGTTATATATACAGACTATGGGCATCATTTAAAGTTTGGACCAAATCTAGTCCAGGGGTGTAGATTTGCACCTGAACAAACTATGATGTAATGCAACAGGTGCACATGCAGGTACTTGCAGGGAAAATACTGTCTGCTGATGCACTTAGCACAAAATACTAGACAGCTTTATTTACACTGCGATTAAGGGGGAGATATACTAAGCTCTGGAAAATGCTTAATTGGGAAGTGATAAACTACCAACCAATCAGCTCCTAACTGTCATTTTTCAAACACAGCCTGTAACATGACAGTTAGGAGCTAAGTGGCTGCTAGTTTATCAATTTCCAATGTATGACTTTCCAGAGCTTAGTACATCTCCCCCTAGATAAATTAAACATATTTAATAGTCTTATCATTTTGGTTTGTTTGTTGATTTTCTTTTTCAAGCATGTAACTTTAGAAGCACTGCAGTCATTTTACTGTATTTTTTTTCTGCATGTTAGATATCTATGCTCCTTGTGTTTTAAAATGAAAGTCTATATAAAATTATTTTATACTGAGTTATGTAGTTACTCTTTTGATGGATTTTGAGTAAATCTGGACATACAGATACATTTCTATGTGGCAATTAGAACCACCTTCTCCTGATGAGTGTTCCTTTTCATGACACCTGGTACCCTTACAATAGAAGTGATAAAACATTGCTCACACTGTTTTCTGTAGCTTTGCATTTTTATGAAGTGTCACAGTTTATTAGGTGAATGAGTAACCGGTAGTAACTAATTTTGTTTTGCTTTCAATAGTTAAGATCTCAAAATGTTGGCCTGCTTCCTTTCAGCTTCCTCCAAGACACTGACATCCTGCACGTGGTGGTAGGAACTTCATGTTTATATGTATATTCCTATTTAGCATAGGACTAGTCACAAAGGGAAGATTTTGGAGTGAGTCAGTCAGCTTAACATGTATAGCAATATATGGAACTAACATTACTTATTTTTAATAAAGAGCATGGCTGTAACTAGGAGTGTGCAATCGGCTCTGTAGGCGGCACCGTCACTGCCCCACGGCCCTTGGGGAAGCTTCTGGCTAGCAGGGTGCCTTGAACAGCACTCTGAAACCAGGATCGCTGCTGCAGCACCGCCGAAGAGTCCTTTAGACCAGGCATGTCAAACATGTGGCCCGACTAAACATTTTATGAGGCCCGACAGTGTGGGCCCACATAAATATAATATGCGGCCCACTCCCCTGCAGTGTTTATTTTATTTAAAGCTGGCAACGCTGGTCTCTGAAGCGATCAGAAGCCTCTGATCGCTTCAGAGACCAGCGTTCCCAGTGATGCAGCGCGCGGGTGATGTCATGACATCACCCGCGTCTCCCACGATGAGAGGAGTCTGCACCTGCTGCTCTGGGTCTAATTAGATCCAGTAAGCGGCAGCTTCTACACATGATGGTGGGAGTGAAGATAGCGTGGACTGGAGCTGTGCTCAGCGGCCATCGTGAAGAAAGGTAAGTACTGCACAGGTGAGTGGGGCCTGTTCTATACTGGGAGGAGGCACAGCATAAGTGGCATTATTGGGGGCACAACATAAGGGGCTCTGCATAAGGGGCATTACTGGGGGCTCAGTATAAGGGGCACTACTAAGGACATTACTGGGAGCTCTGCATAAGGGGCATTACTGGGGGCACTACTAGTGACATTACTGGGGGCTCTGCATAAGGGGCACTACTAGGGGAATTACTGGGGGCACTGCATAAGGGGCACTACTGGTGGCTTTGCATGAGGGGCATTACTGAGGGCACTGCATTGATTTTTATTAATAATAAACCTTTCAAAATTGCATATAAGACTTTTTTTGTAGCGGCCCACACACTCTTAAGACCTTGAATATTCGGCCCGGTTCATATTTGAGTTTGACATGCCTGCTTTAGACACTCAAGACAGGCATCCTGCAACCTGTATAGCCACTTGAAGTGTCCTTATAACTTATAACTTACGGCAAGTTGCGACGAATTTCTGCCTACTTTGAACTCCAAATTGCAGAATGTAATAGGCAGCGAGTTAAAAGGATGCTACGTAATTCAATGACATTCGATGGCAACTTTCATCGATTGGCCATGTGCTGAAACCAACTAAAATCTTGCCAGTTCAATGGCGACTTTTCATTATATAGAGTGTTAGAGTTTGACCTTATTAGCCCTAATTAAGCTTTGTTTTTGCAGATAGGTCCAGGAAGGGAGATGTAGCCGGCATCCTGGCATGCAAGATGCCGACGGTCTGAATACCGGCGTCGAAATCCCGACAGGTTGGGGAAGGTAAGTATCAGGGTGTTAGGGGAGGTTAGGGTTAGGTAGCGGGGTTAGGCATTAGGGGGAGGGTTAGGGTTAGGCACCGGGTAGGGAGTGTTAGGATTAGGGTGCGGGGAGGGGGAGGTTAGGTTTAGGCACAAGAGGGGGAGGTTAGGTTTTGGCACCGGGGAGGGGGTGTTAGGATTAGGGTGCGGGGAGGGGGAGGTTAGGTTTAGGCACTAGGGGGGGAGGTTAGGGTTAGGCACTGGGGAGGGAGGGTCAGGGTTAGGGTATGGGTTAGAAAAACACTTATCTGTCTTCCCTTCCCATTCCCTGTTGGGATGCCGCTATCGGTATTCTGACCAGCGGCATCCCGACAGCCGGGATTTCATACCCAACACTCAGAAAGAATAGACCGACATATGCCTGACCTCACACAAGCTATATGTGAGACAGCAAAGCACAAATTTACATTTGTTAGTATGTAATTGCTAGCCTACAACAAGGTCAACCCCAACACTTGCTGTAATAAAATACAGACTTGCTGGTAGCCAAGTAATTTCAGAGATATAGCTCACTGGTCGGGGAACAGGGGTAAATTACCCCAAATGGGGTAAAAATTTAATTCCTGGGGGTAATGGACGGACAGCCGGGCATGCATATTAATCATTGCATGCCCGGCTGTCCGTCCATTACCCCCAAGAATGGAGGTCACTGGCGCTGGGTGCGGCGCCAGTGACCTCCAGCCCGCCGCCGCAGGGAGGCTCTAAGCCAGACGCCCGCTGAGATGTTATTATCAGCGGGTACCCGGATCCTTCCATGCAGTGCCACATTAGCCGGAGGCTGGAATTCTCTTCTGAACTCCAGCTTCCGCCTCTCCCCATGCGCACTATGGGAGAGACGTCATGACGTCTCTCCCATATTTCCGAGGAGCAGCCGGGCGGACAGGATGGTGGCGGATGCAGGAGCGGAGATTAAGGTAAGTGTTTTTTTTTCTTTGTACAAGCGCCACTACAGGGGCACTATATGGGGGCATTACTACAGGGGCACTACTACAGGGGCACTATATGGGGGCACTACTAAAGGGGCGTTATATCGGGGCACTACTACAGGGGCACTATATGGGGGCATAACTACAGGGGCACTACTACAGGGGCATAACTATGAGGGCACTACTACAGGGGCATAACTATGGGGGCACTACTACAGGGGTATTATATGGGGGCACTACTATATGATTTTCTTCCCTTCAAATCAAGGGGGTAACGTCGGCGTATCTAAATATATTTGGGGGTAAAAGGTAAAAAAGTTCCCTGACCCCTGATATAGTTGATAAATTTCAAGTAACTATTTGTTTTAAGCGAAAACCTCAGAAGTGCTGAAATTCTGTAGTCCCTTGTACATTACCAAGAGGTAGTAATGTATGAGTTGTATCACTGGTCTACAATATAGGGTAGACATAATTACCAACTTTGCTGTCCCCTCCTCTGGGAGGAGGCAGCCAGGTCGGCACAGAGGGGGTGGTGCCTGGAAAGGTGGGCTGTGCGGGAGGCGTGTCTGCATGATCGCATCATCATTGCCCCATCCCCTGCTGTACAATGCCAAGAAAACAGGTAGCGGGGGGGCTGCAATGACGTGATTCAGTGCAAATCGCATCATTGGCCTCCAGCCCACCCACTTGTGTGCTGTAAGTGGGTGGCCACGGGGGAAGGGGGGTTCGGGCAGTTTGTAGGGGAGTACAGGAGACTTGCCAACTTTACCGGGTGGCCTCCCGGCAATTCCAGAATAGTAGGCAAGTATGAGAGTAGGTCTTGTTACAAAATGTATGCATTATCTCACAGGTTCTCACACTCGGTCAACAGGACCCCAAACAGTGCATGTTTTCCAGGTCTCCTCAAAGATTCACAAATGAAATAATTAACTTTATCTGTGGATCTTTTAAAATGTGTCAGTGAGTAATGAATACACCTGTGCACCTGCTGGGTGACTGTCACGAATGATGTCTGTGAGTTACCTGTCTCAGGTGATGAGTGGGATTCAACGGAGACCGACATGACTGGAACCACAGATGACGTAGATAGCTCTATTGCAAGATTTATGTAGCAGTGAGAACTGCCTTTGATGATGAATGACAGGAACTTGGAGGAACCGGACTGGGACCGGCAGGAAGACTTGTTGAGTTGAACTGGTGAACTTGGAACTTGGAACTTGACTCTGGACTGGAATAACGTGGATTGAACTGATGAACTTGAAACTTGACTCTGGACTGGAATAATATGACAATGGCTGAAGGGAAATCAGGTAATGCTGAGACGAAGGCTAAACAGGGTAATCCGGAAATGGTGTGACAAAGGCTGGAACTCAGGTGCAGGCTGAACAGGGTAATTGGGAATAACAGGTTCAGGAAGGAATGGGTAGGTTTGGGATTTTAGGTTCAGGGAGGAGCAGGAGTTGATCCACAGCAGGAAGCACGATGCAGGGTTACACGATGCAGGTTTGCAGGGTGCCAGGGACCAACCAGGAGTAGGGCTAGCAGCAGAGCACAGGACTAAGGTCAGAAGCACAGGAACTCACTTATAGCTGAAGCTAGAAACACAGGAGTTGCACTGGCCTGGGAACTAGCAGGATTACTGGATTGCTAGGTATTGCTGTAGCAGGACGTTTGGATTGCCAGGTATTGCTGTAGCAGGTTTTCTGGATTGCCAGGGGAGATGAACTGGTCTGGGAACCAGCAGGTTTTCTGAATGCACCAGGGGTTGCTGTCAGCAGGAGCCAGGGATACAGTTGTACACAGAAACAGCACAAAGCATACACCATGGGAAGTAACGAGATGTTCAGGCCCAGAATGCTATCAGGAGAGGATATATATACCCTGGGTCTGGCTGTAATTGGTGGATATGGACACTTGGTCTGGCAGTAGCATTCTCAGTGGTGAAAGGCACAACATGCAGAGGGAGTACTCATCTCTGCAGCACTGAGTCACAACTACACCTGTGACTCTAATCAGGGCCAGCAGTGCTCACAGACAGGAAAGGACCCAGGTGAAACAATCACTGTGGAAGGAATGCATAGAGAAGTGCTGCAGCAGCCTGATCAGAACATGTCCTCCAGGCAAATTACACATACAGATCCATGGAGACAGCTGGCAGTGGTAAGTCAACAGGCAAAAGGTGAAAACTAGACAGGTTCGTGATAGTACCCTCCTCTTTATGGGTGGACTCCGAACACCGAGAAGAAAAAAACTTTCTTCCAAACATGATATTCCAGGAGCTTCAAACACAGGGACACCATTACTATGAAAACATCTCTTCAGACATCTTCATCCTCAGAGTAAGTAGACCATTCTTCCTAACTACAGGTGGAACCTTCATCACCTAGGAAGTCTTTAGTTATCCCAAATGAGGACACTCTTCTGGAAATGTAGTACATGAAGATTTGGTATGAGAAGATGTAAAACCGGCATTATTTCGCTGGTATCTTTGGTGGGAAGATGAACGTCTCCCCCGGAAAGCCGTAGCTCTCTCTGGCAACTCCTGAGGAAATACATGACTGGGAAGGACAGGGTCAAATGACTGATGGTCTTCAGAGAATGGAGAATTATCATGTGCATGATCGAACTCAGATTCCGAGTTCTTGAAGACAGATAGGATACCTGTGAGGATCTAAATGAAACTTGACCAGTTCTAATGGTGTTAGAAGGTTGGTTCCTAAGGGTCCTTCGAGACTTCTTCTCTCAGAGGAGTGTTTCATTCTGTACCATACAAGCGGTATATTGGAGCATAACATCAGAGGGTGACAACCTCTTACTAGAAACTTTGTCAGAGTCTATATTTTGGGAGGTACAGTTGTATGAAGGTAACAAGGAGGAATGCGCACATCTCATGTTCAGGGATGCAGATTCTGTAGTACTACTTTCCTTGGATGCTTGGGATTCAGCACTCTGGCCCTTTAAAACTTGACCTTGTTCGGACTTCAGGGGAGTGGAGGACAAATGCTTGGTAGCACAAACAGACAGTTTGGACAATATTTTGGAACTGAGAACTTCGCTAGAATTTTGGTTTACAGGGTAAGGTCCAAATTCATTGACAACAGCTTCACTGAAAGTCTTTATATTTAGAAGCATTGGATCATTGGACGCGTAAATAGGGGCAACCCAGTCCCAAGCTTTACCTTGAAAAGATGGGATAATAAACTCTACAATATTAGTAGGCTTGACTCCACATGGCAAAGAAGAATTCATCATAGCAAAGAATTGTTTCAATAAAGCATTGAGATAAGTCCCCATTAAAATAAATGCACGGTGGAGTATCCGACGAATCCTGTGTGTTAAAGGACTGTGGAGCACATTCAGGTGCAGGGCTGGAAGAGGCTAGAGGATGCTCCGATTAATGAGGAGTCAAAACAACTGAAGCTGACAGATGTTTGGTATTCGGACCAACTGATGGGACTGGGAGGGGTCCAGAGGAGCTGGAGACCGTAGCATCAACAATCAAAGCTGAGAATAGACTACAGAGATTGTCATTTTCTGGAACGATATTTGTAGGAGATGGTGAACAGGAACCATGATCAGGATTAGTAGTACATGACACTTCTCTCTGGGGACTGGAATCTGAAACCCACTCCTGGGATATGAGACTTGAGACCCCCTCCAGGGGTGGGAGACTTGAGACCCCCTCCTGGGGTGCGAGACTTGACACCCCTTGCTGGGGTGCCAAACTTGAGATCCCCTTCTGGGGTATGGAACTTGAAACCCCTTGGGGTATGAGACTTGAGACCCCCTCCTGGGGTGCCAGACTTGAGACCCCCTCCTGGGGTGCCAGACTTGAGACCTCCTCCTGGGGTGCCAGACTTGAGACCCCCTCCTGGCTTGCCAGACTTGAGACCCCCTCCTGGGGTGCCAGACTTGAGACCCCCCTCCTGGGGTGCCAGACTTGAGACCCCCCTCCTGGGGTGCCAGACTTGAGACCCCTTCCTGGAGTGCCAGACTTGAAACCCCCTCCTGGGGTATGAGACTTGAAACCTCCTCCTGGGGCTGAGGCTCTGGAGAGCCCTCCTGGGGTTGCCAACTGGAGTCCCCTGCTGGGACAAGCAGAATCCGGGCCGGGACCGGAACGGGCAGAATCCGGGCTGGGACCGGAACGGGCAGAATCCGGGCCGGGACCGGAACGGGCAGAATCCGGGCCGGGACCGGAACGGGCAGAATCCGGGCCGGGACCGGAACGGGCAGAATCCGGGCCGGGGCAGCAACAGGCACTGAGACGTTGACACTTGGAACCAATGCTGGAGTTACAAAGGGAACAGTCTTTAATGAAGTGGTCTGAACCCCCACAATAGAGACAGAGCTGTAAATCTTTGTACTGCTGGCGTTCGGCCACAGAGAGCTAGGAGCGTGGGTAACTACGATGTCTGACATTACTGTTCAGAAGAATCCTTGTTTCTTAGGGATTCCAAGGCTGAGATTTTAGTTAAGACAGGGGTAGCTCTAAGAAACTCGGGAATGATCTGAAAAATGTTGATGAGTAAAGTCTGTAGCTGCTCCAGCAGTTGATGGAAGGTAGTTGGAGGTTCAGGTGTGATTTGAGTACCATCTAGCCGATTATTCAGGATTTGCAAAAGCTGTAGCACTTGATGCTGTACTTCCTCCTGTGAATCCAAGCGAGCGACCAGGTTACGGAAAGCATCTAATCCCTTAATAGGTGCTTGATCCGCCACCATCGTTGGGCCTGAACATTCTGTCATGAATGGTTTCTGTGAGTTACCTGTCTCAGGTGATGAGTGGGATTCAACGGAGACCGACATGACTGGAAGCACAGATGACGTAGATAGCTCTATTGCAAGATTTATGTAGCAGTGAGAACTGCCTTTGATGATGAATGACAGGAACTTGGAGGAACCAGACTGGGACTGGCAGGAAGACTTGTTGAGTTGAACTGGTGAACTTGGAACTTGACTCTGGACTGGAATAACGTGGATTGAACTGATGAACTTGGAACTTGATTCTGGACTGGAATAACGTGACAATGGCTGAAGGGAAATCAGGTAATGCTGAGATGAGGGCTAAACAGGGTAATCCGGCAATGGTGTGACAAAGGCTGGAACTCAGGTGTAGGCTGGATAGGGTAATTGGGAATAACAGGTTCAGGAAGGAATGGGTAGATTTGGGATTTTAGGTTCAGGGAGGTAGTGGGTAGGTAGAAGGAGCAGGAGTTGATCCACAGCAGGAAGCACAATGCAGGGTAACACGATGCAGGTTTGCAGGGTGCCAGGGACCAACCAGGAGTAGGGCTAGCAGCAGAGCACAGGACTAAGGTCAGAAGCAAGGAACTCACTTATAGCTGAAGCTGAAAACACAGGAGTTGCACTGGCCTGGGAACTAGCAGGATTACTGGATTGCCAGGTATTGCTGTAGCAGGACGTCTGGATTGCCAGGTATTGCTGTAGCAGGTTTTCTGGATTGCCAGGGGAGTTGAACTGGTCTGGGAACCAGCAGGTTTTCTGAATGCACCAGGGGTTGCTGTCAGCAGGAGCCAGGGATACACTTGTACACAGAAACAGCACGAACCATACACCACGGGAAGTAACAAGATGTTCAGGCCCAGAATGCGATCAGGGGAGGATATATATACCCTGGGTCTGGCAGCAATTGGTGGATATGGACAGGTGGTCTGGCAGTAGCATTCTGAGTGGTGGAAGGCACAACATGCAGAGGGAGTATTCATCTCTGCAGCACTGAGTCAGAACTACACCTGTGACTCTAATCAGGGCGAGCATTGTTCACAGACAGGAAAGGACCCAGGTGAAATATTCACTGTGGAAGGAATGCATAGAGAAGTGCTGCAGCAGCATGATCAGAACAGGTCCTCCAGGCAAATTACACACACAGATCCATGGAGACAGCTGGCAGTGGTAAGTCAACAAGCAATAGGTGAAAACTAGACAGGTTCGTGACAGTGACCTGGAAAATGTGACATGTGTGGGGTCCTGAAGACCGAGTTTGAGAACCACTGCATTATCTGATATGATATCACAATATCCATGTCTAATGAAGATCTAGTAAATTTCAGTTAAACTGCTTTTGCATTGATCACTCTGCCATCTGCAGTCCCTATCAGCAGCCACTGCGCTGCCCAGAGACTCAGACACGTTAGGACATGCAACATACTTTTTAAAGCCTCTTAATAATCACAAATTGAAGTTAATCATTTATGTCTACATAGGGATGATAAGTGTTATTATACTTACTCTGTTTTCTGTTATCACATACTAGGATGAGGGGATGAGATAATGGGACTGTAAAACATGACAGCACACTAAATTATATTTATGTACTTCTAATAAGGGTGTTGTAATGATCTATTTCTATACTGGCATCCCTTTCCTCTCTCTTTGATCATCATGCATCATAAATTCCCCTGTCCTTTAGCTTGTGGGGGAGATTCAATTGTTTTTTATGGCGTGATAATTAATGAGCGCCCAGTGTTGCAATTCAATTGTTCTGGGCGCTCACTAAATATCACCCTCTTTGCCCCAGGTTTAGCCGTGTAAAACAGCTAAACCCGTCTAAATTTCTGGTTAGGGTGCACTAACTGCGGTTATTGCACCCCAACCAGGGGGTTTCTCACACAGTTCTGCTTGCACTCTCCTGAGGGTACGAGCAGAAATGCCGGCAGCTATCTTGCCCTGCCGGAGCATCACTTAAATTGCTCTGTTGGATGTCTTAGAAATAAAGCCGCCGGCAAAACAATTGAATTCCCCCCTGTGAGTATAAAAGCCAGGTAAGGGCACTTTGCCTAAATGAATAAACATCTTCACCAATGAAACTTCCCACTTTGGTAGTTTGGGAGTTTTACATAACTATAGTGTCTGCCTTTAAGAAAATCCCCTGAATGGCCACAAAACATAAATAGCCACAGTGCACACCTCTCACTAACTGGTCCTTTATCACTTTGGGAAAGACAAATAGGAACTTTATTTAGGGTGTATTAAGTTGTCCTCTATTCAACACAGCAATACATTAGAAAAAAAATATTTTTTTTAAATCTACAGGCGCATAGTTGTTTGAGAACTTCATTTCATTTGGGCTCTATGGGCCTGATTCAGACCCGGTCACAAGCGCTGAGCACTCGCAACTGGGTTGATGGTGGCCCACAGCGCATGCGCATGACGGAGATAGCTCCGTCGGGCGCATGCACAAGACCCAGCTAGCGATGGGCAATCCGTCGCTCCTGGTCTCACACCAAAGGGGGCGAGCTGTCAATGTTGAATGACAGCTCGCTTCATTTGGTGGGAGGGCCGGGGGGGTGGCTGCCCAAACGGAGGTGTTCCCGAGAGAACGCTTGCCGCTTGGGGGCGGCCCCACTGACATCACGAGTGATGTCAGTGGAGAGCGTCCGGCTCTGTTAGAGCCGAAAGCTCTCTGGGGTTTGCGATGAACGAGACCCTACTACAAGGGTCTCGTCGCAAGCCCGATGGTTACCCACAGCTATGTGAGCGGCCAGGAGGCCACACAAAAAAAAAAAATAACGCCCAGATTCAGAGCGAGCACTCTTTCAGAGCGTCCGGCTCTGAATCAGGGCCATCGCTCTGAATCTGGCCGTTTTTTTTTTTTTGTGCGGCCTCCTGGCCACTTGCATAGCTGCTATAGCGAGCGGCCATGATGATGGTCGCGATGGTCAAGATCATCGTGACTATCAGGCTTGCGACCCTTGTGGTAGGGTCTCGTTCATCGCAAGCCCCAGAGAGCTTTCGGCTCTAACAGAGCCGAAAGCTCTCCCACTGACATAACTTGTGATGTCAATGGGGCCGGCCCCAGATGGTAGGCGTTCCCATGGGAACGCCTCCGTCTGGGCAGCCACGCCCCCGGCCCGCCCACCAAAGGGGGCGTGCTGTCACTCAACATCGACAGCACGCCCCCTTTGGTACGAGACCCGGAGCGATGGATTGCACGTCGCTAGCCGGGTCTTGCGCATTCGCACAATGGAGCCGGCTCCGTCGTGTGCATGCGCTGTGGGCCACCATCGACCCGGTTGCGAATGCTCAGTGCTTGCGACCAGGTCTGAATCAGGCCCTATGTACCAAAGCAATCATAAAGGAAAGACCAACTCATTCCCACTTTTTCCTCTATGTTCACATTTGCCCTATATCTAGACTAGCTTCCATCAGGGGACAGAGAAGGAGGAGGGGAAGGGTCAGTTGGGGCTTGGAGAAATTCACATTGTAATGATAATGATCATTACCATGAAGCTTATTGCAATATTACCTCCACTCTTCCCTGAGCTAAAACCCTCCATCACCTCTCAGGTATGAAATGTGTTCTCTGATCTGGTACAGAAAAGCAAGAGAATGAATTTATGCAGAGGTCTGTCCTACTCTCCAAAGTGTAAAACAAATAAAACAGTGAGGCATAATAAAAAAAATACATATATAGATAAATGCAACATACTGTATGTCCAAGCCCTTTGGTTGGAATTATAGAATTCATTTATTCTCAGTTATCCAAAAAGCCAAGGCAAAGAAATGCATGGATCTTCAAAGGGCTGCAGTGTTTAATACCAAGTTCCTTTACAAGCTAGTAAGCAATGAAGCTGTTTCTTTTCAAGCACTAAACAACTGTATCATAGCTGGCAGACCCATGACATCTCATTGACTCCCAGAGAAACCAGCCTCCTAGTAAGAATACCATGTAAGCAGCAATGCACCTCCCCCATGAGATACAGCTCGCTCTCATACACAGCTGCAATCTTACTAGTGCAGTATATGGACTAATAACAAGCTACTCTGGCTGGAAGGCTTGGAGACCCCTTAGTCTACAGCACCTAAACACGATGTGATAGCAGTAAATACACTGTTTCACAACACTGAGATATTCCCAAACCAACAAGAAATAAATCAGTTCTATAACATAGTAGAAAAGTCTGTATTATCTCTTACTGTCCGCAGCCTTCATTCATTCTTACATGCTGCGTTACAATGAATAGCCCTCAGCAGATCCACTGAACAGAGAAATGGAAGCTTATAGAATACAATCAGACAGTTGTGATTCAGGTTCATATACATAAATCTCCGGTGAAGCTGACAAGCTATGTCAAATCAAATAAGTCATAAATAAAATAAGGTTTATTACATCTTGTCAGATGAATAGATGAATATTCATTATGTATTCAGAAGTCAGTTGTGATGTAAATGGATAACTATGTGACAGAGCATTGCTGGATTTCACAAATGTGTGAGGAATATTTGCCTGAATTTGTCTTCACTGAAGCGACTGGGATAACAAGGTGTATAAGAGGAAATAATATAACAACGTGGCATTATTTCATATCTACATAGTTACAGACAATTATTAAAATGTAGCCAGGTAAAACAACACAAGAAAATACCACTAGCCCTTTATTGTTATTCCCTGCCTATAACATTTTGCATTAATCCTAATCACATCTACCTAAACTTGTAGATCCTTAGGTCCAAAAGGTGTTGTGTACACGTCTCACCTTCTTCCAAGTCATTTGGATGTCTTTGTGTGATATAATTACTGTGCAAATGGCTCCTGCGTGCTATAGACACTATCCAGGTTTAACATTGTCATCACACATGGGGTAGTTAAAGTGGGTGTAGAGGGTGCCATTGCTATGGGGAGCAGAGGCTTATGGGTCCGGGCCTAGGTCATATAGTTATCTGTCAAGTTTCCAGAGTTACTTGTCAGCACTCACATAGATGGTGGTCTCTCCCTCTCCCTCTCAGTAAAGCTACACACTGATATGGGGATGTAGTTATGAGACCGGTGGACACGATGACGCCAGTCTCAATACCGACAAGGGAATCCCGACAAGGGATACCGACGTCTATCTTAATACCAATGCCGGGATGCCAGCCCGAAAAAAAGATAAGTCCAGGGCGCCCTTAGCGTTAGCCGCGGCGGGGAAGATTAGGTTTAGGGAGTGTAGCGGGGTTAGTGTTAGGTGTTGGGGGGGGAGTTAGGGTTAGGTACGCCTATGGGGGAGGGTTAGGGTTAGGCACCTCTGGAGGGGGGTTAGGGTTAGGTACTAAGGGGTGATGGTTAGCTTTAAGTATGAAGGGGGGAGTGTTAGGTTTAGGCATTAACGGGGAGGGTCAGGGTGCTGGGTGGGGAGGGTTAGGGTTAGGCTACAAAAAGTCAGGGTTGGGGAGAAGGGGTGAGGGTTAGCTTTAAGTATGAAGGGGGGAGTGTTAGGTTTAGGCATTAACGGGGAGGGTCAGGGTGCTGGGTGGGGAGGGTTAGGGTTAGGCTACAAAAAGTCAGGGTTGGGGGAGAAGGGGGGTGGGTAAGTATACTTACCAGACCCCTGTCGGGATACCAACCATCAGGGTGCCGCTGTCGGTTTTTTTACAGAAGGCATCCCGACAGCCGGCATTACATACCCAGTCCCATCCATCTCCCATGCCCCCATTTAAATCTCACAGGCACAAAATGACTGAAATAGAGCACTGCAGTGTCACCATGGGAAAATAAGGTAAAATAAGAGGTCAATGAGAAATAGGTGCTGATTCTGGGTTGGGAGCAAAGCAACAAAAAAAAAGTAACTGTGGAGGAAATGTATCAAAGTGTGTAGAGAGATAAAGTGGGGAGAGCTAAAGTACCAACCAATCAACCTTTAACTGCCATTTTACAATCTGTGTTTCAAAAATGAAAGTTTATAGCTGATTGGTTGGTACTTTATTTCTCTCCAAAGCTTAATACATCTCCCTCTGCATCTGGAACAAAACATTGTTTTTGCATGCATTTTATATACTGGCTAATTTTGTATGTAACCCATAAATGCTGCACAGCTTTATTTTAAAATTCAATTTACATTTCAGTTTGGACACCCCCTTCCCAAATCTATGAGTAAATCTCATTTTACAACTTCCCCACCTCCAATGTAACATGCATTTATTTTATCATGGTGCAAAGTTACTTCCTCTTTTTTGCTTTTTTTTCCATTTTATTTTTGAGGTCCCCAGTTTTGAAAAATTCCATCCCTTGGCTGACCAGTTTGGGGCTGGTTGATGGTATGGCAGGGGAACCCCACACTGTGTGACTCCATGCTATAGTTTCAGCGCCCCGGTTGGTTCAGCCAGCTGCTGGTCATTGGAGAATAGGGGGAACCCCATGACGTTTTTTCTTCCTATTTTTCAACACCAGACCTTGCTCAGATGTCCAGGGCAAGTTATAGATTTGGGGGGGGACGCAACACATTTAAAAATATATATATAGAATTAAACGAAAACGTACCAAAGACATTTTGGATTTAACTACAAAGCTACACCAACTAGAATTAAAACATAAATCTTCTCTTATTCAATCTGACTTAGATCAGCTTATTAAAGTTAGAGGTGAACTTAATGTGTTACTTTCCCATAAGACGGAACTCTGGGCCTGATTCAGAGCCGGACGCTATTTGCGCTCGCTCGTTCAGAAAAAGGGGCCGGCTATTTAAATTGAGCGCTCGCTCTTTGCGGTTTGTTGACGCCTCCATGTCTGAGCGAGTGAACGAAACATGCGCTCGCTATTTTGTAAAGACGCCCCCTGGCCGCTCGCATCCTACGTCATCTCCGCTATTTATTTGATTAATCGAGTACATCGAAAGGCGTCTGAACTGCTCACAGTGCTTGTGGTAGGATTTTCCTACCGCAATCATGCGAACAGTTCAGGCCAAGAAACAACCAAGTGACGTGGTTGATGACGCTGCTTTGTCAATTATGCACACCCTTAAAACGCCCGTTTTGACCGTTTGGCACGTCTGCGTTCAGATCTCCACTCCCCGTTTTCAAGCACCTTCCCCTGTTACCACCCACAAATGCCTCATCCTGTCACTCAAATTAGCAGGCACTCGCTGTTTTGCGAGCACTCGATTTCCGACCGCAATGACTGGTTGGCGCATGCGCATTACGACCCATACGCGTGCGCAGATGTGCGAACATCGCTCGGAGCGAACGAGCGGCCGCTTACGAGCAGCTCTGAATCAGGCCCTCTGTCTCCGTCGCTTAACTCAGAGGTATTATGAAAAGGGGGATAAAGCCAATAAGCTACTGGCTTGAAAATTACGAGCTAAAGTTTCATCTAAAAATATTTTGTCAATTAAAACTAGAATGGGTGATCTAACACATGACCCTGGGAGGATAGTGAAGGAATTTGAATCCTTTTATCAAAATTTGTATAACTCTAACCACAACTCTGTTCCTTCTCCCTCTTTAGACAGGGATATTGATTCTTTTCTGGCAGGGTGTCATCTCCCTAGATTAAGTAATGCTATGGCCGCTCGATTAAGCTCAGATATTTCATTAGAAGAGTTGGAAGAGACGTTAAAATCTCAAAAATCTGGTAAAGCCGCTGGCCCAGACGGCTTCTCCCTACTGTACTATAGGAAATTTAAACTTATTCTATTACCCCATTTGTGCAGACTTTTTAATGGGTTCCTTAAGGGTGAAACTCTGTCTCCTCGGACTCTGGAGGCTAGAATAGTTGTTATACACAAACCAGGGAAGGATCCTAATGTATGCTCAAGTTATAGGCCTATATCCCTCCTTAATAATGATATTAAGCTGTTTTCCAAAATTTTGGCAACTAGGCTTGGCGGGGTACTTCCACAGCTTATCCACCCTGATCAGGTGGGTTTCATCCCGGGTCGACAGGCCCGGGACAACACAAGGAGAGCAGTTGTTCTTGTCCATATCATAAATAAAAGAAAGATGCCTTCTCTGCTTCTTTCATTAGATGCTGAGAAGGCATTTGATAAAATCTTATGGCCTTTTATGTTTGCTACTCTTTGGAGTTTTGGTCTGGGAGAGAATCTTCTGAGAGGTATAGGGATTTTGTATTCCAACCCGACGGTGAGAGTTCGAGTGAATGGGAGAGACTCTGATCTCTTTGGAATTAGTAATGGCACCAGGCAGGGCTGTCCCCTTTCTCCTCTAAGCTTTGCTTTAACTATAGAACCTCTTGCTTCTCTAATACGGTCTTCCTCTGATATTAAAGGGATTCAAGTTGGTGAGAGTAAATTGTCACTCTTTGCGGACGATGTATTACTTACACTTTCTTCCCCTCACACCTCTGTCCCTATACTTTTTCAAACTCTATCCTCTTATTCTACTATTGCTGGATATCGAATTAACTATTCTAAATCAGAGGCCCTTCCGTTACAAATACCCCCAGACACCCGTAAACTACTAGAACATAATTTTCAATTCGCTTGGCATTCCAAAAAGATAAAATACCTTGGAATCCATATCACTAGTTCCTATAGTTCTCTATATAAGGGAAACTTCCCATCTCTTTTTGCTAATGTGGAATCATATTTTAAAATTTGGAGAGGCCAGATAATCTCTTGGTTTGGCAGAATGTTTGCAGTTAAAATGAATGTGCTACCCAGAATTCTTTATCTTATGCAGACTATACCAGTGAGAATTCCTAGTGAGGTTCTGAGTTGGGTGCAAGGAGCTATAATTAAATTTATCTGGCTAGGTAAGCCACCAAGAGTGAAACTCTCCACTCTTATTAGGAGCTCCATAGATGGTGGACGTGGACTTCCTGATGTGCAATGGTATTATTACGCTACCCATTTAGGCCAAGCTCTCACCTGGTTTACACAATATAATAAATCTACCATGGGTACAAATTGAGACTGCTGAATCCTCACTGTATTCTCTGTCCTCCATCCTCACTCCCTCTGTCCCTAGGGGAGTGCTCCGGGGCTTGGTCCGACTACTAAACTGACTCGTTCTATATGGCTTTTATGCACTAGGCGATTTAATCTTTCATCCTACCCATCCCCCCTGACTCCTATTTGGGACAACCCAGATTTTCTTCCTGGATTAAATACCAATCGATCACATTCATGGTTTAAATTACCATCACGTCCTAGGTTTTTGTATGATCTTATACAGGGTACTACTTGGTATTCATTGGAGGATTTGGTTCAGAAATATCAAATTTCTCGCCCGGTTCTCTATGAATATTTTCAAATTAGATCATTTCTTAACTCTCTTCCTAAAGATTCTATTTGTAGACCGTTTACGCCTTTTGAGAGGCATTGTTATTTTACACCCACGAGACAGGATATTATTTCCATTTTATATCGCTTACTCTGCTCCACAGATTCTGCAAATACACTTTCCCATGAAGTGGCGTGGGAGACGGATCTGGGTCCCCCTCCTAGTGAGGAATCATGGGAAATCATCAGAAGTAATGTAGCAAAATCTTCCATTTCCACTCTGATAAAAGAAAACTCTTATAAAATCTATACGAGATGGTACTTGGTTCCCACTAGATTGTGTAGGATTTTTCCTTCCTCTTCCCCACTGTGCTGGCGGAACTGTGGCCAGCGGGGTGATTTTATACATATCTGGTGGAAATGTCCCAAAATCACTAACTACTGGAATGAGATAAAATCCTTATTGAACAAGATACTTCACATTTCAATTTCTCTAAGCCCATGGACTGCCCTATTGGGGCTACCTATATCTGGGCTGAATTCCCCCTCTAATAAATTAGTTCTTCAAATATTACATGCCGCAGGGTGTACTTTGGCCAAGTCTTAGAAACAACCATCCGCCCCTGCATTACACTTAGTGTATTCCAAGATTTGGTTTATTGCCAATATGGAGAAAATCACATTTGCTCTTAGGGATCAGTAAGATAAATTTAATAAAATATGGGACCCATGGTTTAATTATTCAACTACTACTATATCTGGGATTTGATGCCTTGTCTGTCCAAATATGATATTTTAGAAATGTTACGGTGGTACTATTTACATAGGCTGAGATTTAATATGATATTAATATGTCGCCCCCCCCCCCCCTTTTTTTTTTTTGTTTTGTTCTGGTTTATTTTATTTTATTAATTTAAAAATAATAAAAAAAGAAAATAAATATATATATATATATATATATATATATATATTGTGACACAGTCAGATTAGGGGTCCCTCTCCTGGGTAGAGGACTCCTTCCTTACACACACAGCAGCTGGGAAACAGTACGCCAGTCTGGATTCGAGTACAAGCTGGTCGGCGCCAGTCTTTATTGTGCAAAACAGAAACAACAAAAAGAAACCATAAACATAAATCCTAGCCCTGGTTGGGCTCTAAATTTACAGGTGGTTCCCTCACTACAAGAACCTGGCAGGGCCTAATGCCCTCACCAGCAACAAAGGCACAGCACAGCACTTACAGATAGGTTTTTCAAGTGTCTCTGAGCAAACTCCCTGCCTGGTCTCCCAGGTGAGACACTCAGCCCTAAACAAACTAGGCTTATATTGGCCACTCTCTGGTGGAAACCCTAACAAGCCTGTTACCAGGCTCAAGGCCCAAAACCTGGAGTGGCCGTGGGTGGAGCCCTCCCTCTCCTCTCACCCACAACCCCCAGGTCCCAAACCGGCTTTTCAAAAAGCCGAGACTCAAGCCTGCTACACTGCAGACTTTCTCCTGGGGGTTTAAAACACATAAGACAGGAATCTGGGACAAATGTACCTGCCACAGACCACTTTACCAGTGATCCTATCACATATCCCCCCCTTTGTTTCGACCTGTGGGGCGGAACAACTGAAGCCCCCAAACAATGAACGCCAGCTGGCTTCCTGGCCTGTGTTCCACTGAAAATTTTAAAGTTTGTAACGCCAAGAACCATCTCGTAATTCTCGCATTACTGTCCTTATTTTTGGACATCCACTTCAAACGGGCATGGTCAGTGATCAATTTGAACTTTCTTCCAACCAAGTAGTACCTGAGAGCCTCTAATGCCCACTTTATGGCCAACGCCTCCTTCTCCACTGTGGCATAGTTTCTCTCATGTACATTCAACTTTCTGCTTAGATAGAAAATAGGGTGTTCCTCACCCTCCTTGTTCTGGGACAGGACCGCTCCTATACCTACTTCTGATGCATCGGTTTGTACTATGAATTCCCTTTCAAAATTAGGAGTCATCAGGACTGGTTGGGAACACAATGCTACTTTCAACTCCTGAAAAGCTTTTTCTGCCTCAGGACTCCATTCTACCATGACTTTTTGTTTGCCTTTGGTCAGGTCAGTCAGGGGGACTGCCATGGTGGCAAAGTTGGGTATAAACCTCCTGTAGTACCCTGTAATTCCCAAGAAGGCTCTCACCTGCTTCTTATTCAGAGGCCGTGGACAGTTTTGTATGGCATCAACCTTATTGAGCTGAGGCTTTATCAGGCCTCTGCCAATGGTGTATCCCAGATATTTTACTTCCTCCATGCCTAGACAACACTTTTTTGGGTTGGCTGTCAAACCTGCCTTATAGATGGAGTCCAACACTGCTTGTACCCTGGGTAAGTGAGACTGCCAATCAGGACTATGAATGACCACGTCATCCAGATAAGCAGCCGCATACCGTCTATGGGGCCTGGGAATCCTGTCCATCATTCTTTGGAAGGTAGCAGGTGCCCCATGTAGCCCGAAGGGCAACATCTTGTACTGAAACAAGCCCTCTGGCGCTGAAAAAGCTGTCTTTTGTTTGGCGCTCTCGGTTAACGGTACTTGCCAATACCCTTTGGTTAGGTCAAGAGTGGTTAAATACCTTGCCGTCCCTAGTCTCTCAATCAGTTCATCCACTCTTGGCATCGGGTAGGCATCGAATTTTGAAACACTGTTCAACTTTCGGAAGTCATTGCCGAAACGCACACTCCCGTCGGGCTTTGGAATCAACACAATGGGACTTGACCATTCACTATGTGATTCTTCAATAACCCCTAACTCTAGCATATTTTTAATTTCTTTCTACACCGATTCTCTTTGTGCTTCTGGTAACCTATAGGGCTTTAGATTAACTTTAACCCCTGGGTCAGTGATGATGTCATGTTTAATGACCGAGGTTTTCCCAGGTACGTCAAAGAACAGCACCCTATTTCTGATCAGAAACTCGTTGACCTCTTGTTGTTGAATTGCCGACAGGGTTTTTGCCACTGTCACTTCGGGAACTAAGGGCCCTGGATTTACTGGAGGGGCTCGGATGGCCGACAGTACCATTCTATCTTTCCAGGGCTTTAACAGATTTATATGGTATATCTGTTCCGGCTTTCTTTTCCCCGGCTGGTAAACTTTGTAATTGACCTGTCCCACTCTTTCTAAGATTTCAAAGGGCCCTTGCCATTTAGCCAAAAGTTTATTTTCCACAGTGGGAACCAACACTAACACTCTGTCCCCAGGAGCAAAGCTGCGTAACCGAGCATTGCGGTTGTATACCCTCTGCTGTGCCTGTTGAGCCTGTTCCAGGTGCTCTCTCACTATCGGCACTACCGCAGCAATTCTCTCCTGCATTTGAGAAACATGCTCAATCACAGTTTTGTAAGGACTAGACTGCCCCTCCCATGTCTCTTTGGCAATGTCTAGTAACCCCCTTGGGTGTCTCCCATACAACAAGTCGAAGGGTGAAAACCCGGTGGAGGACTGGGGAACCTCCCTTATGGCCAACAATAAATACGGCAATAAGTAATCCCAATCCCTACCATCCTTGTCGACCACTTTCCCAAGCATGTGTTTTAACGTCTTGTTAAACCTCTCGACCAGCCCATCGGTTTGGGGGTGATAAACCGAAGTTCTTAACTGTTCAATTTTGAACAGGCGGCATAACTCTTTCATGACTTTTGACATAAACGGTGTACCCTGGTCAGTTAGTATCTCCTTAGGTATACCCAGCCTGCTAAAGACATGAACTAGCTCTCTGGCAATGGTCTTGGTTGACGGGTACCTGGTAGCGTAATCCATTATGACCAGAATATACTGGTGTCCCCTGGCAGACTTCATTAAGGGTCCAACCAAATCCATCGCTATTCTTTCAAACGGCACCTCTATAATAGGCAATGGAACTAGTGGACCCTTAAAATGTGGTCTGGGAGCATGATACTGACACTCAGGGCAGGATGCGCAAAAGTCAGATACCTCTTTATGAAGCCCGGGCCAGAAAAACCTCTGCATTATTCGCTCAGTGGTTTTCTCTACCCCTAGATGGCCTGCCGTTATATGACCATGGGCCAGATCCAACACTGTTCTTCTGTAGGCTTTGGGAACTATTAGTTGTTCCACAATATCTTCCCCCTTCTTAGTCACCTGATATAACAAATCCTGACACATTGCCATGTGGGGATAGGACAAAGGACTATCAGGGTCTACGGGTTTACCATCAACTACTTTTACATTCTCCCTGGCTTTTACCAAAGTAGGGTCATTCAACTGCTCCACGGCAAAGACCTCTCTTCTGACCTCTAAATCAGGCAGACGATCAACTGGCCCAACAACACTTCCCATCTCAGTGGGAGGCACATCAGTTGGCGGGCCACCGTCACGCTCCGCATTCTCTAGTTCGCCAATCATAGTAGAAACAGGGAATAACTCTGACTCAGAAGAAACTCCCTCCTCCACTACATCGACAACCTTCTCAAATGGATCGGGGTTGTTCACTTTTGGAACAAAACGGCTTTCCCACAACTTCCAGAAGTGAGCAAAGTCTCTCCCCAATATTGCATCGTACATCAGACCATGCACCAAACCCACAGAAACTATAGCAGAACCACATGGTGCCTCGATGTTCACCTCGGCAGTAACATAATATAGAGTATCCCCATGTATGCAGGTCACACCAACAGTTTTCCCCTTACGCCTCAAGGGGTTCACCAGCTCAGCTTTCATAAGTGTCACCAAGCTACCAGAGTCTAGCAGTGCCTCTACTCGGTTGCCATCTACAGTGAGTACACACATGTGCTTATCAGTCTCAGCCTGCCGGTCAGCCGCACAGGCTGTCTGTGCAAAGAAAGACCCCCTGCGGTAGACATGAGCAGTATCACATTGCATAGGTTCAGTTGTAAGTGAACAATTAGCGGCAATATGGCCGAAGCCACCACACCGGAAACACTGAGTCATATTAATGTCTAGTCGTTTAAGGGCAAGAACCTTCCTGGCCTGGCAGGCCTGTCTCCAGGTTCTACACCCTCAGTCTTAGGTACATTCCACCGCTCAGCACCCTTCTCCCCTGGAACAGTCTTACCAGTGTCTGTGGGAGTTCGCCGGTGCGCCATCGGGGCTCGGTGGGGCATACTCATCAGCTCCTCAGATGCCACGTACCTCTCCACCAGCTCGACCAACTGGTCCACGGACTTAGGGTCTGCATGGCTCACCCACTTGCGCAGAGTCGCAGGTAACGATCGCAGGTACCGGTCCATCACGACCCTTTCCACGATCTGTGGTCCCGTCAGCGTCTCTGGCTGTAGCCATTTTGAGGACAGATGGACGAGGTCATGCATCTGTGAACATGGAGGCTTGTCGTTATGGAACTCCCAGCGGTGGACCCGTTGGGCACGAACAAAGGTGGTGACTCTCAAGCGAGTTAGGATCTCCTGTTTTAGTTTTTTATAGTCCTTGGCATCAGCCAGGCATAAGTCGTAATAGGCCTTTTGTGGCTCCCCAGACAGAAAAGGTGCCACCAGACTTGCCCACTGCTCTTGGGGCCAACTCTCCCTTTCGGCCGTTCTTTCAAATGCGGTGAGATAGGCCTCCACATCATCGCCCGAAGTCATCTTTTGGAGGAAGTGACTGGCTCGTATGGAGTGAGTGGTGGTGGGAGGACCAGTAGTAACATCTCTGGGCCGGGCGATCAGGTGCTGTACCACCTCTTTTATGGCCTGGCTGTTTTCCGCTAAGGCCTGGCGGGTTTCCACAATGGCGACCTGTTGTTGCCTCTGGGCTGTCTCCAAGGCCAACAGTTGCACCCTGGTGGATTCCTGCTGAGCCCTGGTAGATTCCTGCTGAAGTTTGTTCGTCTCCTGCTGTGCTGCTGTAGCTTGGAGCAAGGCCTTAATAATGTCCTCCATTTTGTCCTGGGGTGTAGGTTGGAAGCTGAACTTTGCCTCTCTGAGCATTGGCTGACGCCTCCTCTATGGGACTCCAAGGACACAGTGTTATTTCCACACTTCACAAATTGGGTGTCTGTCCCTTTAATTTTTAAATGGAAAGTTTTCCTCTTGCTGCAACATCAGTGTGTGTGAATGCCCGCATTCTCCACCATATTGTGACACAGTCAGATTAGGGGTCCCTCTCCTGGGTAGAGGACTCCTTCCTTACACACACAGCAGCTGGGAAACAGTACGCCAGTCTGGATTCGAGTACAAGCTGGTCGGCGCCAGTCTTTATTGTGCAAAACAGAAACAACAAAAAGAAACCATAAACATAAATCCTAGCCCTGGCTGGGCTCTAACTTTATAGGTGGTTCCCTCACTACAAGAACCTGGCAGGGCCTAATGCCCTCACCAGCAACAAAGGCATAGCACAGCACTTACAGATAGGTTTTTCAAGTGTCTCTGAGCAAACTCCCTGCCTGCTCTCCCAGGTGAGACACTCAGCCCTAAACAAACTAGGCTTATATTGGCCACTCTCAGGTGGAAACCCTAACAAGCCTGTTACCAGGCTGCAAGGCCCAAAACCTGGAGTGGCCGTGGGTGGAGCCCTCTCTCTCCTCTCACCCACAACCCCCAGGTCCCAAACCGGCTTTTCAAAAAGCCGAGACACAAGCCTGCTACACTGCAGACTTTCTCCTGGGGGTTTAAAACACATAAGACAGGAATCTGGGACAAATGTACCTGCCACAGACCACTTTACCAGTGATCCTATCACAATATATATATGTTTCATAGATGTGCTATATTCTTTTAAACTGCCATGTGTTTGTGCCGCTGCTCTGTCACTTACTTTGAATGATAATAATTATTAATTATTCATTATCAGTTTCTTGTACTAGCATGTTACTCTGGCTTGAATTGCCTATATTGGCCTGAGGCCTGTGTTTTCAGATTCACTGGTTGGAAGTGTGTTGGTAATATGTTATATTTTATTCTACTAGGCTCTTACTTTTAGGCTATTAGTTCTTGATTAATGAAACTTAAAACATTCTATACGGTCGTATAGTGTATTACACTGCCATCCTGTCTGCCATTGCTGTGCCACTGTGTTTCATAGATGTGCTATATTCTTTATTACTGCCATGTGTTTGTGCCACTGCTCTGTCACTTAGTTTAGCCAGCTAGTTCGCTGCAAATTCTGGCCAATATGGGTTAAAACAATATTGTGAGGTGGTCAAAACTGACTGGAAATGACTGGGAATGAATAATATTGTAGGAACAAAGGGCCTGATTCAGAGCCACTCGTAAGCGGCAGCTCGTTCGCTCCGAGCGATGTTTGCCCAACTGCGCATGCGCACGGATCATTATACGCATGCGCGAACCAGTCAGTGCGGTTGAAATTCATGTGTTCGCAAAATAGCGAATGCCTGCTATTTTGAGTGACAGAATGAGGCGTATGTGGGTGGTAACAGGGAAGGTGCTTGAAAACGGGGAGTGGAAATCCGTTCGCAGGCGTGCTTAAAGGTCAAAACGGGCGTTTTAAGGGAGTGCATAATTAATCCAGCAGCGTCATTGACCACGTCACATGGTTTTTTTTAACTCAGAACTGCTCGCAAAATAGTGGTTGAAAAAACCAACCACAAGAATAGCGAGCAGTTCAGACGCTGTTCGATGTACTCGATTAATCAAATAAATAGCGGACATGACGTATGGTGCGAGCGGCTAGGGGGCGTATTTTTCAAATTTACGTTTGCATGTTTTGCTCGCTCGTTCAGACTTAGAGGCGTGAACAGACTGTAAAGTGCGAATGGTTCATTTGAATAGCCACCCCTTTTTAGAAAACGAACGACCGCAAATAGCGAGCGGCTCTGAATGAGAGCCAAAGTCAGGTCCAAATTACATGATTTTGTTGTTTTTATAAATTTTTAAAGAAATCCAAAACCAAAACTAAAACATTTGAGGGTGGTTTTGACAAAACCAAACTCAAAACACGATGAAGATTTAAAACCAAAACCCGGGGTCCGTGCACATCTCTAATTATAACAAAAGTACCATCTAGCCATTGAACGACGTTGTTCACAGACATATTGCATCCGCTCTGCAGCACAGCAGATGCCAATATATTATGCAGATATATCGGCACGTCTGGCTGTGTGTATGGGCAACCTGCCAATCGCCCGTACACTTGCTGCAGGAACCCGCCATCACTGACAATCAACTGGGCGGGCAAATTTAAATGCCCATCCAGTTGTGATGTCAGCGTAGACATATCGAGCACCAGATTAGTAAATGTGTATTGTCTTACTAATCAGCCGCTCGGCCTGCAAATTCCTGGATCGCCGGACAAGTCACCCAGGACAGGTGTGAACCCACTAGGTTTTGATTTTGGCCTGAACTTTGTTGTTCTAAGCTTATAACCAGGGCCGTAGCTAGGGTAGTGCGACCAGTGCCATGGCACAGGGCACCGCAGGGCAGGGGGCGCTGTTTGGGCCTGTACATTTTCCAGTTTAGTATCATTCTCATTTGTAGCTTCCTCCTCTTTTGTACCCAGCATCTCCTGGCCTCCCCTATCTCTTCCCTGGCCCTTCCCCATGAGGCCATGGCCCTTTTTCAGGTCCACTATTTTATGTTCCTTTTAAAAAAATGGGGGGGAAGGGCACCAATGCTCTCTCTGGCACAGGGCACCAAAAAGTCTAGTTACGGCTCTGCTTATAACCACCGTCTAATATTGACTACATGTTATTAACCCATTGGAGTGAAGTGTAACCTTTGTATTTGACCTATGGGACCTGCACCCATAATTATCTTAGACTTATATATGTATCCCCTTTATGGTATATTACAGGTATAAGCTGTTACATAGTAAGTAAGTACATAGCCTAGTCTTGGCTTAATGTGTTCTTACTTAGTTTATGTATATAAATGTTTAAACTCAGCTTCTATCTTACTTTTTCTGTTATACAGTACTGGCAATTTGCTCTGCATAGCATATCTCAAAGGGGTGTGTAGAGACAGGTTGGTGGATGATCTAGAGTACACAGTCTTATCTACATTCCAAATAAAATCTCGGAATCAGCCTATTTGTCTGTGTTTGATTGATAATGCAAATCGCAGTTAGGTTACCTGTTGGCGATAGCATATGTAGTGCTTAATTTGTAGATAAAAAAAGAAGTGAAAATCAAAAATGTAAAATATATGCTTGGAGGACATTACAAATTATCTTTAAGCATGAAAGTCTACGGAGCCAAAACATGAGCCAGAACTTTTTGTACGTTCCAGCCCAAATGAATGCCTGGGAGCATGTACATGAGTGATTTATTTGTTTGGTGGGTGTATGCAGTTGGAGGAAAACAATGGATTATGGATTATTTAAATCAGCATGTTACAATTTTCTTACTGTGGCTGATATTGCGGATGTAAGTTTAGGAGCAGCATTGCTACAGCACTTCCACTGAGGAATTACTGCAAGAGCCATAACTAACGCTCTCTGTCCCTCCACTTAATCAAATTAATCTAAAATATTAATTTCCCTGTGTCCCTCTTTAGCTTAGTGGCATCTTGCGTGAGAAAAAGACATACAGTATAATTTAGAACAGTGGTGTGTGGTGGCACCTCCGCTGTTATACGTGGCAATGGTATATGCCTGGGGCACAGTCTCTCTCCAGAGGCACTAGGGCAGAGCAGTAACTAGCGATGCCATTGCACAGAGCGCAGAGCTCTGGGGGCGGCACCATCGCTGCCCCATGGCCTTTGCTTCTGGCTAGCATGGTGTCAGGAATGGCACCTGCAGCCAGGATCGCTGCTGTAGTGCCGCTCAAAGGGTCAATTGAACATTCCAGGCAGGCACCCTGCAGTCTGTACAGCTAAGTGTCCTCAGGATGCTCCGGGCCCCACCTCCCACTGCTCCTGTAGATTTCCTGTCTGTGTTTCCTTCTCACCCCAGCAGTCAAATGAATAAAGATGTAGACCACACTCAGGAACTTTTCACATACATAGGGCTCAATCCTATTAGGTGCGAATTGCGAGGTGCGAGTTGTGATTTTCACTTCGAATTCACATAGTGGATTAATTTTGCAATCCAATTAGCAACTCGCACTGATCAGACAGACTGAATTCGCAACTTTCCACTTGCACCTCCCTGAGGGTGAGAGATGGAAAGGAAAATCTTTATTTTAAGGTTAAAATGTGGGGACACTGGGCTAGTTTCAGAGCCGCTCGCTCTGAATCAGGGCGTTTTTTTTTTTTGGTGCGGCCTCCTGGCCGCTCGCTAAGCTGTGGGTGACCACCCATAGCTTTTGCGAGCGGCAAGGTGATGGTAGCGATGGTCGCGACCATCGGGGCTTGCGATGAGACCCTTGTGGTAGGGTCTCATCCGTCGCAAGCCCCAGAGAGCTTCTTGCTCTAACAGAGCAGGAAGCTCTCCACTGACATCACTGGTGATGTCAGTGGTGCCTCCTACAAACAGCAGGCATTCCTTCGGGAATGCCTCCATTTGTGTAGCCACCCCCCATGCCCGCCTCCAAAACGGGGTGAGCTGTCAATCAAAATCGACAGCCGCCCCCTTTTGGTGTGAGACCCGTAGCGACGGAGCGCCCGTCGCTGGCCGAGGCTCGCGCATGCGCATGCCAGAACCGACTCCGGCTGTGCGCTCGCGAGTGGGTCTGAATCAGGCCCAGTGTGCTAAACCCCTTCGACACCCCTCCCCCTAATGACCAATTAGGCAATTGGAAGTTTCTAAATAGCTTATTTAGTCCAATAATTACATGTCACTTTTGAGGTTTTAAAAAAAAAAATTCTCAAATTACCCCAAAATCAACTTTTTCATTAGTTTAGGCACCCCAAATGTAATTACAATAATTTTATAGTTGAAAAATAATTGTTTTTATAATTTTTTTTTTCATTTTTCAAGGTGTCCTCAAAGAACCCCAAAATCACCCTTTTTCCCATTTTTTTTTTGCATTTTTCATTTCATTCGTTTTCAGATTAAACAAAAAAAGTTTGTTTTTTATAATTTTCTTGCATTTAAAAAAAAAAGCACAAATCAGCCATTTGACACCATTTCAAAACCTACAGTAACTTCCTAATGGCCACAAACAGCCGTCTATAAAGTCCTGCTAATGAAATTATCCATTTTGGGGGGTCCAGGATGGTCTTCCCACATTTTCATGCATTTCTCACAAATCTCATTTGGCAGTCAATTCACACCCCTCCGCTGCGAGTAGTGCGAATAGGCATTTTTAATTGGATTGGAGAATTATCGGGAGTGTGCTTTGCGGCGAAGTGTGAGAGTTTAAAGAAACAGATTCGCTACTTGCAATTCACACCGAATTGGATCGATCCCATAAAGTATTGTAAGTAAAAAAACAAGTTTTTTTTTTAGATCAGCAGCAACATGGAGGAAGATGATAGATTAGCTGATGCATTTCAGTTAAGCCTATTCAAGAGTATTTTTGATGAGTCCACCTTCTCCTGTATCCAGCACCAGTAAACAACTGTGACTTGTGCTAACCTGGCTATTTGTTTGCATCAGGTACAGTTTGAGTAGCAGTTTCTTATGCACTGTACATTTTGTGAACTTATATATGATGCTGAATACAATTGTTTGCTTCCTACAGTTTTGTGCAAACTGTCCTATAAGAGTGCATAAACACGATTGCTAGCGATAAAAACACTGCGTGTGGGTGAAAGTCTATGTCTATATGTAGGTCCATGATTTATAGCATATAAATTGTGTGAGATTCCAGTGTTGTAACTCCCAGAAGTAACTGGAGCATTTGCCTCCAAGGTGCCTGGTGTAATGGTTTGCCAACAGGGCAAGAGGACCCTTGCTTCCAGGTGCTGGGGCCAAACTTCTAAAACTGGAGAAATCCAAACCAGTGCTGTATACATTTCTCATCTCTAGGGATGATCAAAAAAATTACAATGTCAATTTGTCAACTAGTTAGTAAGACAGCTATCTTCTTTACCAACTACTATAACATGTAATAAAACTAGTATGTTTTACCCAACATCTAATTGATTTATGTTGGAGAGATGGGGAGATTCTAATATAAAATTAATTTGAGGATAAAATCAGTTACTGAAATAAGAATTGTTGGGAAGGCAGATCATCTTATATTTTCTTATTACTCCATCTGTCAATGGCAGGTAGGCTAGAGACCGAATGGGCCTGATTCAGGATTGTAATCAAACCCGATCAGTACATGCGCAGGGTCTGTACTGCCCTGTGATGAGTTTTGTAGTGCTTTCTAAGCCCCCAAAGCATGTCAAACATTGATTGGGGCAGTGACGGGGAGCATTTTTGAGTGTACCAAGGCTAGTGTCTGTGTTTTGCTTCACTGGCCCTGGAATTTTATAGAACAATATCTCCAACCCTGGAAGGGTTACTCAGATGGCCGATGTTCACCAAAGTGATTCTATGGCTGTGCCCTTGGACACAGCACCAGATCTCAGAAGGCGTCTATTTACAAAAGATGCCTGCTGAGGCTTTTGCGTATTGTAGCACAACTGAGGTGTACAAAAAGGCTATATCCTGATACTGGCTAAGATATACGATTTGCAGGACTCGCTAAACCCAAATGTTCTTACTTTTAAACACTATCATTTCATTTTTTCATCTAATGCAAATAATAGTGGAGAGATATGATAACATTCTCCAGTATGCCTGTATGATAGAACATAAAAATATATTGAATTCTCTATTTTTATATTTAATACAATAATGTTTTTCTTATAATTGTTATACTTTAAAATTCATCTTTGTTCCCATTTTCATTTTAGCAGAAGTTTCAGCTCCTTTAATTTCCCTTGCATTATGTTTCATTGTATTTTTGAATTGTGAATAATGTATTGTCATTTATATGAAAGGAAGATAGATAAATGTTTGTTGTCAGGAAATATGAGAACTTATGACACATTTGATATTATGATATAATGTTGTCTAGGTTGTCTTTGTTAACATTATCATTCACAGTACATGGAGGTGATGGTTACAGCATCATAGTTAATAGTTTGTTCACAACAATTTACTTGAGTTTAAAAAACACAAAACCCTGCGTATTGGAGAGCAATTTGTGAATTGTGTAGAGTGTCCCAGTATATTGCACAGGTAAAAACTAGAAATGAGCTGGCTCAGTTCTCAGAGAACCGAGCCTACCCGAACTTGGCCAATCCCAGGGAAGCTGGTGGACCCGCCACTCAGATCTCCCCGCCAATTTTGGACTTCAGAATTAGGCAAAATGTCATCATCCCTCATCAGATTCTCGCAAGTTTTAGGCTCTATTTAAGTCCCTGCGGACACCGTGCTGGAATGGCTGCTGGACTGGGCTGTGTCCTGTGCGCTGTGCTGTGTCCATCCACTCAAGTGGCTGCTGTGCTGTGTCCATCCACTCCAGTGGCTGCTGTGCTTGGCTGTGACCATCCAATCCATTGCTGAGCTGATGTATCTGTCCAGTGTCCATCCACACCGGTGCTAAGCTGACCTATCTGTTCAGTGTCCATCCACTCCAGTGCTGAACTGATGTATCTGTCCAGTGTCCATCCACTTCAGTTCTGCTGATGTATCTGTCCAGTGTCTAACCACTCCAGTGCTGCTGAGCAGACATATCTGTCCAATGTCCATCCACTCCAGTGCTGAGCTGACCTATCTGCCCAGTGTCCATCCACTCTAGTGCTGAACTGATGTATCTGTCCAGTGTCCATCCACTCCAGTGCTAATGATGTATCTGTCCAGTGTCTATCCACTCCAGTGCTGCTGACGTATCTGTCCAGTGTCTATCCACTCCAGTGCTGCTGATGTATCTGTCCAGTGTCCATCCACTTCAGTGCTGCTGACATATCTGTCCAGTGTCCATCACTCAAGTGCTACTGATGTATCTGTCCAGTGTCCATCCACTCCAGTGCTACTGACGTATCTGTCCAGTGTCCATCCACTCCAGTGCTGAGCTCACATATCTGTCCAGTGTCTAATCACTCCAGTGCTGCTGAGCTGACATATCTGTCCAGTGTCCATCCACTCCAGTGCTACTGACGTATCTGTCCAGTGTCCATCCACTCAAGTGCTGCTGATATATCCGTCCAGTGTCCATCCACTCCAGTGGCTGCTGTGCTGTGCTGTGCTGTGACCATCCAATCCATTGCTGAGCTGATGAATCTGTCCAGTGTCCATCCACTCCAGTGCTGAGCTCACATATCTGTCCAGTGTCTAATCACTTCAGTGCTGCTGAGCAGACATATCTGTCCAGTGTCCATCCACTCCAGTGCTGAGCTGACCTATCTGTCCAGTGTCCATTCACTCCAGTGCAGTGTCCATCCACTCCAGTGCCGAGCTAACCTATCTGTCCAGTGTCCGTCCACACCAGTGCTGAGCTGACCTATCTATCCAGTGTCCATCCACTCCAGTGTTGCTGACATACCTGTCCAGTGGCCATCACTCAAGTGCTACTGATGTATCTGTCCAGTGTCCATCCACTCCAGTGGCTGCTGTGCTGTGCTGTGCTGTGCTGTGACCATCCAATCCATTGCTGAGCTGATGAATCTGTCCAGTGTCCATCCACTCCAGTGCTGAGCTCACATATCTGTCCAGTGTCTAATCACTCCAGTGCTGCTGAGCAGACATATCTGTCCAGTGTCCATCCACTCCAGTGCTGAGCTGACCTATCTGTCCAGTGTCCATTCACTCCAGTGCAGTGTCCATCCACTCCAGTGCCGAGCTAACCTATCTGTCCAGTGTCCATCCACTCCAGTGTTGCTGACATACCTGTCCAGTGGCCATCACTCAAGTGCTACTGATGTATCTGTCCAGTGTCCATCCACTCCAGTGCTACTGACATATCTGTCCAGTGTCCATCCACTCCAGTGCTGAGCTCACATATCTGTCCAGTGTCTAACCACTCCAGTGCTGCTGAGCTGACATACGGTATCTGTCCAGTGTCCATCAACTCTAGTGCTGCTGAGCAGACATATCTGTCCAGTATCCATCCACACCAGTGCTGAGCTGACCTATCTGTCCTGTGTCCATTCACTCCAGTGCTGAGCTGACCTATATGTTCAGTGTCCATCCACTCCAGTGCCGAGCTGACCCATCTGTCCAGTGTCTGTCCACTCCAGTGTTGCTGACGTATCTGACAAGTGTACATTCACTCCAGCGCTGCTGACGTACCTGTTCACTGTCTATCCACTCCAGTGTCCATCCACTCCAGTGCTGATGACATACTGTATCTGTCCAGTGTTCATCCAATCCAGTGCTGAGCTGATGTATCTGTCCAGTGTTTATCCACTCCAGTGCTGCTAACATTTGCGAAAAAAGGGGTTTTTTACAACTTGTTGCATGTGCTGTACCCCACTGTGTTCACATAAGTGCCGTGACTCTGCAGGCTGTACCCCACTGTGTTCACATAAGTATTTTGTCTGTTACTCCACAGGCTGTACCCCACTGTGTTCACATAAGTTCTGTGTCTGTGACTCCGCAGGCCGTACCCCACTGTGTTCACAACTTCACCTAGGTACTGTGCCTCTGCAGGCCATACTCCACTGTGTTCAGTACTTCACATAAATACTATGACTCCACAAGCCATACCCCACGGTGGGCCTGATTCAGACCCACTCGCAAGCGCATAGCGCTCCTCAAGCGGGTTGATGGTGGCCCGTGCGCACTGCAAAAAGCACTCGCTCCATGGCTCACTACAAAAGGGGTGGCTGTCGATGTTGATCGACAGCTCGCCCCATTTAGTAGGCGTGGCAGGGGGGTGGCTTCACAAACGGAGGCGTTCCCATGCGAACGCCTGCCGTTTGTCGGCGACCCCACTGACATCACCAGTGATGTCAGTGTGAGAGCTTACGGCTCTATTAGAGCCAGAAGCTCTCTGGGGCTTGCGGCCATGAGACCCTACCACAAGGGTCTCGTCGCAAGCCCGATGGTCGCGATGGTCTTGACCATCGCGACCATCATCCTGGCCGCTCGCAAAAGCTGTGGGTGGTGACCCACAGCTATGCGAGCGGGCCAGGAGGCCGCTCCAAAAGAAAAAAAAACGCCCTGATTCAGAGCGAGCGCTCTTTCAGAGCGTCTGTTTCTGAATCAGGCCCTGTGTTCACAACGTCACATAAGTACTGTGACTCCACTGGCCATACCCCACTGTGTTCACATAAGTACCGTGAGTCTGTGACTGGGCAGGCCCTACTCAACTGTGTTCACAACGTCACATAAGTACTGTGACTCCACAGGCCATACCCCACTGTGTTCACATAAGTACCGTGAGTCTGTGACTGTGCAGGCCGTACTCAACTATGTTCACAACTTCACATACGATACTGTGCAAAAGTTTTAGGCAGGTGTGGAAAAAAGCTGCATAGTAAGAATGCTTTAAAAAATACAGTAGAAGTGTTAATAGTTTATTTTTAGAAATTAACAAAATGCAAAGTGAATGAACAGAAAATAAATCTAAATCAAATCAATATTTAGTGTGACTACCCTTTGCCTTCAATACAGCATCAATTCTTCTAGGTACATTTGCACAAAGTCAGGGATTTTGTAGGATTATAGGGCCTGATTCAGAGACGGATGCAAAGGCAATTACACACACAATCGAGCGATAGTTTGCCATTGTGCATGCATATAAGCCACACTGCATGTGTGCAGCGATCGCACTGTGATCACGGATGCACATAGGAATCCATGACAGTGAGTGAAAGGTTGTCAGCATTTGGGGGTAGTGACAGGGAGTGGTCTGAGAAATGCAGGTGTGTCTGTCCATTAAAACACACGAGTGCCTGCTAATTTGAGTGACAGGATGAGGCGTTTGTGGGTGGTAACAGGGGAAGGTGCTTGAAAACGGGGAGTGGAGATCCGAACGCAGGCGTGCCAAACGGTCAAAACAGGTGTTTTAAGGGTGTGCATAATTAACAAAGCAGCGTCATCGACCACGTCACTTGGTTGTTTCTTAGCCTGAACTGTTCGCATGATTGCGGTAGGAAAATCCAACCACAAGCACTGCGAGCAGTTCAGATGCCTTTCGATGTACTCGATTAATTTAATAAATAAATAGCGGAGATGATGTATGATGCGAGCGGCCAGGGGGCGTCTTTACAAAATAGCGAGTGCATGTTTCGTTCGCTCGCTCAGACATAGAGGTGTCAACAGACTGCAAAGAGCGAGCGCTCAATTTAAATAGCCAGCCCCTTTTTCTGAACGAGCGAGCGCAAATAGCGTCCGGCTCTGAATCAAGCCCACAGTTACATGGGCATGCATAAATTATCCACGCTGCTCTGTATGAAAATCTCCCAAAGCTGCAGCAGATCAGAGCTTCCGCAAGGCCAAGATGTTGCAGTGATGTTACCGATATTTACGCAGGTATACGTTGTCGCACACAGGTAAAAAGGCAGTGGGCATCCTTATGCTCTGGTGATCTTTGCAGCTTTTAGCATATTTTCACTGCTGCGTTGCATGCGAAATTGTAGCTGTGATCGCATTAGCGTCCATCTCTGAATCAGGCCCGCAGTCAAGTGTACCGTACCAATCATACCAAACAGGTGATAATGATCATCATTTTCATATGTAGGTTGAAACACAGTCATTAACTGAAACAGAAACGGCTATGTAGGAGGCTTAAAACTGGGTGAGGAACAGCCATTTTCTGCTACAAAAGTGAGGTCGTGGAAGACAGTTTTATGTCACAGGTCATACACCATGGCAACACTGAGCACAGCAACAAGACACATGTAGTTATACAGCATCAGCAATGTCTCTCCCAGGCAAATATCTCAAAGCAGACTGGGGTTTCAAGATGTGTTGTACAAGTTCTTTTGAGGAAGCACAAAGAAATGGACAACGTTGAAGACTGTAGCCGCAGTGGTCGGCCAAGGAAACAAAGTGCATCAGATGAAAGACACATCTTGCTTACTGCACTTTGAAATCAGAAGATGTCCAGCAGTGCCATCAGCTGAAAACTGGCAGAAACCATGGGACCCAGGTACACCCATCTACTGTTCGGACAAGTCTGGCCAGAAGTGGTCATCATCTTGCAAATGGCCGCAAGACGCCATCTTGGAAATGAGATAGCAAGACACCATTTTGTGAATGGCCACCTAAGTGCCATTTTAGATAAACTCACATTTTAGTACATGTGGCGATAATACTATTAGCATCATGCGACTGCATCTTCCATCATTTCTCATATACACAATAATGCGCATAATAGCGCTGTTAACTAGTCGTATATTAGCGAATGCACAAGACCCCAAATGAAAACACCGTTTAGTAGCTAAATGCGCACGCATCTGCCCCCAGTTAACTAGCGTCTTCATATCAAACCCCGTACACTCACACATTACATATTCACTTACAAGGTTCCATTAGCTTTAAGGTATAAGATTTAAGTTTGTTCAGTTAGTATAAATGCTATGAAATAAGGATATTTGATAACTAAGGTTTTATACATGCTAAGAAAGCCGTGTTTGGTTTTGTACTGATGCGTACTCTTTGCACAGTATTCCGGTGATATCGGTGGGGAGATCGCATCATGCATTCTCGAGTTATGGACCGCAGAGACTTCTGCGGTCCATAACTGTTATGATGTTGCAGGGGGCGGGAGGGCAGAGACCCTCAGTTGTTAGAGGCTGGGTGAGTCTATTTGAACCAGCCTGTTAAATGCTCCATAACAGATGGATCCCCCGTGGGAACCAATAGCATCAGCAACAAATGTCTCTATTGTTTTGTCTATTCCTGGGGGGTATAAATATGTGTGCTCCAACACTGGGTCTTTAGTCTTCGTGCTGAATGCTGATAGACGAGGGGTTTCTTGCTGATGCCTAACACCTGCTACCGGAAGCGCTGCGTATGTATACTGTACTTTGGTCTGTATAATTCCTTTGTGCCTAAATTGTGTCTGGATCAATTGCGTGTAACTGACTGTACTTTTACTTGAATAATATTGTGCTTTGGAACCACAGATTCCAGGTCTAAGTCTTTATTTACTGTATGACTGCATACGCAAATTAGCATCATCCTTAGAAGGTATAGGCAGGATATTAGAAGGTATAGGAAGGTGTGTATAGGGGTTTTGATCCAGTATCATTAGTTGGGGGCTCGTAGTGAAGTCACTTACCTGCTCACACGGTACATACGGCTATCGATATTTCAGCAAAGGGTGGAGTGGCCACATGCAGGGTTTGCCTGCAACCGCTTTGTGCTGAAAGATCGCTATCCATCTCCGTGTGAATCAAGGAAGCTGACTAGAATCCAGGGACAAGAGAGGAAAAAGTTTGTTTTCCTCTGTTGATAGAACCTTACGTTTAAAGGGGTGCCGCAGTACTGAGTACATGGCTAAGTCGCAGATTTGCGCACAACAAAGATGCACTTTTTTGTACGCAGCTAAAGGTTGTCATACGGTTGTGTGGTAGTTGCATTATTGTGTATGCGACTGGTCGCACAATAGCGTATACGTACTTCCGGTTGTGCTGCCACGTGTTTGAACAAAGCCATTGAGATTTACATTTTTCAATTATTACCAATATCTGGGTTAACGTGTATTTTTCTGTGCAGGAAAAAGTGTGTAACAGTGAGTGTTTTGTTGGTAGGGGTAACTTGTTCCCTACAGTTAAAGGTATCGTATGACCTTTAAGGGCTAAGTGCTAGTCGCTCGGTAAGCAGCTTTACCATTCTATACACAGTAGCAGGTGTACATGTTGTCTTTGTTGTAGAGAGGTGCGTGGATGTGGCCGACAAATAAACTTCCATAGGTGTGGAAGTTGCCTTACTAAATCTTATCCGGGTGTGGAAGTTGCCTTTTTCAAATCTTATCCAGGTGTGTGGGCGCCGCCGACTTAAATCATCCACAGGTAAGTGAAAGTATCTTGATTGTCTTTCACAAGTTTAAATATTCATTGAAAAGCATAGGATTTTGTCCCAGAATGGGAGCCGTGCAAACAGTAGAGATGTTAGACAATGATGTGCTGCTAATGGAGGCGCCGATCGGATCGGCTCATCGTATTATGCATACTAAGTACGGTACTTATGCAATAAGGTATTGTGATGTATGGTTTAAAATAACGATGAAGAGTGTTAGACCATTTCCCAGAATTGGTAGTTTTGATAAAAATGTGTTAGATAATGTCCGGGATCACATCAGTCTGATGCGCTCCCGAGAGAAAAAGGTTAAATATTTTGAATGTTTAAAACCGTGGCAGCATGAAGGGGATGCGTGGCTTAAAAATGTGCAAACGACGCAAACTAGCGTTGCGAGCACATTGCCAGAAAATACATCCACGACGCTAAATTGCAATACGGGCGAGCCGCAAAATGGCGCGCCTGTGCAGCAAGGTAGCGTCGTGGAGAGTATTGCCAGCAGTTCACGCTCACCTCCCCCACCTTATGTGGATGGAGGTACAAGTACAGTTACCAAAAATACCCATAAAAATTTAACAAGCAACTTGTACCCTCTCTTAAGCAACTATAAAGAATATGTTCATGAAGTGGATGATGAGCCTATTGTAATGTCTGCCATTTCCCATGCTGTGCAGATGATAGATGATGCATCACCACAATCACGAGTGGTGCCGCCATCTCCATCGGTAACAGCAAGGGAAGTGTTAATGCCCTCTGCACGGGAAGCAATCGGGAAGCCAACTGCCTATATACCGGCAGCCGGCTTCCCGACTGTCTTATCCCAGCAAGGGTGAAATGCCGGGCATCTAGATGTAGACGCCTGCATTTCCCCGATGCCGGGAGACCGGCGCCCGGCATCACGATTGTACTGATGCCGGGCGCCGCGAGCGGACAGCTGCGGGGGGGAGGGTTAGGTTTAGTGCTACCGGGGGGGACTTAGGGTTAGGCACCCCCCGGGAGGGTTAGGGTTAGGCTAGGGGGAGGGAGGGTTAGGGTTAGGCATCCCCGGGGGGGACTTAGGGTTAGGCACCCCCCCGGGGGACTTAGGTTTAGGTAGCAGGGAAGGGGGTGGTTAGGGTTAGGCACTTAGAGGGGGGATTAGGGTTAGGCACTTGGGGGGAAGTTAGTGTTAGGCACCCCTAAGGAGGGTTAGGGTTAGGGGAGTTAGGTTAGTGGATACTTACCTATCCACAATCGGGATTTCCAGCGCTGTCGGGCTTCCGCTGCATCGCACTCTGCCCCTGTTGGACTGCCGCTGACGGGAAACGAACCCATTCCCTCTGCACCCGTAGATGAAGTTGTTCATACCATAAGTAGCAGCAGCAGACTAAACCCCCAGCCAGGTAACCAGGTCAAAGGTAGCAACGCTACCAGTCTGCATCCCATTCAGACAATAACCGTTCCAAATGGAAATGCAGATGCGAACGGTGTAGTGCCCACGAGGGAAGTAGTAATGCATTGTCCTTGGACAAGAGCAGAACTAAATTCCATCATAAATGATTTCCCCGATCCCAAAAAGGAACTAACCAAATGTCAAAGATTTTTGAGAAATTTGGGTAGTTCACATGAGCCCACTAATAAAGATTGGCGAGTGGTGTTAAGAGCCTGTCTACCACGCAATACCGACGTGACAAAATTTATCACGGATTGTGTATTGGATGGTGATGTTCCCTTAACAGACCAAGTAAACCAAGGTAACATTTCCCGCATTGTAACTCAATTGGGTATATATTTTCCAGTAGTAGTTAACTGGAACAAAATTTTCACCATTAAGCAAAAGGAGAGTGAAACTGCAGAAGATGATTGCAATAGGGCTCTGCAGGCTATCACCCAGTACACTGGGATAGAGGATATTAAAGATAGCACTCACCATAGGGGAATGATAGTCACGGTACTTGTGGACGGTCTGAAAGAGAGTTTAAAAACTCGGGTTCAGACCTCACAGCCTGGCTGGCGGGGACTCACAATAGATGCCCTCATAGAAACCGCCATCGAACATGATAAAAAAATCTCAAAGAAGAGAGAAGCCCAGAGCGAAAAACTTATGGCTGTCAGTATCCAAGCTCTGGAGGGAATGACGGTAACATCACAGCCAACAGACACACTTGCACTTGCACACACACTCACACCTGAACAAGTATGTGCCCTCACTAACCCCACACATCAACAAACACAACTCTATCCCTCTAACCCAACACAGCCACAGGTCCCATACTATTCACAAACTTCTTATCCCCCACAATACCCTTACCCTCCCTATCCTTACCCATATCCACCACCTTTACCCTCTGCTCAAACTTCACAACAACACATGTCTTCACCCGATTCACGAACATGTTTTAACTATAAACAACCAGGACACTAAAGTAGAAACTATACAGTAAAAAAGAGTAGGAACCCCAAATCAGGGAATACCTGGATATCCCCATAAGGGATATGCACAGAGGCCAGCAAATGTCCAGCAGGCACCAGCTCCAATTGTGTCCATAAATGCTTTATTGGAGAATGGTAGCCAACGCTAGGGGTCAGGTCATACCTGTAGTCTACAGGTTATAGGTTAACGGGAAGTACTAGGGAAGAACCGGTCATGATGGTTGATGTAGCTCGTACTGAATTCCTTTTCTTGTAGACACAGGGGCGACCAGGTCATTGATAAAATCTCCCATTAATTTACAGGTGACCAACGAGACAGTACCAACAATGGGTGTAACAGGTAAAGTGGAACATTATCCTTTAACAAAGTCCACAGAGGTTACTATAGGGCCGTTGCATACCAGGCATTCTTTCCTTCTGGCTGCTGCGGCTCCTACTAACCTGCTGGGCAGAGACTTGTTATGTAAGATGGGATGTGTTATATATTGCACCCCTGATGGTGTATTTTTAGATATTCCAGAGAGAGTTGCACACAAAGTGCGGGATATATTGAACACTCCCCAAAGGATAATGTATCACTCTACAAGTTTAAATGAAAATCCATCTCAGATAAATGAAATGTTGTCCCTGATTCCAGATTCCCTTTGGTCTAAAGATGGACAGGACACTGGATTAATGGCAAATGTAAGCCCCGTAATGGTAAATTTAAAAAGCGGTAGGCAAGCTCCAAAAATTCCACAGTACCCACTAAAACAGGAAGTAGAATTAGGGGTTTTCCCAATAATTGAGAGATTATTGCAACAGGGAATTTTAGTTCGTACAGCTAGTGTAGACAACAGTCCCATCTTTCCAGTGAAGAAGAGTGGTGGGAGGGGTTATAGGCTGGTACAAGACCTTAGAGGTGTTAATAAGGTAGTAGAGAGCCAATTCCCTGTAGTGCCAAATCCAGCTGTCATTCTGATGCAGATCCCACCAAATGCAACCCATTTCACTGTCATTGACCTCTGTTCTGCTTTCTTCTCTGTACCTCTCCATCCTGACTGTCAGTATCTATTCGCATTTACATACAGAGGTTTACAATACACATGGACACGGTTACCCCAAGGTTTCATAGACAGCCCCAGTATCTTCTCCCAGGCATTGCACAACTGTTTACAATCTTTTCAACCTGCCAATGGATCTGTTCTAATTCAATAAGTGGACGATTTATTGCTATGTTCTGACTTGTTTATGTCATGTTTGAATGATACTAAACTTTTGTTACTTCATCTCTCGCAAACAGGACACAAGGTGGCAAAGGACAAACTACAGCCATGCCAATCCAGAGTAAAATATTTGGGACACTGCCTAACCCAGGGGTTACGACATCTTACAACGGATAGAATCCAGGCCATACAAAACATGACACGTACCTTCTTGGGAATGTGCGGATACTGTAGAATGTAGATCCCAGGTTTTTCTATTTTGGCCTTACCTTTACAGGAATTAGTCTCTTCCTCAAAGCCCGATCGTGTCAAACACACAGAGGAATCAGAGCAGGCTTTCCTAAATCTTAAGGATAGTCTGACAAAAGCTCCTGCATTGGGAATACCTGATTATGAAAAACCTTTTGATTTGTATTGTACGGAAGCTGATGGTTGTGCTGCAGGTGTCCTTACACAAAAACATGGTGATGCCAGTAGGCCCGTAGCATACTACAGTGCCCAATTGGACACTGTGGCAAGATCACTCCCCACCTGTTTGAGAAGTGTAGCAGCTACCGCTCTATTGGTGAGTAAAAGTGAGGACGTAGTATTGGGTCATGATATGATTGTCTACACTCCCCATGCTGTATCTGCTCTGTTGAACTCAGCTCAAACCAGACACGTCTCCTCGGCTAGGTTCACCAAATGGGAACTAGCACTAATCACTCCTGCAAATATTACTGTCAAACATTGCAGTACGCTGAATCCAGCAACATACCTACCATATGTACAACATGATGTACAAAGGGTGGAAGGAGAGAGGTTGCTGGCGGGAGGTGAGTTCAGCAGACATAATGATACGCACGATTGTATGACATATCTGAACCAGACCTTTACTGCTAGACCTGACATACATGACACACCTTTAGAGAATGTGGATATAACTTTTTATATGGATGGGAGTTGTCATAGACAAACAGACACAGGTGAATTATGTACAGGTTATGCTGTTGTAAATGACACAGACATCATAGAAGCTAAACCTCTTGGTCCTCCTCACTCAGCCCAGGTGGCAGAGTTAGTAGCACTAACTAGAGCGTGTGAACTGGCAGCAGGCAAATCTGCTAACATTTACACTGATTCGAGGTACGCGTTCGGGGTGGTGCACGATTTTGGGGCTCTATGGCGTCTGAGAAATTTTATGACAGCAGCAGGCACACCAGTTGTACATTCCTGACACATGGGTATTAATAGCCGACTTCATACCCCCTACCAACCGCAAGTCAGTGCCAAGGTAGAGAGGATGAACGGGACTATTAAAAATAACCTAAGTAAAATCATGGCAGAGACTGGACTAGGATGGCCAGAAGCATTACCTTGGGTTCTACATAGCATAAGAACCACTCCTAGACCTCCTCTGAATCTGTCCCCATTTGAAATATTGTTCGGTAGACAACCTCATTTGATTATAAGTCCACAGGAAAACCTGGAGGGTAACAACGAGGTAACTGTAAAGTATCTTATATCAATGAGTAAGCAATTAAAGCAACAGCAGCAGAAACTGAAATTGTTGTCTAATGATATGCCTGAAACTAACTGTCATGATGTTGAACCAGGAGAATATGTTATGATCAGAAATTTCTTGCATTCAGGTTGTTTGACTGATCGGTGGGAAGGTCCATACCAGGTGCTGCTGACGAGTACTACATCTTTGAAGGTGGCCGAGAGAGATACCTGGGTCCATTCCACTCACTGCAAAAAGGTCAATCAACCGGTGGAGAAACAACTCGGAGACAAAGTTGATAGTGTGGACCTGTCAATCGCGAGCTTGTTCAGGAGGATTGAACAGGTTGTAGTGAGATACCTGAACTGAGAGAAATTTGCAGATCTTGTTGTGACAATGGACAGGCCTGCTGTTTTCATTTTCATATTCTCTTTTAGAGTGTTCACCATCTTGGTCGGTTTGGGAATATCCAGTTTCTGTGATGGGAGACCGATCGAGGAAATGGGAGCTGATGGCAGTGCTGATGGAGTGGAGTCAGGAGGAGTGCAATGCCAATCAGGGGAGTGTCTGACCAATCCTAGTACTGTTATTGTTAAGAGAGCTATCATTCCGGATACTCGGGGAAAGTGCGGAGGTTTGTCGTCTGAAGATTCCTGTATTTGTGAGCTTTGTGGGTCCCTAGTTGATGAGAACTGTATCCAACGGTGCCAACCTAAATATAGCCCGCACTGGGGTGGGTATCCTTTAGAGGATTATCATAGTATGGTAGACAAAGTGTTAAATCAAACAGATTGCTGGGTGTGTTCACATGTGCCACAGGGACAGCATAATGTAGGGTTGGTGCCATTTCCTCTGAATATCACGGAAATTTTAGAATTACAAAAAGGGAAAACATTGGATGGAAAATTCCTCTCATCCAAACCACCTAATTTCAAACTCTATCAATTCCAAGTAGATAGATCACTTTTGTGTTTGAACATAACCAACCCCAATAAACCCAGGAGTTGGGAAGTGACGGGGAATAATCAGACAATGACCTTCTCACAAAGAGCTGATAATGAGTCCATAAACCATGATCTGTTACGCTCCATTAAGTCTGGTGGGAAATATTTTAGGTATCAGTATACATTGAGTTCCACCAAAGAAATTATTGGTAAGGTGCCAAATGGTTATTGTGCTAAAATAATACAGCCAGAAACTTGAATGTATCAGATGGAAGACCCAGAAATAGGATTGTTTGCAAGGGAAATGTGCTTAATGATAATGAGGCATACCATTCCTTATGTTCTCCCTGATAATGTATATTTCATATGTGGAAGAAAAGCGTATATATGGCTCAACCGGAGTTCCGAAGGTTTGTGCTACCTGGGAAGAGTAGTCCCAGAAGTTATGACCCTCACACATGTTGAAATGCTGGGTATACATAAGAACACACCATCACCATATCTTCACACACAATATGAACATAGAGGCAAAAGAAATATGATACCTGGTGATGTACATAAAGCCACTCAGTTAATCAGTGAGACAACTGGCTTTCAAGTTTTAGTCGCATTGGATCCCACCAGGATTGCTCGGGGTACATTAAATTTTAGATATATCCAGGAACTTGCTAAATTGATAGATAATATCACCGAGATGTATGATGACACATTCAGGTATACAGGGAAAGAATTGCAAGCGTACATGAAAGAACTGGTGCAACACAGGCTACTGTTGAATTATTTAACTGCTGTTACTGGAGGGTATTGCGTAACATTGGCCACCCAATTTGGAGTAAAATGTTGCACCTATCTCACCAGTGATACTAGCAACCCCAAGGAGGTGATAGACCGAAAGATGTATGAAATTCTACAGCTAAAATGGGAGTTTCGTAAGAACCATAACACTTCAGTGGCTGAAGTAGGGGAAAAGATAGAAGGATGGGTTTCATGGTTGAACCCAGTAAAATGGTTCTCAGGTCTAGGGGAATGGGTCCAGGAAGTGATCGCCAGCATAGGCAAGTTCTTGATCCTTATACTGATTGTCATCATAATAATTGGCATATGCGTCCGGTGTGTTACTATTGTGTTGAAGTTTGGAAAATGTAAAAATAGAGTAAAACGTAAGAACGAAACTATGATGGTGGTCAGTAATGACAATATGAATACCGAGGTAAATATAGAACTGCATTACAACCCTGAACTAGGAAATACCATCAATTGATGTATTATATTTAGACAGGCATAGAATGTATTATTGAAATGTTATTTATTTTAGAACACCTCAAACTGCTTTTATAAGACTGGAGCATTCCCACACCTTTCATATGATCTTCCAAGATCCGTGGTGTGCGTATAATAGTAGTTTTATGTCCCCACCCAGAGATGCATTATTGATGAATTAAGAACCACCTTGTGCCATCCCACAATAACACTAAATAATATGTAAATGTAGGCCTAAATTAAATTCTAATAGCAGATTGTGATAGCATGTTGTTTGCTATCAAAGGGTGGACTGTCGAAGCTGAATAATTGGCTGAGACAAGTTCAGTTTAAAATTGAATCGTAGCAACGTCATCTTGCGAATGGCTGCAAGACGCCATCTTGGAAATGAGATCGCAAGACACCATTTTGTGAATGGCCGCCTAAGCGCCATTTTAGATAAACTCACATTTTAGTACATGTGGCGATAATACTATTAGCATCATGCAATTGCATCTTCCATCATTTCTCATATACACAATAATACGCATAATAGCGCTGTTAACTAGTCGCATATTAGCGAATGCATAAGACCCCGAATGAAAACACCATTTAGTAGCTAAATGCACACGCATCTGTCCCCAGTTAACTAGCGTCTTCATATCAAACCCCGTACACTCACACATTACATATTCACTTACAAGGTTCCATTAGCTTTAAGGTATAAAATTTAAGTTCGTTCAGTTAGTATAAATGCTGTGAAATAAGGATATTTGATAACTAAGGTTTTATACATGCTAAGAAACCCGTGTTTGGTTTTGTACTGATGCGTACTCTTTCCACAGTATTCCGGTGATATCAGTGGGGAGAACGCATCATGCATTCTCGAGTTATGGACCGCAGAGACTTCAAGCAACAAAATGTATTAACTGTTATGATGTTGCAAGGGGCGGGAGGGCAGAGACCCTCAGTTGTTAGAGGCTGGGTGAGTCTATTTGAACCAGCCTGTTAAATGCTCCATAACAGATGGATCCCCCGTGGGAACCAATAGCATCAGCAACAAACATCTCTATTGTTTTGTCTATTCCTGGGGGGTATAAATATCTGTGCTCCAACACTGGATCTTTAGTCTTCATGCTGAATGCTGATAGATGAGGGGTTTCTTGCTGATGCCTAACACCTGCTACCAGAAGTGCTGCATATGTATACTATACTTGGGTCTGTATAATTCCTTTGCGCCTAAATTGTGTCTGGATCAATTGCGTGTAACTGACTGTACTTTTATTTGAATAATACTTGGCCTAAGGCCCTCATTCAGAGCCGTACGCTCTGAGCAGAGCGCACGCTCTGAATGAGGGCCGGGCTCCATTTTCATGGAGCGTCCTCCTGGACGCTCGTATAGCTGTGGGTCACCACCCACAGGCTATACGAGCGTGCATTTTGATGGCCGCGATGGTCGTGACCATCGCGACCATCGAAATTGCGAGCCGGAGCCTGCGGTTGAGGTTTTCAACCGCAAGCTCCGGAGTGATTTTGGCTCTATCAGAGCCAAAATCACTCCCACTGACATCACTAGTGATGTCAGTGGGCCGGCTTCTGACGGGAGGCGTTCCCGTGGGAACGCCCCCGTCAGGGAGGCACGCCCCCGGCACGCCCACCAAAGGGGGCGTGCTGTCAATCAACATTGACAGCACGCCCTCTTTGATCGGACACAACGAGCGAAGGAAAGTCCTTCGCTCGTCGTGTCTGGCGCATGCGCACGACGGAGCTCCCTCCGTCGTGCGCATGCTCAGTGCAGACCATCGACCCACTTGTGAGCGGACAGCCGCTCGCGAGTGGGTCTGAATCAGGCCCTAAGTCTTTATTTACTGTATGACTGCGTACGGTAATTAGCATCATCCTTAGAAGGTATAGGCAGGATATTAGAAGGTATAGGAAGGTGTGTATAGAGGTTCTGATCCAGTATCGTTAGTATACATAGAATTGTTTATATATTATGAACTAGCTGGGATACCCGGAGTTGCCCGGGTTGAAGACTGGACCCTGAAGTACACCTGCAGCCTTTACTTGTTTACATTGTCCTCGCCTATAACCCCATTCCATTGATCTTGAAAAGGAACCCACTATTTGCTAACATGCATGCAAACAGTGGCGCAACTACCGCAAGTGCAAGTGTTGCAGCTGCTATGGTACCCTAGCTGCCTCTGTGGCCCACCACTCCTCCTGCACCCAGTCACGCACACAAGGTGGGCTGGTCCAGTCAGGGCTGTCAAGGGGGTCCTCGGTGTCAGCCATGTTGATTTAGTTCCAGCCCACCAGCTGATTACAGCTGGCACACTGGCAGGCAGTCATAGAGAGACATGCCACTGGGGGCAAGGCTGGAAGCCAATCAGCAGTGGCAGCTCCTGATTGGCCGCTGGTCCATGAGCTCTGATTGGCTCGCGACTAGCACCAGATTCAAATTGTGCCAATGCTGTCTGTCCATGTCTGCCGCTGGCTGCTGATGTGCCAGCTGTAATTAGCTGGCAGCCCAGCCCCAAATCCATACCTGCTAGCTGCTGGTGGTACACAGGGGTAGGCGAGAGGCTGCTGGAGGGACACAGGGAGGTGAGTTGCTGGGGGGGCATAATGTGTAAGGGGCACTACTATTGTGTGGAATAATGTGTTATATTGGGAACTACAACTATGTAGCATAATCTATAAAGGGCATTCCTGTGTGGTATAATGTGTAATGGGCATTACCATGTTTCATAATGTATAAGGGGCACTACTACTGCATGGCATAATGTGTATAAGGGGTACTACTGTGTGGCATAACCTGAATAGGCTATTCTGATGCAGAATAGCAGCAAAACGCGTCAGGGTGGACTTTTTATATACCAAGAAGCTATATACCTCAATGGGAAACGCTTGAACCAGGACTGGACTCCTTATTACACACGGCTAATATCTTATTATACATGGACTTATGCTCATCTACTAACAACAAAGGGCTCCACGAACAAGACATTGCATACTGGTGAGGAATCTACAATCCCCTTTTTCTACTTGGAATATTATTACCACCTATTATGGGACTGTTCCTCCAGCTGTATCTGATTGGATACCTAGTATATGGATTATGCCCTCATGTGCAAATAAGCTCCCATGCTTGAATTGATCAGCCATATTAGAGTCCAGCTACTTGAATAGGAACAATTGTTTCTGTATGTATTGGTTCTTGTATCAACAAGTTGATGTATTAATTGATTTTAACCCTTTAATTTTTATGTATTAAATGCAAATTTATTGGTGAAGATACAGTGTTGTGCATCCAATTAGTTAAGGTGCTCAATAAATTAATTAAATTGTCCCCTTAATGTCCAAAGCACAAAACAGTACTTTAGCACAGCACTTACATTAAGCAGTCACAGTTTCTCTTGAAAAGGCCTCTATCCTTACCAAAAGCCCGGGACTAACTGGCTAATACACCAATTAGAATGCATGAAGCTGCAAAGTCAAATGAGAGACAGAGAAAACAGCTGGTAGCATTTATCTATCTAGGGTGAAGTGACGTGCGGTTAGGTAAATAACTGGGAAGGTACTGGCTAGTATTAGAGCCAAATTTAGAGACACATACAGTATATGAACCCGAGGGTTCATGTGGGCATTACACAAAGGTGCAGCAGTATGTAGTGCTGTAAATTTGGTGTGTTTTGATCAGAGATGTGCGGAAAAGGTAGAGAGGGGAGGCAGTGCCTCACTTGACATACCCTTTTTACTCTAGAGATTTGACTAAAATAAAATGATTAGAATAATACAAAGAAGATATTTATAATATTTTATTTTGATTTTTGTTAGAATTTTTATAGTAAAAACTGTGGAGTATACCTAAGTATGACAGGAAAGGTGCTGCCTCACCTGCTTCACCTGACCGCACATCACTACTAGGATTATGGCGGTACTCTTTTGTAAACTTAACAATATTCCCCAGTTCTCACTTCATCCAAGCATTCAGATAGGTACAATATTGCAGCAACATTTCGTTTCTCAAGCCCACACTACAAAAGTATCAAACAAACAAGTCACACTTTCCCCCATAAATAGTAAAGAAGCAGCGTGCACAGTCCGCACCGCCATTGCCACAGATTCACTGACCAGAAGTTCCTGGTTGACGCACTTACGGTTTCTGCTCTACACAGCTGCGCACAGGGCCGGTTCAAGACCAAGCAGAGCTCAAGGCAAAAATATACAAAAAAAATAAAATGTCTTAGTTTAAGAATAACGATACGTGGTGCAAAGGACAGTGAGGGTCACTCATATCTGACCTCTGCATCTTTTTACAGGAAGCCCAGTGGAACTTTAAATATAAATAGCTCATAACACGTGGCTGTCTTTATTGAGCTGGGCAATCTTGATTCCAGGTTTGTCCATGGACCATATAGTTGGGAGCTTTTAGGCAAGGTGAGGGGGAGGATAAGAGAAATCATAATGCTTCCAATGCAGAAGGCATTCCTCTTTGGTGTGGCCATGCTCCTAAAACTTGGGGAGTCGTAACTCTGGGCCTGATTCATTATGGATCGCTATTGCAATCGCAGCTGCAATTACGCACGCAGACCCACTGCGAAAATATGCTAATGTTTGCAATGCAATGCCATTGCAGCCTAACATAAGGATGCCCACTTCATCTTACACACATCTGTAATACTTTGCAAGTCTGCGAAACCATCGGTAATATCGAGTACCATCGGTCAGACCTATCTCAGAAATTGCTAACCTCATTACACACAGTGAATGCCCAACCTGCGTATGGAATTGCAGTGGCTAATTTATGTACGACCCTGTAAGGTCTTTCAAACGCACTGGCACTCCTGCATTTCGCCCACCAACCCCGTCACCACCCCCAAATGGTCACTTCCTGTTAATCAATCAGTGATGGGTCTGCGTAGTCGCAGTCCGATCGTAGTGAGACCTTCGTGCACTGCAATGTATACGCATGTGCAGAAAGCAACAATCGGCCGTTTGCGTGCGTAATTGCAGTTGCGAACGGTAATAAATCAGCCCCACTGCCATGTCCCCTTAGCAACTTGGTCAAGTCCACTCTCCTGAATCCCAGTTCTCCAAACTTGAGAAGTATAATAATATGGAACATTATAAACCAGTGGTGGACAGCCGTAGCCAAGTCTATCTGAAGCCTGACAGGAACCACACATACACTTCAAACACAAAAAAGAAGGCATTGCATGTAGCAAATCATCAGTATGACTGTCATATTTATTGTAGTTTAATTAAGCTAACCATTGAATGCTGCTATGAGCAACGACTTTTTATCCAGCACCACATTTTATTAGTTACTATGAGTAACTTTCCATTGCTCCAGTTTTTAGAAATGTATCCGGAAATTGATTTTATTTTATTTTTTATTGTGGCACTGCTATCTGGATATGTCAACAGTACTACTGGGTCTGAGAGATATTTAACTCAAACATTGGTAATCATTTTGGCAATATAATTATTTGTTATTATCATTATAAAGTAATATGGATATTTCAATTTGCAAGTGCCCGTTATTTTTCAAACTGTGGCTTATGTATATACAGTACTTCATTAAGGATTAACACAACTGCCTGAAGCTATGATAGCGTGAATCCTCTTTTTATGAAACATATGTTATATTTGTCATGGTTTACATATGTTAAGTGAACAGTGATAGTAGCCGTATAGGAGCATTAAAGCCTAAGGCAGAACTGGTGGTGACAGATGTTGTAGTTCAGCCAACATAGACTTTTATTAACTCACAGTATTTGTGTAAAGAAACAAAGTACAAAGCAGGTTACTTCAGCATAACACAAATGAACTCTAACCACAGGCTGTGTTTAGTAGAAAGAATACATCATACCTTATAAAACAGCTACAGTTGCTCACAACAAGGCTTTTACAGAGCTGGCAGTAAAATTAGTGCAAATTACTAAAAAAAATATAAATAGTGCAACAAATATACCTCTAAACAGGTTTAGATACACATGCTCATTTGTATGCAGTAAGTATGTTCTTACTGAACATTGCCTATGTGAGTACTCCCCCTTTCCACCTTTCCAGTCATATATTTTGTTGCATCCATGCAGTGCCCATCTCCATATTTGCATCCATCTGATTTGTGGTCATGGTCAGTTAAAAAGTAATCAAAATACGCCATGGAATAGTACTCACTCTGCCTCAATGCGCTGTCAAATTCTCTAAACCACTGATGCCTTATTTCTTGTATTACTGCTAAATTATTATTCTTAGAAGGATATTCATTATAAAGCCAAAATAATAATTAGCACTTAAAATAGACTCTTTCCCCAGGAGGGAGCAAGAGAATGTATTAGTTATTGAAATCATAATTGGGTTTGAATAATTTTTCTATAAAATAAAAAATGGGTATTCTCCCAATTCCTGTCCCAGGAGAAGGACACCTGGTAAAATGGAAATATCTAGAAAGGCAGCAGGGATAGAAACTGCTACAGGACCCAATAGTTGCAGGAGGCCATCATGTGAGGGAAACAAGGGACTGGAGGTGAGGAGAGTGTATGCTTCCCAAGACACTTTGTAGACCACTTGAAACTTTTTCTAATGGGCCCATGAAAATCTAGAGTAGTTACACCCCTTAACACCTAATTTACGCTCTTCAGCCATAACATTAAAACCACCTGCCTAATATTGTGTAGGGTCCCATTGTGCAGACAAAACAGCTCTGACCCCTCAAGGCATGGACTCCACAAGACCTTTGAAGGTGTCCTGTGGTATCTGGCACCAAGACATTAGCAGTAGATACTTCAAGTGTCAGTTGTGAGGTGGGGCCTCCATGGCTCTGACATGTTTTTCCGGCACATCCAACATATGCTTGGTTGGATTGAGATCTGGGGAATTTGGAGGCCAAGTCAACACCTTGAACTCTTTGTCATTTTCCTCAAACTATTCCTGAACAATTTTTGAAGTGTGGCAGTATCCAGCTGAAAAAGGAGACTGCCATCAGGGAATACTGTGCCATGAAGGGATGTACTTGGTCTGCAACATGGTTTAGGTAGTTGGTACGCATCAATGTAATGGAATCGGTATGATATCCAGACAGTTGGGATGCCAGCTGTCAATAGACTGACAGCAGCATCATGATGCCTACAATCCTGACAGGGGAATGGTAAGTAGTGTTCTCCTGCCCTATTCACCCCCTAACCCTAACACTCCTGTCCTGCACCCTAACACTAACCCTCCCTACCCCATACCCTAACCTCCCGGTAAGTGTCTAAACTTAACCCTCCCCCCTTAGTGCCTAACCCTCCCCCCTTAGTGTCTAACCCTAACCTCCCCCTGGTGGTGCCTATCCCAAACCCCCCTGTCTGGAGCCTAACCCTAACTTTCCCTCTCCCGCAGCCTAACTCTAACTCCCCCCGGGTGCCTAAACCTAACCCCCCCCCCCCCTTCCTCGCAGCTAACACCTACCTGGCCACGGATTGGGATGCCGGCTGTTGGGATTCCAGCATCGGCATCTCCAGCCATGTTGGGTTTCCGGTGCCAGTCTTCTAATGCTGATCGGGATTCCGGCACCGTGATTTTGGCTGCCGGCATCCCGGCTGTAGGTATATTAACTGCATCCCAATGTAACATTCACATGAATGCCAGATCCCAAGGTTGCCAGCAGAACATTGCACAGAGCATCACACCGCCTCTGCAAGTGTGCCTTCTTCCCATAGTGCACCCTGGTCCCATCTCTTGCCCAGGTAAACAATGAACACACTTGAATGTCCACGTTATTAAAGAAAGCATGATTCATCAGACCAGGCCTCCTTCTTTCATTGCTCCATGGACCAGTTCTAACACACACGTGCCCATTGTAGGTGCTTTCAGCAGTGGACAGGGGTCACCATGGGCACTCTTACAGGCCTGTGGCTATGCAGCCTCATGCGTAGCAAGGTGTGATGCACTGTGTGTTCTGACATCTTACTAACAAAGCCTACGGTAACTTTTTCTACAGTATTTGTTTTGTGGTATCAAACCAGACAGGTTAGCCTTCGCCGCTTTCACTGGCTGCCAGATAGGATACCGTCCACCAACCCCCACTGAAGGAAGAAAGCCCCAAACTGGGAGCCACATGAGGGAGAGAAAGAAAAAAGGGGGAGAGAAAGAGGAAAGACTGGGACAGAGAAAAGAATGGGAAAGGCCAAACGGGGCAAGATAGAAAAGAGGGAGAGAGAGCATGGGAATAGGGAAGAGTGTGTGAGGAGAGAAAGATGGAGATGGATGGTAGAGAGATACATGAGAAGAAAAGAGGGAGAAAAAGAGATGAGAAGAGAGATGAGGAAATAGGGGGGAAAAGAAACAGGGAGATGGGAAGGAAAACGAGAGAGAGAGAGAGAGAGAGAGAGAGAGAGAGAGAGAGAGAGAGAGAGAGAATGAATTGGAGGCAGGTTTTAGGAATACAGCTGTTTAATATGTAGCCCCCTCTTTTTAAGGGACCAACAGTAATTTGACAGTTGATCTAAAACTGTTTCATGGACAGGTGTGGACTATTCCTTCATTATTTCTTTATCAATTAAGCAGGCAAAATGTATGTAATTAATTCCAGGTGTGACATTTGCATTTTTTACCCACACATCGCAGCCATACATAGCATCGCAGATGCACCGACTGCCATATCTAATTTCAAACTGGACCAGCCTTATAGACAGGGGATCCCATACCGGAGAGGAAACCGTATAAAGGAATTACACTGGTGGCACACACCAGGAAAGTGCATGGGAGCACCACACTAGACCCGCTCACTACAGCTGTATATAGCGCCACAAGCCAGCCAGTTGCCACAGCCACACACACTGTAACAGACTAGCCAGACAGGGAAATTGCCCACCGGAGAAGAGGACATCCACTACAAGGCGCATATCAGAAGAAGAACTTACTTACAGGTAAGTTTTCTCAGCGGGACTCCCTTTTAACATTATCATCTCAAAGAAACTATTGGCCACTTAACCGGGATGCAGTCAGCATGCCGACGGTCTAAATGTCAATATAGACCTACTACGGGAGCCCGACACTTAGGGTTAGGCTGCGGGGAAGCATAGGCAAATGCAGGGGGGGTTCCATCTGCTTGGAAACCCCTCTCCCCAGCCAACACCATGACCACAATAGTAATATAATTGATTGTTACTTGTGCTGCATGTTCTTCTCAGTATCACAAATGAAATAATTAGCACCACCTGTGGATCTTTTAACATGTATCAGCCAGTAATAAATAACCTGTGCGCCAACTAGAAGATCTGGAAAACATGCACTGTTAGAGATGCACTGCTATAGAGCCCAATATGTACATATATGTCAAGGGCAGTGCTAGGTTCTTCCGCTGCTCCTCCAGGCTCCCGGACTTGCCTCAATAGTCTGGAATGGTGTCCATATCTAAATAAATACGTTCAGCTCAGGCAGGATGGCACTACTGCCGCATATAATGGCTTACTGTGATCACTGGTCCTATATATGCTGGAATTAATACACACAATATACTTTGTATGACGCTTATTAAAGCTGGTTAAGTACTAATTCTGCCCTCTTCCTGGACGGGCCACACTCACTCTAAAATGAAGACTTTGGAAACCTCCCTCTGGAAATCCTGCGTTTGCCACTGGGGAAGGGGGGGGTTAGGTTTAGGCACTTGGGGGGCGAGGTTAGGGTTAGGCACCCCTAAGGGAGGGTTAGGGGGGGGAGGTTAGGTTAGTGAATAGAAAAACAACATACCTGTTGGGATCTTCACTGCTGGGCTTCCTCTGTCTGAATTTGAACCACCGGCCATGCGGAGGTAAATGGGATCTACATCATACCCCATACGTAAACATATGCTCCAAAAAGAAGAGAAATTACGACAACACCTATACATAACAAGCATTAGCTGTCTGAACGCAGCACAAAGATAAATCGCATATATCTGTGACTGACACAGTCACTGACCTACAATTAAGAGGGTATTCAATATGAAACATAAACTTCGCTGTCGAAGTTTACGTTTCATATCGGAGTTTTTACCTGTGTTAAAGTATCGGGCGCCCGCTTATCCCCGTATTTAATATGAAATTAATGAAAACGGGAGCCTGCGAAGTTGGATTTGCGTAAAGTTACGAATTTTCCTTAAAAAAATTGGATGACCCCCCTAAAGTTGTAAAAACATGGGGGATCACTATGGGTACCCGCGTTTTAGCCTGTAATTGAAAGTCGGGGATTTAAATAGCCGCAGCAGGTGTTTTTTCCCGACATTGAAGAAGTGATGCAGAAGAGTACTTAGGTTATTTTTTTCGTTTTTTTAAGTGGTCCCATCAAATTTGGGGTACATGAAAATGGGTACTAGCATATTTTGATATCCCTAAAGTAAGTTTTTAAAAATTCTGCAATTGTGCACCTGCCGCTATAAATCTATTCTAGAAAACATCTGCCGCATACTTGCAGAAGAGCCCTGAAACTATTTCCCTATTGTTAAACAATTTTTTCCCATTTTTTTTTTTCACCCCATTTTTTAAATTAATGTTTTGGGGTGTCCCTATTTTTTTTTAAACTTTTTTTGACACAGTTCTTTTTTAAATGTCATTCCCAGGGGTGCAGGCAATTTTTTTTAAGCCTGCACCCCTAAACCCCAATTCTGCACTTTTTATCGACACCTATTCAATGGTGAAAAGTTATCCCAATTTTTTATCAAAGACTTTTCGAACCTGCGATAAGTCTTTGAAATTGAATACGGTGTAAAAGTAAAACCTGCGATAATGATGTCATAGGTGCGATATTAACGCAAAAACTATGTTTTCGCTCCCATACTGAATACCCCTATTAGACTGTTACATTTTGGGCTCTTCATGAACTTTCTAGAAGAGTGCAAGCCATTCAATTATCACAACCAGAGTTTATAGTAACAGGTGCCAATGTAATGAGAACTATTGTGCAAGATTATTGACATATGTTTATTTTCACTTAAACTGTACAATTTGTTTCACAAATGTTCTATTTGTTGTCACAGGTTGCCAATTGTTATTCACACTGATACAATGTTTTCAGAATTAAGCAACTGTGCTGCAAATATCTCATTGTACAGTGAACATTATCTTTGTGTTTCAAGCTAGCACCAATAAAAAATATCTTTTATTTATATATTTTGCCTAGACAACTATTTCTGATGTACCATACCACTGTTTAGATAAATGAATCCCTATTGAAAGGGCTACATTATACACATCATCTCAACTCCGCTCTTCCTGATTTCTATACATTTTGCATTTATGAACAATATGAGAGGGACCCCCAACATCTAGGAAGGGGCTACAGAGATTGACAAATTTGGAAGCACATTCAAACAACCATTTTTTTCTACAGTACATACCTCAAAAGCAACCCAGGAGTGTTTTAATGCAAATATGTAGAATATACTGCAATCACCTGATCTTAACCCAACAGAGAATGCATTTCACTTGCTAAAGACAAAACTAAAGGCTCTATTTATTAACATTATTTTTACTAAAATAAAGTGAAAAAGGGTGTTTTCACACCCTTTTCACATTATTTTAGTATCACCTATAGTTATTACAGGGCAATTGGAGTAGAATTCGTAAAATACTACTCCAACCCCTAAGTATAACTTATTTTTAGTAATCAGATCGCATTTCCCATAATTGTAATGGGAAATAAGATCCGAACAAAGTTACTAAAATTAAATTGTAAAAAAATATTGGGGAAAGCCCTGTGATAACTCCACCTGGAGGTGGCGTTATCCAGGGTCTCCCCTGGTTACCGGGCTCCTACTCTGCTCTAATAGGCAGAGCAGAGCCCGGAGCTGGTCCCAGTGATCAGCTGTGTGGTCTAAACAGACGGGGCTCCGGTGATGACTCCCCTCCGGTCAGCTGGTCTCCCATGCTGCACTGCGACCCGGTCATCAGGTGATCGGGACCCAGTGCAGTATGGGATATCAGCTGACCAGAGGCATGAAAGACATCACTGGAGCACCGATGACTGCAGGTAAGTGCTATTAACGGAGAGGGGGGTCGCGGGGGGGTCTGCGATCGTGGGGGGTGGGGCTTAGTGTCATGGGCGGGGCTTAGCGCCAGGGGGTATCAGCAGCGGCCGGTCGCCGCATGCACAGGGCACTAGTCACGGTATTTTTTGGCGAAAATATTGTGACTACAGTGCGGAGGTGATTCGCAGGGACAGAGCTTTCTCGCAAGCTCTGTCCCTCCAAGGGATTTGTAGTAAATCCCTGTGATATTGCCTGAATTCGCAATGCGAATTCAGTTGATAATATCACACTTCAATCTGCATTACAAGTGCGGATTGTGGTAAATAGAGCCCAAAGACCCATGAATGAACAACAACTGAAGACAGTTGCAGTAAAGGCCTGACAAAGCATAACAAAGGTGGAAAGCCAGCATTTGGTGATGTCCATGGGTTCCAGAGTTCACTGCCTGCATAGGATTCTTGACAAAGTATTGAACATTTTATTTATGATAATATTAATTTGTCCAATTACATTTGAGCCCCTGAAAATAGGAGAATGTGTATAAAAATGGTTTTAATTCCTAAACGTTTCATATATTTTTGTTCAACTCCTTGAATTAAAGCTAAAGTCTGCACTTCAATTGCATCTCCAATGTTTAATCTCAAATCCACTGTGCAGACGTACAGAGCCAAAGATGATGAAAATTGTGTCAGTGTTCAAACAGAAATGGACCTAACTGTATGTATTGCACTACACTTTGGGGCTGATCTCAGTTGAGAGCAGAGCAAAAAAGAACAAGTAAACTCGTGTTACACTGCAGGTGGAGCAGATTTAATGTGCAGAGAGCTTTAGTTTTGAGAGGGGTGTGTAAAAACTCATATATAATTTGTAGTGTAAAAATAAAGCTGTCCAGCATTTGATGGCTACATGCAAAAGCAGCCAGTATTTACCCCATACATAAGCTGGGCGTACATTGTCAGAGAAAATGTCTGTCAGATCAACAATCATTATATCTGACAGCTTCTAACCCAGCAGATATCTTGGCCATACACTGTCAGATTTGTCACACTGAATGGTCACACGATATCTGCGTGTGGCCATTCACTGTGGAAATGTCGGCAGCTTGGCTCGGGGCAGCATATATACAGCCAGATGTGGCCGAATAGCAACTCACAAATTATCTGATGTTTCGGACATGCCAGATGATTCAGCATGTCCGATATTTTGTGGTCAGTAACATAAATACACTGTACAATTATATGGTGAAAGGCAAGATAATTGTATTATGTAAGCCCAGCATTGCTGATGCTAAGGATCTCCGCCCTGGGAGAAGCCTGGAGAGCTGATGCAGGTGGCAGCTAATTGAGTGGGGCCATACTCCTCGTGCCCTACACCCTCATGGTATAGTGCAGTGTTGGCTAACCTTGACACTCCAGCTGTTATGGAACTACATAACCCAGAATGCACTGCTACAGTTTTGCTATTAGGGCATGCTAAAACTGTGGCAGGGCATGCTGCGATATATAGTTCCACAACAGCTGGAGTGTCAAGGTTAGCCAACACTGGTATAGTGCCATGAATTGAGCATCTATGAAGTAAAGGTGAGACCAAAATGACATGACTGTTACAGAATCACTTGATATTGGTCCTGCCTCCACCCCACCGACAAGGATAATTAGAATTATTCTCCACAGCCTGCCACACGTGCAGGAACCAGAAGGACTACCCACTCCACAAAAATGTGGGAGCCTCCTGGAGGTTCAGGGAGAGCAGGTATGATTTGCCCTGCATGCAAAAAAAAAATTGCATTTGCACTCTGTGCATGGTTTGTCCAGGTGAAAAGGTACTCCCAACAGAATCAGCCCCTTTATCTGCTCTGCTGGACTAAGGGATGAGGAGTAAAGCTTTTTATCTAGAAAATTGCTCTGGTGTAAAAGGGGTATATGTAGGACTGTGGCTGCCTCCACCCATTTCAGTAATCAAAGATCAAATAAATTGGTTTTATTCTATGGATACTGAATACCAATGTAAGGGTAATACTGATGTTTTTCAATGCATTTCAATTGTAAAATGCATATAAATAGCTCTGACACTAGAATAATAGATGATTGCGATGTCTGGTTCAGTTTTTACTTTTACACTGCTACAGAATTTTGAACAATGCTACATGTTTCTCTTCCATCTGTTACAATGCATTGGATAGCCTAGAAAGACTAGCAAACACAAACTAAAAGCTGATATCAAATGTAATTTGAAACACATTTTAACTAATATTTTAAATACTATTCTTGTGTGCATTTTTATTTTTCCCTTTAGGTAAGCCCTTCGGTGTAGTTTTCCAGGGTATTGCATGCACGTTAATGCATAATAAAGCAGCTTTAATTAGTATTTCATGGTTTTTTTGTGAGTACAGGGCAGCAAATTAAAAACACTCACATTTATAAATAAACCTTGTGAAATAACATTTTAAGGGTCCACTTAAGTGCCTATTAAACAACGCCTGATTAAAAATCTGATTCCACCATGTACACTTACCTCTCTGATCTCTAAGGGTATCTGTGAGTGATGACAACACTGCCCAGTGTGAACTCTGCTGTTTTAAAAACTGTAGGAAGAAACAAATGGCAGATTTATGGCCACTAATAACTAAACTGTCATTTCCTTAAGTCAGACTAAAATCAGCTAATGTGAACAAAACACTTTCAGTTGTCAGCTTAAATAAATAAACTCTTTAGGAGTCCATCAATTATTCTTATCTATTACAAGGATAACTACAAGTTAAGCTACCTCTTGGGCTTTGACTTGCCCTCCACATGTGAATAGGCTAATGTTATCTGTTAATGTTCTAGTGACCTTAACCTTTATATTACAGAAGATGTATGTTACACACAGAAACAATGTGTAATCTGCCAATTCAGAGGGGGTTATATCTTATGCTGCAACCTGCATGGAACATTTCACAGAGATGTACAAAGTAACCTTTCGATTTAGCAATATTAAATATATAGGGAAATACTGACAAAAATCACAAAACATGCCATGTTTCTGTATGTTCCCATGGTTACGTTTATTTACATAGAGAAATCCTTTAAAAGTCTTCTGAAATTTAACTGTACCATTCTTCTGAGGTTAGACTGTAAGGATGCCAAAGAAGAGGCATACAATGGTGCGACCATGTGATGCAAAGTAATGATACCTCACGTGCGCCGTACAATGTAATAATACCTCATGTGCGCAGATGGGACGATGTGATGAATGATTGTCTTGAATGACAGATCGGGTGTACACACTATACGATGTGTACGATATATTGTTCTGATCCGCAACGGAACGATATATCGTATGATACATCGTATAGTGGGTACCCAGCTTAAGGAATGTACAGGTACATAACTGAAATGGCCTATCCTTTTAGCAATAAAATGAAAGAGGCCGTACAGTATTTCAGCTCTGCTCCATCATAGCAAAGAAGTAGACTCAGAGGGACGTAACTACCAGTTGGCCAGGATGGCTCTCGGCAGAGGTGTCTGTCAAGAATGGGAGTTGAGGAGCTGCCAATCTTAGCCATTCACAAATTTAATCCCAGGAGGGTTCGCATGTGCCCAAGCCTGGAGAAGGCACAAAATAAACTAAGCCTTGCCTTTTGGTCCAAGCTCCTGGATCTGGGCTCATTGAGCATCCATAATGTTGCTCAGGGGTGTATCTAAGGGTCAGTGCGCCCCTGGCAAAACAAGGGGACTGGCGCTCCCCCTCCCCCCCCCAGCTCTCCCCCCCTCACAGCCCCATCCCCTCACACAGCTTTTACTACTTTTAATAGTAAAAAACACACATTGGCTTCCACAGGGCAAAAAAACAGCCAGCCCCCCTTCTAAGACCCCACTCCCCAGCCGGCCCCAGCCTTTTATGTCCCCTCACTCCACTCCTCAGCCAGCCCCCCTTCTAAGTACCCAATCCCCAGCCAGCCCCAACAGGCCCCCTTCTGTGCCCCCCACTCCCCAAGCCGGCCCCAGCCTTTTATGTCCCTCACTCCACTCCTCAGCCAGCCTCCCTTCTAAGTACCCAATTCCCAGCCAGCCCCAGCAGGCCCCCTTCTGTGCCCCCCCACTCACCAGCCAGACCCAGCCTGTTATGTTCCCCCACTTCCAAGCCAGTCTCCCCTTCTGTGCCCCCAATCCACACTTCTTACCTTGTTGCTGCAGCGCTGTCGCGGGCCGCGGCTCCTCTGTCCGTTCTTCTGCACTGGTCACGCGCGGCCGGGTCTTCTTCTCTCCACACCAATAAATCTTAATTTTCACGGCGCCAGCAGGCGCGCACTTCAGGAAGCTGGCACGGCCAATCTGCTGCTGCCAGCCCTCTCCGAGCCGTGTGCAGCTTCCTGAAGTGCGCGCCTGCCAGCGCCGTGAGATAAAGTTAATTTTTTGTGAAGAGAAGAACCCAGAGGGTATCTACCAACCTGGCTGTTGATGGCACCCGCTGGGTGGCGCCCCCCCCCCCCCCCCCCCCCCCCCCCTCGGCCGGCGCCCCCTGGCAACTGCCATCCAGGCCAATGTGTAGATACGCCCCTGATGTTGTTGCCCAGTAGTGCAGCGTATGTGACTTTATGACGTCACGATTCAGCTGAGAAGAAGATTTTAGTACTGTAGACAAGTCTTTCGCTTCTGGATCCCTAGATCTGATACTGACTAGACATTTGGTTTCATTTCATGTACTTTGTAATAGTGTTGATTACACATAGGCACAGTTTGCCCCCCTCCTCCAAACACTTCATACCCTTCCCCAGGGCCGCACAGAGAACAATGATCTACAAAGTCAGCAGAATACCAGACTAAAACCAACCTATGTAGTATTTCAACACATCTTGGCCAGCTTGACATTGACAAGATGGAAATAAGTGCACATAATACGTTTTTCTGCACCTTTATCGTGGGTCAGATTATATAACATTAGAATTAATAATCAACTCCTTTATGTCACAGCAGTGAATAAACTATCTGAAGTCAATAATGTATATCTCCTTTGGTTAAACAACAACCACTACTTGATACTATAAGTTGTTTAACTCTGACAGTTATTTATTAGTAAAGTAAATAATACATATCTATAGCAGCACATAACAACTAGTCAGACATTTGTTTTAACCAATTAAATTAATTAAAACAGCAAAGGCAAATATTGGATAGGTTCCTATGAGTTACGGAGAAAAAAAAAGAAGTCTGCACGCCCCAAAACTGCGCACAACTTAACTGGATCAATATAAAACAATATTCTAAGAAAATATCAATGGAGCAGAATGATATCATACATACAATCAGTGGATAGAGATAATCCAAATCAAAGTCACTGAAATAATAGGATCTTAATCCTATTCCCAATCGTCAGGGTCATTCAATTCTGTAGTTCTGGGACCTTTGTCTGTTCCACAGGATAACGGATCCTTCTTTCACAATCTCTTGAACAAGGAAGACAAAAGTATAGGGAGACCAATGATGTAGTATGTCCCTTTACAATCTCAGTTTGCCATATAAATTACTGGATGAGATGGTATTCGTACCGTACTCACGTTAAACGGAGTCAATATTTCCCATAAACGTATCTTTACATAAGTGTTCTTTATCGTGTATACTTTATTCATCCATGTGCAGTAAATAAGGAAAGGGTAATAGGGTAACTATGCGGAGTATATGTGCAGACTGGTAACTTCCTGACCTGATAAAGCCAGCTGCCTGTCTGTAGGGAGCAATAAGGGATCTGCAAGCTTGCCACAGCCTCTTTAAATGTATCAGGTTTAGACCAGCAAACAGAATAGGTATACTCACAGGTTACAGACACTGGGAGAAATGCATTATATTCTGTTAATATATAGCAAACTATTTCTGTACCACTGAAAAACTTCCATACAGGTATGCTGACCATTTGCTGCAGAAATGCTGGTTTTATAGTAATTTAAACATAGTACTAACTTCTCCCCTACCTCTAGGTCTCGATCATCTCTTTTAATCTAAATTAATGTCTATTCTATTGCATCTGTATACCCCTGACTGTGCTACAAGATACCAGTGGTTGTGTTGGGAGTGGACAGATGCAACAGGCTTCACTTAGTTTAAAAGGGAGGGACTGACAGCTCTAAAAGTCTGATGTTAATAAGTGTCATAGCATAGCTTGCTGACTATAAAATCTCTGTCTGGATCATAAGGCTAAAATACTAGTGACCTATCATAAACACTGCTAAAAACATTTGCAAATATATTGGCAATAGTTGATGATATTATTACATTATTCATTGCATAAAGCGCCAACATAAGCATTAGTGCTTCTCTATGTAGGGCTGTAGAATTAAGAACAGGACAAAATGATGTTGCCTATGCAGAATAGCCAGACTGCATTGCTTCAGGCCTTACGAAGTTTGATAATCACAAGGAAGGAATGCATATGCTCCTAAAGGCTTGGGGTAAACACTGACATCACACAATTAAAGATGACATCACCATCCAACCTTTCCCCCCTAAAAAACAAACAAATCTTATAATATAGGATTTTCATGTGTTTGATTTATTTTTGAATTCACATCCTATAATGATTTGTCCAAAATCTTAAATCAACAAGCTTCCCATCTAAATGACACTGCATGTACTGTAGCCTACGTTATATAACTCTAGAGAGATGCCGGAAGTGAGGATCCTTCTTGTGAAGGCCTCCAGGAACTCATCACTACCAGCACAATTTTAATTAATGCTTTCCAGATGAAAACTAGGATAAGTAGTACTCCATGTCTGTCCAATGCATGAAAAATGGCCAGAGTGTACAGGAAGAGAGAGTAACATGGGGATCATGCAGAGAACAATCATAGGGTAGATGTCAGGATGTGGCTAGGATCGGCCATTACTCACCTTTGCGCCGGCTTCCCCTGATCTCCCGTGGGGTCAGACATCGGGTGCAGCACGTGCTGAGTATTCTGCTTAGTGCCATGTGAACTGCCTTGGACTGCTCCGTGCCTGGTTTCTGCGGTTGCCGTCATTGACGGAGCCATGACAGTTTGCGTCACCTAAAGACTCCATACTCAATGGTAGCATAACGGTGGTCAGCTGACGCTGTCCAGCAATGATCTGCTACTGCAGGGGATAAAGCCAGACTACGGACCACAGGAAGTTGCCTGAGCAATGTTATCGTTTACTTGTGTTACTGAAGATTTCATTCCAGGTCCTTCCTTGTGTTTTCCCTGTCCCTACCAGTGCCTACTCGTTGTGCAGCAATGCGTCCAGTTCATCTCGCCTGTCTGCAGATCCTTTGCCACTTCGTTGTGCAGAAGTGCATCCAGTTCATCTCTCCTGTCTGCGGATCCTTTGCCACCTCATTGTGCAGAAGTGCGTCCTCGACATTTCACCCCGTGTTTAAAGCAATTGTCAGTTCTGCTGTCATTACAGCATCCAGCCTCAATACCGCTGTTACTACAGCAACCAGCCTCAGTACCGCTGTCACTACAGTGTTCAGCCACAGTCAGTAGCGGCTCCAGGCACGGGCAAGCCGGTCCGTCGCCCGGAGCGCTACTGTTTCCGGAGGGCGCAGGAAACACCCACCTCCCTCCCAGCGCTATAGTTGATATTTAAGCTCAGGGGGAGGGAGCGGAGGAGGGAAGGGGCGGCAACACAGGACGGCGCTGGGCGCAGCACAGCTGTAAGAGGTGGGGGGTCCCCCTGAACTGAAAGTGAAACCTCGGCTGCGGTGCCGGTGTACTTGTATACTTACCTCCTGGCTCCCAGGCTCTCACCTTCAGGCCGCTGAGGGTGCTCCCGTCGACGGTCCTGGAACACAGGTCGGACGCGGACAGTCGTGAACTGTGTTTCCACTCCTGGCCCTGGAAAAGAACAAGGTGCTGAGGCGGGGTGACCCCCACTGGGATCAGTGGATGGTCATCATTGGCACTTTAGGCCTCAGACTGGCTACACCTACGTGCCAAGCACAAGGGTGTACCCCGAACGAAAACGCCCGACAGGGAAAAGGGAAATGGGTGACACACGACACAAACAACACACAAAACACAGTTTACACTCACCGAAAATAATCTTGTCCCTTGCTGGACTAGTCCTGATCTCAGCACCTGTAGACAAACACAACAGCAAGAGCCCAGCACAGGACCCGATACAATAACTGATGCCTTACCACTGCCTACCTTTAATGGGGGCCTGACTGCGGGAGATACAGCGACTTACCAACAGCCTACCTTTAATGGGGGCCTGACTGCGGGGGAGAACGTCCTGGTCCCAGCCCGGTCTACCTTTGATGGGGGCCTGACCGCCTGACCAATTTCCGAACAATGCTTCTGGGGCCTTATGCCCTTGCCTACCTGCGGCCTAGCCTGACTGTTCCTTGTCCAAGGCCTAGCGCCGAATTTCAATGATCACGGCCTATCGCCGACAGCAACAACTCCTACGGCCTAGCGCCAACTTAACATGACCCACGGCCTAGCGCCGAATTAACATGAGACAGCCTAGCGCCGAATTACCCTGAGACATGGCCTAGCGCCGAATTACCCTGAGACACGGCCTAGCGCCGAATTACCCTGAGACACGGCCTAGCGCCGAATTACCCTGAGACACGGCCTAGCGCCGAATTACCATGAGACACGGCCTAGCGCCGAATTACGACGACCCACGGCCTAGCGCTGAATTACAATGAAACACGGCCTAGCGACGAATTAACATGACCCACGGCCTAGCCCTGAATCCTGGTGGTCTAGGGAGGTATGAAAGACTTACCAGTCCTGGGGCCTTTGGCTGAGATGAGCCTGGCCCAGGTGGAACAACTTCCGCCACCTCCGGGCTTCCTGCAGTCTTCACCTGGGCAGCAGTGGCCGGGGCTAGCTCTTTTGCGTCACACACTGCTGCCCCAGGGCCTCCGGTGCCTTCTCCGTCTTCACTCCTGGTGGGCGTCGGTCTGCAGCTCTTCGTCCTGCGGAACTTCCGTCATCTTCGTTCTCCTATCTTCGGGAGCTCTTCACCGCTCCATCCCGGCCGTCGCACACCTTGTCCCCTCCTCGCGCCAGCTAATTCAAGCCGACGCCAGGGGGCGGGGTGATCACGCGGTAAGCTACGATTGGCTCGCCGTGGCCATCCCCTGCTGGCTACCGATCTCTGAGCCCTGATTGGTTCACAATTGGCGCCACATTCAAAGGGGCACGTGCTGATTGGCTGAGTCTGAATCCACCAAGATTCAGACTCGCCATCACGCACGTGGAGTAGCGGCGGCAATCCGCCGCTACCTCCACGCCCACTGCACCGGATGGGGGGCAGGATCACCACCGATCCTGGCCCGTCGGCCGACTTGCGGATGGACCCCGCCACACGCTCGAACGGGGCTGGGATCTCTCCGGATCCCACCCCACTCTGATGCCCAGGGCTCCCGCTGCCCCAAGGCACCCCCACCATCCAGGCGTGGAGGGTGAGGATGCCTACTAGCAGGGTGAGTGACCGCACTGGTACACTCAGCCCTTCTACACAGCCTAGCGGTGGCCATGGCCACAGTACCACTGTCACTACAGCATCTAGCCTCAGTATCACTGTCACTACAGCATCCAATTCTCAGTACCATTGTGCTTCCTTGATCCTCCGGTGTGTATACATTGGAAGCTATACAGAGGTATAGCATATTTCTGGAAGAAAACATCCACTAGGGCCACCGTAGCAGGATTCTCTATTCCCGTGAGTACCAGTCACCTGATCAAAGGACCGCGACCTGCCAGCTGGGTGCAGCTAAACCCATATCCTGGTTGGAGGCGTCACTGGAGAATACCTCCCGGCTGATTAGACTCCACACCTTTGGTCAGATCTCGCCAACGACTGGTACTCATGGATGAGGAGAGCTTATGTACAGGCCCCACGTCTCAGACTTCCTCTTAGCCCTGAACCTCAGCTTGCACCCCTTAGCAGGGGATTCCATACAGCCGGTCGTGACAGTAGAGCAGTGAATAAATGCACTTCATGCCATTAAGCCTGTCAAATGTTAAACCAGGGAGCCTTTTAGAGCCTAACATGTATGCCAGCTTTAGACTTGCCTATCACCAATGTCTCCAGATATAGTGATGTACTAATCCCAGCAACTTTGGTGTTGATTCCACCTACAGTTGATTTGGTGTCGCCCAGGTGAGTCCACTTCCAGAAATTTTTTCGGGACACTTTTAATTCCCTATCCGCCCCTGCATGTATACTGTAAGAGTGAAAGCCAAAAACCACAGTCTGCAAAATATGGCCTAGTTATGATTGCTGGCATGTTTGGCTTCGCTGCACTATAATGAAGGCACTGTGACCATACAGATATATACCTAATCAATTGGTATGTAGCCCCTCCTCACATTTTAAGAGCTATATATAATGATCTCATTTACAGTTAGGTGCAAAGACAAAATAAAATCACGGTGCAAATACATGTCTTTAAATTCTTTCTTCTTTCTTTCTTTCTTTCTTTCTTTTTTTCATTTTTCTCTTAAATGTACCCCACAGAAATGAAGAAGTAGAACCGCCTTCCCCCATGCACACCCTCACCACCCCCTAAAGCTGGGTAACACCCTATAAGATATACTATATCAGGACCGAAACTAGGATTTTTGTCACCAGGGGCAAGACAGTAATTTGGCGCCCCCCATGTAATTCCCCCTGCAGTAGTGCCCATATTGTAATGCCCCCATAGTAATGCCCATATGTTAATACCCCCATAGTAATGCCCCTGTAGTGCCCACCATACAGTAATGCCCCTGTAGTGCCCATGCTCCCATATTAATGCCCCTGTAGTGCCCATGCTTTCATAGTAATGCCCCTGTAGTGCCCATGCTCTCATAGTAATGCCCCTGTATTGCCCATGCCCCATAGTAATATCCCTGTAGTGCCCTTACAGTAATGCCCCTGTAGTGCTCATGCCCCCACAGTAATGCCCCTGTGGTAATGCCCCTGTAGTGCCCATGCCCCAATAGTAATGCCCCTGTAGTGCTCATGCCCCATTAGTAATGCCCCTTATTGCCTATGCCCCCATAGTAATGCCCCTGCCCCCATAATAATGCCCCTGTAGTGCAGCTTATTAAAAAAAAAATACTTACCTTGAACCCCGCTCCTGCATCCAGCGTCGCGTCCGGTCCGCCGGCTGCTCCTTGGAACTATGGGGGAGATGTCATGACGTCTCCCCCATAGTGCCCGTGGGGAGAGCCGGAAGCTGGAGTTCGGGAGAGAACTCCAGCCTCCGGCTCCGGCTACACCGCGTCGCTGCAGAGAAGGAGCCGGGCGCCCGCTGGTAATAAATATTACCAGCGGACGTCCGGCTTGGAGCCTCTCTGCAGCGCCGGGCTGGAGGTCACTGGCACCAGGTACAGCGGCTCACCCGGTGCACGTGCACCTCCAGCCCCCCCCTAGTTGCAGCCCTGACTATATGATATATAGTTCCGACGCAGATCTGAATGATATATCATACACATCGTATAGTGTGTATGCCCGATCCTTCGTTCACGACAGTCATTCATCACATTGGCCTGCTGTTCTGCACAGCAGATGGGACGATGCAATGAACAACGCGGTGTAGTTACATGCAGCATATGATACATCCCGCTATCGTACAGCGGATAAAGCAGTGTGTATGTATCATTACATCGCATCATACCCTCTCTGGGTCACACCATCGTAATTCGTATGTAGTGTACCCAGTTTCAGGCAGGCTTTAATTTGACCACCCAAGGTGCAAGTTTGTTGCTTTTCTCTTGCCCCTAATTTTAAATGAGGCCCTATATTGCTAATACATTCCGGGGGCTGGCTATTATTACTATATTATTTGCTAGCAACCAAATTGACTTTTGACATTTGACTGGAAAGCTGAATATTGAACTCTTTTAGACTATGCTCATCCTCTATGTGCTCGTCGCTTTATCACACCCCTGGAGGTGAGGAGGAGCTGAGAGTAGTGCTGCTGAGTGCATGGAATCTAATCGGACATTGGCAGCTCCCTCCCTCTCCTGGCTGATCCAGTCTCTGATTCCTACACTACGGATTCCTGAGAAGACAGACTCACTGAGCCGGAGCGGGCAGGAGATCCGGGACTAGTTGCTGTGGTCCCTCTTAATGTGAAGGAAGCTGGGACACAGGCACCTTACACATAGGTGGATGGACATGTGGGTGCTCCTGTCTCTGCCTGTCTCCGTTACTCTCCGGATTATCTACAGCGGGCTGCAGGTAGGATCTTTGCCCTGTCCGGAGCAGGGCAGCCGCTTCCCACACTCACTGTCTGTTGCAGCATGGGGTTAGGACGGTTCCCCAAACTCCAGAGGTGATCGGTGGTACAGAGCAGGGATAGTGCGGGGCCGGGCTGGGGGATAGTTTCTTGTAACTCCTGGATGTGTTGTGTCAGCGGGATGCCGGCGTCAGGAGATCACTGGAAGATGCAAAGGGGATGGCAGGCAGCGCACAGGTGGCACTCGGTAACTGTGCCAAGGGCTATTTAGAGGGATGTGTCTCCCCCTCCCTCTACCCGCCGAAGCTGGGCAGCGCAATGCTCTATAACGGTGTATGGAGGAGGTGCAATATTGCGATCTTATCACATAGGTGCATGCCGGACAGGAAAAGGTTACAGACACATTACAGTAGGTGAAACGTGTATGTAAGTACAGCGGTGTCCTGGCTCCAAAGCGTATAACTGCGCCATAGAGGGCACAGTTACTGTATTAGGCGGAATTATGCTGCTATTTTCCGTTACTCTTTTTCTTGAGGTGTGACATTTATGAATTAAAAACAAATGTATCCCCACCACTATGCCTTCCCCATGTGCCACCAGTAGTCTTACTGATCGTGTGTGTGTGTGTTGTGTGTGTGTAAGATTAAGTATGCGTATATACAGAAATATCCTGAGTATTCAACTGATTACAGTGGTTTCCTGGTGTATTGTGCCAGGGGCAGAGACAATCAGTGAGTTCCTGTGATGATACAGAGGGCCAGGGTGGGAGACTTGGCATGAGTAATGTGTGGGGGGCACTGTACTGATTTATGTAACTGAGCTGGCAGTGTGTGAGCCCATGTGTATATGCAACATGAAACATGTATGTTATGTCACAGCAAACAGCCTTGAAACTATATTGCTTGTTGTCTCCTGTGCTTTGTTTCTTTATAAAAGCAATTAGGAAAATATAACTATTTATATTATTGAACATTATCATATCCAGAAATAAGAATAACCTGATCACTTTGGGGATTACACAATGTTGAAGCAGGATAGAATATGTACGAGGATAGAATGATTATCAGGTTGAGAGGGAGATGTATCAAACCTTGAAGAGAGATAAAGTGGAGAACTTGCCATAACAACCAATCAGCTTCTATAGTAAAACTGTCATTTTTCTAGAGCAGCCTGAATAATGACAGAAGCTGATTGGTTAGTAGGGCCAACTTCTCTCTCATAGATTGAAACATTCCCATAGGGTTGTCTTAAGATGGGTACAGACTATCGGATCGGAACGATATATCGTACACATTGTATTGTGTGGACGCCAGATCCGTCGTTCACGATGGTCATTCATCGCATCATCACATTTGCTGTTCTGCACGGCAGATGGGACGATGCAATGAGTGACGCACTGCTGTTACATGCAGCATGTAACCATAAATTGCACCGTCCTACACCAGATTGTGCAGTGTGTATAGTGCACGAGATATATCGCTACTTTGCATCGTACCATTGTATGGTGTGTACCCAGCTTTAGTCTGCAGTTTGAAGCTGTGATTTCACAGAAAAATTCAATTGACCTTATTTTCACCTCTCACATTAAAATTCAGCATATCTCCATCTAGTTATGTAATAATAGTAGTAATTATAATACCTAATACTATAACTAGATTTTTGCTGCAGCATCTAATCCCCTGTATAATTAAAACTTTGTCTTCCATCTATTACTGAAAACAGACATCTGCTTATGAATTACTTAAGGAAGGCCACTGTGAGAATCAGCATAAGAGAGTATTGTACATCAAATAATAATTTTTATATATATATATATATATATATATCAGGATAGTTATATAAAATAACTCACGCAGCACTCTTTTTAGGGTCTTGCAAAATCACTGTAGTTCCACTGTGTATTAAGGAAGTTCCATATACAGTAAATGTAGCACTGAATACGATTACAACAATAATTCATTATTTTATGTGTTCTTGAATCTGTTTTGATGAAGTGCCATGTATGTTTTCCTGTTCCAATGGCTGCAGGTTGGGGGTAGGGTGAGCAATACCTTCCACGTCTGTGGGCCTATCTGCTTTGCACATAAAGCGAATGTGTGAACTTTGCACCTATGCATGTTGCATACTTTTCTTTCACAAATAACTTTAATTATAGGTCTTAGCAATCATAGTTTCCTGCTATATATCATGTGGATCCTTGAGAGAGATTTGAGAGGGAGCTCTAATGCTTTGGGCTGATGATGATTAAATTGTCACTTGCAAGAATCAGAATAAAATGTGATTATTGTATTTCCTTGTATGATAGTAGTCCATTGCCTGTGTAACAACACTGCTTAAAATGAAACTTGTCATACAGCTTATATATGCTACACTTGCGGTATACATTTGCCATATTCACCTGTTATCTATTCTTTATCAATAGTTGTATTAGTATAAACGTGGCAGTTATGTTATTGTTACAGAGAACCTAGGTCATGATCCTTTACCCTATTATTTGTAAAATGTTGCATAAAGGAGAGAACAGCTGCTATAATGTAGTTTATTTTGTGAATACCATGGCAATAAAAATGTCCTGTATTAGTGACTGATGTAATGAATATTAGTGTCTCTTCTCAGATTATGTCAGTGGTTCAGTTTATGATGTCAGAGTGCTACATATAATCACATTGGAATATCTGGTGCAAAGGGGGCTGAGGGTAGACTGCACATTCTTCTAGAATAAATACATGTCTAAGAAATAACTCGGTGATATCAATAATGTATTTTTTCAAGTTTACTATTTTTTTGATGATTTATTTGATACAAAAAATTAATTCCTGTTCCTGCCATTTGGTTTCATTGTCTAATTTTCACTAAATCAAAGCAAATTAATGATTGGTTGCTAGTAGAGAAAGATTAATCAATTCACTGGTCTGTAAATTAATTCTAAATTCAGCAATCCTCGACAAAGTTGACATTAATTTAACTAATACTTCACACAGATTGGAGCATCAAGCAGCCATGTTTACAATGCAGTGGTACCCAATGATAGTCTATCACTGGAACTCTATTGATTTACCATTATTTCTAACACCCCCCCCCCCAATATATACCAGTGGCGCCCCTGATTTCATTAGCATTGTTTAAAATAAAGACACTTTTAAAATGTCAGTGCAGGGCTGATGCCTCTATTGGAGAGGGGAGTGCAAAAAAGCACATCGTTCCCTCCCCAGGGGCAAGCAAACCCTTGCTGACCACTGCTGGGTCTCTTCATAACATCCGGGCAATGAATGACATTGGGACTGCTGGAGTAGCAACTTTGCCAAGCCAATAGTTTTACTAGAATGGACAGGATTCCCTAGGACCCATGCCTGTTGTACAGAAAAAAACTCCATAATACAAATCCCTCATTCTGCACTTTATTAAATGTTATTTTCTTATCCGTGAAGGGTAGAAAAAGGAAATCACCACAAACAAAAACAACCTGATCAGTGTTAAATAATTAAAACCATGATTATTCAATGGCTGCATGGGAGAATGCTTGTGATTTGCTGGCTAGTTAAGGAGAGACCCAGGAACTTTCAAATGTAATATATCTAGTGTGCAGGGGAAACTATTTAATGGGATTTTGATATGTTGTTTCCAGTTGGGCTGTGTTGGATAAAGAACATATACAGCGGTAAAAATAAATAGGTAAACTATACACTTGTGTCCTCTGTATTATAGTTGACACCAGCCCAACCTGGTATTGGGGATAGTTGGAAAGGGATGTAGTTTGCGGCCGCCTGTCTCAATACCGACATCCGAATCCTGACAAGGGACTTAAGATAGACGTCAAAATACAGACGCCGATCTTAATCCCGACACTGAAATACCGAAGGACGCCAGCCCGAACGACGTAAGTCCGGGGCATCCTTACCGTTAGCCATGGGGAGGGGAAGTGTTATGTTTAGGGACTGTAGCGGGGTTAGGGTTCGGTTTTGGTGGTGGGTTAGGGTTAGGCACTCCTAGGGGGGAGAGTTATGGTTAGGCACCCTGGGGAGAGGGTAGGGTCAAGCACCCCCCCGGGAGGGTTAGGTTTAGGGAGCGGTAAGGGAGGTTAGGGTTAAGCACCCCCAGGGGGAGGTTAGGTTTAGTCACTAGTGGGGGAGGTTAGGGTTAGGCACCACTAAGGGAGGGTTAGGTTTAGGGGGGGGGGGGGTAGGGATAGAGTACTTACCTGCCTTGTCGGGATCTTTTCCCTTTGGGCTGCCAGCGTCGGGATATGAACCAGCGGCTAATAAGTCGCTGGGACTTCATACCCATTCCGTTAGAAATACGGGTCTAAATGTTATATTCAAATTAAATAACCTGTAATTTATCGGCACAGGCACGATTCCAGCGATAAAGCTACTAGATTTATAGCAGCAATTAGTTGTAAGGGAAAACCAACCTGATATTGACTTAAGGCTAATTGTCACTTTAAATCTAGTGGCTATATCGCCCAAATCACGCAAGTGTTTGGAAATTGCAGGCTATTATATATGGGCCATGGGATGTTTATGCTGCACTTTTTTATTTTTTCACTTTAATCAGCACTGGTATTGTGAAATCTGGAGCTAGGATCAGGAGACATCATTTTTATTTTATTTTCATTTGAAAATATTGTAACATTTATAGCATGATTAACAATAGTAATTTACCAACAAACAACCTTTTACATTAGACATAGAGGGACAGGTACTAAGGACATGATTCAGAGTTGTATGCTAACCTGATAGTTGCGTACAACTCTGATGGTTGCCGATCGATGCATGCGCAGGATCTGTACTGTTGCCAATCAGTGTCTGCGATGATGGTCGCAGTACCCCCTAAACCACAGCATGATTGAAATGCTGTGGCTGTTTGGGGACGGAGGAGGGGCAAAAACGACCAGAGTCCTAGATAACAGAATCCCCTTGTCAACATCCCAACCTCCGGAATCCCGAAGCTAAGTAGCGGGGTTAGGGAATGGGTTAGGGATAGGCACTAGGGGGGAGTTAGGGTTAGGCACTGGGGGAAGGGTTAGGTTTAGGCACAAGGGAGGGAGGGTTAGGGTTAGGGTAGACAGAGGGGGATGGTTACAATACCGATATCATAACCCTGTCGGGATGCCGGCGTCGGGATTCTGACTTCCGGGATCCCGTTCTTTCGGCATCCCCATGAGTACACATGTGCAGACACTCATAGCTGCTAGAGAAACTCCAGAAATTCTGTTTGCCACAACTCGTATGTATTTCAACTCAAAATTCACATATTGTGGTAAATGATGCAATATTTCTAAATAAATATTGTATAACTCTGGCCACGCTACATTACAGTTTTAACTACATTTTACATGTTTCCTCTATTAATTATTGCATTATTTACTGTTTTAATGAGTATTGCTGGTTGTATTTTTGTATGTGGCATTTGTCACAGGTGCTTTATTTTAGCTTGTTGTTGTCAAAAGAGATAAATGTTAGTCTAGCTCCCTAGACATCTGTTTTGTATCTTATTGGTATTAGTATTTATTTATTCCACCTCGGTTTTGTCATTGCATTGTGTTGAATTTGAATGCCTCATGCCTGCTGCTTATTGTTCTGTTACACTCTGCATGTCACTTTGCACTTTCATACTCATATGTCTGTGATCCTTCTGTAAATAAAGAATTTTAAAATAAATTAGGTTATGACTATTAGGGAGGAATCCAATCATCCCGCAGCTTATTACCCATGCCATGTGTGGAAATGCTTTTCAATGAAATAGCATTTTCCTCGAATGGTAAATCAGGGGTTAACACGTGGAAACGGCGGAATCAATGGGTTTCCCCACTCGTGATACCCTTGATGGTGTGTATTTCCTCTTATTTTTCCACCTCTGTGAAATGACGCGCACGGTTAACACCGCTAATTGGATTGCCGGCCATGAGTAAATAACTGCGGGGTAAACCCCATGGCTAATTGGATTCCCGCCTTAGAGTAAGTACGAAGCAAGTAGATTGATGCCATTCACATTTTTAGTACTCAAAATAACATATGTGACACCCTGTTACATTCAATTCTATCTTACCATAAGGACTGCGGTGTATTAGCAGAGTATCTGGGTGACAGCAGGCTAGGTATGACCGGAGGGGCTCATTCAGAGATGTATGTAAATTTAATATTTCCATGTTTCTCCGATGTTTCCAGATCTGTGTATGCGCTGGAGCCGCACTCACAGGTGCAGATCTGTTTCTGCAACATCCTGCTGGCATTTGGTGGCACAGTTGATCGAATGCTGTCTTGGCCGCAGCAGCGGATCAGAGAAGATGGCTGGAGGCGTCTATTACACAAGATGCCTCCTGCTCATACTTGCCTACTTTTGAAAGAGCATTTCAGGGAGATTGTGAAAGCAACACCTACGAGCGCATGTTAAACTGGGTGTGTACTGCTACATCTGAGAGGCGGGTCATAAAATTGATTTGTATCCACATGTAAATGAGCCCCAAAGCAGTTAGTAAGATCTGCTTGTTGATGAAAATATACTGATACTTCTCAGAAAATACATGTAGCCATAGGGATCATTGTGCCTTATAACCAATGCAGGGAAATTATACTAATGATCCCATTTGAATGTATATATCTCTGTTTTTTCTTTTATATAACAGTGTCATAATGAGGGTAAGGTGAAATGAGGGAGATTGCTGTACTCTTCAGGGATACAGGGAGATTGCTGCTATTTCAGGGAGTCTCCCTGACAATGAGGGAGGGTTGGCAAGTATGCTCCTGCTGCATTTAGATATTGCCGCCCAGCCGCTGTGTACAATGACGAAATGGCTACCACAATAGTGTCCATCTCTAAATCAGCCCCTGAATCAGCAGAGTTGACTGTCACTATAAAGCACAAGTGGATTGTGCTGGGTGCAGTAGTCCTCCAGACGATAGTTAAACCAGGGTTTAATGCATACTTGCCTACTTTTGAAAACTACTTTCAGGGAGATTGAAGGCGACAGCATAATGTGCCGCCCAAAGGGCGTGACATGGTCTGCCCCAAAGGGCGTGTCTAGCTCCGCCTATGGGTGTGTCGATTGTCAATCAGGGGTGCTAATCATTGGGTACTATTGGCAGGACATTTTATGGTTAATATCAGGCTTGGTTACCCTCCCAACTGTAGCAGGAGGCTCCTGAAAGTACAGAGATAGAGATACAGATATAGATATATAGATATATATATATATATACATATATCACTATCTATCTATATATCTATCTATCTATCTGTCTGTCTGTGTGTATATATATATATATATATAAATATATATATATATATCTCTATCTATATATCTATATCTATATATATCTGAGATATATATATATATATAGAGAGAGAGAGAGAGATATCTATCTCTCTCTCTACACACACACATATATATATATATATATATATATATTCATAAATTGTCCTCACACAATAGTAGTCACTCCCTCATATCCAGTCAGTCACAGGCATTAACTGCACTCTGAAAGGGCACTTACTGACAGCCATCCATTTATTGTCTGTCAGTGAGTGCCCTTTCAAAGTGCACTTAGGAGAAAAGGCCACTTCACATCACTCGCTGACGTCCCCAACAGTACAGCGCTGCGGATCAGTACAGCGCTGCTGTTACTAGGCTCTGCTCCGCCCGATGAAGCCACCGCTGCCGCGCCCGTGCACACTCAGCCACACTGCTGACTAGTGCCGGCCACCGCTACCCACAACCCCGCGGTGGCCGGCCTTTAAATAACATGGCATCGCACGTCGTGATGTCATAACGTTCTCCCGCAGGCCCCGCCCCCCGACATGCCAGAATCGCGCATGCGCAGTGCGCTCATGTCTTGTAAAAACCGTGAGTTAAAGTAAACATTGCGGGGGAGCGGGAGGCTTCATTAAAAAACCGTGAGCCTCCCGCTAAAATCGGGAGGGTAGGCAACTCTGGTTTAATGTACTTGGCCAAAATGTGTGTGGTGTTAAAAATGGAATGCAGTTGTTGGTGCTGGTGGTGGTTAGTCCACACAGTGGTATAGCTTAACCGTTTTATTGGATCAGGTAGAACAACAAGTGGCATATGACACAGGGAGATATATATATATATATATATATATATATATATATAGGCAGCGTGGAGCTCAGGGTTTTGCTGGGCCTTGTAGTGCGCCAGACGTTGTGGTGATTAATACGCCGGCAGATGGTAGCAGTGATGCCCTGTACTATACCGGTGGTTTTATAGTATACTTGCGGTCCAGTTATGTGGCTCTGGGTGGCTCTATATTGTGACAGTCTCCTGGGACCGTTCATCCTCATGGAATGCCAGGGAGTAAAGATGCAGCGCATGTGCAGTAGTATGTGCAAGAGGCTGGTCCTGTCTTACTGAGCTCTGGCAGGTTCTAGAGACCACCGGCTCAGTCCTACCTGTCAGAGGCTAGAGGGAGGCAGCACAGAAGCGCACTCCTTCCAACACGCAGTTGCCAAAATTGTCAAATATATTGTAATGCCACATTGCTTTTCAGTTGATACATGCAGGCTACATGCACTATAATGGGAAAAGTAATAGAATGCAAGTTTGGTGATGAGCAATGGCTGTAAATCAATGGCGATTTGACATCCAACCTGCCCGATGCAAGATCCAGTGGTTTGGAAAGTTCAAATGCAAATCGCTTTTGTTGTGCAGCGATTTACAGCGGGTTTGAAAACCCTAAGGGCCTGATTTAGACTTGGGAATAGAGAGAGATATCCCTCTCAACTGATCATCTTGGTGAAACCATGCTGCAGAGAGATTTACATTTGGGAGGGGGGTGCCCAAACTGACATCTAAATTGTAGAGTAATAATAAAGCTGTGCAGTGTTTGTGGGCTACATGCAAAATCAGCCAGTATCTACCCCACATGTCAAAAAATGTATGTATTTACACCCCTTGCATTGCAATAAGGTTTGTTCAGGTTCACAGTTGAGAGAGATATCTCACTCTATTCCCGTTATTGACAGCTACAGCCTGGCGCTAGCCTATCCCCACAGCAGGGACAGGGCTGTCCCGGCTGTGGTGGCCGCACGCGGGGATCTTGCGATACTTGCGAGATCCCGCGCATGCCCAGTGGAGCCGGCCAGGACAGAGACACAGCGCATCAGCACTAGGCCGATGCGCTGCTGTCTCTAACGGGTAGCGCCGGAGGGGGGATTTAACACTCCCCCTCTCCGGCCGATGAGATGTTCTTACATCTCATCGGTAGTGCTTCCTGCTTCGCCTCAATAAAGAGGCAAAGCAGGAAGCCGTATAGCGGCACGTTAAGCACCGCTATCATACATCTACCCCATTATCACCAGAGGAAGCTCTGATTTCTCTAAGGTTAACCCTTTGTTATATTTAAAGAAACTGACATAAGCCAAATCTCCATTTAAACAACACAGATTTGGCTTATCTCCATTTCATAAATAGACCCCTGTATTTGTCCTCTTCTATTACATCAGGTGGATGGCCGGGCACGTGTACGTTTAAATGGGGAAGTGATGGCACCAATATGTACTATGGGAAGAAGGCAAGCCGATGGAGACAGTGTGATGCTCTGGGCAATTTTCTGCTGGGAAACCTTTGGTCCCGACATTCATGTTGATGTTACTTTGACACATACCACCTACCTAAACATTGCTGCAGAACAAGTACACCTCTTCATGGCAACGGTATGCCCTGATGGCAGTTGTCTCAATCGGAATCGGTATGAATTACCGCTAGACCACTGGCCAGCGGTTCAACTCCCCACAGCTACTGGCCGACAGAGGAAGAAATCCTGATAGTCCCTAGGTAAGTATTCACTAACCTAATCTACCCCCTAACCCTAACCTTCCTTAAGGGTGCCTAACCCTAACCTTCCCCCCCTGTGCCTAACCCTAATTCCCCCCTCTAAGTGCCTAAACCTAACCCCCTTCCCCGCCGCCTAAACCTAAGTCCCCGGGGGGGGGTGCCTAACCCTAACCTCCCCCCGGGGGTGCCTAACCTAACCCTCCCTCCCGCTAGCCTAACCTCTCGGGGGGGTGCCCAACCCTAAGTCCCCCCCGGGAACCCTAAACCTAACCATCCCCCCCCCCCGCTGTCCGCTGCGGCGCCCGGCATCCGCTTGATCGGGATGCCGGGTGCCAGTCTCCATACGTCGGTCAAATGACAGGCGTCTAGATTTAGACGCTTGTTATTCGTCCCTAGTCAGGATAACAATGTCTGGAAGCCGGCGGTTGGCATTCCGTCCGTCGGCTTCCTAAATGTATACTGTCTCAATCAGCAGGATACTGTGCCCTGCTACACTGCAAACATTGTTCAGGGATGGTTTATTCCCTTATGGTAGTGGCCTCTTTCAGTAGGATAATGCTATACTTCAAAAATTGTTCAGAATGGTTTGAGGAAGAAGACAAAGAGTTCAAGGTGTTGACTTGGCCTCCAAATTTCCCAGATCTCAGTCCGATCGAACATCTGTGGGATGTGCTGAAAAAACATGTCAGAACCATGGAGGCCCCACCTCGCAGCTTACAGGACTTAAAGGATCTGCTGGTAACGTCTTGTAGTCAGATACCACAGGACACCTTCAGCGGCCTTGTGGAGTTCATGTCTCTATGGTTCAGAGCTGTTTTGGCGGCATGAGGGGGACCTACACAAAATTAGGCAGGTGGTTTTAATGTTATGGCTGATCAGTGTATACTAGAACATTAAGAATTATTTTTAAACTTTAAATACTATGAGGTCAAAACTAATGTCACAACTGAGTTCATGTGACTTCCAGAAGAAATTATGCTCTAACCATGCCTTTCCTCTCAAATTCTAGCTCTATTACTAAATTTAGCACTCAACAAATAGACAGCTGCTGATAGTTCATGCTCTTTCCTCCCTATCTTCCCCTTCTGTGTCACGCCTGTCTGTCTGCCCCTCCCATTTAGAATGTAAGCTCTCACGAGCAGGGACCTCTTCCCTCATATGCTTCTCTTTACATTTTCTTCTACTCTTTACTCCCCATAAGGGCACCTAACATGTGATTGCCAACTCCTGGCTGCTTATTGTGAGTGCTTTAATCGCTATTACAGAAATGTATATAAATCGTGTCCTTGTTCTGCACTGTAATGTACTGTAAGTTACTTGTTTCTTGTTCACTTATTAGTTCTATGTACTATGAAAGGCGCTGCGGAACACTTGTGGCGCCATATAAATAAAGGATAATAATAATAATAATAATAATAATAATAATAATAATAGTTTGAGTAAATAAGAAAATGGTTATCACCAATATCTATGCCAATTCAATCATCAGCTCCCCACATCCTGCTTCCCTGTCATCTGGGCTGAAAAACTGGCAGTGACTGATAATTGGTCATATCCCTATCCTACAATATTAGCAATAAGAGATGAAGCTTTGGTTAAAATCACCAAGGAGCCCCAGGCAGAACATAGCAACTGATAAAAGGCTGTCCCTGAGGAGAGTGCATAGCTCTCACTATCTCTATTCTGCTGGGTTCAGACACAACCATGCCACCAGGCCACACATGAGCATAGAGAAATCATTGTGAAAATGGAGGGGAGGAGCTCTATCCTACCATGGAAAGATCACCATAGGGAAAACCTACTAAGGCCCCACACTTAGGGCCCAGAGAAAAATGCCTCCTGGAGTTACACCACTGGACTACAATAGTAGTGAAACTTTATTAAACGGCAGACATATCTGTGATATCTTCGGCTTTATTGCATTACTAAATAGGAAATGTACCTAAGTTTGCCCTAATCCTGTGGAAACTTGTTTTACAGCATTAACAGCTTAACATTAAATTAGCCCCTAAGTACAGTATGTCCTTTAATGTTAGGAGTAAGGTTGGAGCGATCTTCAGAGTGTAACAGATATGCAGCACTGGTGCTTGTATTTTATACTTTCCAGAGTTGAGCAAGTAGTTGATTACAAATGTTCTTGGAAGGTCAAAGTTTTGTGAAACAGAACAATCTCTCTAGTCATCATTCTGTAGTTGACACACCTGCTGTTATTGTTTAACTAAACTGATAACATCACCTATGCTAATTAATGGAGTGAAATTTTTATACACAGGGCACACGTCCGATAAGTAAAGGAACATGGTCACAAAATTGAAAAACTTAATAGATTTAATGTAACAAAATAGAGCACTTTGTAGAAAAATGGAAAAAATATAATTAGACTTTACTAAAATCCTCCTATACTGGGCAGGCAATCAGAATCAGTCAGTGTTATATTTCCTTAGGAATGAATATTAGGGATATATTTACTAAAGGTCAGTTTTAATAGATGAAAATCGAGCAACATCGAAGTTGAGTTTCTGGGGATCAATCACATATTTAGACAATTTTTTATTTGTTTTTTTAAGTATTAGTAAATGTGTGATTTAGTCCCAGAAACATAACATCAATGTTGATCAATTATCATCATATATATATATATATATATATATATATATATATATATATATATATAACAATTTATTTTCATTTACGGACAAAGAAAACCCCCAAAAATTGTAGCTTTAAAAATAATGTTGTGTTTTCAAAACAAAAATGCGTGGCGTGTTAAAATGAGAATATTGTTATTATCATTACTATTACACTTATTTATAGTGCTGTACACAGGGCAAAACAATAAGACAGTACAGGGCAAAACAGTACAGAACAAATAGCACTAAAAATCTCGACACAGACACTGATGCAATGTGTGCAATTGAACTGTACAGTGTCAGCCGAAACCTGTAGCTATTAGCGTGGGTGCAAATGACAGGTCTAGTTCATCTGAAAAAAACAAAAACAGATGATTGGAGTCCAGAGCCAGAGACCCCAAGGAGGATGTGTGGCACATGTGCAAGAGAAGTAGGTAATGAGAAGAGGAGGGAGGAAGGCCCTGCTCATGGATCTTACATTCTAAAGAGAGCGGGGAGACAAACAGAAGACAAGGAGCTAGTGTAAGGGGAGCTAAGGGCAGAAAACAGGAGTGGGAGAATTGGAGAGTGCAATAGGTGAGGTATATTACGTGGTGATATGGTTATGTGGTGGATGGACATGCTTTTGTGAACAGGTGGATTTTCAGCGCCCGCTTGAAGCAATGCAGGCAGAATACCCACAGTCTGCAATTCTTTTAGCCAGTTAGACTGTTTGATACCTGACTGGATGCAATTTACATTATGTTTGGGCCTAAAATGATTTCTACTGAACCTGGTCAATCAGGTCTGGGCTGAACTGGGACGAAGTTCCAGATCAACCTCTTTGACCAATTGTGCCATATACAGTAGTATCCTGTCTTTCAGCCTGAACTCCTCATATGTAGCCAAATTGGGCATAGAACTGACTGATATATCCAACTCCTAACTGGCTGGATACCTTAAGCTAGGTACAGAGCTGAAAGATTTTAGGAACAGTCCATATATTTTTTTCTGACAGCTAAAGTAATACAGAGAACATCCAATTTATTGTATACACGCTACACAATTATCAAACAGTAAATTTCTTGAGATTATATTTTTCCATGCAGTTTGTCAGATGGTGTCATTTGCTGCACAACATCGGCTTGTCAGGACCGATGAACGGCGTGCACTCTTGATGTCAGGAACCAATCTGATGGGTTTGTGACATACTTGCCAACTTTCAATCTGCCCTCCCCGGGAGAAGCCCGGGGAGAGGCAGCAGTTGGGCAGTGATGGGGACGGGGCTGGACCATTCACGTCATTAGAACCTGCCCCCTCCCGGTGAAACCCAATGAAGTACACATATTTTAATAGGGGGCGGGCTTTCAAATACGTTTCTCCTCATTCTGCCCACTTCACTAGGACGTGGGCAGGATGTGGGAGAATTGACTACATTCGCGGGTGGCTACCCGACAAATTGGGAGCCTCCCGTGACTTCCGGGAGTGTAGGCAACTATAGTTTGTGATCGACCATTGGCTCCATGTGCTCTGCACACGCTGTGCAATAACTTGATCAACCAGCCAAGAATTGGCTGATCGACCCAATTATTGCACAGTGTGTACCTAACATTAAGGTATGACAACCAATCTCATTCAGGTTCCAGAACATTTACTTTTCACTGTCCAAGAGAACAATAGGTGGCTGTACTACTTGACATTAACATATACTACAGGTTGCAGCAGTTTGCTTTGTTTGGAGGGAGGTGGTTTTCTAACAAAGTAGCCAGAGAGTGACTGATATATTGTTGACTTGTTCTACATAAATACACTGAATTTATTGGCTGATAATTATTATTCCAGCTGTTTCTATGAATTACTATCTCCAGATTTTTAAGTAGAAATTATCATAAATACAGTCAACATTGCTGCCTTAAGATGATATCATCTAGCTCCTTTATTTATCTATTGATACCACTTTAATATGATAGTAAAAGAAGAATAAATGTGAACTACTGTGGTAAATTATTCTTTTGCACTATGTGCATTTAATTTGATTGTTATACAGTTTGTGTTAATTATTAGTGGGTCTTGTACAGTATGGTATCTAAACATGGTGACTCAGGAACATCCAACACTTTGGGGCAATGTCTTGAGTTCCACACATATAAAAATGTTGTAGCATGAGCATATTTACAATATGAAATTATTGATCGACTAATATTTATATATAAATATTTAGTTATTCTACATCAGATATCAGGCTTAATACATTTCTTCCAGCTGTTTCCAATTTGGTGGTTAGATGACTTGAATCTTAATATTTCTAATATAGATTAGTATGAATGATTTCATCTCCAAAGCTGAATTTTGTTTTGTTTTTTAAAATAGATGTTAAAATATATTGATCATGAAATATGTAACTGTAGTTTCTCCTTCCATTCATGTTATGTTTTTACTATCAGTGTAATCTTTATACAGTAGTACACATTTATTAAAGGAAAATAAATCTTTAACAAAAAAATAGAATACACACATTTTCATTGTGCTTTGTGAATGGCTTATGTGGTGTCTCGTCCTTACTGCAGGACAGACCTGAGTGTTTCCACAGCCTTAAATTGCTTGGACCTCCTGTAGCCATTATGGGAATTAATCTCGGCATGATAGTTACGTTTTTACAGTATCTGTAATTTGTTCTTTCAACAGCTAATATTATCAGCATAAATGTCTCTTCTTCAGCAGTTTTTTGTCTGTGCCAGACTCGTTCTCCCTGTCTTATTAATGTCAGCATCATCTAGCATTGATGCCTGGAAATGCTGCAGATATGTCCTTGCCATCAGAATGCCTCAGGTTTTTGACCTGTACTGATACATTCTGAAATCTGCCTACATCTCACAATGGACGACATTTATTAAAATTCATTTTATGCAGTAGAGCCGCTTGTCATCATGTGAAAGTAAACAGCAGGGAGTTTTCTAATGCAGATGGGGTTTTTGCTTCTGTCTCCTGTGAGACATTGTCGCTACTAGCTTGACAAGTCAAATTGAATTAAATCCTTCCTAATATAAGATATGGCAGACATAATGTACCCCATTGCTTTCTCCCACAAACAGGCAAATATTATTGTAATGAAATGTACTCTTATTAGCTACTTGGAAATAAGCTGCTTTTGTATGTAGCCCACAAATGCTAGACAGCTTTATTTTTACCTTGCAAATTAGATTTCTGTTAGGACACATCCCTCTCACACCTAAATCAGGACACGACCCTCTCACATGTAAATCAGGACACGCCCCTCTCGCATCTAAATCAGTACACGTCCCTCTCACATCTAAATCAGGACACGTCGCTCTCACATCTAAATCAGGACACGACTCTTTCATATGTAAATCAGGACATGCCGCTCTCACATGTAAATCAGGACATACCCCTCTCACATGTAAATCAGGACACGCCCCTCTCACATCTAAATCAGTACACGTCCCTCTCACATCTAAATCAAGACACGTCCCTCTCACATCTAAATCAGGACACGCCCCTCTCACATCTAAATCAGGACACGTCCCTCTCACATGTAAATCAGGACACGCCCCTCTCACATGTAAATCAGGACACGACCCTCTCACATGTAAATCAGGACACGCCCCTCTCACATCTAAATCAGTACACGTCCCTCTCACATCTAAATCAAGACACGTCCCTCTCACATCTAAATCAGGACACGCCCCTCTCACATCTAAATCAGTACATGTCCCTCTCACATGTAAATCAGGACACGCCCCTCTCACATGTAAATCAGGACACACCCCTCTCACATCTTATTCAGGATACGTCCCTCTCACATGTAAATCTGGACATGCCCCTCTCACATGTAAATCAGGACATGTCCCTCTCACATCCAAATCAGTACACGTCCCTCTCACATCTAAATCAGGACACGTCCCTCTCACATCTAAATCAGGACATGCCCCTCTCACATCTAAATCAGGACATGTCCCTCTCACATGTAAATCAGGACACGCCCCTCTCACATGTAAATCAGGACATGCCCCTCTCACATCTTATTCAGGAGACGTCCCTCTCACATGTAAATCTGGACATGCCCCTCTCACATGTAAATCAGGACATGTCCCTCTCACATCTAAATCAGGACACGCCCCTCTCACATCTAAATCAGGACATGTCCCTCTCACATCTAAATAAGGACACGCCCCTCACACATGTAAATCAGGACACGCCCCTCTCATCTTATTCAGGATACGTCCCTCTCACATGTAAATCTGGACATGTCCCTCTCACATGTAAACCAGGACACGCCCCTCTCACATGTAAATCAGGGCACGCCCCTCTCACATGTAAATCAGGACACGCCCCTCTCACATGTAAATCTAAGAGCGATATTGCATGTTTGGACACCCTTTTACTGGACTCTGGGACTCCACATATACCCTCTCCTCCAGATTTGAATACCTCCTGGACATTTATTGCAGCTACAGAGGCTACCTAGTAGATCTACATCAGCCCAACTCTATGCAAAATTTCAATTGCTTAAGGGACTGTTTGGACAATAATGTGAGAGATATAATACCAAAAAGTAATATTGGAGCCAGTATTTTCCATTTTATTGTGTAATGAATACTTACCCATACTGGTAATGTTAATAAATATTTAGTCATTTTATTATAAACCATCCATCAATTGTTAATATATGTAAGTGAGATTATAGCTCTGGTACCGTTTATCTGTGTTTTCCTCTATATAGTGGGGGCTGACATCCCTTTTACCAGCTGTTCTCTGACAGCGCACAAGTCTGATTCTGTATATCCAATTGTCACATGTAATCACTACGCATTGTACATCTGCCCCATCTGTAGTGCAGCAGGGTATTACCAAGGTGCACAGTTACTTTTCTTTCTTATTCTATTCTCCACTCAGAATCAGGCTCATAGCGGCCCTGAGTCAGAGGTGAATGAAATGCTGATGTTTGCACAGCTGGCCGATGTTTTTTGTACTGTGCATGTGTCTGAGTCGCACTGCGCATGTGCCGCAATGGTTTGCCGATGGTGGCTGTAGTGAGTATATGGACACAGAGTGATTGACAGTCACTGTGCATTATTGGGAGGTAATGAGAGGTGGCTGGTCAAAAGTGAGTGTGTTTTGTGGGTGTGTCGCAGCCAGCGCTGCATCATTGTACATAGACTCAATGTCCCTGGCGGCTTACTTCCCGAAGGACATTCTGAGCAGCCATTGGGGTTGCTCAGAAGTTCAATATGTGACTGATGTGCTACCGATGGTGTGTCTTTGTACGCACCGTTGGGAGTCTCTGTACACATTACAGCAGCTTTGGCATTAGCATAACTTCTCAGTACCACTGTGTGCAAAGTCGCCACCACAATGGCATTAGCATCCACCTCTGAATCAGGCCCAGTGTCATCAGCCCAAACACTCATAGCCTAGTGCTAGTAGCAGTGTGTACAGGGGCACCCCACGCTCTACAACCTCCTGCAGATGTCACTGCCAACCTAGGCTGACACTAAGAAGTTTTTTTTTTTTTTAAGGGGATGAGGGGGTTACATCTAAATCTCAATGCTTGATGATGATGAATGATCAGGATGATGATTATGAATGATCAGGTCGATGATGATGATGATGATTAATCAGGTTGATGATGATGTTGAATGATTAAGTTGATGAAGATGAATGGTATGTCCTCCTCTTTGGCGCGATATGAAGATATACTTAAAGTGTAAAATTATGAGCCTTAAACATTTCTTCATGCTGATGCATTTACAGGTTTATTGAGAATTGCACATATTGGGTGGGATGCATCAACGGAGAATTGACTGCATTTTTCATATGCACCAAGCAGAGCTTGGACCCAATAGATGGCATTGACTAATAGAAGCCTATGGGCTTCTATTCATGATACTTTCCCGAGAGAGATCCAATAGGATCCCTCCAAGCATCCCTCCCAGGATCCCCCGCTGCTTGCACATGCACACAGGGACTCCTGCGTCATGAACCCAGCAGTCCCCACACCGCAAAGGAATGCCTTTATCAGGAGAGCTGTACTAAATGCCGGTATGCATGCTATGATTGGCGGGATGCATCACATCCAAAATGCAATGCTTTATTTATCCCGCCCATTGTAAGATATGTGCAATACTAAATAAACCAGTAATTGTGCTTTTTTTACCACACATTTTACTCCTCTCCTTTTGGAGTAAATACAGCTGAGGCTAAATGGGAGTGACCGAATCCAATATAATGTATCTGTCCTATGATGAAATATGTCCTGAAAGCTTGACCTGCCTGTTGAGTGGAGAGATGAGGTACTTATCTATAGTGCAGACCTGCCCATGGAGGGGGCGAGCCTCATACTAATACATTAATGTGTAGCCATTTCCATATAACGTGCTGCAGTCACAGTATCACAAATTGTACAAATGATTATTGACTGGTTTGCTTTTAAAAATAAACTGTATCTGTACATTTATGTATAAATACTGATCTATATACCTGCAGTCAGTGGCGTATCTATAATGGGTGCAGTGTGTGCGGGGCACACGGGCCCCTGGGTCCAGGGGGCCCCGCACACCCTGCACCCATATTATTTTAAACTCACCTGTCCGTGGTCCTGCGTCAGGTGTCAGCGCTGCTCAGAACACCAGAAAATGGCCGCCGCGGGCATTTTTCTGGTGTTCTGCGCATGCGCAGTAGACTCCGGGCACACTCTAGTGCCCAGAGTCTACTAATGCTCCGGTGACTGGCCAGCCATGTCAGTCGGCTGCCAGCCACAGGGGAGAGAGGAGGGGGCCCCGCACAGCGAGTGCACACGGTTCCCCCCCTCTCTTAAGACGCATCTGCCTGCAGTGAATCTTTACAATTATACGTGAACACAAAGCTTAGATTATAGCAATTACAGGGTATATTTGGTGCTTCGCACATCTGTCACAGCCATAGAGGGATGTTCAGAGGGAAGGAGAGGGAGGAAGGAGAGTTTAAAGCTGCAAATACTCAATATGCCTTTGTGTGGCCACACCCCTGTTGTGATGGAGTTATGTCCACTATAGAGTAATAGACAACAATAAACATATTATTATTAGCAGCAATAGTAATAATACTAGTAGTATTATTTATACTATACTTCTTGTTGTTAATGTTTTTTCTGAGATCCAGTTCCATGTTTCCTTCTGCCTTGCTTTTGGGGACAGTTGTTTTTCCATCCTCAGTACTTCGTTTTGACATATTATAAATGTGTTCTGTAAACATTTTCACTAGCTATTGGCCTTAACAGTCTTCCTGCAGATACAGCATTAGGACCGAATTCAATTATCCTAGAACTTAGAAGTGACAATTAGCCGCGATGCTGTACCCGGCGCTATTCGATTGCAGTCCGCGATAAACCTGCAGGCTTCACTTAACGCAGATTTCTGTTCACATCCGCCTAAGACTCGAACAGAAATTCGGATTAAGTCAGGCTTTCTGCCATTATCACGGCTGCCATGACCGCGTTAACGCATAGCTCCGTGTACTTATCCGGGTACTTGTCCTGGAACCTATAGGCATCGATCCGTCATGGGGGTTTCTGCTGTATGTACTCAGAACCCACCACCCCACCGCCCCCTTGCGTGAGATAGTGAAACCCCCTCCCGTTATCCGCTGTGACAGAATTCCCCCACCTGCAACAAACAACGCCCATGCCAGAGACAATCTTCTACAGCCTACCGTAGCAGCGGAGCCCGTCCCCAGGGACTCAATCATTTTGGAGAAGTGAGCCCCTGGCCCACAAAATCAGATAAAATATGCGTTATAGCGCTTATTTGCGATCACTGCTCCTTCCTGAGTCTAGATACTGACACTGGGCTTTATTAAGAGATTTACACAAAGCCGAGATTTTGGAATGACTTGCACTTTATTTGTTACCACACTGTGGGGGAGATGTATCAAACCAGCTTATAAGGCAGGGGTAGGCAATAAGCAGCCCTCCAGCTGTTGTTGAACTACAAATCCCACCATGCCTTGCAACAGTTTTAGCATGGCCAAATAGCAAAAATGTGACAGAGCAGGCTGGGATGTGTAGTTCTGCAACAGCTGGGGGGCTGCTTATTGCCCACCCCATTCTAAGAGGTATATTACTAAAGTGCGGGTTTAAGGAAGTGGAGGTGTTTCCCATAGCAACCAATCAGATTATACTTATTTATCTAGCACCTTCTAGAAGATAATAGCTAGAATCTGATTGGCTACTATGGGCAACTCCTCCAGTTCCATAAATCCGCACTTTAGTAAATATACCCCTAACTGTCTATGAAATGACAGGCCAAGTATGTACACACTGGAAAGATATATCTGTAATTGAACGGACGATATGTCGGCCATTGTGTACCCAGCATTAGATGTTGATTGGTTATTTTAAGCAACTTATAAAATGTATCTCTCTCCAAAACTTGATACATCCTGCCCTGAGAATGGTTTAATATTTTAGCATTGTGTGGTACATTTAATTTTGTATACTTATTTATTCTTCACTTTGGCAGTGGTACTTTACTAACTATGCTCATGCAGATAAGGATTGTAAATGTTTACTTATGCCAATGGATTCCTTAAAAATAATGTTAGCAAACTCTGTTTAATTCTGTGGCTTAAGCTGAGTACACACCGACAGATATATCGGCCAATCAATTGATCGGCAAATATATCTGGTGCCCGTCGGCCAGTGTGTACCAGCGATATGTCTGTGAACAATGTCGTTCACAGACATATCGCGTCGGCTGTGCTGTACAGCCGATGGCAGATAAATCTGCAGATATATCTGTCCATCGGCCAGTTTGCCGACCGCCCGTACACATGCAGCAGAGGCCACGGGAGGGCGGCAGGACACATACCCCCGGCCAGCGGGACCTGCGGCCAGAATCAAATGATGGTTGTTTAGTGTGTGTGAACGACCATCATCTGCAGATATATCTGTGCAGTGTGTACCCACCTTTTGTGTGCCTGTATCACGTAGCTTAGAAAACTTCAGTGTAATTCTTAATATGTTACCTAGTGCAGAACAACAGTAAAAGTATTAGATGAAACCCCCTTAACAGTAGTACATGCAAGCACAAATTAAGCAAAGATAAATTGTGTCAATTGGCAAACTGTTTAAAGTGTGTAATATTTTATTAATGTAGTTCACATTCATTTGAATATGAATCAGTACATAGGCTGCTTGTTGTTTTTGTTATTGCATAAAACATTTAATTCTAGCTTTATTGTAAATCAATTGAGAAGACAGGCTGCAACAGTGAACACAATACAGAATGAAGGCATTTGAATGGACGCATTTGGGAGATTAATCACTGTCTCTTTTCAGATTATTGGAGAAGTTAATTATCTGGCATACTGTTATGTTAGCCATTCAACAAGTTTTATGATCATTTTCTGTTTATTTATTATTTCAGTGTAGTCAGTGGAGCAAAACTTTGTTCAGGTAAATTAGTAATAAAAGTCAAATACAATTATGAAACAATATTAATGCAAAACTAAGCTGAACTAGCAAATATATCAATATGTGTGACTGATTCAGCTTGTCTATAATGCACCATGTGTTCTAATCCTCAAATATCTAATAGGATACAGGGCCTGATTCAGAGCCGCTCGCTAAATGCGAGCAATGTTTAGGCAGTGCTGCCGCACAGCAATGCATTAGCACGCCCAGTATTAGCGATCACATAGTGTATGCAGACACCCGCCAGCCTGTCTTAAGACGCCCACTTGTGCACGTCATGTCCAGGAAGTGTATGCAACCATCAGTACATCGGATGCTATAGCAGCGCTTGAGGTTGACCATACCCTGCTGCAAGCACTGCGTGCACTTCAGTGTAAAAACAAGCCAGGTGATGTGCACTATGATGCTGTCTTTTAATTATGCACACCTCTAAAATGCAGTTGAGATGCTCAGACACGTCTGCGTTTGCACCACCACTCCCCCATTTTTAATGGCCAGCCCCTGTTACCACCTACAAATGGCTTCCCCTGTCACTCACTGTGCTGGGCTGTCTATGCGCAGCGAGCGATCATATTGAGAACTTTCGCTAAGGTATGCGATGCATACGCACAAAGCATGCACAATGCGTACAATGCATACCATCGACAGCAGCTAGATTATGCATCTTAGCGAGCGGGTCTGAATCAGGCCCACAGTCAGCTAGAAATCGATCTGTGAGATCGGGGAACACTGACCAGCTAGAAATGAAAGGACGTGAAGAACAACAAAACCTGTACAATTTGTACAATAATGTTTGTATCCAATTTACAGCTTTAAAATGCAGCATATTTAACAGAGTTTCTTCTCCAGACAGAGTGATGTATAACATTAGTACTGCAAGCTTGTCAGAACGTAGTGGTGGGCTTTAACAAGAGGATGGTTTGGGTGGATCATAGGTGAGGTGTCTACTGGATTTGTGAAGATCGGACATATGGAGTTTACTTTATCCCAATGAATTTTCATATAATGGGAGAGGTGTAGAAACCATTATGTAGGACTGGAGTTATCACATCTTAAGTAACTCCATGACTGCCATGATGTCAGATAATGGGGCATGTTTGAATATGTGACTGGAATTAACCATTATTTTCCTGTGTGTTGGCTATTTTTGATCAGCACTAATGGACTGTAATAAATCTAGAAGTGATTATTCCATTCAGCCTGAGAAACAAATGGCTGGATCTCGTCCAATTTGGCCACCCACATGTGTAGGTAACCTGATAAATCTTCCTGTCTGGATCTGCCCATATGTGGCCTCTCTAGTGTACTTTTCAGTATGTTCTTGCCTAACTTATGTTCTTGCTATTTACTCATATTATTATTGTTCTAAAGTGTTATCAAACTTTTTTGAAGTTTTTCTGTATGTAGAAGTATCTGACACAAGGCCACTGAAGGTCAGTGATAGATGCCTTGTTTGCAGTGTTAAGATAGCTTTGTATTACCACATGTGTTCTCCCACATCAACTCCTGAGAATAATAAATGACTCATCACATACTCGTACCAAAATTGAATAATGCTAAAATATAACCAGAACTGAAACAAGAATAACAGTTTAGGTGGGTCTTCATACATTAATTTAATGTTTATTTTGCTTTAGTATCTTAGCACCTAAAACGTAATGTGCTGCTTCCCACCTCTTGAACTCTCTCCCTCTCCCCATCAGACTTTCCACCTCTCTACAATCCTTCAAACGGGCTCTCAATATTACTTCATCAAAGCCTTCCAGCTCTCATCCTAACGAGCTGCTACAGTCCATGCTCCTTTCTCCCTGTCTATCCCATCGGTTTCACACCTATTTGTCTGCCCCTCCCATTTAGAATTTAAGCTCTCACAAGCAGGGTCCTCTACCCTCTTGTGCTTCTCCTTACTTATACTTTCATTTACTCCTTACTCCCCACTAGGGAACCTAACACTTGGTTGCTTACACCTTGTTGCTTATTACGTGTTATTATCACTAATGCAGCAATGTATATAAACCATGTTCTTGTCCTGCATTGTATTGTACTGTAAGTCACTGGTTTCTTGATCACTTATTTGTTTATATATTTTGTAAGGCGCTGCTGTGGCGCCATATAAATAAACAACAATAATAATAACTCTGACATAGCTACTGTTGTCGCTTGTCCAGACAACAGAAGTATATGGAAAAGAGGGATGGAAGCAGGTACATAAGAAATATCCAATTTTTTTTCAAGCATTTTCACAAAACTGGTATTTCCATATTTAGGACTTTTCAAAACTTAATAGTAATAATTGAAAAAAAAGTATCGCTCTTAAGCTGGATACACACTATACGATGTTTATGATTTATGATTCAGATCCGCTTCGGAACGAAATAACGTATGATATATCATATAGTACCCAGCTTTTTTTGTACTACTTCAGCATTAAAATCTCCCTAACTGGGGGTTTCCCTTCATTTTTCTCAGTATGGTTCTTAACCACATAACTGACAAAAAATTTTTCCAAAAACAGCTCCGAAATTGTCGGATTTTTTTATGATTAAATTAAGTCAAAAACATAATTTTAAAACTTATCCAACACAATTAAAACTTTTTAAAAAAAAAAACAGTATCCCATAAAAATAGCAAATTTTATGGTATATTATACTGATGGCTATTGACAGCTGTACCATCGATGGTCAATGGGCCAACTATCGATAAAAAATCATTGACTGTTTGAGCCTGCAGCTACCGATGTTTTAAAAACGGATCGGTCGTACACACTATATAATGTGTATGATTTATCATTCCGTTCTGCATCGGAACGATATATCATACAATATATTGTATAGTGTGTACCCAGCTTTAATGTACAACTTTAGCATTGCAATCTCCCTAGCTGAGGGTTCCCCTTCATCTTCATCTGTGTTCTTCAAAAGACAGAAAGTGTGCTCTGCATAGGGGAAGAATCTTTTTACACTACCTAAAATATTTCTTAAAGTTTGCAGTAACTTTTTTATAACACAAATAAATTTACATTTTAGTTTAAATGGACCTCATTTGTACACAACAGATAAGTAATTACAAGGAAATTCTACACGTCTTCATTTGGGTCCATGCAGAGAAGGATAATCTCTTATTCAGGCCATGAAAAAAATTGAATTGTCTTAATATCAAAAGCAGTACTGTGTGCTACTTATAAACAGTGCTGAGAAGTATAGAAGCTTTTTAAATCTTTGACATATTCCCTTTAACATATTCCCTTTAATCTTTGACTTCCCTGCAAGCTAACTACTAACTAAACAGTAGTCTACAAAATAAACAAGGAAAGCCAGTTACAGGAACCTTGGCCAGTTTTAAGTCAGTTGCGCTTAATATTTGCTGTACAGAGTGAAACTGCTAAAAAGTATACTACATGTAACCCTCAGTCTTTGAAGCTGGCATACACTATTTACCTCCTTACATTGCCAGTTTATTAATAAGTATTTTAACCGAAAATAATTTATAAGTAATCCACACAAATAATATCTGCAAATATGGCAGCTTTAGTATAAGTTGAACAGGGCCCTCTAAAGGAAACAATCAATAGCCTTTGAACTATGCTTCTTTGCATGTTTTAGGTGAGTCCATATCCATTTGCATTCTTCTTTGTGTTGCAATCACTTTTTCAGGATGTAGCAATGAATTTCAAACTCTACAAAACAGTAGTAAAGACACAATAAAAATGTATATCAAACACAGATGAAATAACAGCGATTATGTAGCCTAATTTGGATTTCATTGCATCTTGCATGTCATTGAAGCTATATATTTTATTTTTAATTATCATATTATATATTGGGAGCCTGTACTCATCTTATTTTAAACTCTAGTGTATGTGTGTGTGCTCAAGCATGTTTTGTGTAGTGCTTCTGGTATCATTACAAGCAAGGTCTGCAATGCAAATCCAGTCCTCAACATTTGTTTCAAATTGCAAACTATTGCTGTAATAGGAGGAGCCAGGGTGTGCATAAAATAGTATAGAAATACACATTTCTGTACTGCGCATGCATACCAAAAATGTGGCTAAACCCTATCTAGGGTCACAATAGACTTTGTAGAAATAAGGTTCTGTGATACTTTCTCACACTTTGGCCAATGAGAATTAAGTTGTGGACAGGCCTTCATCAGTGTCAGGGCTCTGCAAGGAGCAATTCAGCAGCATTGATGGGGTATGCTTATTCCCTGCATTAAAAGGTAAACAAAAGTAGAGGATCCCATGGAATTAGATGTACAATAAATATATGAATGACAGATTTGGCCAGCATGGTGTTTTATTTATTGCAACACATCAAAATTTTATTTTCTGACTTTTAGTGGGGAATTCAATTATTTTGGGGGCCATTAAGTAATGGGTACCCAACGGGCAATATACAGTTGTTTTGCCATTGGGCACTAGTGCCATGGACGCCCATTACTTATCACGTATGTTGCTCCCAAAATGCATCAGTATTAGCCACGTACAGTGGCTATACCCATGCAAACTACTGGGTGCACTGAATTTGGACACCCAAAAGCCCGACTTTGGGTGGATAACTGCTCGCCACCTCGGGAGGGTGTGAACAGAAATAATGGGCACCTGCAGCACTCGTGTCCCTCTGCAAAATAATTGGATATTCCCAGTCGATTGCTCATTACTTGTGAGCGCCCAAAACCAATTGAATTCCCCCATAACCTTTTTTCATCCAATATCCACTCGATAGAGGTGTTGCTGGGAACTTTATTTTTTTTAGAACAAGGCTATTTTTATTCTAGCAGGGTTGTTGGAGAGGAGCAGTGTTATTGCAGGCACAGTTCCCCTGGAGAACTGAGCCTAGTGCTGAATAGACATGGGTTGTATCCAGCTACAAAGGAGGGACCCCACACTACAGGTTTTTTCTGCCTGGTGCTGGTTTTGACTTTTACAGGGGGACCCCACACTGTTAGTCTTCCTGCATTAGTGGCAACCAGCCCAGACTACGTGTGCTAGAGCACAGGTTCTCAATGTCACTGCCAGGGTTTCTCGGCATGGTGGTCGGCGGTTATTACCTGTGAGGTCACTATGGCGGGGGGTGTGTGGCAGTGGTGCTGGTGTTTGGCGAGGGGCTTTGGCTGCGCATGGGCTGATAAGGCCTGGTGGTGTTTCCGTTTCATTTGGCATTGGTGCCACCATCTTGCCTTCTGACCATGTGATTCAACTGCCCAATCCTGGTGAGTCATGTGTTCCCTCCAGCCAGTCATAGCGCGGTACGGGGTATTTAGGAAGGTCCAGAGCCTTCCTTCATTGCCAGTGCAATGTGTATCTCAGTCTAGCTGAGAGGGAGTTCTCTGTGCTCACCTATTGTTACCTGTGTAAACGCTACCTGCCAGCCTGCTTGTCAGCTCCTAAAACCTGCTGGACTACCCTGCATCCTCCACTACCTTTTCCCCTGCCTGAGTGCCTGAGCCTGCTGACACCCTGCACCCTGCCTCCATTTCACTCCCAGCTGGACTCATTACCTCTGCCTGTATTTATTTCGTTCCCAGCTGGACTCATCACCACTGCCTGTATTTATTTCACTCCCAGCTGGACTCATCACCACTGCCTGTATTTATTTCAACTCACTAACCTGCATACTGGACTGTTCTTATCTTTCACTTTCTGGACATTCTCCCATTATCCTCACTACAGTAATCAAGTGCACTTTAGTGCTAAACCTGGACTTTTTGCTTTTGCCATTCCCATGTCTTCTAAGCCACTCATTAAAAATTCTACCTTTTTATTTAAATCTGCTTCTGTGTTTGCTTCTGTCACCACCCCGGGCCCACAACTAAACCAGAACATTACAGTTTGCACTGGCCACATGGATCCGGCCATGGATCAGGAGTCTGGAGTGGATTTATTCCGGTGCATTTCTGGTCGTCTAGAAAACCTGGAAACTATGCATCATCAAATGGCTCAATTTCTGCAAGAGATGTCTAAGTGACAGGATAATTTGCAAACCTCCTTATTCACCCCTGAAGTACCAGCAACTACATCCGCTTCAGCGTCTGGGAATACAGGAGATAGGTCACCTCCCCGCTTACATCTCCCTATGCCAAGCAAATTTGATGGCAATCCTAAACTCTGTCGCAGATTCCTAAATCAGTGTGATATACACTTCACTTTACAGCCTGATAACTTTTTAACTGCAAGAACCAAAGTGGCTTACATCGTCTCTCTGCTATCCGGCCTGGCCTTGGATTGGGCTTCACCACTCTGGGAGCGTTCAGAAGTGCTGGATAACTACGCAGGCTTTGTGTCATCATTTAGGAGGATTTTTGATTAACCTGGACGTACTGTATCAGCATTGTCTAGCATCATGACACTGAGACAAGGAATCGGTCATGTCAGCCAATATGCCGTGCAGTTTTAAATCTTGGCATCAGAGCTCACATGGAATGAGGAAGCCCTCACCTCAGCCTTTTGGCATGGCCTGTCAGATCGACTAAAGGATGACCTGGTCACCCGTGAGCTTCCTACTAACCTAAACAACATGATTTCACTTTGTAATAAAATTGACCTGCGCTTCAGAGAACGTCAGGCTGAAAAGCCCAGAACTGACCGGCAAAGGTCTTTACCCCTTCCTTTCCTACCCGTCCTATTCCTTCCCCTACAGATGACGAGCCAATGCAGGTGAATCATACCCACCTCTCCAAAGAAGAATGTCAGAGAAGATTACAGAAAAACCTCTGTCTGTACTGCGGAGAGTCAGGTCACCTGGTGGTCTCTTGCTCCCGTAAACCGGGAAATGCCAAATACTAACTGACCCTGGGGACATCAAGTTAGGAGTTATGAGCTCGTCCCCAAATACTAAAGATTTCAAAATTACCTTAGCTTTGGATCTCAAAGCTAAACCTGTCTTTGCTACTGCTCTACTTGACTCTGGAGCAGCCGGAAATTTCATGACTTCCAGTTTAATCGACAAACTACAGATTCCTTGTACATCTCTCAATCACGCGATTTCCCTGACCTCTGTAGATGGACGTCCTCTAACTAATGGAATAGTCACCAAGGAGACTCAACCAGTACTAGTCCGAATTGGGGCACTTCATTCTGAGTCTTTAACGTTCTTTGTGATACCAGAGGCTTCTCAAGAAATCATCCTAGGTCTACCCTGATTACGCCAGCATAATCCCAGGATAGACTGGTGTTCCATGCAGATTCTTTCATGGGGTACAGGCTGTCAGAAATCCTGTCTTCCCAAGATACGACCTGTAAGAAAGACAGCTCTATTAATATCCTCAGCTATTCCTAAGGAATATCAGATGTTCGCTGATGTGTTTTCTGAGCAACAAGCAAATGTCTTACCTCCTCACAGAGAATGGGATTGTCCAATCTATCTAATACCTGACAAGATACCTCCTCGTGGTGTTACCTATCCATTATCCATGCCTGAGACTCAAGCCATGTCCAAATACATCCGGGATAACCTGGCGAAAAGGTTTTATTCGTCCTTCCACCTCACCTGCTGGAGCTGGGTTCTTTTTCGTTGGCAAGAAGGATGGTGGCCTGAGACCTTGTATAGATTACTGGGGTCTTAATGACATAACAGTAAAGAATCGATACCCTCTTCCCCTGATTACAGAGTTGTTCGATAGGGTAAAGGGCTCCATCATATTTTCAAAGCTAGATCTAAGAGGGGCTTATAATCTCATCTGTATTTGTGCTGGCGATGAATGGAAGACCGCCTTTAATACCAGGGATGGACATTTCGAATACTTGGTGATGCCCTTTGGATTATGCAATGCTCCTGCTGTTTTACAGAATTTTGTTAATGAGATTTTTCAGGACCTGTTATATGTTTCGGTTGTTGTCTACCTGGATGATATACTAATTTTTTCGTCTTCTGTAGTTAGACATCAAGAACATCTGAAGGAAGTTTTAACCCGTCTGAGAAAGAACTACCTTTACTGCAAGTTGGAGAAATGTGTCTTCAGTGTACCCAGTGTGCCTTTCCTTGGCTATGTCATCTCTGGTTCCAGTCTGGAAATGGATCCCAAGAAGGTACAGGCGATTTTGGATTGGACCCGACCTCAGACTTTGAAAGCCATCCAGAGATTGCTGGGGTTCGCCAACTACTATAGACGCTTCATCAAGGGATTCTCGTCATTACTGGCTCCCATTACAGCCCTGACCCGTAAAGGTGCCAATCTTGCCCTATGGTCACCTGAGGCAGTGTCTGCTTTCCAGCTCCTAAAACAAGCCTTTATTTCTGCTCCAGTCCTTCGACAGCCAGATCTGGATAGGCCTTTTTTATTGGAAATGGACGCGTCATCGGAAGCTGTGGGAGCAGTCCTATCCCAGCGTTATGAGGACAATCAAGTTCATCCCTGTGGGTTTTTCACCAAGAAGTTCTCGCCTGCCAAAAGAAATTACGCCATAGGTGTTCAAGAACTCCTGGCAGTGAAGTTGGCATTAAAAGAATGGAGATACCTGCTGGAAGGAGCAAAGTTTCCTGTGTTTACTGACCATAGAAACCTCCTTTTTCTCAAGAATCTTCAATGTGTAAGTCCTTATCTGGCCCGATGGGCAATATTTTTTGCCAGATTCCAGTTCACCCTGACCTTCCGGTCTGGGTCACTTAATCAAAAGGCAGATGCCCTATCTAGATCTCTCCTCTGTGACGATAAATTAGAGAATCAACACAATACCCCTGTCTTGGAGTCAAGAGTGTTCGCCACCTTACAGGTCCAGCCTCCTACTGGGAAATCTTTTGTGGCCCCGGAGTTAAGGAAGCAGCTCCTCACTTGGGCACATTCCTCTCGCTTTGCAAGGCACTCAGGCACCCGGAAAACCTTGGAGTTTTTAAAAAGAAACTATTGGTGGCCATCCATGAAAGCGGACGTATTGGAATTCATTTCTTCATGCTCCTCTTGTGCCCAGCATAAATCTTATCAACAGGCTTCGGCTGGTGAATTGTTGCCACTACCCACTGCATCACGTCCATGGACACATCTCTCCATGGACTTCGTCACAGATCTGCCAAACTCTCAAGGGTTCACTACTATCTGGGTCATAGTGGACCGATTCTCAAATATTATCCATTACATACCCCTAAAGAAACTGCATACTGCTCTTGACTTGGCTCACCTATTCGTTCAACACATAGTCCATCTCCATGGTCTTCCTGTTGATATAGTCTCTGACTGTGGTGTTCAGTTTACTGCAAAGTTTTGGAGGGCCTTATGTTCTGTACTTCAGGTGAAACTACATTTTTCCATGGCTTACCACCCACAAAGCAGTGGCTCCACTGAGAGGGTTAATCAAGACCTAGAGACCTTCCTGAGGATTTTTATGACATTGTCTCAAGATAATTGGGCTGCATTGCTGCCATGGGCCGAGTTCGCACATAATGCCTCCTACCACTCTTCAACAAATCAAACTCCATTTCTGATCGTTTATGGGCTTCACCCCCGCGTTCCTGAATTTCTAAGTCTGCCTGCCTTTGATGTCCCAGCCGTAGAAGACACAGTGCGGGATTTTGCTGCCATCTGGACTCAAGTGCATTCTGACTTGGTGAAGGTGTCCTCCCGTTATAAAATCCAGGCCGATAAAAAGCGTAGGAAGGTGCCACGCATGCAAGTTGGAGACCAAGTCTGGTTGTCCACCCGGAACCTTCGTCTTCGAGTCCCATCTATGAAATTTGCCCCACACTTCATCAGTCCCTTCACCATCATAGAAGTCATTAACCCTGTGGCTTATCGCCTACAGTTGCCCCATACCTGAAAATCCCCAACTCCTTTCACATTTCCTTACTCAAACCCCTGGTGCTGAACAAGTTCCAGAGTCCTGCCTGCTTCTCCCCAAGTCCAGACGGAAAGAGGAGTCGAGTTTGATGTCTCCCAGGTCCTGGATTCCTGTCTTCACAGAGGTCGTTTGCAATATCTGCTGGATTGGAGGGGTTATGGTCCGGAGGAGCGCTGTTGGACTGATGCCCGAGACCACACGCGCACGCAGGGGGGGTTTCTGAGTACCTGGAAACCCCCCCTTGCTGCCAATCCATCGCCATGCAGCTGTAGGATTTTAGACAACTGTGTCGCTGGCGGCTGGAAGAAAGCTGCCTGCACAGTGCCCGCCCACATTGACATGCACCAGGTCCAGCCATCGCGGAGAACGGAAAGGCAGAAAGAGCAGGGTGGGGGTAGCTCCTCCCACCCTGCTCTTTCTGCCATTATGTTCTCCTCCACGAAGGACAAACTGCATGACAGCAAGAAGATGTCAGTTATTCTACAGGGGCTATTGTACTGGACTACAGAGGGTTAATCTGCACAGCGCACCTTCACCATCTGGGTCCGGGGCACATGAAGAAACATGAGTCAGCTGATGCAGGCATGCAGGGACTGCACACACTGGGGAGTCTCCTGCAGAGCTCCTCCCTGCTGCTGCCTGGCTGTGTCACAGAACAGGCTACTCTGACTCTGGAAGCAGCAAATGTAAGTGAAATCTACAAGTTAAATGCTTGTACTTTGATTGTTCCAGTAGCTGCTCCTACTGCAGACAGGGCCCCTCCTCCCAGCCACATCCCAGAGCAGCAACAGGTAGTCAGGTACCTGGAGCCTTTTCCCAGCAGTCTCCATTCATGATGTGGAACTGGCTCCAGTCCAAAATGTCCCCCATGCAGGGTGGGGAGGGGGGGGTGGCTGTGACCAGTGTCTGTTTGGATTGGGTGTAATTGTCACCTATCATACATGTTACTAACTTACATGCAGCTAAAGGTGGAGCCATGTCATAGCCTGCTCCAAAGTCTGTGTTCCCCTACACCAGCTCCCTGTCCCCTCCATACCCACCCAATGCTAATCTGCATCACCTCTCTGACACTTTCATGGACTCCACTACTTCTCTGCATCACTTCCCTCTCACCTCACTATACCCAACACTACCTCTCTGCATTACATAAATGATTTTTCCCTAAATAGCACTACATCACGTAGCCCTAATTGACCCTCCATACCTAGTACTACTACACAGATCACTCCATATCAAGCAGTGCACCTTCCTCTTCCACTTTTCCAGATAAAGCAACGTGCTGGGTCTTAGTCATAAACCAATCATAATTCAGCTTTTCTGCCCAGAAGGCAAAGTTATCTTCAAGCAACAATTTTCTATAACTATTTATAACTGGGTTCAGTTAGCGACAAGTTTAAATGATGAAAAAAAATCAAATTGTGACCATCTTCAGTTGCCATAGTGTATTTGGGGCTAAATAGCTTGATATACACACAACAGCTAGTGTGGTGATGTAGTGTAGTTATATAGTGTGGGGAGGTAGTGTAGGTATATATAGTGTGGGGAGGTAGTGTAGGTATATATAGTGTGGGGAGGTAGAGTAGGTATATATAGAGTGGGGAGGTAGTGTAGATATATATAGTGTGGGAAGCTTGTGCAGTGATATAGTGCAGGAATGTAGCGTGGTGATGTAGTGTGGAGAGGTAGCGTAGTGATGAAGTGTGGAGATGTAGTGTGGAGAGGTAGCGTGGTGATGTAGTGTAGTGATGTAGTGTGGAGAGGTAATGTAGTGATATAATGTGGAGAGGTAGCATTGTGATGTGCTCCCACTGCCCGCCCGGGAGAACTTCTCTGCACATGCTGTTCACACCCCTTGCAGTGACACACATAAAGGCCCTTGATAAATTTCAGCTCCAGGCCCATGTGGATCTTAATCTGGCACTGCTGGTAATGCAGTTTGAGTCACCCGGTGGCGGGTTTCCATGGGAGGGGGGTGTTCTTTTATAAATTATGCTGTGCTAGTTTGTCTGCGTTCCTGTTTTTAAGTGAAAGCGGTGTCTGTTAGTGTATGTGTGTGTGGTTCGGTATTTGGAAACCCCCCTTTCAAAATCCTGCGTTTGCCACTGCGAGACGTCCATGATCCTGCACTCATCAGGAAGTTCCATTCTGCCCATCCGGAGAAGCCTGGTGAGTGTCCAGAGGCCACTCAAAAAAGGGGGGGTACTGTCACGGCCAGGGTTTCTCGGCATGGTGGTTGGCGGGTATTACCTGTGAGGTCACTATGGCGGGGGGTGTCTGACAGTGGCGCTGGTGTTTGGCGAGGGGCTTTGGCTGCACGTGGTTCTGTGCGGGCACATTGTCATTCAGGGCTGATAAGGCCTGGCAGTGTTTCCGTTCCATTTGGCATGGGCGCCGCCATCTTGCCTTCTGACTATGTGATTCAACTGCCTAATCCTGGTGAGTCATGTGTTCCCTCCAGCCAGTCATAGCGCGGCACGGGGTATTTAGGAAGGTCCAGAGCCTTCCTTCATTACCAGTGCAACCTGTAGCTCAGCCTAGCTGAGAGGGAGTTCTCTGTGCTCATCTCTTGTTACTTGTGTAAACGCTACCTGCCAGCCTGCTTGTCAACTCCTAAAACCTGCTGGACTACCCTGCATCCTCCACTACCTTTTCCCCTGCCTGAGTGCCTGAGCCTGCTGACACCCTGCACCCTGCCTCCATTTCACTCCCAACTGGACTCATCACCACTGCCTGTATTTATTTCACTCCCAGCTGGACTCATCACCTCTGCCTGTATTTATTTCAGCTCACTAACCTGCATACTGGACTGTTCTTATCTTTCGCTTTCTGGAAATTCTCCCATTATCCTCACTACAGTAATCAAGTGCACTTTAGTGCTAAACCTGGACTTTTTGCTTTTGCCATTCCCATGTCTTCTAAGCCACTCATTAAAAATTCTACCTTTTTATTTAAATCTGCTTCTGTGTTTGCTGCTGTCACCACCCCGGACCAACAACTAAACCAGAACATTACACTCAAACCCTGTCCTCAGGACCCCAAACAGTGCATGTTTTCCAGGTCTCCTAACAGAATCATAAGTGAAATAATTAGCTCCACCTGTGGATCTTTTAAAATGTGTCAGTGAGTAATGAATACACCTGTGCACCTGCCAGGTGACCTGGAAAATGTGAACTGTGTGGGGTCCTGAGGACCGAGTTTGAGAACCCCTGTGCTAGAGCATGAATCTCTTTATGTTTACCTAATCTTAAGCTGGGTACACACTGACAGATATATTGGGCGATCAATTGATAGCCCAATATATCTGCTGCCCGTCAGCCAGTGTGCACCTCCTATATGTCTGTGAACGACGTCGTTCACAGACATATTGCATTGGCTGTGCTGTACAGCCGATGGACAGATATGTCTGCAGACATATCTATGCATCGACAAGTGTATACGGGTGGTCTGCATACTGCCCATACACATACAACGGCAGTAGCGGGGAGGGGGGCGGGACACGCCCCCGGTCACTGGGACCCTCGGCCAGAAGCAGATGTTGGCCGTTCAGTGTGTATGAACGACCTTCATCTGCAGATATATCTGTATAGTGTGTACCCAGCATTAGTATGGGTGTTTCATGATTTATTGCACTGCTACTACTATGATGCAGGGAATTGCTTATCTTCACATGCTTTGGCTTTAATATTAACTGGCACAGTTTAAGCAGATACTCATAACAGAATAAGCCAGTGCCATTTTACAATAACTGAATTCCATGTTCAGAACATATTTCCAATATGAAAACTTGTAATTTAATATTTTTCATGTATTATCGTATGTTACAGAGGTTGGCCATTATACAGGGAGACAGGTCCATTTTCTTCTGCTGAAACATTGGTGACCTGTAACCTTACGTTTCTTTATCTTGTTCTCTAGTCACTAGCCACAAGCAGGCATGACAAGTAATGAGAGGGGAATATTTTGATTTACTGGGTCTGTGAAACACCTGTTGAGAGAAGATCAGTTTCACAGGGAAATATATCTTGTGCATCCTTCTGAGTATTTTTTAGTTTGTCCTGGGAAAGTTCACGAGGACTGAAATAATGAGAAATTTCTGCAAATCATCAAAGGGACAGTGAATTTTCCTTAATGCTGCCCACCGCACTCTGAATGGCCCTGGGAGGAATATGACACTGTTATCTTCCAGTTTAAGTTACAACGTATTTAACTCCATTTCTAACCACACAGTCTCATAGCTCCAGGCTCTGTTTATCAAAGGAGTAGCAAGCATCAGATATGGGTTCTTGAAATACAAATACATCAAATTAGTGTGAAATGAAAAGCTGGTGATTATAGTTCAGTAAATATTGTTACATCCCAGTGCCCAACTACAGAAAGTCTTTTATTCCAAAAACAAAATAAATATATGAAAACTGCTATATAACTGAAATACACTGATATAAATAGTTTTTATCCACAAAGTGATATTGTGAAACCACACTTTCTAATTGGGTGAAAAAATCACCTTATTCTTGGCACCTATTATTAATATTAGCAAAGTGCTTTGGCTGTTTCATGCCCTGTCATTCATCTTACAGCCTGGCAGGAAGCTGTGGCCTGAAAGTAGCTGTACATTGGGTATGATTATGCAGATCAGTAAGAAGCCACCATCATAGACAATGCCGCTTTCCTATTGGTTCTCCCTCTCACATCCCACTCAACAGCCATTTTAAAATGGTGAATTTAAGAGATCTGTGGGTGCTCTACCACCAAAAGGAACTGGGTAAAACATTCAATATACAGTTCACCTTGCTCTAAAAAGGGAAAGTACAGATAAAAGGTGAGTAGCAACGCCGCTTTCACAATATTTTACCAGAAAAATCTATTTTTAAACAACTTTATAACAACCCTTTTTAAAATCAGACTTATTTTAATGACGGTTGAGAAAACATAATATAACTTTCTGAATGCTTTTATTTTTACAATATGAGTTTTTTTCCCATATGTTGGTATTTCACTATAACGTTTAAGATTCATCATATCTGGCTCAACTATGGGACTCTAGCTTTTAGGTTACATAAAATGCTAAGCTGGGTACAGATATATCTGCAGATTATGGTTGTTCATACACACTGAACAACCATCACTGCCTCTGACCGCAGGTCCCCCCTCCCCACCGACCAATGCAGCAAGTGTACGGGCGGTCATCTGACCACCGGTACACACAGCACGATGTGCAAATATATCTGCAGATATACAGTATCTGCCATTGGCTGTGCTGCACAGCCGACTCGATATCTCTGTGAACGATGTCATTCACAGACATATCGTCTGTACACACTGGCCGATGTGCACATGATATATCGGCCATTCAACTGAACGATATGTCGGCCAGTGTATACCCATCATTACATCAGTACTAGTCCTGTAAGATAGTGTATAAAGAATCCCTATTTCTTAATTTATTTTTCATTTTTATAGAATAACACCCCCTGCTGAAATCAAACAAGTAATGGATAAAGAAAAACTGATAAGTAAAACGTATAGGACAGCTGTGCAAATAGAGCATGTTACGGTTATATTAGGAATATATTTCTAGTGAGAGCTTTTGTACAAAATACACCTGAATCCACTTGCTTCCACCCCAGCAGCTAACAGTAAAAGTCTGCTTTGGTAATGATTGATATCATTAATCACTTGCAAAAGCCCACATAGCTATTAGCTTACTGATAAAGACACAACATTGATAAGGTTACAAGAAGGCACAAGTTTGCTACTTGACTACTTGTTATTGTGCTTTGATAAAGGAAGGTTTTATTTAATGTTTAAAGTACACAATGAAACAAAACTAAGCACCTTGAGGATTATTGCAGTTTGCAAATTGCAAACATTGCCCATAGTAAATTGCAATGGGCAATAATAACTGATATCAAACAATCATTAAATATTGTTGATTGATCTAGTGCAGTGCTTCTCAAACTTGGTCCTCAGGACCCCTAGCAGTACAGGTGTTCCAGCAGGACCATTGGGAGAGTGTGCGAGCGCGCCATCACCCAGGGCGCAGGGCTATGGGGGCAGCAGTGGCTTGCATGGAGAGCCACACATGCGCAGAAGGCGCATGTCGGTGGTTGCATCTCCGTGGAGAGTCCTTGGGTCCTAGTGCTCGTGGTTATTCTACCCTTCAGCCGCTGTGCAGCAATGTGCTTGGGAGGGGGAGCTGAGAGAGGGGGGCTCAGAGCATTTGCCAAATGAAGGACCTGCCCTGGGCGCCAAATATGTTGTGTACGCCACTGCTCCAAAACATTTATTGTAGTTGTTAAGTATTATCAGTTCTTCATAGCACTATACTGTGTTATCAAGTTATGTTCCACAGTATATTTTAGAATGACATTCCTCAGAATTCCTGTAAATCATTTTACCATGGTTGAATCATGCTCTTGCATGTTTATGATGTAAGTGTCACACTAAAGTGTGATTATTTGTTCTGGGATCTTAGCTTTTTTTGTAAAAATTATTTGGGGTCTATTTATAATAAAGCTGCAGTTATTACATTATGTATTGCCTCTTATTGCAGTGATACAGAATGTGATACTGCTGCTATTTATCATACCAGGGCTGCCCTGGGAGCCTCAGCGAAGACCTACCTGCTCTGCTTTTATTTTTTATTATTCACTAGCTGCCAGCCTATATGTCGGTGAAAGGTTACAGTATGTGTGACTAACGTCTGTGCACCTGCATCATTTGTTGAGTTGTGGGGATCCAGCAAATCCTACATTAACTATGGTATCTCTAATTTCTCAGACATTAAACCCTCTGGCATTCCTATATTACCTGTTGAATAGGAAAACTTTGTGATAGAGCTTTTTAGTAGTGCTTAAGCCACCATTTCTGTGTGGCAGATAATGTGGGATAAATATACTATACCTGCCAAGCCAGTGAAGACACCTGTGTACTACCTTGTAATTTACACTTTAGAACCATGTTACACAGTCAGCTTGTGAGTGGAGCTGAGCACACAGTGAGCTCCTCTCACCACACACAAATGTATGTCAGGCAAACTATGTAGTAGCTTTAGCAATGCCGTAGGTTATGCTGGCCATACACTAGCGTGATTTCGGGCCGATTGCACGATTTTAGACGCCTCATACGACGCATTGTGTGGAAATCGTGTAGTATTTAGGTAGGAATACGATCCGATATGCTCTCCTGCTGCTCTTCTATTGTATCTTATGATCAGATGTGCAGCATATATTATCCATCATAATCATATGCAGATCGTGCCCTGTATTTGTGCATGCGATGCATCGTGCGTCCGACCGTCCGAGTGGCGTCATTTAAATCTATTATGATCGCATGATTTTAGTGAGGCACATGATCGATCATATCACGACCCGTCGTATAGGGGCAAATTATCGTATGTGAGTTCGTATGTACATCGTGTGTCAAAAAGCCCCAAATCATGTAGCCGGGACTGCTAGGAGCTGCTGTGGGGAGTTCAAGGGAAATCGTATGCTGAATCGCGTCTTATGCTAGTCATACTAGTGTATGGTCAGCATTACAGTATGCTAGGGTTGTATTGTACTTCCCAGTAATCATTACCAAATTAGAGTTTGCTGTGTAACCATTTATACGGCTTATATTACTTTAGGCTTTGTCCTGGACCTTTCTGGGTCAGAGATGCAGCAGGATGATATGAATCCAAAGTGTGTGCTCTAAAGATGGGACTGTATGGCAGGATGACAGGTCTGATATTATAGAGCTTTACAGTGACATTATCAGACTAGATAGTGGCATCATGCGGCTATATATGGTGGCGTGGGGTTGTTATATTGGTCACGTAACTGTATATTGTGCCTTTTGGGACATTGTGTTGGACATGTAAATGTAGTGTACGTACTGGGCATCATGTATATACATTGAGTAAATTCTGTCTGATATACAGAGCAATTTTTTTTTCCCATACATTACTTGCTATAGATTTTGTTTTGAGTATTAGCACAAAACAGTTTTATTTTTCTATTTTTACCATAGTGCTCATTCTAAGTATTTATACAAAGATAAGTGTCCTTCTACTCCATAACACAGGTTAAGTATAGATGTTTTATTTCACTTTAGAGTGATCTGTACTATTTATATAACACTAGGTATAATATATGCTTTTCACTGATATATACAATGTGTCTAGTTTAACCCCACCCCAAGGGGATCACACACTCATATATATATATATATATATATATATATATATATATATATATTCCAAGTTTCGCTGTAAACAAACAAAGGAGGCAGAACAGGTTATTCATTTGATCTGACAACAGAGGTCAGCGTTTCGGCCTTCTGGTGGTCTTTGTCGAGACAGGTCATGAGGAGAGATACAGCACCAGCAGTTTAGATATTAACCAACTTGATAAATTGTACATTTATTTTTAGATTTAGAATAGTTTCAAAAGAATGACCAGTTATTAAATATTGTATAATTTAAGATTTCTGCCTTATGACATATGAATAAAGGGAGCCAAAGGCACAGATAGGGATCAGTGTATGTATACTTTCCCCTGTCCTTACTGTCAGCTGCTTGGAAAGTTGCCTTGTGCATTACATTATGGTCTTTCCATGTAATTTACCAATCTCTTTGTGATAATCCATCACCCTTCCATTCACATGTCAAAAGCAGAACAGAGGGGAGACGGGATTGCCTAACGTCCATGTGCACATAGCCTAAGGACGCACAGTTACATACACTTAGTGATCAGTTTTGGGCAGCTGTAATTATGTGATTGACAAAACTATACTGTGATTGCTGTCAAATGTTAATAAGTTACTGCTGAAAAAAAAAATGTATTATTTTCCTTATTTATCTATATCCTTTCTAAAATGCCCACCTGCCTCCACTCTCCTCATTCTGGCTAGTACTCTGTCTGTGTGGAGCTTTAGTGGTTAAGTCCTGCACAGCTAGGGGACAGAGGAGGCATTTTTAGAAAGCATGTATTTAAATAAAGATTGTTTCAATTTGTTTACTAGACCTTTAAATAATTATTTTTATCTACAGTAACATGCATCTGCTAGTATTTTCTGATATATCTGCAGCTAATAGTGAATTACATAATAAATATTTAATTCTTGTTTTAAACAGGATTAGAAGGCATCCGAGATTCCGAGTGACCAGATCTTTCGGTGGTATCCTGCATAGCTTTTTATGCCAGTCACTACACAGTAGGTTATTCTTTTGCAGAAAAGTGATGCATTCAATGTGTTTTTCCTACCAATTGTCCCTGAAAATAACCGCTGACGTTTCCTCTCAATTTTAAGATTCATTTTAACTTAATAGCGATAATGCATTATCACTAAAAAAACACAATATGTGACTCACAGTATGTTTGTGCCACTAACACTTGTGTTGCATAGAGCATGAAATGTCACATTGATCATCAGTCTGAGCCACATCAAACCACACCATTGTAATTCAGGATAAAAGAAAAGTGTGAACTGTGTAAACCCAATCAGTGCAGTGATAAAATTAGACTTGATACTGTACCACATTAGACACAGGCCATTATTGTTTTACAATGAGTCAAATCAAGTATACTATTGTGTTAAAATGTGCTGTATATCTATTTTTGCTAAATTATTATATCATCACAAAGTGCCTTCATTATGCTGTCTAGACATACGCTGCCTGTTTCTGTTATTAGTTTGACTGTTCATTTATTTAAGATTAACATTTCTTTTTGTTTTGCAGGTTCTTTATGTCAAGATGGCAGGAAATGTACCTGCTACATCAGTGCTGATTATCATCTTTGGATTAGTGTCATGTAGCCTGGAACAATGTGAGGACGCAGCTAAGATGTCAGAGATGAACCTTGATATAAAATACAACTCCCTGTCCTTCACCACTGATACACCGATACAAAATTTCCTTCTGCACAAAGGCTACGTTTATCTGGGAGCCGTGAATAAAATCTATGTATTGAATGAAAACCTTACTAGAGTATCTGAGTACAAAACAGGACCTATGCTGGACCAGTCAAACTGTGGTGGACCTTGTGAAGGTTGTCTGGAGGAAGGACATTCATCCAATGGCACCTGGAAAAACAATGTCAATGTAGCACTGCTTTTCCAAGACTTCTATGGTGATCAACTTATAAGTTGTGGAAGTATACACCAAGGAACATGTCAACGACACATGCTGAACCCTGATAGACCCTGGGACATTGCATATGATGTCCACTGCCTGTACTCTTCCCAGGTCAAAAACATCACAGGCAGTTGTCCTGACTGTGTGGTCAGTGACTTAGGAAGCAAGATCCTGGTAACAGTAAAGGACAACTTTGTCAGGTTTTATGTAGGGAATACTGTAAATGGATCACAATCCAATCTTCTTTCCATATCAGTCCGGAGAGAGAAAGAAACACAAGATGGCTTTGAATTTCTCACAGATCATTCCTATATGGATGTTCCCCCAGGCATACGAGACTCATATCCTATCCGATATGTTCATACATTTGAAAGTGGTGACTTTATTTACTTTATAACAGTACAGCAAGAGTCATTGGAGTCCAAAGCCTTTCACACTAGAATTGTTCGATTTTGTTCTTCAGACTCCGACCTGTGCTCCTATATGGAGATGCCCATTGTGTGTATTTATACAGAGCGAAGGAAAAAGAGGTCAACTATGAATGAGAATTTCAACATTTTGCAAGCTGCATATGTAGGTAAAGCTGGGGAGACCCTTGCCAAAGAGATGGGCTTCAGTGAAGGAGATGATATCCTGTTTGCTGTGTTTGCTCAAAGTAAACCAGACTCTGCTGAAGTGACAAACAGGTCTGCTGTGTGTGCAGTGCCTATAAAGATAATCAATCAATTTTTCAGCAGTGTTGCAGAAACAAAAAACAAGTGTCTGGAACACTTCTATGGAAGACACGACCAGCATGCTTGTGTTCACAAGGTAAGTTTCACATGTTTTACTTAACTCAGTCAGCAGACTATTCAGTTGTATTATAGTATTTTTCCAATAAAAGAAAAACATCATTTGGTCCAGAAACACATTTACCTTGAGATTCTTATCACTTCAATGATGCTACTGTAAGCCGAAATGTATTAAGATTGTTACATGTAAGTTAGACATTACTGTACTTTTGCAAACTTAAATTTGTTTTACATTTCTGCTATATAAATATCAACAAATTTATTTATTTTTTATTAACTTTATCTACATCTTTATTTTATGTACTAGTAAAGGGACCTGACATATGCCGGGTCACCTCAGTCTGCCAGCTGTTTCCCCCCTCCATGCACCCTGCTCTGTCCCACCACACCCTATGTCTGCAACTCTGCTCCATCCCACCCCCACTCTACACCACCCGGCCCACTCTCTGTCTGCTACACTGCCCCATCTTGCCCCTGCTCTCTGTCTGCTGCTCTGTTCCTTGTGTCCCATTTTATGCCCCACCGCTCCACCCCCCCCCTCCCGGTACTAACCCATTCCCGGTGAGTCCTCTTTCTTTCTGACTAGGGCCTGTCCCATTGTTCTAGTTAGTATAATCCCACAATGTATTGCTTGCTGTGACTCAGTGTGTGTTTACATAAATAAATAAAAAGCATAGATGTCAGTATATAATAATAATGCATGTACGCAAATTGTATAAAAGAGCATTAACTAGACACTAGGGCTTTACTTCCTTTATGGAAAGCCAGGTTTTGATGTTAAAATAGTTTTCAGAGATAGTTAAAGGGGGGACATCGCTTCCCATATTCAGTGATCTGTTTTAAACACTGTGCATTTAATGGCTAGGAACCGTTAAAATTCCTGTGCAGGAGGTGATTCAGTAGACAATAATCTACAGGACCTAACTAGCATGGTAAGCTGCACAGAAGGACATCCACTTATCTTCAAATGTGTAAAGGGCTTACAGAATTCCATGGCAAAAAGCAAATTCTGCAAACTTATACTCCCTGCTTAGTTTGATCATATTCTGGCGTTTTAGGGTGGTTCCATAAATAGGGTAGCAAGACCTCTCAGACCGTAAATGTATTCAACTTGTACATATACGTATAATCAATAGTATGGCCTTTGTATAGATTATTTTTCCACATAGTCCCCACACTTCTCTAAGCATTGCATTTGTACCAGCGGTACACCAAGGCATCTGTCCTGGCATAGAAGAAATCAGTGTCAAGCATCTGAAGCCAGGACATGACAGCTTGCTGAACTTCACTGCCGGTTACGAATTGGCTTCCCTTGAATGGTCCAAAGAGATGGAAATCACTCTGTGCCAGGTCAGAGCTGTAGGGAGGATGGTCCAATACCTTCCAATGGTAGCACCGTAACAACTCACGCATGCAGTTGGCTGCGTGGGGCCTGGCATTATCGCGCAGCAATACAACGCCTGTTCGCAGCTACCCAGGTTGTTTTAAACTAATTGCCCTCCGTAACCAGCTCAGTGTGTCTCAATAGTAGACAGCATTCGCAGTATCTCCTTTGGTGAGGAAATCAACAAGTAGCACAACCGTGTGATCCCAAAACACGGTCGCTATGACTTGCTGATGGAGTTTGAATTTCTTTGAAGGTAGGGACGACGCGTGTTTCCATGTCATGGATGCTTGCTTCATCTCCGGTGTCACATGATGCACCCACGTTTCATTGCCTGTAACAATACGCTGCAGGAACTGCACTCTCTCCTCGTGGTACCGCGTCTAGAGACAATCCCATCCTATTGGTTTTGTGAACTTCTGTGACTTACTTTGGTAGCCAGCATGAACACTTTTTCCTGTAGTCCAGTAGCTCATAAACGATGTTGTGCACAGTACTCACTGAGATGTTCAGTTTGTCAGCAATATCACTAACTTGAATGCGTCTGTCCTTCTGAATAAGGCCTTTAATGCGGCACAAATAGTCATCTGTAGTGGACGTGCTTGGCCGGCCGGTTTGCTGCTCATCTTGAACGTCTGTCCTGCCTTTATCAAAGGCAGTGCTCCAAATCCAATCCTGTTTCTGTGACATGATGTTATCACCGTACACATCAACAAGTTTGTGATGAATTTCAGTTGCTGATGTGCCCTTTATATGCAGAAATCTGATCACACTACGCACCTCACTGTTTGACCATGTTTCTGCCAGCCCCGCCATCTTACAATTGATGTCTAATGGTCGTGAGGGGGAAGCAGTGGTCTCCCTGCTCTAGCCTGTGGAAAATTAGAATGAAATAGAGAACATTACACAGGTGAGAGGTCTTGTTACCTTACTTATTGAACCACCCTCGTATTTATCAAGGAAAATCACGAACGTGTGTTTTTATGTACTTATAAATCAGATCCTGAAAACAAATTGTAATTAGCTTTATCTGTACTATAGATCAGGGCCGAATTTGCAGCTAGGCACCCTAAGCGGCCGCCTAGGGCCTGACAGGTACCAAGGGGCCTGTGACCAGGCCCCTCAAAAACTGTTCCTGGGGAAAACCTGCAGCGCTGTTTAAGTCATGGTGCTACTAGCACCAGCCGGGAGACAGGACACACATACCGGCAGTGTAGTAGAGCAGCACGTCGGAGGCCCGGCTGCTACTAAGCTGGGGGAGGAGGAGGCGGAGTTGAGGACGGGGCTGGCCGGCCGTATCATTCTGCAGGAAGGAGCGCGGGGATGCTGCATGGACTGCCACGGTGAGGAGGATTCCGCTGCGCCCGCAGACAGACAGTGACAGTAATTCACTGTCTCACTCCCCCACTCTGCTGCTGTTAAGGCTGGAGCTACATGAAGAGGTGAGCCATGCAGGTGTGGTGCATATGGAGGTGGTGGGGAGGGGAGAAAGGCGCGGAACTGTGAGGGTACGGGGGTCTATGCTGGGCTGGGAGGGGGTCTGTGAGGGGAGAGAGGTCTGTGCCATGAGGGGAGAGGGTCTATGGCTGCTGAGAGGGGTCGCTGATGGGATTGGGTGTATGTACTATGAGGGAAGAGGAGTCTGAGAGGGGAGGGTAGGTCTGTGCTATGAGGGGGGACCTGTGGTGTGAGGGGAGAGGGTCTATGGCTGCTGAGAGGGGTCTGTGAGGGGATTGAGGGGGGTGGGAATGATGGGTGCTATGTAAGAGGGCATGTGGAGCTGTCAGGTTGGCAGTGAAGGGGCCAGGCTGTCAGTGTGACTATAACAACTTGAAGCTGTGTGCATACACACATTTATTTCTGAAAGGAATATATATATATATATATATATATATATAAATAATTTGCTGAGTTACTACCTATTGTGTAGGTGTTTTTATCTTATTTTCTGCTCCCTCACCTTCTCCCGTCTCCCTCTGTTCTTCCCCCTTTCCTCCCGTCTCCCTCTTTTCTTCCCCCTTTCCTCCCATCTCCCTCTGTTCTTCCCCCTTTCCTCCCGTCTCCCTCTGTTCTTCCCCCTTTCCTCCCGTCTCCCTCTGTTCTTCCCCCTTTCCTCCCGTCTCCCTCTGTTCTTCACCCTCTCCTCCCGTCTCCCTCTGTTCTTCCCCCTTTCCTCCCGTCTCCCTCTGTTCTTCCCCCTTTCCTCCCGTCTCCCTCTGTTCTTCACCCTCTCCCTCTGTTCTTCCCCCTTTCCTCCCGTCTCCCTTTGCTGAGTTACTATCTATTGTGTAGGTGTTTTTATCTTATTTTCTGCTCCCTCACCTTCTCCCGTCTCCCTCTGTTCTTCCCCCTTTCCTCCCGTCTCCCTCTTTTCTTCCCCCTTTCCTCCCGTCTCCCTCTGTTCTTCCCCCTTTCCTCCCGTCTCCCTCTGTTCTTCCCCCTTTCCTCTCGTCTCCCTCTGTTCTTCCCCCTTTCCTCCCGTCTCCCTCTGTTCTTCCCCCTTTCCTCCCGTCTCCCTCTGTTCTCTGACCCTTTCTCCCATCTCCCTCTGTTCTTCCCCCTTTCCTCCCGTCTCCCTCTGTTCTTCCCCCTTTCCTCCTGTCTCACACTATATTTCACCCTGTCTTCCTCTGTTCATTTGACTCCATTACACACACACACATACATGCACACTCCTTTCATGTATATATTTGTTACAGGATGATATATATATATATATATATATATGTGATCTAGGAAGACTGTAGTAGCTGTGCATATAGTACAGTAGGTGTCACTGGAGCAAGATGAGGAAAACCTGGCCCTCCCCGTGTGGAAAACAATAGGCGCCATTCTTATGTCTCCAATAAAGCGTGTATTGAATACCAATGGATTAAATACATAGTCAATGTTTCAAGGTCCTATAACCTTTTCGTCAGGATTCAAGGTTGCCGCCTATTCCTCTCCACAGATCAGACAGGTTGGAGAAATAAAACTGTATGTATACTGTATATATATAATGATGCGTGTATATAATATGATGCATGTATATAATATGATGTGTGTGTCTTGCTCCAGTGACACCTACTGTAATATATGCACAGGATTGTTTGAGGGAGGGGGCCCCTAAACAATGGCTTGCCTAGGTCCCCGTGAGGTCTAAATCCGGCTCTGCTATAGAGTATGCCTTTGTGCTGTGTCTCAGACTTCTCCTATAGAGCTGTAGGACTCACATTTGACGTTAATAATATTAATTCGCTATGCCTAAAAATGTGCACTGTGTTGGTGCTTATAGAAAGAGCATATAATAATTAAGTAATGGCTTTATATAACTATATAAGTATCACACCCTATTGTTATCTCACTTGTCCAATTGTAAAAGAATCAAACAATACAAAGAATAAGAAGAATACTCACACAATACATTTGTACAGTTAGTGTTCTGGGTCTGTAATCAGCACTGATACAGGGTCATCATGTGCTCTGACTAGGAGGACCTATGACGTAAGTCTGGCCCTGAGGTCAGCAGCCACTCCAAGAGTGTCATTATAATTCACATAGATGAATCCACCCTACTGTGAAACATGATTAGTTTTAAGCAGAAACATAAATAGCATTTATAGAGTAATACTGAATTTAACAAATAATATACGTCCCCTCACATCATAGTATTCCTGGTCAGCAGCTGCTCGCCTCTGGGAGAATCATTTAAGTGTTGACAGTAAATGTCTTGGGGTGAACACAATTACAGCACTTCCACAACATGGATTAACCCTTTCAATTTGTTTTCTTTCTTTCAAAGCACGGCAGCTGTCACATAAATCCAGGCTCTTTGTAGTTTTGAAGTCATATGTGACATTTCAACAACTCACAGATCATTTCATTAAAGTTACATGATGTGAATATTAGCCAACTTTGTGCCTCCCTCATCAGTAACACGTTTAATAACCATCTTTTCTGTTCCCTACATGTGCTATAGTCCAATGAGTACACATCAACTATAGTGACTAATATAATTTGATTATTCAACCTCTATAGAAACTTAACCCCAGTTGTATGTAAATTTGGTTACACGTGAGCCTCCCTGACATGTTGCAAGCCAGCAGTGACCTTATCCCAGTCTTTCCTTGTCCATAATAAGCTGTGTTACTTAACAAGTGTAGCTCACAATACTAACTGTATTCCATTACAGATGCTCCACCATGGATGATTTCTATTGGCGGAAATCATCAATTCTTTTTTTTACAATGTAACTCTCAGGTCTGTCTCATAACCCAGCTCTTCACTAAGCATACCTCTTTCTGATAGTACTCTCTATATGTGTCCTACACTGCCAACTATAATACCATCTCACTCTAGTCCTACTTACTTCTATTGTCTCAGCAGTGCTCTTTGCCTGTAAATTCTCTCTACCTTCTGCATCACATCTGCACCTCCTTAGATAACCTTATATGCACTGATCCTATTATGTATATTTATGTTTTGTATGAATTGTAATTCTGTCTGTCCAGCACAGCAGATCTTTGTGGAGCCTCACATATAAATGATGATGACAGCAGCAATATAATGTTTTCACCCTGTCCAAACAAACCTATTTCTTAACTCTTTTATGCTCCCTGATATACTATCTCTTTATACTGTTCTAGCATTTCTGTACATTCAACACACTTTTATTCAATCCCCACCAACCTCTGTCTCTGCTTTGTGCTTTCAGCTCCTGCTGGTTGGTTTAAAGAAAACATACATTACACTCTCTATTCATTATTTTAATTATCGGGATCTGATAATTAACATTCCAAGTTATCACAAGCGCTGGAGCAATTCACCATTGCTCTGGCACGGAGACATCCGAAAATCAGTTGTCTTCCCGAGACTTTTCACTGCTCCTACAGGTCACACATGCTTACAAAAGCCCCGGTGTCCCGCGGAAGGAGCCGGACAGGGGCAGGGAGGGTCCATAGGCAGAGCCGTAGCTAGGGTGGTGCGACCTATGCCATGGAACAGGGCACCGCAGGGCAGGAGGCGCTGTTTGAGGGGACGTTTATTATCATTCTCACTTGTAGCTTCCTCTTCTTTTATCCCCAGCATCTCCTGGCTCCCCTCTCTCTTCCTTGGCACTTCCCCATGAGGCCATGGTCCTTTTTTGGGTGCACTATCTTATGTCCCTATTTGAAAAATGGGGGGGGGGCGCCAATGCTCTTTCTGGTACAGGGTACCAAAAAGTCTACTTACGGCTCTGTCCATATGGAAGGAGCAGGTGTGCGGGAGCAAACATCATCTGAAGGTGGCAAATGCTCCTGCAGTCAAGCTCCGGAAATATTGTATATTCAGAGCTAGATGAATTCTGTCCCCATACTAGTGTATGCGGACAGCGGGCAAATCTGGGAGAGAAAGGTAAGCAGGAGATATCTGTGATATCTTCTGCATTACCTTTTTGATGAATGACCTCAAAACTTAATTTCTACATAAGCAACTGAAAATTAAAATTTTCACCTTTTGTAGAAATTGAGTGATGATGAATAGACCCCTACAGATGTGTCCTGCTACATCTTTGCCGATCACACTACAAACGTGCGCACACATTTGCGCCATGCTTTTACCCGCAGTAGCATACACTATGGTATGCTATGACAGGCATTGCGATCGCACCATGCATTCCTATGAAGGCTCGGGTGCGAACAACGTGAGCTTATCCGCTCTTGGGAACACTCCTTGTGCTGCGCATGCCGTGATTCGCTGCGTACGCAGGACACATCTGTATATCATCGAAGTCATGAGAACAAAAGGTGTTCATACCCAAATCAGCATCTTTTACAAAACAGCACATTTCCTTAGTCTGTTTCAATCTGGTTTGAGCAAACAATTTCACTGTAACACACCTATTTAAAATGTGCAATGCCATTAAGCCTAGAATAAAACATGCCCAATTGCCTGGATTTTGCTACAGCTTTTGACTGTGTTACACAGTATAGTGTCAGACAAACTTCTGTGTTCAGGTATTGGAATATCCCTCCTATTTATCGGTAAGATAACAGTTTATTCAAACATCTGTTTCCAACTGTAGCTACCTAGATGTTACTTGCAGGATCCCACAAGACTTTGGGCCTGATTCAGAACCGGTCGCTATTTGCGGTCGTTCGTTCAACAAAAAGGGGTGGCTATTCAAATGAACCGTTCGCTCTTTGCGGTCTGTTGACGACTCTATGCCTGAACGAGCGAACAAAACTTGCGGTTGCAATTTTGAAAAATACGCCCCCTGGCCGCTCGCACCATACGTCATGTCCGCTATTTATTAGATTAATCGAGTACATTGAACAGCGTATGAACTGCTCGCTATACTTGTGGCTGGTGTTTGCTACCACAAATTTGTGAGCAGTTCTGGCTATAAAATAACCCAGTGACGTGGTCAATGACGCTCCAGTATTAATTATGCACACCCTTAAAATGCCCGTTTTGACCTTTAAGCACGCCTGCGTTCTGATTTCCACTCCCCGTTTTCAAGCACCTTCCCCTGTTACCACCCACATACGCCTCCTCCTATTAGCAGGCATTCGCTATTTAGCGAACAAACGATTTTCGTCCGCACTGACTGGTTTGCGCTTGCGTATAACGATCCGTACGCATGCGCAGTTGGGCAAACATCGCTCGGAGCGAACGAGCGCCCGCTTACGAGCGGCTCTACATCAGGCCCTTTGTCTGGGGCCATTATTGTTTTTCACATTTACACATTTCATCTTCTATTCAGATGTATGTGGAATGATACTGTACTGTCATGTATACACTGAGCTCAAACTCTCGGACAGTAAAACTGCACTTCCATCTGATTTATTTCAGGTAGGACACTGATAACTAAAAATAAACATACACAGTATCCAGATTATTTGTATTAAATTCTAAACATGCAAAGTATATTATACTTAATTAACTGATCGTTATCGGACATCAGCAATCATATATGAATACTTTGGAGTATGGCTTGATCCTTACCTTTTATTAGGTTGTATTCCAAATTGGGCTTTCTCTACAGAACAAATCCTGCCTAAAGGTGCGTACACACGGGTCAATTTTTCGGATGACTGAATGATAACAACGTCGTTATCGATCAAAAAATTGTTCAGTTTCAGGGCCAAAACGATGAACAGCAACTACCAATGCGCGCTGCCGTTTGTAGTTGGTAGTTGCTGTTCATCGCCCAAACCTCCTGTCCAACCTTACGATAATGTCAGGTTGAACATGTTCGGTGATGAGGGAGGGAGCCCGGCACTGAACAAAATCGTTATTGATTTTGTTCAGTGTTGTGCTCAGTGTTGTTAACAACGCTGAGCACACACCCCTGCCGGCGACACACAGGACGATTTTCGTTCGGGGAGAAAATTGCCCTCGAATCGCACCTTAACTCCTACAGATAACAGTTATATAGTGTGGGAATGTAGACTTTGGTAAAACCCCCTTATCTTATTTAAGTAAGCATGATACATCATATAACTCAACCTTCAGTTTGGTTTTGCAGTGCAGTTAAGCTACCAATCACACCATTGCAATGGGCAGTGGCAGGCTGGGCCGGGGGCAGGGTGCCATGTGCCCCCCGGGCCGCAGCGTCATGCGGGCTGCGGGCAGTCTGTGTCACTGTGACACAGACTGCACCGCATGTGTAGCGCTGACCGGACGGAGTTCAGTCAGCGCTACACAGCACAAACACACAGCCGCCGGAGCCGGCAGCTGTGTGTTTGCTGTAATCAGCAGCCGCTGAGAGTCTGTCAGGCTCTCATCGGCTGCTGCTGCTCCCACTGCGGGAGCCATCTTCCGGCTCCCGCAGTGGGTAATGGGAGAGACGTCGTCATGACGACATCTCTCCCATAATGCAAAGCGGCCGGAGGAGCCGGTAGAAGCGTCGGGACCAGGAGCGGGAGTTTCAGGTAAGTGTTTTTTTTTTTTTTTCTTTATTAAGTCTCTCTCTACTGGGGGGGGGCTACTGGGGGCACTACCAGGGGGGGATTACTATGGGGGCACTACCAGGGGAGGATTACTACTGGGGGCACTACCAGGGGGGTGGATTACTACTGGGGGCACTACAAGGGGGGGGCTACTACTGGGGGCACTACAAGGGGGGGGCTACTACTGGAGGCACTACAAAGGGGGGGACAAAGGGGGGGACTACTGGGGGCACTACAAAGGGGGGACTACTACTACTGGGGGCACTACAAGGGGAGGACTACTACTACTGGGGGCACTACAAGGGGAGGGCACTACTACTAGGGGCACTGCATAGGGGGGAGGGGACTTCTACTAGGGGCACTACATAGGGGGAGGGGACTACCACTGGGGGCACTGCATCGAGGGACCACTGCTGGGGGCTCTATATAAAGGGCAATACTGGGGGTACTGCATAGGGGGGAAACTACAACTGGGGCCACTATTTAAGGGGCATTGCATAAGGGTTACCACTATTGGGGGCACTGCATGGGGGGTGGACTGCTACTGGGGGCACTATATAAGGGGCACTGCATAGGGGGTACCACTATTGGGGGCACTATATAAGGGGTTTACTCCTGGGGGCACAAGGGACACTGCACAGGGGGGACCACTACTGGGGGCACTATATAAGGGGCTTACTACTGGGGGCACAAGGGGCACTGCATAGGGGGGGATCACTACTGGGGGCACTACTGGAGGCCTGCATAAGGGTGTTCTCTCCTGTGGCACACGGGGGCACTGCATATGGGCACTACGACAGGGGGCTGCCCCTAATCTTTATTTTTACCTTACATTAATCCCATATGGACCTGCCTCCTCCCTGAAACACTTGAGGGGGGCGGCGCCGTAGCACGCACGTTCTTCGGGCACCCTGGCTACACGCTACTCCTCTGCCAGGGCCGCCTGCATGCATTTGCCCCCCAGGCTAAAAGTTGCCAGCCAGCCCCTGGGCTCTAGACTGGACCCCCCTGAAGACTATGGTGTAAAGTGCATATGCCTGTTCATCCTTCAAATACTTTTCTGGTCAAGTGGCCCAACAAACCTCTGCAGCTATCAGCATTTATCACCTAAGTTCTACCATCTACCACGCTGTTGCCACATTAATATGCCCCCTTACCGGCTACTTGAATTGACCCCTTGGAATACTGTACAGTGCCCTTAGAGGAAGTTTACATCTCTACTTATTCCCTTGACACTGAAATAACTCAAAGTATCAGATAGATAGATAGATAAATAGATAGATAGATAGATAGATAGATAGATAGATAGATAGATAGAAGCAGAACAGGTACTAAATTATTATTTCTATTTATAAGAAGCATTTAATTAACATTATAGTGTACATCATAAAAAAGTATATAAATAAACAAAGTAAGCTAGCTACTCTAGAACTATAACTCCGTCAGAAGGAGAAATATTAGCATTCAGTATCAGAAAGTCATGGTATTCTCCATTATGATATACAAGGCACGTCTGGATTAGTGAAGAGTTAGTTTATCAAAGCAGTGACAATCCATGTAACATCAGGAATGTCATACCTTACTATATCTTCTTCTTGTCACACTTTTCCACTGCTCCATAACAGTATATTTTTAAATAGGGGATTTAACAGATATTCACTGAACTAAGCAGGCACCATTTATCAGTCCTTTATACAACAGGTGCAGTCATTTTTATTTGATTAGTTAATCCATTATTTTCCTGACTTTTATACAACTTTACACTGGGTCACTTTTTATTTCACAATCGTTAGTTTATAATCAGTTGCATAACTTTGGGTTACAATTTCATGTTGCAAATAATTACGTAGAAGACAGTGAAATATAACAATGGGACTATACACATGCAGATTTTCTATAACAATATGCATATTAACCATTTTATGTATAATGCTGATTGAAACGTGCTAAATCTACATAGGAAATGTTTCGCTCAACATTTTCTCTGCATTAAGGGAGAAAAACTACGATGAGTAATCATCATACTATTACAAATTTGTGTCAAAAGGCAGGAGGCTCACAAGTGCAGTTATGGGACCAGGAAATTGCATTTTCAGAAGTGACATCCACTACAGAGTGAGCAACTTTAAATTAGAGATGAGCGGTTCGGATTCTGTGGAATCCGAACCGCTCCGAACATTGGGGATCCGAGTCCACCCGAACCCTGTTCGGGTGTCCACCGCCTGACTCGGATCCCCGTTCGGGGCCGAACGGCGACTGTCTGATGTCGGATTCTCACTAAAGAATCCGACATCAGGTCTCCTCGCGTGTAGGGCGCAGACACAAACACACAGCCGCCAGCGGCAGCTGTGTGTTTGTTACAGCAGCCAATGAGAGTCACACAGACTCTCATTGGCTGCAGCACGGAGGGAGCCGGCTGGAGCTCACACATGAGCTCCGTCTTCCGGCTCCCTCCTCAGCGTGTGACAGCAGAGCGGACGCCGCGGGAGCGGGGATACAGTTTTTTTTTTTACTTGTGTAAGGGCTGGGGGCGCTACTGGGGGGGGATCTGCTACTGGGGGGGTCTGCTACTGAAGGTGCGGGGGCCATACTACTGGGGGGGGCCTGCTACTGGGGGGGCTATACTACTGGGGTGGTCTGCTACTGGGGGGGGTCTGCTACTGGGGGGCCATACTACTGAGGGGCCTGCTACTGGGGGGGGCCATACTACTGGGGGAGGCCTGCTACTGGGGGGGCTATACTACTGGGGTGGTCTGCTACTGGGGGGGTCTGCTACTGGGGGGCCATACTACTGAGGGGCCTGCTACTGGGGGGGCCATACTACTGGGGGGGCATACTACTGGGGGGCCTGCTACTGGGGGGGCCTAGTACTGGGGGGGGCTGCTACTGGGACAGCTTACTACTGGGGGGGCCTACTACTGGGGGGCCTACTACTGGGGGGGCCATACTACTGGGGGGCCATACTACTGGGGGGGCCTGCTAATGGGGGGCATACTACTGGGGGGGCCTGCTACTGGGGCAGCCTACTACTGGGGGGGCCATACTACTGGGGGGACCATACTACTGGCGGGGCCATACTACTGGGGGGGCCATACTACTGGGGGGGCTGCTAATGGGGGGCATACTACTGGGGGGCCTGCTAATGGGGGGCATACTACTGGGGGGGCCTGCTAATGGGGGACATACTACTGGGGGGCATGCTAATGGGGGGCATACTACTGGGGGGCATTCTACTGGGGGCACTGCATAGGGGACCCTACTACTAAGGGGACTGCATAGGGGGCACACTGCTGGGGGCATTGTGTAAGGGACACCACTACTGTGGGCATTGTGTAAAAGGGTCACTACTGTGGGCATTGTGTAAAAGGGGCACTACTGTGTGTCGTAACATAAATAAGAGACACTACTTTATGGTGTAATGTGAATCAGGCCCTATGTGCGGTGTAATGTGAATAAGATTGTGCACTGTGACTCCTTGGGCCGTAGCCCACTATGTAAACAAGTACTGTGACTCTGCTGGCTGTACCCCACTGGGTGGGTGCACTACTTTTCATTTCTGCCACTGCTGTGTGGCAATGTGTCATAGATGTGCTTTATACTGTGGTGTCTGTGTCGTTGTGCCGCTGCTTTGTCGCTTAGTAACCAGTCAGCTCACTGCAACCTTTGGCCAATAATGTTGAAAACAATATTATAAGCTGTGATATGGTCTAAATTGACTGGAAATTAATGTTATTGAGGTTAATAATACTCTAGGAAGAAAAAAAAGACCAATTTATGTGATTTTAGCTTTTTTTGTCAATTTTTGTAAAAAAATCCAAATCCAAATCCAAAGCCAGTCACCGCAGTTTGGCAAATCCAAAGCCGGACGACGAATTAGAACCAAATCCAAATTTGGCAAAAATGGTCCGGCGCACATCCCTACTTTAAATGTTGCTCACTGCTGCATATGTGCAGCGATAGTTCAATGATCAGAAAATGCTGGGGATTACTCACATATGACAATGACAATGATTGTGAACCAGTAAAAATCTATGAACATATGTAGAATTGTAGGACCATGAATGTAATGGTCTTCATACACTGAAGTGCCAAAAGTCATGGGATAGCAGCACGTAAAGGTAATGGTCACACTTACCTACTTTTTGGCTCCTCCCTCCTGGAGGGGGCAGCCAGGTCTGCATCAACATCACTGCAGGGGGGCGTGGTATAGCAATGGATGGGCAGTGCAGGGGGGCTCAATTGCGTCATCGTGGCCCCACCCCCTTCTGTACAGAGCTGATATTACAGGCATTGTGCAGTGGGGGTGGGGCTACGATGATGTCATTCAGCGCAAATCACATCATCGCCACTCCTGCACTGCACACTTTTGCTCAGGAAGAGGGCAGCTACGGGGGGGTGCGGGCACCAACATGGGTTGTGGTGCGGGCCAGCAGCGGCTGCTTCTGAGAGACTTACCTACTCTTCCAGGTGGCCGGGCGCACCACCCAATTTTCAGAAGCCTCCCGACCATTTTGGGAGAGTAGGCAAGTATGGGTATTAGTAGGTGGTGTCACCATACTGTGACATCGTGGAAATGCCCAGATCTGAATCAGTTGTAAACTGATATCTCGTGAGTTCAAATGGGGCATGATAGTGGGTGCCCGTCAGATGGGATATGCAATTTCCGAAGTTGTGCAGACATTCAACATTCCTTAGACCAGAATGGTCTATGGTAACAGACAAGTGACACTAGCTCAAATCACTTCCACATTCCAGGCATGAGGTACCAGATGCATATCCAGCAGGTCAGTGCAGCGTTCTTTAGCTTCCAAGGTATATGACTAACTGGAACCTGGAGGACAACATGTAGCATGTCTGATGAGCACAGTTCCAGTTGTTTTGGGCTGATAGAAGGGTTCGAGTATGGCGCATACCCAGGGGCGTCTGAATAGAGGAGGGGGCCCGTGTGCACTCCCCGTGCGGGGCCCCCTCTTCTCTCCCTGGTGGCCGGCCGCCGACTGACACAGCTGGCCAGCCACTGGAGCATTAGAGTGTGCCCGGAATCTACTGCGCATGCGCAGAACACCGGAATAATGGCCGCCACGGCCGTTTTTCAGTGGTCTGAGCAGCACTGACACCCGACGCGGGACCACGGACAGGTGAGTTTAAAATAATATGGGTACAGGGTGTGCGGTGCGGGGCCCCCCTGGACTCGGGGGCCCGCGTGCCCCGCACACACTGCACCCATTATGGATACACCACTGCGCATACCCCATGAGGTCATGGACCCTAGTTGTCAACAAGGCACCATGCAGGCTAGTGGTGGTTCCATAATAGTGTGGGATGAGTTCACGTGACATGGGTTGGGTCCGCTGGTCCGCCTGTACACTTCATTGCCCGGTAATCGATACGTTGCATTGCTTGATGTCCATTTCCAGCCGTTCATGGACCTCAGGTACCCCCACAAAAATGGAATATTCCAGCAGGGTAATGCACCGTGTCATCGGTCCCAAGTTGTCCAGAATTGGTTGAAGGTGCATTCTGGAGACTTCTAAAGAATGTTGTAGCCATCATGGTCACCTGACATGAACCCAACCAAGTATTTGTGGGATGTAGTGGAGAGGTCCATTCTCACCCAAGATCCTGCACCATTTCAAATATCAGAAAGCTGTAAGAAGCTATCCAGACAGCATGGGTCAACATCTCTCCAGAGGTCTTCCATCCACTTTTGGAACTGATGCCATGCTGAGTTGCTGCACTTCGCCAGGCTAGAGGGGTCCTACACGATACTAGGCAACTATACCATGACTTTTGGCACTTAATTGCAAATGACCACCGCCTTGACATTATTTAATGTACAACAGGAAAGTGTTCATTAGTAAAGAAAAAGACACATGCAGATCTGAAGCAGATCCAAATACTCCTTACAAATAACTAAGTTTGCTAAAGAGGTTTGTAAGAATCCCAACCTACAGTATGAGGTAAAGTAAAAAAAATAACAATGCATGCACTAACCTAAATGTTATATGACTAGGGGCCTGATTCAGAGCCGGACGCAAGTGGCCGTTCGTTCCTTCGGCGTACGAGCGAAAAAATGTAAATTCAAGCGCTCGCTCGTATGTTCGCTCGCAGCTAATCTTCCGCCCCATAGTCTCCCAACCCCTCCTCTAGCTAGCGAACGTTCTAAATAGTGACCGTCCGGAAGTGGGCCTGTCAGTTTTCGGTTGCCTGCTATTTCATTCTGCCAACATACTAGAATCGATTAATAGCAATCAGTATATTCATTAGCTTAATTGGTATACACATCTTTGCAATCTTTTTTTTTTTTTTCACTGTCAATAAACTTTATTATTGTTCGTGTGTGTCATTCCTTCCGCAGAATACATACGTTTGTACCAAGGGGATGGTTTATCAAATTTTAAAGTTTGTTTGAATGCTACTATTGTTTTGCGTTAGTTTATATGCAGATTTTTCATCTTTATTAATAATATTTAAATTAGCTTACGCATGTCACTGCATCAAGCCTATCATAACTCACATTATATTTGTGAGGGTGTAGGTCACATGACTCATACAATAACCAATACAATGCTTTCTGTTAATTTTCAAAGTACAATAGCCAATCAAATTTTTTCTGGGACCTTTATTAAAACTGTTTTGTGTTGAAAAAATCATTGCCATCATGAGAGCCGCAGCATTTACTCGCAGAGAACTCCTGGTCCTCACAGATGTGATGGACCGGAGAATCACGGAGCATCCGGCCCCCATCACTAACCTCTGCAAGCGGCTCGCCTATGCGGAGGTGCGGCGCCGCCTGCGTAACTTGGGCTACCGCCGCAATATCGGCCAGCTCGAAAGCCGCTGGTCCGATCTCCACCGCAGATCCTAACGCCTTTTGGCCAATTTGCGTCAGCAAATTAGCGAAAGTAAGTGTATTTTTTAAACATTTTAAATGTAAGCATACCTGCATGTGCCTGTTTTCCGTCTAGCCCTGTTTCTTTATTTAGGACTTACCTGCGTGTGCCTGTTTTCCGTCTAGCCCTGTTTCTTTATTTAGGACATACCTGCGTGTGCCTGTTTTCCGTCTAGCCCTGTTTCTTTATTAGGACATACCTGCGTGTGCCTGTTTTCCGTCTAGCCCTGTTTCTTTATTTAGGACATACCTGCTTGTGCATGTTTTCCGTATTGCGCTTTTTTTCTTTTTTTTTTTCTTTTGGGTTAATTTTTTACAAAACCCAAAAAAAAATGAATCCTAAAAATTTTGATCCATCATTTAGGGGCTGAGCGCAGACTACGACGTCTACTATGTCAACGACGTCGGCCTCGTTCCCTATCCCCCACTCCCACCCAAACCTCCTCTCCCCAACCTTCCCCAAATTCCCCCTCCACCCCAGACCGGCCAGACCGGGATGCCCCTCCCTCTCATAATATTCCCATCCCTCAAAATTCACCTGCCCCTCCACCCCCCCCTCTCTTTTCATCACCCTCCACCCACCCCTCTCTTTTCCTCCCCCTCCACACCAAGCCAAATCACCCCTCCTCCATCCGACCAGCACTGGCCCACCTCAGAGGAGGACGATGTCGGGGCTCCAGGACCAGTCATCATTCTGACCGGTATGTTTCCCTTTTAAACTATGGTTGCTTTTGCATTTTTTTGTTTTTGGGTGATGTTGTCCTTTTGCCTGTGCATTTCCAATTTGTTAAGTATTTCTAATGTTTTGGATATATATCTTGGCCAAACAATGTCTAGGATGTTTTCCCCTTACACATATCACACATGTCCAAACACTCATACTTGTGTCTTTCTTGTTTACTGAACCAACAACTGTAGTTTTTTGGCGTACTTGTCCCTTTTTTTTATTGTATTTTTATGTGTAATTTTTTTAAGTTTTATTTATACAATCTTTGCGTTTGCCATTACTTTGTTTTTTTTTGGATTTGTTTCTCTTTTTTTAAAGTATAGTCTGATTTGTAAGTTGTTTGGTAACCTATAAATTAAGGTGTCAGTTTAGTAATCCACACATTTTTTTAACCCACAGAGGACCAGAGGCGGATGCAAGAAATGCAGGATGGCTTGCACAGGTTGAGGGGCCATGTTGTAGGCATGCTTGTGGTCCTGGATCACATGTTGGCGCTCCTGCGCCACTAATTTTTTCGTTTTTTCGCCATAAAAATGTTCAAAAAAATAAAATATATTTTGATCTATTAAAGTCTCATTCCTTGTCTGTAAATATTAGATTGTTTAACCTTACATAAGTCGACTATTGGAGCATGTTTTTGGAAGCAATGTAAATTAGATTGTAGACAGCTCAAGTAAGTATGTAAGCTGGCACATTAAACACCTAACAATACCAATAGGTTTGTAGAATTACCAGCAATTTTGTTTATTTTTTTTTGGTGGGTAATGTAAATATTAAATCAAACCTGCTTAGGCCTAGGTTAGAAAACATACTGATTCACCATAATACCTTTGGTGTTTGTTTTTAGCCACAAAGCAGGGTAAAATACTTTACAATTTAACACATTACTGGATTAGCCATTAAGCAAGTTTGCCTTTTTTGGACCAGGTTACACTTGCTTGTAATTTACCAAGGAAATGTTTTTTTCATGTGAACCAAAAATGTAATCCACACAAATAATAAACACAAAGTGAATTGTCACAATCAATTCACACAGTGAAAACACACTCAAAAATACAACCAACACCAAAAAAAACAAAATAACAACAATCAAGAACTGTCTGAAGAAGTAGCATGCCAACATGAATCCACATATGAGGCAAAGAAATCATTTTTCCAGAAGTTATATCCAATGTGGCCACATGAAGTCAATTTTTAGGATCAGGTAGTAGGCATCGTTTTTTCGGGTAATTTTATATAAAAGAAACAAAAAAAAATTTAAATTGGCCATTAAAATCTTACATCTCTACATTGTGTCAATTAACTAAATTTTGAACAATAATCACCTAAAAAATCTGGCCACATCATCATCGCGTATGGCCCCCCCACATACTGACCTCCGACCAACCTCGGGGGGGCCATCCTCAGGCAAGGCATCCTCTGGCTGCATTGAGACACCACTCCTTATGGCGATGTTGTGAAATATCCCACACAGGACCACAATTTTCGAAACCATATCCGGCAAATACATGAGCTCGCCACCAGAGCGGTGGAGGCATCTGAATCGGCCTTTTAAATGGCAGATACAGCGTTCCACCACCTGCCTGGTGGCTGTAAGTGCGGAATTATACTCACTTTGTGGCCCTGGTGTGGGAGCCACATAAGGAGTGAGCAGCCAGGGCATGCAAGGGTAACCACTGTCTCCTGTGAAAAAACAAAAACAAACATCAGGACCATTGTGTAACAAGCTTTGCATTGGTTGCAACAGAAGGTATCAACTTACCCAGAAGCCACACATCACCAGCTTGTATGTTGTCTAATTTGTGCCAAATCCCTGATTGCCGGATGACAAAGGAATCATGTGCACTTCTGGGGAATTTTGCATTCAGGGACAGGATCTGGAGGGAGGCATCACATACCACCATTACATTCAGTGAATTAAAATGTTTGCGGTGCCGAAAAATAGCCTCCAGCCTTGCTGGAGGCTGAAGTGGTATGTGAGTGCCATCCACAACCCCTATGATGTGTGGGAAGCCAGCTATTTGGTAAAAATTGGCCTTCACCACACTAAGGGAACCCATATCCAATGGCATTGTAATAAAATGATGGAGGTGTTTAAAAATGGCCTCCATCACTGCCCTCTGGATCCTTGAAAAGGAGGATTGGGAGATTTCGGCAACTATTCCCACAGTGGTTTGAAAGGATCCTGAGGCACAGAAATGTAACACCGATATTAATTGCGTAAGTGGTGGTATTGCTGTAGGACTGTCAATTTGCCATTCAAGATCACTCTCTATTTATTAGAGAGTGTCTAGGATGATTTGGGGAGGCAGACGGTATCGTCTTAATACCTCATCATCTGGCATTCCAAAAAGGGTGACACGTGTTCTATATATCTGGGGCCTTGCACGCCTACGAGGCCTACGCCTGGGACGAAGTTGAGGTTGGTCGGGTTCTGGAACCATGGCCAATATAATACGACCAACATCAACCTGAAATGGTAAGCCAGGTAGTTATTGTTTTAGACAAATGTCTAAAGAAAAATATACTTATCTTTTCTAAGAAATCCAAAGATGCTTACAGGCCGGGGTCTTGTCATGAGTAGAACAACCTACATTTCAAAAGTAGAAAATATTTGTAGCTTTTTTTTTAAAAACTTGGATTGTAAACACATTTTTTGGGGGTAAAAAATAGAGAAGGGAGCACACATTAGTTCGGAAAATCGCATGCTACATTTAGTGGTAAAACATGATTTTACAATGAAAAAAACAAAACACATTAGTGCGCTAAATAGTACGCTTTTTTTACAGTTACATAAGGAGACATTAGTGCACTAAATAGTATGCTTTTTTACAGTTACGTAAGGAGACATTAGTGCGCTAAATAGTATGCATTTTTGACACTTACATAAGGAGACATTAGAGCGCTAAATAGTACGCAATTTATACAGTTAAATAAGGAGACATTAGTGCACTAAATAGTACGCTTTTTTGACAGTTACATAAGGAGACATTAGTGCGCTAAATAGTACACATTTTTGACAGTTACATAAGGAGACATTAGTGCGCTAAATAGTACGCAATTTATACAGTTAAATAAGGAGACATTAGTGCGCTAAATAGTATGCTTTTTTGACAGTTACATAAGGAGACATTAGAGCGCTAAATAGTACGCAATTTATACAGTTAAATAAGGAGACATTAGTGCACTAAATAGTACGCTTTTTTGACAGTTACATAAGGAGACATTAGTGCGCTAAATAGTACGCATTTTTAACAGTTACATAAGGAGACATTAGTGCGCTAAATAGTACGCAATTTATACAGTTAAATAAGGAGACATTAGTGCGCTAAATAGTATGCTTTTTTGACAGTTACATAAGGAGACATTAGTGCGCTAAATAGTATGCATTTTTGACAGTTACATGAGGAGACATTAGTGCGCTAAATAGTACGCAATTTATACAGTTAAATAAGGAGACATTAGTGTGCTAAATAGAACGCTTTTTTTTACAGTTACATAAGGAGACATTAGTGCGCTAAATAGTACGTTCATTTTTAATTAAAAACAACTCAAACATTATTTCGCAAAAGAGTACGCTATATTTAGTGGTAAGACATGATTGGTCCAAGAAAAAAAACAATATTACTTAGCGAAACATATGCGAAGACCAACACATCGAAATTGTAACTTCATGAAACTAAAAACACTTACCAAAAACAGACAAATATCCCAAAGTACAAAAACTTCAATGGGGCAATGCCAAAATAACTGTAAAAAGAAAAAAATTACAAATAAGTACTAACATTTGTAAACTATTTACTATTATTTTTTACGGTGGTTTTTAAAAAGACTTACTCAAAAACTCCAAAAAAAAAAGCTAAACAATAAAAAAAAAGCGAACGGAAATTAAATAAGTAAGAAAACAAACAAAACGATCACAAGTGTAGAAAACCACCTCAAACTCCAAATACCGCCAACAATCAACTTCTACGCCAAACCTCCAACATTCATAACCCGCCACCTCGACTCGAGTCACACCTAGCCATAAATAGTCTTTATTTTCCCGCTCAAATTAAGGACGGACAATAGGAGTGCACAATCAATGATGCGGCCGAATAATGCTGACGCATGTATAAAAACGTCACTGAAAACCCCAATCGGTCTGCTGTAGTGAGACCTGAAAGTCAAAAATGGCTACAGAGCAGCAAAGCACTGACCAAGAGGAGCCAGGTAAGTATTTGTCTTTTTGGGACTAAAGGTTTATGTTTAACAATAATTTGGGTAACGTTTGACATTATAATTTTTACAATGTTTTTAAAAAAAGGAGTGGAGGATGCCATGGAAGAGGTTGCTGGGCCTAGTAGGCCAACTAAACCAAAAAAAAAAAGGTAGCCACAAAAGGAGATGGAGGTTTTGGTGCAAATGTGCAATGACAACCTGCCACAGGCACCAAGGAATATGGGTGCAAGCCAGAAATGGAAAATGTGGGATGACATAGCCAGTGGTGTCAATAGGGTGGGTGATTGTGAACGTTCAACCTGGGAAATCAAACGCCGGTACATAAAATTTACATTTTAGTAAAAAGTGTTTACAGGTCCAAATACGCAGGAATAATGTCAACTTTTTACCCCACAGATGGAGCGACTTCAAATATCGTCTTAAGCAAAAACTGGCTGATAGGGCTAGGCATGCAGGGGGGACAGGTGGGGGTCCCACCCCTGTGTCACTGGAGCTCACAGATTTGGAGGAGCTAGCCCAGGGGTGTGTGCAGGATGAGGATGTGTTTGGCGTGTCGAACATGGATACCGACATGCCAGACTTTGCGGCTCCTCATGTTGCCCCAGGTAAATGTTGTAATGTTAACAACTCAGACATGTGTTTTGGACAATATCTAGATTATAATGTTACTCTTTTCTCTTTTTTCTCACAGAGACACAGGCGGATGAGTCTGCTCCAGAGGGGAGCTTTAGCCGCAGAATTTCTGCTGGCTCTGCAGGGGAGGAAGCAGTAGATCCGGCTGTGGATCCTGTGGCAGACAGTCCAGGGTATTCCCACTCGCAGGCAGTGGGCCTCCTCACTGATCTCAATATTAAAACGGATCAGCAGACCGAGATTCTGCTGAGGATGGATGCCAATCTGCTACGGGTGGCGGACGCCCTGGAGCAAAGTGCTGCGGCCAACGTGACCATTGCTAAGGCCCTGGTGGAAAATACTGGGGCCAACGTGCGAATAGCAAATGCCCTGGAGCAGCTCGTTCGCCAGGACATGTTGGAGCCGGCCTCCCTTCCTGCTGGAACATCAGGACCCTCCACCTCTGGCACAACAACAGCCATCCCTCCAAATGTGCCTAGCCCTATGCCTAGTCCAGAGGCCACAACATCTGCCTCTGGCCAGGCCAGCAGAAGGACATCCCGGACCCGTTCAGGCTCCCTCCCTACCCCGGCCAAACGGCCCAAAAGGCGATGACAGCACTGGCTAATTTTCCCACAATCCTTCTCTGTGTTTGCCCCATATTCCTTAATGCCCAAAACCTCCCTCTCCTTTCTTGTGAATTTTTTATTAATTGTGTTTGTTTGTGGATTTCAAATGCCACTTATTTTGTTTGTGTGTTTTTAAAATCATTTTTTATTTGTTTTTACGTTATCAAGTTTTTTTTATTTCCCCAAAATTTGTTTAGAAATAAACAAAAAAAAAAAAAAATACTGTTGAAAATCTGCACAATTCTATTGTTAATTTATTCAAAAACTGGTTAAAAGGTAATCCCGCAAACAACATTACAAACAATACAACAGAAAATTAAACATTTTTGAGGGAAAAATAAACCAAGGGTTAAAAACAATTTATGAGTTTTAATTAACACTTAGCAAAAAACAAAAGGACGATTGTTTTCTTGGCCCCTAAAAAATGAAGAAAAACGACCAACCTGCGTACAATATTGTTGCCTGAAAAAAAAAAAAAAAACACAATTTTGAAAAAACACGCAAATGTTAAATAACTTTGGCCCTCATTCAGAGCCGTACGCTCTGAGCAGAGCGCACGCTCTGAATGAGGGCCGGGCTCCATTTTCATGGAGCGTCCTCCTGGACGCTCGTATAGCTGTGGGTCACCACCCACAGGCTATACGAGCGTGCATTGTGATGGTCGCGATGGTCGAGACCATCGCGACCATCGAATTTGCGAGCCGGAGCCTGCGGTTGAGGTTTTCAACCGCAAGCTCCGGAGTGATTTTGGCTCTATCAGAGCCAAAATCACTCCCACTGACATCACTAGTGATGTCAGTGGGCCGGCTTTTGACGGGAGGCGTTCCCGTGGGAACGCCCCCGTCAGGGAGGCACGCCCCCGGCACGCCCACCAAAGGGGGCTTGCTGTCAATCAACAGTGACATCACGCCCCCTTTGATCGGACACAACGAGCGAAGGACTTTCCTTCGCTCGTCGCGTCTGGCGCATGCGCACGACGGAGCTCCCTCCGTCGTGCGCATGCTCAGTCCATAACATCGACCCGCTTGCGAGCGGACACCCGCTTGCGAGTGGGTCTGAATCAGGCCCTTTGTAAGCTAATTGATTGTCTAACCCAGAAATTATCAGCTGAGTGGTTCACCTGCGTACGGTTTTTTGCAACTAAAAAAAGTCTATTTGCTAAACACCTTACAAGACTTTTTGCAATTCAAAACTGATTGTTTTTGAGGCCTCAATTGATCAATCGGGAAACCATCGATAAGCCACGGGAAGAACGAAGAGACCATCGTCATTGGGGTAGAGAATACCAGACCACAAGCTGAGCGAGCAGTTTGAATGGAAAGTTGATCAGACAGTGACATAACCCTTGTTCCGTTCACATTGGCCGTTCGCATCAGATAATTTATGTACGCCCAAAAAACGCCTCGACACGCCTGCGTTTTTCCATCTCCACCCCCGTCACCGCCCCAAAACGGACAGTTCTGTCAATCACATTTGACATGTCACTTCCTGTTCGCTATTCGACGAACGACTGGAAAAATGATCGCAAACAGCCGTAAGCACATGCGCACTGTTACACGGACGCATGCGTGGTTTAACAACATCGGATGACTACGAGCGTACGACCGCTTACGAGCGGCTCTGAATGAGGGCCCAGGTTTGGACTTCTCATTATCAGCAGAGTTTGATTGTGGTCCATTTTTCCAAGACTGTTGAAGACAAGTCTTACTCAACTCAGTAACCCAAGTGGTACCGGCTTGCTGGTCTCATCTGTTTCGCAAATGTCATAATTTGTAAAACAAATATTTCCAGTTATTTACAGTTCTCTTCAAAGTAATTCAAACTAACCACTGGGGAAAAACACTTATAACTGGAGGCAGAATAGTACAAGTGTAAGTAAAACTGTGGTAATTTATTAATATGACTGCCATAACTCTATTCCCCTATGATTTGTCATTGCATCATAAATGCCTTTGCTAATACTCTAACTTGTCTTTATTGGCTACGGTATGTGGCCGGCATTGGGCTTAAAATGATTGCAGATACACAAGGTCACAGTAAGGTTATGTCCCATAATATGTGCAGTGAAATTACATCAGGGATAGCAAATGTGTTCCATGTGTTGTAAAGCTGACTAAAATGAGTAAATCAAAATACAGTCAGTCCCTATAGCTTTGAGCACATTACTCCTCAGCAAACTTTATCACTTACATGGTGACTAAAATTGTTGTACACAAAATGTCTATTTATTTTATAATACCATGTGATAATTTGTGGCATTAAGGACAATTTTATATACTCTTGTGATAAAATGTAAGAGACACAGAGAAAAAAAACAGCACAAGTGCACAGACTTCTCATTTATCCGTTTCTTTAAAGGAGCCCTAGCGCCTACACGTTGTATTTTACTTTCCTATTCCCTGCACACAGAGGGCCTGATTCAGAGCCGGACGCTCTGACAGAGCGCTCACTCTGAATCAGGGCCGTCCTTCTGTTGTTTACAGCGGCCTCCTGGCCGCTCGCATAGCTGTGGGTGACCACCCACAGCTATAGCGAGCGGCCAGGAAGATGGTTGCGATGGTCAAGACCATCGCAACCATTGGGCTTGCGACGAGACCCTTGTGGGAGGGTCTCGTTTCCGCAAGCCCTAGAGTGCTTTCGGCTTTAACAGCAGGGAACGCCTCCGTCTGGACAGCCACGCCCCCGGCCCGCCCACCAAAGGGGGCGTGCTGTCACTCAAAATCGACAGCACGACCCCTTTGGTACAAGACCCGGAGCGACGGTTGAAGACATGCGTATGCGCACTGAGCCACCATCGACCCGCTTGCAAGCGCATAGCGCTCGCGAACGGGTCTGAATCAGGCCCAGGACCCCTTCCCAATACAGCATTGAGCAACCCCAGTTTTGTCATGGCTGTGAGATTAAAGGTGCATACTCACGAGACAATATCTTTGAACGATATGAACGATAACGATATTGTTCAACGATATATCGTTCATATCGTCCCGTGTGTACCAAGCATTAGAGAGGAGGTTAGTAAGATATAATATGTAGGAGATAGTGCATCGTTAGAAATAAGAGTCCTTGCTTCTTCCCTCTTTCTCTACACTCACATTGGTTAACCAAGTGGTAAATTTTCATATTAAAATTGTAATAATAATTTTAGATGATTAGAAAATAGACTTATAATAAAAAAAATTCCTAATGCAAAAATAGTTTAACTTCTTAAGCTGCATACACAAACAACGATTTTGTTACCAAAGATTTTATGAACGATTTTATGAACGATTTCTGTCAGATTCTCTGTCAGATTTTTTAAAGTGTAATGAACGATTTTTTGGAACTACAAACGATTTTTGAATATTCCCTTAATGAAAATCGTTGAGTTGACAAGTCTGACTGAACTAGAAACTACAAACGTGAACGCGCACGAACGATTATCGTTCATCGTTTGACTCAGAAAGTGAACAATTTTTTCAAACGATTATCGCTAAACGATATCGCTTAACGATAATCGTTCAAAAAATCGTTACGTGTGTATGCAGCTTTATAGTTGAATTAAAACATGTATCTCCCTGATTAGTCATAAAAATCCCTCAGTGGTAAGTATTTCCAAATGGTGTATTTGCACAAATGAAGGAACAAATCCCCGTAAATACTAGATGATCTCACTGGAGTCAGAAATAATTTAGGGTGCCGTGGAATATTACCCGTCCAGTGGTCCTGCGGCTCACCTCAGCCCTAACCGGCTTCTGATAGCAGTCTTTCTCTTTAACATGCTCTCCTTCTGAAGAAATTGGGAGTCAAGTCCTGGAGAAACCGGTTAAGGCTTTTGGGCTTTTTTGCTGCTATATCAGACAGACTAACCTGGATGACCACCATTGTCCCTCTGGAAGGTATTCATATCCCTGCAACTTTGCCTCATTCTGCTTACTACACGGGAGCTCTCTATATATCTGGACACAGATGCACATTGGCTGTCTATCACAGTCCGGGAGTCTGTAAAGGAGAAAGCCGGTTAAGGCTGAGGTGAGCCGCAGGACCACGGACGGGTAATATTCCACGGAACCCTCAATTATTTCTTCTAACTCCAGTATTAGCAGCTCCACTACACTTTTGTGCAGCGTACCATTGAGGCTTAATTATTCAAGTATTTCTGCATACAATGGATTTCACATTCCTAAATACATCTCTATTGAGGTGAGATCATCTATTTACGGGGATTTGATCCTTTATTTGTGCAAATACACCATTTGGAAATACTGACCACTGAGGGATTTTTATGACTAATCAGGGAGATACTTCGGGAAGCAATCGGGAAGCCGAATGCCTAAATACCGGCAGCCGGCTTCCCGACTGTCATATCCCGGCAAGGATGAAATGCCGGGCGTCTAGATGTAGACGCCCGCATTTCCCCTATGCCTGGAGACCGGCGCCCGGCATCCCGATCGTAGAGATGCCGGGCGACGCGAGTGGACAGCCGCGGGGGGGGGAGGGTTAGGTTTAGGGCTCCCGGGGGGGACTTAGGGTTAGGTACCCCCCCAGGAGGGTTAGGGTTAGGCTAGGGGGAGGGAGGGTTAGGGTTAGGCACCCCCGGGGGGGACTTAGCGTTAGTCACCCCCCTGGGGGACTTAGGTTTAGGCAATGGGGAAGGGGGTGGTTTGGGTTAGGCACTTAGAGGGGGGATTAGGGTTAGGCACTTGGGGGGGAAGTTAGGGTTAGGCACCCCTAAGGAGGGTTAGAGTTAGGGGGGTTAGATTAGGTTAGTAGATACTCACCTATCCACGATCGGGATTTCCAGCGCTGTCGGGCTTCCGCTGCTCGGAACTCTGCTGATGTCTGCCTGCCGCTGACGGGAATCGAACCGCCGGCGGTATTTCATACCCATTCCACATGTTCTGATTAGATTTGCAGCTTGTATATTTTATTGTACCTTTGTGATATTGAATTGACACAGTGGGCGGAATTCAATTGTTTTCGCGGCCCGCATCTCCCGTCTAAAGTGACAGGAGTTCGCGGACCGCTATGCAATTGTTCCAGATTTTCGTGCTGATCACGCCCAAAGTGGTTGGGTTTAGCCGCGTAAAGCAACTAAACCCAACCAAAGTCCTGGGCGCGATTGCGAAAAGTGATGTTTGGGCGCCCAAACATGTCACTTTTCGCACATTTCAGCTCTCACCCCCCTGGGGCTGCGAGCTGAAATGTAGCGCTGGCAGCTGAACGTGCCCAACAGGAGCAAGAATTGAATAGCTCCGTCGGGCGCGATGGGGGCAGGAATCAATTGAATTCCGCCCACTGAGTTATATTTGTCACATTGCAACATGCTATATGTGATATAATAAATTATTTTTATATTGTCAATCAGCGCTACCTTTCTTTTATTCACATTTGTTTTTGTTTTATTGGGTTGCAGTTCCCACTTTGTGCAGCTGCTCATTTGACAAGATAGCTTTCCAGCAGACTATTTTGCACGCCTGCTTCTATTTCCTCACTTAAAATTGAATTACCCAGAATCGGTATGAAATGCAGACAGTCGGGATCCTGGTGGTCAGAATCCCGATGCCTGGATCCCAACATGGTTAACATACCGACACTTGTTGGTCGGTATGTTAACCCTCCCCCTCTCCCTACCCTAACCCTCCCTCCCTGGTGCCTGAACCTAACCTCCCCCCTAGTGCTTAAACCTAACCTCCCCCTCCCCCTCCCCGCACCCTAAACATAACCCTCCCCCCTTGGTGCCTAACCCTCCCCTTAGTGCCTAACCCCTAAACCTATCCCTCCCCCCAACCACATTACTTACCTTCGGCATCCCGGCGGCCGGAATGCCGGCGCCAGGATTCTGACCGGCGTCTGTATTCTGGCGCCGGTAAATGTAAGCGTCGGCATCCAGACTGCAGGGATGACGACCGCATACCGAATTACCCTGGGCACATTTACTTAGTTTACATATGATAAACCTCTATATCACTTAATTCATTCACTTAAGGCATTGGTTCCCAAATTTGGTCCTCAAGGCATCCTAACAGTCCGGGTTTTAAGGATATTGAGTTTGGGAACCTCTGACTTAAGGTTATTTCGAAAGAAGAGTGGGAAATATCAGGTGAGAGAAATGTCTCCCTAATAAAATAGGTCATGTTGCCATGGCTGCAATTATAGAATGAGCCAGTCAGGGAAGAGTGTGGTATGAAAGGCGGAATTCAGAATTTCAGCACCAGAATGTTGAGGTGTTCTAAATGTTGACAGCCAGAATGTCGACGTGAATTTTAGGTCAGCAACCAATAGTTAAAATGTAGACATGTTCATAATGTCAACATTTAACATGTTGACACCAGAATATCCACAAACAGTTTTTTTGCTTCTTTTTGCTAAACCAAACCCTAGCCCTAAAAATAAGCACAGAACTGTGGACCTCATTCAGACCCGGTCGCAAGCACTGCGCGGTCGCAACCGGGTCGATGTTTTGGTCCTGTGCACGTGCAGCAGCCGCACTGCGCATGCGTAAACCCCGGAGCGAAAGAGAAACTCTCTCGCTCCGGAGCTCACTACAAAAGGGCCGGCTGTCGATGTTGATCGACAGCTCGGCCTGTTTTGTAGGCGGAGCGGGGGGGTGGCTACACAAACGGAGGCATTCCCAAGCGAATGCCTGCCGTTTTGTGGGCGGCCGCACTGACATCAGCAGTGATGTCAGTGGGGAGTTTCCTGCTCGATCAGAGCAGGAAGCTCCCTGGGGCTTGGGGCTGCCGAGACCCAACATTAGGGTCTCGTCGCAAGCCCCGATGGTCGCGATGGTCTTGACCATCGCGACCATCACCCTGTTCGGTTGCTAAGCTGTGGGTGGTAACCCACAGCTTAGCTAGCGACCAGGAGGCCGCACAAAAAAAAAGAAGCGGCCGCCCTTATTCAGAGAGAGCGATCGCTTCTTGCGATGACATGTTAAATGTTGACATAATATTTCGACATTCTGACCGGATCCCGTTATGGAAAGGTTGGTGAAATGTATATTATGAAAGAATTTTATATAAAACTGCACGTCCCATCTTTCCCTTCAATCTAAGCAATTCACTGCTTCCCTTTTCTAAGTAAGCAAGTTGGCTGTATGGCATTCATTTCATATAAAGGTGCATCTGACATCACAATTTTCTTGGTGCAGTGTGACAGGAGCCTCATGTTACTGCTCTGCTGTTTGAGTACCCTGCTCTGTCCACTGTCTAACTTTCAGTCTGTGCTTCCCACTTATCTTCTTCCATTTCCTTCCTCCTGTCATGAAACTACCACTATTAAATGCAGCTCTCTCCTCACATACAAGTGGGACAAGTGGACAATTCACTTTTCATTCTTTTTCAACAAGATCAGAACACAACATTCCAATTAGGGGATTGGCTGCAGATAGTTTTATGGTCACTCACTTCTAAACTGAGGACATTCTGGAAAATTAAGATTCTCACACTCTGGTCAAAAACTTTAAAATAGAGCAGCACAAATGGGTCTATGTACTAACTGGAGATAAGGGGGCAAAACGAAAAAAAGGCAGAGAAAATCCCTGTACAAATAGCTTCTCCATAGTACTGAAGGGATTTCTCTACCTTTTGCCTACTTGTGGTAAGTGAAGGCTAGAATACCGCGCTGCCATAGGCACCAATGGCAACGCTAAGGGCCCCAGGTGTTACTAAAGAGACAGGTCACTTACAGTCAGCTGTCTTATTAGCTCTGGCTTCACCTTCTCTCGCTGTCATTATCTGCCTCCTGCATTGTGAAGTGTTGCGATCTGGATGTCATCTTTGTTTGTTCGTTTGTCAATAAAGGTTATTTAAAAAATAAAAGCCCCATTAAGATGGAAGTCAGCCGCCGTCAGCACCCAGGTGGCTGCCGCTGGTGAAAAAATACTTTGGGAGCTAATGTAATTGGCTGATGGGTTTCATGCATGCGCAGAAACCCGTCAGGATGCGGAAAGTATGCCTAAGCAATCACCACCAAGAGAGCTTTCTTTCACCCTCTTCAGCAGTTTCATTCTTAAGGCTGGTACACACTAGGTGATGTCTAGTGTGCCTGACCTCATCAGCGGCAGGACCCGGCGGGGGTGCCGGCATTGGCAAGTGCATACACACTTGCCGATGCTGGCAGTGACAGAACGATGGCGGGGGCCACGTTGCATTTCGTAGGCATGGCCCCTGCTAACGATTACGCCCGTCGGACCTGCATACAATGCCGACAAAGGATTCGCTGATGACGCGTAGGAGCTCACATCATCAGCAACATAGCGGGTACACACTAGACGATGTGCCCGATATGTCGCTCCGTATGCGGCTTTAGTAATAATTGTGGTACCCTCCTCCTGATTGCGTCTTGTTGATCTCCATTAAGTGACTGCTTAGTACATGTATCCCTCAAGCTGCATACACACACAACGATTTTCTCCCTTGAAAAAATTAACTAAAATCGTTTACTAAAGTTGTTCATTTACTATGTTCATTTAAATGTAATGAACGATTTTCTAGAACTACAAACGATTTTTGCATATTCCCTTACTGAAAATCGTTGAGTTGACAAGTCTGACTGAACTACAAACTACAAACGTGAACGCGCATGAACGAAAATCGTTCATCGTTTGACTCAGAAAGTGAACGATTTTTACAAACGATTATCGTTAAACGATATCGTTTACGATAATCGTTCAAAAAATCGTTGTGTGTGTATGCTCCTTCAGTCACTGCCAAGTAATATATCTTCAATATTTTGTTTGTAACATATTTATATGGGAAATATCATTGAACAATGGTAAATTAATCACTTTTATTAATTTGCAGTTGTAGAAAATGCACTAATAGTTTACCAAGTAAAATATAAATTAAACAAAAATAACCACAGGGCCCCAGGAAAACATTACTGAAGGAAGCAGCCCCTGGGGCCTAAAATAAGGAGAGGAGCATGTCAGTAAAACTTTACACGTGTTGGTGCTGGAGAATTAAGTGGTAAGAACTGAGGTATAAAGAGAGGAATAATAACTAGAAGTCCATAGAGCTTAGAATTCTCAGAAATTTGAGTTACAAAAGAGACTGAGGTCATTATAATTTTATCTACTAGATCATGACTGTATTGCATAGAAAAAAATATATGTAGTAATAGGAAAATGAAGATACATAGTTTTATAGAAAATGCAAAACTGTGTACATTGTATATTCTTTTAAAATAGAAAAGGCAATATATATTTTATTTTTAATAAAAAGTTGAAATTTGGTTACATTATGCAGTCTAATGGAAGATTACAATTGCAATATTCCGTTAAAGAAAGAAAAACCACAATAGCTAATATAGATTTATCATCTTCTGAGCTTGTCCAATAAGATAAAATAAACTAAGTTAAGACAAATGGCTCCTTGGGGACCTTATCAGCTGAATCCCACACATCATTTAGTCTAGTAATTTCAACTAAATTAAAAGTAATAATACAGCTGCATAATGAAAATGCTTACACACCAATCAAAATGATCTGACAACAGTAATATAAAACTTTGTCAAAAGAAGGGTTATAGGAAAAAACAGTTAAATCTACAAAATAAGATTTTATTGCAGTAGATGGGACAAGAAATCATATAGCAAACTCCACCTATTAACATAAGCATAACGTATTACGGTATGATAAATTAAAGTATGCAAATAACAGTTGACATTCAATATATTATCTTCTATCCTGGCTGTCATGTTTTGTGCAGAAAGACAGAAAAATATAGAAATATAGGTCCTACCTGTCCACTGTTAATATGCTTTACAGCCTCTAACACCTGAAAAGTGTATTAATGGTTTCTACATTTTTTGTAAAACAAAAGAATAAATTTTACCATTGTTTATTTTGACTGGTTAAAAAATAAATTAATAGGGCATAAACACCAGATGTGTCCCTGTGGCCACATTTTCTCCAACAATTAGGTGAAACAGTTGGGAACATTTTGGCTTACTGATTCTCAAAGTCCTATATAGCCAGGATTCAAAGTACTTGAAGCAGCTTTTAAATCCATATATTCTCATTGTGAATTGGCATTGTGAACATATCGACATTACTTTGATCAGTATATGAAGGATTATTAGTAGTGCCTAGTTGTACCTAATCCCATAATTCAATTGTGGGCTTGAGATTTTAGCTTTATGGCTCTGAATTGTCTGGAACTCACTGCCTTGCACAGTTCGAGAGGCCTCCACTCTAGAATCCAACAAAAATAAATTATGGTAGAACTTTTTTATTGAAGCATTTTATTAATGCCACTTTGTTTTCTAAAGAAAAAAAGGAAAAAAGAATCCAAATGCTTAATTAGATTTTCTGTAGTCTTTCAAAATTTATTTTGGATCATGGGTTTTTTTAATCAGCAAATGTAAAGCACAGTCGATTCAGTTACCCAGGGGTGCCACCACAACGGAATCGGTATGTAATGCCAGCTGTCGGGATGCCTACTGTCAAAATACCGACAACGGCATCCCGATGGTTGGTATCCTGACAGGGGTCGGGTAAGTATACTTATCCTTCTCCCCTAAACCTAAATCTACCTTCTGGTAGCCTAACCCTCCCTTCGTGTCTAGACCTAACCCTCCCCCCTTAGTGCCTAACCTTAAGCCCCTCCCCCACCGCCGCAGTGGTGCCTAACCCTAACCCTCCCCCCTAGGGGTGCCTAACCCTAACCTCCCCCCCTAAAGAAACCTAACCCCGCTACGCTGCCTAAACCTAACACTCTACCCCCCCCCCCTGCGGCTAACTTTAAGGGTGCCCCAGACTTACCTCGTTCGGGGCTGCTGTCCTTCTGGATTCCAGCGTCAGGATTAAGATAGGCTTTGGTATTTCGATCCCTATCTTAAGTCCTTTGTTGGACTGTCAGTGTCGGGATTCAGACCGGTGGTTTGATAACTACATCCCCACCAGAACAGCTTCCGGAGAATTCATGGGGTATGTCATGCCCCTTTTCCACTAGCAGAAATAGCCCGGGTTATTGCACGTGAACGCGCAGCAGCCCGGGTCACTGCGCTGTGTGAAAGCACATGGTTGAAATAAGCCGGGTCGAGTGTCTCAGCATTTCAACTTTTGTCACAAGAAGGGTTGAACGCATGTCCAATCCTGCTAGTGATGCAGTGTGACCAGGTAACCCGGATCGCTGCAACCCGAGTTCCGTTCTCTGCATAGGAAGAGCTGGCACTTGGAGATGAGATGATCTCCAAGTGCCGGCTCATCATGTGATGCCAATGGAGTCATTGACCCAGCATTAGTGCCGGGTCGGGCTGTCTGTCTGTATGAGGTCTCAGCCGGGTCGCACCTGAAATGATCTTGTGAACATAGGGCCTAATTCAGACCCGCACGCTCACCCACAGCTATAGCGAGCGGGCAGGAAGATGGTCGTGATGGTCAAGACCATCGCGACCATCGGGCTTGCGACGAGACCCTTGTGTTAGAGCCGAAAGCACTCCCACTGACATCACTTGTGATTTCAGTGGGGCCGGTCCCAGACGGTAGGCGTTCCCATGGGAACGCCTCCGTTTGGGCAGCCACGCCCCTGGCCCGCCCACCAAAGGGGGCGTGCTGTCACTCAACATCGACAGCATGCCCCCTTTGGTACAAGACCCGGAGCGACGGTTTGCCCGTCGCTATCCGGGTCTCGTGCATGCGCACAACGGAGCCGTCTCCATCATGCGCACTGGGCCACCATCGACCTGCTTGCGAGTGCATCTGAATCAGGCCCTAAGTACTAAGAACAATAATAGTCAGAGTAATCCTGATAAACTCTACAATTAACATGGAGTTTAAGTGAGGCTCTTAGGACAAGTTTGACCAAAAATATTTGCCTATCCACTGCTTCAAGGTGAACCCCATGAGATGGGTCCCTAACATTCCTAATACTAACATGTTATGTCAATTTATCCAGGACTTACCTATAATAGTACCAACAAAAACAATAGGGCGCTGTGGTTTTTTATGGATTTCAAAATTGTAATCTGCATGCAGCTCTCTATAAGGGGTGTCTAACCCCTAGAATAGGAAAAAAAACAAAATTACATGGAGCGCAATAGGATTCAACAAGCTATTTAATAAATGTTAAAATGTAATAAATTCTACTAAGGATAAGAACATATGCAGAATGAATCACAGTTAAAAGAAATCACAATATAGAAAAAAAAAACACATCAAAGACACTGGTATGATATAATGAAGCTAAATAGTGAGTATAAATATCAATATGTATCAAACTGTTGGTGGTGTCTAGTGATCTTATATAACTCAGTGGAGTTTTCCAAAATCCTTCATAAATCTAGACAAATGTCTTATTGTCTAGATGGTAAGTATTAGCCATGTAGAGTGATTTAAAACCACTATTAAGCTTCCCACTTCGTCCGAGTAGCAGCGGCACCAGGTAATTATCCACAGATTTTGGTGATCAGAAACTCCAAATGAGGATAAGAAATAAGGTGTTCTAACGCGTTTCTCTGCCTTCATCTGTCTGGCCATTGCCTCTGATTATATTATTAATCAACCCATATAATATGAAGATTCAGTTACCTCAAGTTTTTTTTAACAATTTTCAAGGGCACATTACATGATCTGTGTAACAACTTAACAATGACCCTTAATAGTGTTATAATTCACTACATGTTTCATGTGCATATTGTACAACAGAGATTGTAACATTGTAGAAGAACACTAAATACAGAGAGATCCTCTAGTCCTGTGGTTCTCAACTCCTGTCCTTAAGTGCCACCAACAGGTCATGTTTGGTGGATTTCTTTAATCATACACAAGTGAGTTCATCTATTTTGCTGAGTCAGTAAGGCCATCTGTTTCCACAGACAAAAATCCTGAAATCATGACATGTTGGGGGTACTTGAGGACTGGAGTTAAGAACCACTGATCTAGTCCAATAAACAAATTGGGTAGTGTATAGAGTTGTAGGCTAGAAGCGGTGTGTTGTTGCGGTGTTTTGTTACTGTCAGGTCTAGTTGACATGTCAGATAAAACTGAGTCTGCCTGACCCCATGTTCTGTGTACTGAAAATGGAGCAAGCTTTGTCATAATTGATATTTATGTTAGTACACCCCCACCCTTCCCAACCAACATCTGCTATTATCAATGTACTGGAGAAATGGATACACACGCATGGATAATGCTTTTCAGTAATGCATTATTGATACAGTTTTCATGTGCTTTTCACATGTTGCACATTTACCAATCTACTACATAAACATACCTACACTAACCATGTCGACATGCTTGGCATGTCGACATTGACCACACCGAACTTAATTACAGTATGTCAACACTGATGAAATGTCAACATTATTGTAATGTCAACAAAATTTCCCAGGTGGTCTAGTGGTGGCTTACCGTACAGAGGTGTCTTCCGGGTCCACTTTCGGTGGTAAGTATCGCTAATCCTAACCCCTAACCCTCCCCCTAGTGCCTAATCCTAACCCTCCTCTGCTGTAGCCTAACCATAACCCTTTGCTGCTGGTCTGTGCACAGTGTCGGCATTTCACATATTGACATTGTGAACATAACATTCTGCAGATGCTGACATGTTCAATGTCAACATTTCATCAAAGTCAATACAATAACTGTCGACATGTGGTGAATGTAAATGTCAACATTATGACTACATTTCGTCTTCTGTACTGGTAGTGCATACTGATGGAGGGAGCAGCACCACTGACTATTCTTTGTCACGTTGTCCATGAATTTATTAACATGTGAAAAGTACATAAAAAGCAGATACTGGTTTGAATGAGCAGCTATTTTTTAATGGGAGAAGTGAAAGAGATCACTGTGGGCCTGATTCAGACCCGCTCGCGAGCACTGAGCGCTCGCAAGCGGGCCGATGTTGGCCAAGTGCGCATGTGCACGAGGGAGCCGGCTTCGTTGAGCGCATGCGCGAGACGCGCATAGCGACGGGCAAGCCGTCGCTATGGGTCTCGCACCAAAGGGGGCGTGCTGTCGGTGGTGAGTGACAGCACACCCCCTTTGGTGGGCGTGCCGGGGGCGTGGCTGGCCAGACGGAGGCGTTCCCATGGGAACGCCTACCATCTGGGGCCGACCCCACTGACATCACTAGTGATGTCAGTGGGAGTGCTCTCGGCTCTGATAGAGCCAAAAGCACTCCTGGGCTTGCGGCAGACGAGACCCTACCACAAGGGTCCTGTCGCAAGCCCGATGATGCCATCGCAACCATCTTTTTGGCCGCTCGCTATAGCTGTGGGTGGTCACCCACAGCTATGCGAGCGGCCAGGAGGCCGCTCTAAAAAAGAGAAGGACGGCCCTGATTCAGAGCGAGCACTCTGAAAGAGCGTCCGGCTCTGAATCAGGCCCTGTGTGCTTTGTTAAGCATGAGTGTGCTGAACAGGAACAGCAAGATTTTGTTTTTCAGGACAAGATTGTTGGGGCATTTAGGGAGACATCAGGGGTGCTATAATTCAGGCCTCATCCTATGTTTTTTACAGGACTTTACACATTCGCAATTTCGTATTTTCTAGAGTAGTGTTTCATAGACTCCTTCCGCAGGGTAGCACTATCAGTGCATTTTAAAAGATCCACAGGGGGCGCTAATTAATCTACTTGTGATTTTGTGAGGAGACCTGGAAAACATGCACTGTTTGGGAAACACTGTTCTAGAGTATCGGCAAACCCGCAAATGTAGGAGCATCATAAATTATACTTATTGTGTTACATTTCCCATTGTAGAATGGCATAATACATATTTCATCTGTCAAATTTCACTTTCCCACTTACTCATTTGAAGGGAATCCTGGTCGGTCCAATAAAAATAGATATGAAGCATGTACAGTATATGCATGCATTGTTGATCTGATCACTAAAAAAAACAAAATGCATTTTATATATAAATAAGCCCAAACCATTAATCAGAAATAGTCATCCCTAAAATATATTTGCAGCAGCTGTCATTTTATTGTAGTTTCCTTACAATAAATCTGAACAAGTGTGCTCAATCATAACTAGGAAACACAATGAGTTTCAGAAACTCCAAGAATGTGAAACAATGATATTAAGCTGCTCTAGGCCAATGCAGATTAATGCAAAAGGAAACCAAATGCCTTAAAATAACTGAATAAAGAAAGAGCTAGACAGTCCTGACAAAGCATTAGAATGGTAATGTGATCTGTCCCTCTCTCAGTAAGATAAATGTGGCAGACATGTATTAGATTAGTGACTGATTCAGCATCTATTATTTTAACCTGCACCAAAATTACACTTTAATTTATTATGTGTGCTGAAGTTAATCTGCCAATCAATTACCTAAAATGTGTTACTGGCTAGCGCTGATTAATAGAATATGATAACTGCAACTGTTAAGGTGCGTACATACGGTACAATGTCTATGAACGATAACGATATCGTTCAGCGATAAATCATTCATATCGTTCATTTTATGCGGCAAACGACCAACGAACGACCAACGATGTGCGTTCCCGCATGGACGATGTCGATATCTCTGATTGTCCGTACATGCAGGCCAACTTGGATGATTTCATCATGATTTGCCTATTCAGAGATGTGGCAGGATGACATAACTGGAAGATATCGATCATAGATATCTATCAGTGTGTACTCCCAAAGTCGTTTGTCCTGCACTACAGAAAGTTCGAGGGAAATCGTTCAGCGATATCGTTGGTTGTGCAGATCATAACGTGTGTACCCAGCTGTACAAAGACAATCCTTACAAAAGTATGGTTTTTATGTATGATGGACAGTAAAGCAGACCCATAAGTAATTATAAGTCTTTATAACTACATACCTTGCATTGACATACACTGTATTGATAATTAAGAGGCATATATACTAAAAATTTCAGAAGTGCCACAATTCTTTTCATTGTACATTGCAGTGGGGTGGGGATAATCCTGTTTAACCCCGCTATCTACTAAATGTAACTTGCAGGGACAGCGGTAGCTTTAACCTGGGGGTATTGGAAAAGTCTTTTACATTTTGGAAGGACTCCTACTGGGAAACTGACTCTGCCTCCTTAGGCATAAAGTGATTTAACCCATCTAAGGATGGTGTAAACCAATGGTACATAGGGGTCAGACATTAATGGGGACTGCAGTCTGTAACGGTAGTTAGCCTTTTGAGGAGATTTCTATGAAATCTTCTGCATTAGGCTGTTGTTACGTAGTCAGGATATATATGATTATGTAGTAACTGCAGTTTCTGCATAATTTAATGAAAAACCAGCTTGATAAATAGGGTGCTAAATTCAAAAAATAATTAAATTGTAGCAGAGGTGAACAAAATATTTGCCAGTGGCATTGTATGTGGCCATTAGCTTTATCCTTGCCTAACATTTGACACTTTGTGCCCTATGTTATTAAACCCCGTATTAGAATGGAGAAAAAAGACTCAGGTCTTTAGGCTGAAATAACCACTGGCAGCAGATAACGTTTCTAACGGCAACATGTGACTCACAAACTGCAGAAATACATCCAAAGTAGTTCACTGGAAAGCCCAGGACCATAGACATCACACAAAAAACTTTGTTTAGTTGTTGAATTTACTTTGTATTAGCAGACTCTATGGTGGTAGGTGGCAGCGGTGTTCGAATGCAAGTTATGGTGCATACACACGGTACGATTCTAATGAACGACATGAGCGATTTATCGTTGATCGATATAGTTATCGTTCATGTCGTTCATTATAATTTTTATGCTGCCGACGATATACCAACGACCAACGATGCACATTCCCACATGGACGATAATGATAACGTTAATCGTCCATGCATGCAGGCCAACTTGGATGATTTCAACACGATTTGCATGTTAAGAGATGACTTTACTGAAATATCTATCATAGATATCTATCAGTGTGAACAACCAAAATCTTTTGCCCTGCACTACAGAAAGTTGAAGGGAAATCTATCAGTGATATCGTTGGTTGTGCAGGTTGTACCGTGTGTACGCACCATTAGTTGTTTAGCCAGGGGCGCTGAGAGCTGGGCTGGGGGAAGGGGGCATGGCCTAATCTTGGGAGGCATGGCCACATCCCCATAGGTTTAAAAAAATGTAAACAAATGTTTTTTGCTCTGCGTGCTAGCGAGGGGAGCCCTGTGAGCCCCTCAGCCCGGTGCTAATCCAGGAGGGGCGTGATCAGTGTGATCGCTCCCCCCCACAGGCATAGGAGCCTGCTGCGGCTGCTGCTCAGCAGCTGTATGCAGTCTCCCACTGCAGCCCAGGGCACAGCAATGTGTGCTGGGCTGCTGTGAGGTAAGAAGGAGAGGGGGCGGCGCCGTTCCCCTCCACCAAAACACTAACAATACCGCTCATGGAGCAATATATGCTTACTGCATGCACCGTGGTGGCAGTGGAGTGGTTATACTCTGCGGTGGTGATATAGTGTAACTCATGGGGATATATCTCTACCCTGGGAGATACTCAGGGGCACGTCCACTATGGACTACGGTTGGAAAGGAAAGGCCCGGTGGGAAGCGGTGGGTTGGAGATCTTGTCTCCATGGAGAAAGCAGCTGGGTCCTAGTGCTCGGCGACTGCTGACCGCAGTAAATAGAGAGGCAACACTTTATAATTCATAAACGTTAAAATAAACATTGCAGGTCAAGCAAACAACCATAGTCTGTTTAAGCAGAAATATGAGCTATATGGGCAATATTCAGGAGAGATTAGAACGTCGTCATTTTTCTGTTTGTGTGGTTTTATGGCAGTTCTGTATGACAATTACATACATTTAAAACTGCATGATATATTTATTTTAAGCAGAGTTGCATTATGCAATTAGTTTTCTGGTTATAGAATGAACTAATTAGTTTATTATATTTTGTCTGAGTCAATAATGTTTAGTTCCACTATGCTAATCGAATTAGTATCTACACAGCTGTAGTATTCAATCGAAAATGCAGATCTCTCAAATGATTGAGCACGCACCACACTTAATTACTTTTTGGTCAGTCTACGTAGTAATATGTAAGCTCTTCTAATGTTCAAAACTGAATGAAATGCCAAACAAATAATTACTCATAACAATGTTATCTATAAACATTTAAAGGAAAGTCCACAATTCTGGTTTATTTTTTAGAGCTTAAATGGGCAAAATAGACAAAAAAAATTGCTAATGCTAGCTAATCCGCATTGGTATAATTTACTAGATATACTCTCTAGTATAAAGGGGTGGCCAAACTCAGGGCCTCATTCAGAGGCGGTCGGAGGATGCAAGCAGTCGCTCAGAAACTGGGCGGCCACTTGCATCCTGACCGCCCGCCTCTGTTGCGGTCGTTAGGCTGTGGGTTAACACCCACAGCTCTAACGACCGCTCGGGTGATGGTCGCAATGGTCAGAGACCATCGCGGCTTACGACGAGACCCTAGGGCAGGGTCTCACTTGTTGTAAGCCCCGGAGAGCTTCTGGCTCTGTCAGAGCCGGAAGCTCTCCACTGACATCACTAGTGATGTCAGTGGGGCCTCCCCCAAACGGCAGGCGTTCCCATGGCCGGCTCCCTCGTGCGCATGCGCACTGACAAAACATCGAGGCGGCCGTGCGGTCGTAGACCGTACGGCCGCCTCTGAATAAGGTCCTCAGTCCTCAGGACCTCTAACAGCTCATGTTATCTAGGCCATCTGTGGATTTTTTTAAATGTGTGAGTAAATGCCCCCATCCATCAGCGATAGATTGGGGCAATTCCCCAATCCCCAAATGCCAGGGTTGGGGCATTGGTGAAATCCAAATGTTGGATTTCCCTGATATGCCGATCCTGACCAAAATATGATCGTGATCAGCAAATTGGGGATTTTTAACATTAAGAATTTCACTGATTCCCCGACGGTTGACTGATCATCGATGGCCGCCGATCTGCGTTTCCGACCAGTGGATCAGCGGTTCCGGTCGCATCGGGTAAATGGCTGCCTGATGCACCTGTGTACCAGCTAGCTGGAAGATCTAGAAAAGAAGAACTGCTGGGGTTCCTGAGGTCCACTGTTCCAGGGTCGGACTAGCCCACAGGGGTACAGGGGAAACCCCCGGTGGGCCCCACTTCCAGAGGGCCCACCCCCTCCTCTAGGGATCAGGTTACAGACTGTGCACTTGAATTATGTATATGTTACATTATATGGCACAGGACTATGTTGTATTTTCTACAATGCATTGCTGTTATTAATCTGGTACATTATCATGCAGGCACTAGCAGTATTTACTATATACTTAAATAGGCCCAGACCATGCCCTCTGTAATGGTCAACCAAGCCTCTGTGAAGGCTGGCCGCACACCTTCTGAAGACTGGAGACACCCCTAAGTTTGGGCCCCTATCACTGCATTCCACCGGTGGGCCCTTCACGTCCCAGTCCAACACTGCACTGTTCTAACAGTGATACAGTGTTTCCTAACTCCAGTCCTCAGGGAACACTAGCAGTGCATGTTTTCCAGGTCTCCTCACAAAATCACAAGTGAAATAATTAGAACCACCTGTGGATATTTTAAAATGTATCAGCCAGTAATGAATACACCTTCAGTCCAGTAAGGCGATATGGAAAACATGCACTGTTAAGGTTCCCTGAGGACTGGAGTTGGGAAATACTGTAGTAGTATCTAACACTTACCTTTCCTGCAAATTCTTCATCTTCATTGGGCTGGGCGTGTGCAGTACACTGTCCTCACTCAAATGAATTGGTTGGATAGCTTTCTGTGTTACACCAGAGCTAAAACCCGGTTTATTGCAGGGTTAACCTGGGTTGCTCCTAGGTGTAAAAGGGGCCAGGTTTGGATTCCCGGGTCGAGTGACCCGGGAATCCAACCCAGGTAACTTGCAGGATTTAACACGGGAACAATCCGTGAAATCCCGCTCGCTAGGCTGCGTTCACACGCAGCCAACTGATTTTTTTCAATGTGCACATGCGTACGTATGACAGTGCGCGTGCGTGAACCAGTGTGAGCAATCGGGAAGCGTGCGCTTGCTGCGCATAGACTGCCCGGCTGACTGAGTGACAGGAGAAGCCGTTTGTGGGTGGTGACGGGCTGGCCACTAGAAACGGGTAGTGTAGGTGCGAACGCAGGCGTGCCTGAGCGTCTTTGCGCTGTTTCAGAGATGTTCATAATTAAGAGATCGCGTCATAGTACACGTCACCTGGTTGTATTTCACTCTGAAGTGATCGCAGTGCTTGCGGTAGGGTATGATCAGCTACAAGTGCTGGTACTCAATGTACCGATGGTTGCATATACTTCCTGGGGATGACGTGCACAAGTGGGCATCTTAAGACAGGTTGGTGGGCGTCTGCATACACAATGTGATCGCATGCCAAGACATAGTGGGCATGCTAATGCCTTGCCATGCGCTCGCTCGCCTTGCCGAAATTTGAACTAAAAGCGAAGAAATATGTTTATTCAAATTGAATATTAAAAGTAAATCACAGTCTGAGCTCTTCAGTGGTTTAAGATTAAAAACAAAATACCATGGAAGGTGGGTATGTATGACACAGAAGAAGAGATGTCAGAGCAGCAAATCCTGAATTATAGTCATTTTTATTGATGTTTGTGCTCGTGGGGATGACTGTGCATAGCGAGTATCTTCTTTCTGAAATGAAAGGAAATAATCAATATTAACAGTGTTACCAATTAATAGATTCCTATTGAATTCTCAGTCCAGTTAATGTGCTCACAGAGAGAATTCTGAACAGCAATACACCGCTATAGAATTTAAATGAACTGTCTAGACTATATTAATACCAAATCTATGAAGAATCAAATAAGAACATTAATAGCGTTTATTTGAAGTGCATGCATACAATTATATTAAACACCTGAAAATAGAACTAAATGTTTAAAAGTTATACAGACAGTAACTTATTTGTGCCAATGCACATTACAGTCCAGTTATTTTTTTGGAATAAGGCTCTGTGACTGGGGCGTAGAACTGAATATGATATTTACGTACCACCATATTGGAAAAATATACATTTTATTCTATAAAAAACATACAGTCATTGTTTTCTTACAGGTTTTGGGGTCAAATGTATACAGTCTAAAATTCATATCTCAAAACAGAATAGATCTAATTTACATTTGCTGCTATTCATTTAAAAGATATTTCCATCACTAGTGAGAACGTGTAATTCATGTGTCACAGTCAGGGCCATCTTTACGTATAGGCAAACTGGGCAGCTGCCCAGGGCCCCACAATTCTAGGGGCCTTTGAACCGGGGCAGGCTGGGGAATATCTGCATGGAGTGTGCGGCCACTCGCTCCGTGCATAGGGCAGCCAGCTGAGGGGTAGGCAGAGAAAGATGCTCTGATTGTGTATTACACACAATCAGAGCAGCCAGGCAGCATTCTCTACCTGCCTCACAGCCTGCAGCCACAGTGCCAGACTTAGGGGGTGGGGTCACAGGGGGCACGAACCCCTCTCAGTGGTCCTCCATACTTTATTCACAGCTGCAGTGAAGAGCAGGAACTGCACCGTGAGCTGGAGAAGAGGAGAGGTAGGGGGTCCTTATGTATAAACATTGATTTTATTGAAAGTACCAAAAAATCGAAATGTTCAATTTTATTCACTGTTTACATTTCTATTCCCGTGAATGGGTGAGTAGGGTCCCAGTGCATTGCTTTGCCCAGGGCCTAAGATGCTGTTAAGATGGCCCTGGTCACAGTATTATGCCAAGAGCTAAATACATTAATAACATGTTTACTGATTGTTAGTATATAACTGCTTTACACGACTTACATCTAGGTGCATGTACAAATTAATGCAATGATTGAATCCCTGTACGTTTATAAGAAAAAATGTTTGTTGATCTGTGTATATTTTAGGCACAACATGCACAGCCATTACACGTTATGTAGTACCTCCTCCTTCCATTTGTCCTTACATGGAACAGCTCTGGTGCCCAGGCTAAACAACTCATGTGCATCCTCTTTCCCAGCTCCTATTCCTGTTACATGTACAAATACCCAGGCAATATATCACTATTTTAATGGTGCATTTTTTACAAAGCACTGGCTAGTACAGAAAAAACCTAACATGCCAGCACTTATAATTGGTGTAATTAGCTATTTAACTATACATATAACTAGGAAATCATTGGCATGTCACTGGTGGCTCTGACTGATGCAATAAAAACAACTTTCTTTTTTTTTACTATCCATTCTGTCCAACTTTTATAATTAAAGCTCTTATTGTATTGGACCCAGTATCAAGTTTATTTTATTTTCAGTTATTATATAGAGAATGATGACTTGTAAAATGAACAGAATTTCTGGGCTTTCATACAACCTTCGTAATGTAACAGGTTATGACAGTAGACTAGACTGAAGCCATGTGTTGATCTGGTTGATGACAGTAAATATTTCTTCTGCAGACATATTTGAAGAATGTCTCCTGCTGTTCACCTTCAGTTGAGGAACATCAAGTTGAAGTTGCAATCACACTAGTGCGCCTTGACTTGTTTATGGGACAGTTTCACAATGTGTTGCTGACGTCAATCACTGTCTTTATTCAAGGAAGCCTCACCATAGCCAATCTAGGCACATCCGAGGGTCGCTTCCTGCAGGTAAAGTCAATCAATATGTATTCCTGTAATACAATTACTGTACCTGAATGTTTTAGCTGTAAAATTGGAAATTCCCATAATTTGCTTAAACTATTCTATTTGTGTACTATATGGGGTTGGGTGCAGGATTCTGGGGGTCGGGATGCCGACAGTCAGACTCCCGACTCAATTTGGTATGTCTCCTAACCCTAACCCACCTTTCCCACAGCCTAACCCTTCCCTCCTGCAACCTAACCCTAACCCTTCCCCCCCAAAGTCTAACCCTCCCCTTAGTGCCTAGCCCTAAATCTATACCTCCCCTTAACCCTAATACTTACCATTGGGATGCCAGCAGTCGGGATTCTGGCACCGGGTTTTCGACTCCTGTCGGGATTCCAGCATCGGTATTCCCGACCGCCAGGATGGTAACTACATCCAATACTCTGGAGATCATGTTCTCCGGCACATTATTTATTGTAATGCACCATGGGCCTCATTTACTAACAAGTTTTATCACCAAAACGAGTGATAAATTCACTCTGTATGATAAATGGTGCTCCAGCCAATCAGCTCCCAACTGTCAACTGTTAGAAAAATGACAGTTGGGAGCTGATTGGCTGGAGCACCAGTTATCATACAGAGTGAAATATATCACTCGTTTTGGTGATAAAACTCGTTAGTAAATGGGGGCCCATATCTGATACACTACTTCACATATTTTATCCCAAAAATATACATGATTTAGTTGAATAAATTGTCATGAATGGATATAATGAGTGTTTGCTGTGTAGTTATTACATCTCTTTAATTCTACTTGGCGATCGGTAGCACTTGGCACTCTTCTGTCAGACACTGCCATCAATATGTTGATAGCAGTTTATCTCAGTATTATTCAACTATCCACTAATTTAACAGCCATTTGTCATCTTATTCCAATGTTTTCAGATAAAGAGGGAGATGTATCAAGCCTTGGAGAGAGATAGTGGAGATGTTGCACAAAGCAGCCAATCAGCTGCTAGCACAGTCTGAGAAGTGACAGTTAGAAGCAGACTGGTCGCTTTGAACAGCTACTCCAATTTAGCTCTCTCCAAGGCTTGATGCATCTCCCCTATAAGCTGCAGTTATTTAGAAACTAAGAAAATGTAAAACTACATGTTTTGCCTTATTTAAAAAACAAAGTAGAAAAAGACAAAATATTAGAAGCATTGATTCAGATTGTTTTTACTACCTTTAGCTGTTTACATATATAGCACAGTTGGCATAGTGGTTAGCAGCTTTAGCTGTTTACATATATAGCACAGTTGGCATAGTGGTTAGCAGCTTTAGCTGTTTACATATATAGCACAGTTGGCACAGTGGTTAGCAGCTTTAGCTGTTTACATATATAGCACAGTTGGCACAGTGGTTAGCAGCTTTAGCTGTTTACATATATAGCACAGTTGGCACAGTGGTTAGCAGCTTTAGCTGTTTACATATATAGCACAGTTGGCACAGTGGTTAGCAGCTTTAGCTGTTTACATATATAGCACAGTTGGCATAGTGGTTAGCAGCTTTAGCTGGTTACATATATAGCACAGTTGGCACAGTGGTTAGCAGCTTTAGCTGCTTACATATATAGCATAGTTGGCATAGTAGTTAGCAGCTTTAGCTGTTTACATATATAGCATAGTTGGTACAGTGGTTAGCAGCTTTAGCTGTTTACATACGTATAGAGCACAGTTGGTACAGTGGTTAGCAGCTTTAGCTGTTTACATATATAGCATAGTTGGCATAGTGGTTAGCAGCTTTAGCTGTTTACATATATAGCACAGTTGGTACAGTGGTTAACAGCATTACAGCCTCACAGTTCTGAGGTCATGAGTTTAATTCGGGAAAAAGGTGGAGTTTTTATATTCTTCCAGTGTTTGTATACGTTTCCTTCAGGTGCTCCAGTTTCCTCCCACAGTCCGAAAACAAACTAGTAGGTTAATTGGTTTCTGACCAAAAATGAACTCTAGTATATGTGTGTGTCCATAGGCAATATAGATTGTAAGCTCCACTGGAACAGGGACTGATGTGATTGACTGAAATATTCTAAAATTCCCTTAGCAACCAATTAAATTCTAACTACTGTATCATTTTTTAGAAGGTACCAGATAAATGATAGTCAAGAGTCCAAATGTGCAACATCTCGACTCTTCTAAACTCACACTTCAGTAAATTTAACCTGCAGCCTGCAAAAGTACAGTTATACCCCTTTTACACCGGAGCTAAAACCAGGGTTATTGCAGGATTAACCCTGGTAGCTACTTGGTGTAAAAGGGGAGAGGGTTGGATTCCCTGGTCGAGGGACCCAGCAATCCATCCCTGCTAATTTGCAGGATTAAACACTGGAGTAACCTGTGAAACCCTGCAGTGTGAACGGCGCGCTCCGGGTCACGATGACCTGGAGCGCGCCGCATGACGTCATCTCCAAGCATCCACTTCAAAACCCGAAAAAGCCGGGTCTATGCAGACCCGGCTCCAGTGTGAACGGCGCCGACTAGGAGATATCCTGGATCAGCGCCAACTAAATTTCGGGTCTGATCCGAATTGGAATCCTGTTCCAACTCCGGGTCAGACCCGGAACTTAGGTGTAAAAGTGGTATAAGAGAAGTGGAATAGCTCATTATATATAACCACTTTTAATGACACCAATCACATGAAGTATTCATGTACATTTTTTATTTGGTTTTGATGTTTAGTAAAATATCAAAATGTAAATATTTAGAGTTTTTTTGTTACAGTATAGATAACATACAATGGGTGGAATTCAATTAGCCCCGTTAAGTTAACGTGTGCTAATTGATCGCCAGGGATCTGTTCAGTTAGCCCGACTTAACAGGGATTTTTGTTTGGGTCTCATGAGACCCAAACAGAAGTCCCCGATAAGTATACAATTAACGGATGATAACACCCAGTTATCACTTTTAAAAAAAAGTTAGAATTTTTCACGGACTCTATGCGTTAACGCTTGTTAACACTTAATGCCCCTTTTTAACGCTCATTAAATAGGGGTTCAGGTGAAAAAGGGAGTCTAATTGAATAGCCTAAGGCGATAAAGCATACCTCTCTTTTTTACCCGTGCAAAGTTATTGGGTCTAATTGAATTTTCCCCATTATTGTTTATTTGTAGTCAATGGCTTGAAACATATACCCCTTTTACACCTAAATTCCGGGTCTGACCCGGAGTTGGAACAAAGTTCCTATCCGGATCAGACCCGGAATTTTGCCGGCGCTGACACGGGATATTCCCGAGTCAGCGCCGCTCACACCGCAGTCGGGTCTGCATAGACCCGGCTTTTGCGGAGTGAAAGTGGACGCCTGGAGATGACGTCATCTCCAAGCGCCACTGAAGCCGGACCAATCGGCCGGCTAGCAGCGCACTCCAGGTCTTCGTGACCCGGAGTGCGCTGTTCCCATAGCAGGGTTTCACGGGCTACGCCTGTGTTAAACCCTGCTAGTTACCTGGGTTGGATTGCCGGGTCACTCGACCCGGCGATCCAACCTTCTCCCCTTTTACACCAGGGAGCTGCCCGGGTTAACTCTTCAAAAACCCGGGTTTTAGCTCCAGTGTAAAAGGGGTATAATAATTGCAGAATATGTTCTGACACAGCGAGTGTGTTAGTCACGGCTTGTATGCTACTCGCTGGCAGCTTTGTATTGTTAGCTGGTGTGAATATGACAAAACTGAAGAGTAAAGTAGTACAGTACTTGATGCAGCTGCCAAGTAGAAAGAGGAAAAGAAAAAAAAATGTACTTCCTTCCTCTCCTGCAACTTGGTGAAAAGCTTCCATACTCGGTATTTTTTTTTTTTAATGAAACTGCAGCTGTTTCAGCCTTTTTCATTGATTGTTTCCAGTCTGTGTCTGGGAAATGGAGCTCGGAGTACAGCTGTTGGGTGCAATGTGAATCAGGAATTTCACAATGGATAGTTTCTGGAAAGTGTAAAACTGTGTAGTAAATGCCCGGTAATAACACTTCTCCAACATGTGCAGATATTTCAGGAGAAATGCAGAGGGAATGTCAATGTTTGCTTCATGATGAACTTGTCAATCTGTAGATTGGGTCAATTATTGTAAAGCAGCAGTTGTGTCCATTATGTGTGAGGATCAGAGCATGAAGCATACACACTGAGAGTGGGGAAATTGCAGGCGTAATGACATGTTTTTCTTCCACAGCAAACTTTGTGTGAACAAAGGAACATTGTCTAGCACCCATTAAATCAGTCTCATTTCTGTATTCAATTCAATCACTAAAATTCTTACAAATGAAAACTGACTTGTTTGTTTCAAAATGTACAGAAATATACATAGTTATCATTGACACACATTGTAGGTACATTTTCAAGAGGCATAAACCCTTGGAATTATTTTATGTTATAAATTAGACGTTTAATAACTGAATGGATTCCAAACACACAAGATATGGTAAAAGCTATTGTACGGTACTGGATCTAGAGTAATAGTGCAATAAAATCCCCCCATTATATGCCAGTAATATATCCCTTCTAAGGATAAAGGGCTTGATTTAGAGATGGGCCCATATTCAATTAGAAGTGAAAAGTCTGATGCTGGACTTCACACCGTCATCGCGGTTTTCAGTAGCGAAAAAGTAATGCGCTCGTCCCCGCGTATTCCCGTGTTCAATTACAAGTCGGCAAAAACAGGATGTGGCGAAACTCAAACAGGCGAAAAGTCCTGTCATTTTTACGAAAATCAACCTGACACCCCCCCCAAAAGATGCTCTGACATGGGGGTTCACTATGGGTACCCCTGTTTAGCCCTGCTGAAGGTATTTGGGGTCTTTGAATGGGCTCAATAGGCGCTATTTAGCGTCTGTCAGCAAGTGGTGAAGAATAACATTTTGCAACATTTTGTGGGTGGAAATAAGTATTCCCATCAAATATGGGGTACATGAAAATGGGTGCAAGCGTATTTTAAAGTTGCTAAAGTCTAGCATTAAAAAGCGCCAAATACGCACCTTCAGCAAACACCTACAATCAAAAATACACCTCCCCCATACTTCCAGACCACCCCAAAGGCTATTTCGCTAGTTTTTTAAGTTGTGCCCCCACTTTGATTTTTTTCGGCCATTTTTTTCAAAGTGCACGAGATGTCTAGACATCTCCTTGCTGCATCTGCGATCCCATTACTGCGACCGAGGTTACAGCCAGGTATCACCATCGCGACCAAGTAAGTTCCATGTACTAAAGCAGCCATTTCATATAAGAGGATGCTATATGTATTATAACAGCGTGTTTGTGGGTTGGATGCTATAATAATGAAGTAATACAATACAGTAGTTACAGTAGTCATCAGGAACTTATGGGGGACATACAAAAGTGTTGAAGCGCTACGTCTGCCATGCATAGTAATCATCTGTAATGTCAGTTATCAAATTGGTGCAAAATAAATGAAGAACATGGTTTCTGTGCAACTATGTATACATGTGGTCATGTCAACTGCATTCATCAGCACATGCACTCAGAAATCTCACTATCATTATTATGCATAAACCGTTTTGAATTTGGATAACCAGACATCTTCATTATGAATATTAGTTTAGGTGAGTACGTGTAGAACAAGGAAGCTGTAAAGAACACACCTGAAGCTACACACCAGTATATTATCTATCTGTCTTTCAGATTGTAATTTCTCGTTCTGGTCAAACTCAACCTCATGTCAGTATTCAGCTGGATGCACATCCTGTTTCTTCTGCACTAGTAATGAAGGATTCATCAGAGGAGAATGGTTATGTCCTAGTTAGTACAGGAATGCAGGTAAGGCATTGCCAACCATGATCCTATATTGTGAATTATATAATCATATAGACATATAAATATTATATAGCATTTAGCTATAAATAATAAAAACATAATAATTGGAATAATAATATATATTTGTATTGTTTGATGAACAAGTTTTATTCAAGTCCTATTTGATTTAATTATATTTGATTTTATTTATACTGTTAATATTAATTTTGCTATAGATCACAGATCACAGTTCTTTATTTTGTATTTTTGCTTACGATTCCCCTAGTAGCAAATCTAATCAGGAAATAAAAGCAGTATAAAAGTTAAATTAGTAAATATGTGAATATGTATTCCTGATGAACCAAAAGCATTGAATTTAAAATGAGTTAATTTCTCACAATATATTTCTTGTCATTAAAGGGTCAGAATTACTTGCTTTTTAATGACTTCTTTCCTGTCCTGTTCTAACACTTACTATAACCTGCAGATGTATCCTTATTCACCTAGCCTCAATACGCTACACGGCGCGAGGCACCAGGCGAAAAGTGTAGCATACCATCTTTGTCTTTACATTTTGAATCTTATTCGCATCTCACAGTATACCAGAGACGCTAGGCTGCGACTTTCACAGCGCATGAATTCACAGATGGAGCACAACGGAATTTGGTGTGAAAAAAAACAGCGGCCATTGCATCGTAGTACTTAGTACACAGATTCAGACTCATTTGCACACTGATGTACAAATTTCAAAAATCAAATGAATCAGTGTAATCTAACGGAGTAGTATTGTTGCCCAGGACCTGATGGGCCAGAGAGGAGCTGTTTGGCGCAACTGAAGCCACAGTGTATGACGACACATCTGTACGTTGTCAAATTAGAGGCAGTTGCTTCTCTAATTAAGCAGACGGAGTCTGAATGACAGTTTCATACACAGGTATAGGGACAGATTTGTCACAGTGGGGGAGATGTTTCAAATCTTGGAGAGAAATTAAGTGGAGAGAGATAAAGGGGTCTATGTATTAAGCCTTGGAGAGAGATAAAGTGGACAAGATAAAGTACCAACCAATCAGCTTCTGTCATTTTTAAATCACAGCCGAGCTGATTGGTTGGTACTTTCTCTCCGTTCACTTTATTTCTCTCCAAGGCTTAGTACACACAGCTGTGCCCCAAATTTATTGTATGCCTCATAGACGTGCTGCTGAATCTACCACTCTATCGGGTGACAATGCAGTGCCAGGGGCTGGGGGAGTTCCTGCGTCAGCCTTGTCATCAGTAGTACCATCGGGACTGAAAGAGACATCCTTGTATTTATTTATATTTTTATATATTTTGTGGACTCAGCAGTGCCCTCCACTCGTAGGCTGGATCCTAATTCATTTTATATGCAACACTTGTATATCTGTGTGGGACTGAGTCTCTGAATCTGTATATGAAGTGTTATAATGTAGTGGCTGCAGCTTTTTTCATTCCAAGTTCCGTTGTGCATCATATACAGACTCCAATTTCAAACAGGTATACAAGTGTCACATATCAAATTAATCAGCACAGTCTGCTGGTGCGTCCTAGTCCCATTACATTGTGAATTAGACGCATTTACGACAAAAAAAGATGCCCAACTCTAGCAGTACAGCCTAGGACCAGACGGCTCACTCAGGCCAAGCAAGTCGTGTTGTATGGTGTATTGAGGCTAGATGTATGAGGACACATCTGTAGCTCCGGCCCAGAGTGTGAACCTTTATGAGCTCTCATCAGGACACTTTCCTAAAGATATGGGAGGAGTTGCAACAATCTAAAGTGGAGTGGTGAGAGAATAATTGACATTTTACTTCCATGGTTTATATTTGAAAATGTAATTGTAGGGTATTTAGTCATGTTTTAAACACATGTAAAGCATTGTAAAGGGAGTAAGAGCTAAGAATATGTGTAACATTCTACATTTGTTCCTGGTGCAGATCATAAAGATCCCATTAGAAGGCCTCGGCTGTGAACATTACAGATCATGCAGTCACTGTATCAAAACTCCTCCATATTTGAAGTGTGGCTGGTGCAAGAATCAATGTTCCAGAAAAAAAGATTGTTTAAATGCAGAATGGACTCAGAAAACCTGTTCGCCAGTTGTGTCTGAGGTAACAAACATGTTAAATGTAAATATGTTTTTGAAATTATGCAATTTAATTGTAAATTGGTTTAAATACCAATAATTTTATAGGTGGCCTGTGAGATAAGCTTCCAAATTATTATGTATTTTGTTTAGGGCTTGCTAACTAACACACATGCACGGAGCAGGGTGGTATTCAGAAATTGTGGGTCTTGGTACTGACAAAATAGGGGTGGTTGGAGCTATAGCAACGGGGTGGCATCAATTTGTGCGATAACCAATTTAAAAAGTTTAAAGGCCAGTACACATTAAACCAGTGACAAGCGGTGAGGTAAATAGCTGGGGAGGCACTGGCTAGTATCAGAGTCAGATTTACAGATACATATATGAACCCGAGGGTACATGTGGGCATTATACAAAGGTACAGCAGTATATAGTGCTGGAAATTTGGTGTGTTTTAATCAGGGATGTGCGGAAAATATAGACAGGGGAGGCAGTGCCTCACCTGCCATACACTTTTTACTCCAGAGTTTTTATTATAAAAATGATTAAATAATACAAAGAAGTTATTTATAATATTTATAGTCAAAACTCTAGAGTATACCGAAGTATGACAGGAAAGACTCTGCCTCACCTGACCGCACTTCACAATGTGTAGTGAGTACCGACCTCATAAGCAACGGCATCCAGCAGGGTGCCGACATCGGCAAGTGAATACACATGGTGGGGGCCTTGCTGCATTCGTCAGCATGGCCCTCGCTAACGATGTCACCGCGGGAGTGCACATCATCAGTGATATTGAGGGTACACACTAGACGATGTGCCCGATATCTTGTCCGATCCAGCTGTATCGAACAAGATATCCTCTAGTGTGTGCCCGGCATCAAAGCTTGGGCTGTGGGTGTGGATGTTATTATAACATGTTAATCTATCTAATCAAATGTCCTGACTCACTGACTCATCAATGAGTCCAAACCTCTGGATCTAGAAATGAAAATCGTGGAGTATATTCCTTCCATGACATAGGTGACCACTAAGAAAGGATTTTTCTAAATTCGACTCCTAAGGTGGTGAAAAGAGCTAAAATGTTTCCTCCCCCTGTGCAATGTCCTGCCTGACTGACTCATCATGGCTGTAGCACAGTTCAGTATTCAATCACCGACTGTCATTCCAAGTGCTGCCAAACATCACTGCCAATTGGTGTGGATCCCCTATTTGAATAGTGAGAGGAAAAATTGTTAATACGGAGGTGAGAGAGGAAAATGTGTTACAACAGCAGTGAGAGGGGATTGTCTTACTATAAAGGTGAGGGAGTGGAATGTGTTACTAAACAGTCATGGGAGGGGAATGTGTTACTACACAGGTGAGGGAGTGGAATGTTAAATGTGTTACTACAGGATGAGGGAAGGGGAATATGTTACTACAGGGGTGAGCTAGGGTAATGTGTTACTCCAGAAGTGAGGGAGGGGAATAAGTTACTACAGGTATGAGTGAGGGTAATATGTTACTACAGGCGTTAGGGTGGAATTCTATTTCTACACAGGTGAGGGAGGGGAATATCAAAACAGTAAGTATCAAAGGTCTACCCGGGTGAAACCGCGTACATCATAAAATATATCTATAGAAAAGAACAGCCGGAGCAACATAAAATACATTGAAATAGCCAGTGCCACATAAAAAAACCACTGAAAAAGTCAGATCCAAATATAAAAAAATTGAAAAAGCCAGATCCACCTAAAGTACCACCATAATACATGTGCGGTTCATATTGGAAAGCTTTCACTGGCGAAAACTGGCAAATTTTACTGCTGTCTGGGATTTCACCAGTGATAGCAGCGTTAGAGAGAAAAAAATATTTAAATCAGAAGATTGTGCTTACCTGCCATGCTCAGTTTTCTCCACGTTGCTTCTGATTATCAGCCAGCAGGATCCCATCGCCTTCAGCAGAAGAGGAGGAAGGTGGTAAGAGATGAAGAAGGGAGAAGTGGAAGATGAAAGGGGGTGGCGGGATGAGAAGCAGGGCAAGAGGAAAAGTGGTTTGTAAAGGGCACAGGGGAAAGGTGGGTGGTGGGGGGACAAGGGAAAGGTGGGTAGTGAGGGCAATATATGGGAGACCAGTGATGTCTGGATATGGGAGGGCTGCAACTGGAGGGTCACAGGACAGGAAAGACGGGACCTGGGGGATGCAGGGCAGGGAGTGCTGGACCAAGGGGCACTGGGCAGGTAGAGCAAGACTAGTGGGAAGTGCAGGGCGGGTAGGGCAGGACCTATTGGGAGCACAGGTATGGCTAGACATGGTGGGAGAGGAGCACAGGGCAGAGAAGGCTGGACCTTAAATGAGGGGTCCAGGGCAGGAAAGGCTGGACATTAATGAGGTAGCACCGGGCAAGGCTGGACTAGGGGTGCACAGGGCAGGGAACTATGCCATAATCCATGTACCTGGTTACAGCTGGCACTGGCAGGAAACCATGGTGAAACAGCGTCAGTGGCATTTCAAATATGGACCCACCCGCGAACCAATTGTAACTCGTGGGCTTGTTGATTGGCTGTCGGTCCATGAGCTCCAAGTGGCTTGCTGTTGGAATTATATTTGAAATGCCGCTGGTGCTCTTTATTCATGGCTGCCTGCAGATGGGCCCAGGAACCAATCTGCACCGCTGCCATCCGGGCCCCCCTCTCTGACCAGGCCAGGACTCCAGTCCGGGCAGTCTCCCCTGTTGGTGGCCCTTGTACTGGGAAATGAGCAAAACACATTAATATTGATTTATATATGCAAAAATGTCCGGATGGAGCCACAAATGTATAATACAGAATATTTAATCCTTAAAGAGTCCAATACTGGTACTTCTTTTGTATGTAATTGTTCTCCACACTTTGGAGTTCTCCCATTGGGGTGATGTAATGGAGAAGATGGTATCTTCAATGAGAAGTGTCCCACAGATTGTAAGTCTTTATACAGTCAGGTCCTATAATGAGACTCTTGCACAAGAAGCACCCAGAGAGCAGTACAACAGCTTTTAGTGTGAAGTATTGCAAATTTATTTTGCTTTAAAATTAACAGACAAAAACATATACATAAAAAGTTGACTTAAACTAATCAATAAGAAGCTTACTTTCAATTAGTAGAACTCCATTAATGGTATATTGGCATTAATATTCCTTAATCTGGCCCTGTTGTTGGGGTAAAGGTTTTTGACTGTTGGCAGACCAATATGGTGTATCCATATAAAATCACCCTACGCGTTTTGTCCTTATGACTTCATTAGGGATATAGCAAGCTATTACATTTTATTGAATTTGTGGGATCCATTCTTGACAGGGGATCTGTCTGGAGGTATGGCCAAGTTGGTAACACTGTGTTATTGTAATTCCCTATTTTACCACAGATGCAGTGTAAATTATTTTAATTTATCAAGTATTTAAAATCAAGATTTAAATATCCAACTTGCTGTGAGTGGCGGCAGTGGATACTTAATTACCGAAGCAAATTAATATTGTTTCTGTGCGGGGACAGCTCTCCGAAAAGCAGCTGTCCCCACGATCCGCTAACACTGCTTCTTCAGTAGCAGTATTACTTACTGAAGATATGCCGGCCATCTGGAGCAGGGGGTCCAAGAACCAATGCCTTCTGAAGAAGGCATTGATTCCCACAGCCAATTCCAAAACACTTTTAGTTTTCAGAGTTTGTTGAAAACTAGGCATCCCCATTGGGCCCCTAATAATGAATGAGCGTGTTACTTAAACCATTCAGAAAATAGCATTTCCGCATGTGTAACAATCTCATTTAGGATGATGAATCTATAGGTACTGTAGTATCTCTTTAAATTGAAGGTGATGAAATTAGGTTAATTTGAAAGATTATTCACATAATAATGCTTTCTAGTGGTCTGCCAGAGTAATGAAACCACATATTAACATTTGAGAATGCTTTAATATAGCCTTAACATTTATGATTAACATATAAGGGTCCCCCTCCCCAGTGTTGGCGGATAGCAGGCACTGCTACAGTCCCCCTCCCCAGTGTTGGCGGATAGCAGGCACTGTTAAGCACTTCATTGACAATTTTTTACCCAGCAAAAACAGGCAGGAATTGTTGTTGTGTTTTTCATTTAATATAGTTTAAAAAAGTTTTTTTTTTAAATATATTTGAATATTTTATTGAAAGAAAAATATGCCTAAGGGTTGTCTCACACCACCCCGTGTCCATAGGACCCCCATTGGCAATACACCACCCAGTGGTCATAAACCCTAATAAAACTACCCCACACACACACACTTAATAGTAAAAAAATCCCTTTTTTATAATCCAAACCCCGCCCTGTAAAAAAAGACCCTGTTTTTTGCACAAACACCCTCCTCATTCTCCTACCTTGTGATCAATGTAATTTTTTTTGCCCCCCCCCCCCTTTAGCATCATCTAGTTTTGTTTTACCCCACCCCCATAGGCATATAACCCCCCGCCCCCACATGCAAAGTGCAGTGGTGCATGTGTTAGGGAGGACTGAAGATCAGTCGTCTAGCTGCAGCTGATTTCTGCATTTGCAGAGATGAGCCAAATAGTGTTTGGGGGGAACTGTGCAGAACGAATTTCCACTTAAAAAATTGGGACACACAGCCGGGCGGTGTGATCGCATGTGATGGGACTTTCGGCCTGATTCAGTATGGATCGCAACTGCAATCGCAATAGCGATTATGCACGCAGTCTCACTGTGAAGATGTGCTAATGTCTGTGATCGCTATGCCATACACAGCCTAACATAAGGATGCCCACCTTACCTTACACACATCTATAATAATACTTAGCAAGAGTGCGAAACCATCGGTAACATCGAGTACAATCGCAGCCTCACACACACTTGCACACGGTCTGACCTTACTCAGGAATTGCTAACCTCATCGCGCGCAGTGAAAGCCCAAGCTGCGTATGGCATCGCCGTGGCTAATTTATGCACGCCCATGCAACGGCTTTCAAATGCACTGGCATGCCTGCGTTTTGCCGATCCCCCCGCCACCACCCCCAGACGGTACTTCCTGTCAATCACTCTGCCATGGGTCTGCGCAGTCCAGATCGCAGTGGAGTGTTCGCGTACTGCGATGCATGCGCAGAACGCAACTGTCGGACGGTTGCGTGCGGAATCGCAGTTGCAATCGCTGCTGTTTCAGGCCTTTTGTCAGCTGAAGCACAGCTGGCTGCGGTCGCCTCACATGCAACCATGCCATTTAAGTGGTTGAAGCCAGGAAATTCACACTCCTACTCAGCATGTTTATAGTGATTAAGGTTCCTCATTGGACAGAAAGCGTGGCCAGTCAGATCCAGAGCCTTGTTCATACTTGAAAAGCGTCTACATGCCATCTTTACACCTGTACTTTCCCTGGCTTGAGTAGTAGGTTCATTGTTCAGCCATTTTACTGTATATGCTCAGATATTTGTTTCTTTAAAACTGTTCACTTATTTTCCTAATTTCAAAATAACATTCACACTGGGAGTTTGTTAAGACACTTGCAACAGTGTCACATCAATGACAAAGAATAACAGATAATATACCATCAAAGAGCTCATCTTCCAGGATTACTGCCATATGCATAGTTTAATTGATGCTATTAATATTTCACAATCTGCTCACAATCCTTATTGTTCTAGAAAGAAAGCAATATCTTCTTATAAACACACTTGGAAATTAGGAAGAGTGTCTATAAAACAGCTGCTTATATCATTGGTTGTTTATTTATGCTGCATTTAGCATAATGCATTTCTGCTTAAAGCACATTATGTTGTACCGATGTGTCCACATACATCTTACCTCCGTGCGCTACAAGTCACGTTAAGCATAACGTGTGAGCGCTGTGCAGCTGAGTAGCGCTGAGCGCCTTTTTGTACGACTTTTTACCTTCAAATAGGCATGCCGCATATAATCAGCACTTTGCAAATAAGACCCATTTGAAGGTAAAGAGTCGCACAAAAAGATGCTTGGCGCTACCAAGTCACGACACGGCATGGCGCGACTAGAAGGGTTGTTTAATGCACAAGTAAGTAAGATGTATGTGGACACATCTGTAAAATCAGCTATATAACTCCCTTATCTTATTTACTATGTTATACTATATTTTCATATACAGGTATCTACTTACATCCATCCTAGATTTAGTGGAAGTGATTAATGTTACTAGACATATAATTTCATATAACAATTCATTATGCAGACTACCAAAGGGGAATACATCCGTCACACAGACATGACTGGTAGATTTTACTTTTTGTTAGCCATCCTATTATTTTTACAAGTACATCTCTGAAGTACAGTACCTTTAAATGAAATGGTGTGTTATGAAATGAAGGCACTTGAAAGAAGGATTTCCTAAGCGGAAAGTGAACATCAGGATCCCAGTGTTGTCACCCAATTAAAGCTAAGTGATCTAAAACTCACTTAGAATAAGATTAAAACAAGAAGTTGTATGTTCTTCTGACATCTCTGAACTGTGACCTTTACACCATGAAATTCAATTAAAACTGGCTGTGTACCTATTCCTTTGGTTATAAATCATGTCATAGACTTCAGGGAAAGCTCTTGAAGAACTATGTTTTTTTTTAAAACCTTGCATTTATGAACAAGAATCTTGTGAAAATGATGTATGAGATTTTCCCTGTCCGCGCATATGATTATGAACAAAAGGTTTGCATGTATTTTGAAACTAAATTTGTGGATTTTTATTTTCTAAACAGTTTATACCAGCATTTAAAATGGTTACACATAGGGCCTGATTTCGTTTATGTACAAATCCAATGATTCTGAGTCAGCCCAGACGCAGACCCTGTTCCGCACATGTGCACAATGGGTCCTGCGTGATCGCTCGCAGTCCCCCCTTAGCCACAGCATGCTTTGGTGTTTGGGGGGGGGGGCGTGGGCAACAACCAGGACCATTCTACAAAACGAGGATGTGTCATTTTGTAGGCGTGCTGAGCCAAATGTCTGCGTCGGCAGACAAAGACTTCCTACACCCGACAGGGAGGTTCTGACAGCCAGGCTTAATAAGTTTCAGCTTACGCGGACTGACCAAGGGCAGCAACCATCGCGACGATCCGATCCAGAGCAGCATTGCGACTATCCAAGCAGCATCTTCGGATTCAGCACAGATGCATGCAGAGGTGTCTATTTCCTACACACTCCTCCTGCTGTGTTTGCATTTTACTTGTATGGTATTGCACAGACGCTTCGGTATTGCACAGTCACTTCCACATTAGAATCAGGCCCTTAATGAACTTTGTATGACAATATGATCCAGTAAAATAAGTAAAGGCAGTAATATATAAATTACTAGCTGAAGTACCCGCCATTGCCCAGGTTTAAATCTTCAAGTTATTAAGTTTTATTATGTGATGTTGTCCAAATCCATTTGTGGAAGGCCAAGAACAGGCTTCCTGGGTCAAAGTTCTGCCCGGCTCACTCCGCTGAGAGGTCCGACCAGGACCCCATCCAATCCATTAGACATCACAGACCAATTACCACCACTCTGTGACGTTTTCATCCAAATCCATCCAGTGGAAGGCCCAGTACAGGCTCCCCAGGTCAAAGTTCTGCCCAGCGTACACCAACAGGAGCTCTGACCGGGACCTCAACCCCCTAGTATGTCTTCTGAGATCCAATGTTACCACTCTGTGAAGTTTTCATCCAAATCCATTCAGTGGAAGGCTCAGAACAGGTTCCCCAGGTCAAAGTTCTGCCCAACGTACACCAACGGGAGGTCTGACCGGGACCTCAACCCCCTAGAATGTCTTCTGAGATCCAATGTTAGCACTTTGTGAAGTTTTCGTACAAATACATCCAGTGGAAGGCTCAGAACAGGCACCCTGGGTCAAAGTTCTGCCCAGCGTACACCAACAGGAGATCCAACTGGGACCTTAACCCCCTAAAACCTGCCCAGGACCCAACTGGACCACTTCACGTTGGTTTCATCCCAATTGGTGCAGGGGTGTTCAAATGCATAAACAAACAAACAGACCAATGAATTTTATATATAAGATTAGTCCATATGTTATATACAGTATTTTGGAATTTTTGTATTGCTGGAATATACATTTCTATACCTCCCAACACTTGGGCTGTGATAATCTGGATAACAGTGAGTGTTTTAAGAGGAAATATCCACCTTTTCAACACATTGGACCACCTCCATCCCTCTTCTATTCCTTTTATTGGCACCCATTCACTGCATACCTTTTTACATCCGGCATAATCAGGACAAAGCCATGAAAGGAACAAGGTGACAAAGCCCCCAAACTGGGACTGTACCGCCTAGGCATTCTGGATACATTGATGTTCTGCTACTTTTTGCTACATATGATATAAAAATACACATATGTTTATGTCTATAATACTCTACTGGTTTTAAGTGATTTTACAGTGTTCTGAACTTATTGGATAGGTATAAACAGTACTTTATTACCAGAATGTTTGTTATGTTTCTTAATGTTTCTTTTTTTAATTTTTTATCCTGCTAATGCTCTGCAGTATTTAATTGGGCCCACATACAGCAAAACATGCCATCATTATGGTCCAATCGCATCTGTACTTTAAACAATGCAAGTAGTTTTGCAAATCAGTGATCATCTTAGAATTCTGATGACTGATTTATTTCCTACAAATAGAATGCTCAGTCCTTTTATTTGTGGTACAGCAGGCTGCTGTGATACTGACAGATGTATGTGATATTTATTGTTAATCATTTGCTCACTGTGCTGTATTGTAACCTTAGATAGATTTTAACATATGTGAAAAGCCAAATACTGTGTGTCATTAAGTGATATGCACTTTACAATTCATTATCTTAATTGGTATGTAATGCCAAAATGATGTGACTATTTTAATTGATTGTATAAAGTTGTGCTTGTACATTTGCATTTTGCTGAATTTATAGTCTATATATAGCAGGGGCTGCTTGGGGTAGGACTGGGAACACATAAGGCTAAATTCTGCTGGTGAAATGTGAATAGTCTCATGCCCAAATGAAGAATGACTAACTTCTAGAATGACTAGAATATTTAACTCAACTGTTTTAAATATCTTGCTTATCTCTATTGATAAAAAATAAATTCTGAAGAAGTCCATGTATTCTTACTTAAATATCTTATGTCAGACTGTCAAACTGTTATTTATTAATTATGCTTCTCTTCCTCCTAATTAGGTAGGGTACCTTATTATTGGCAACAGATATATTGGTTGATCACTGGTGCCCGTCGGCCAGTGTGTACCAGCGATATGTCTGTGAACGACGTCGTTCACAGACATATCACGCCGACTGTGCTGCACAGCCGATGGACAGATATATCTGTAGACGTATCTGTCCATCGGCAAGTGTTGTACACATGCAGTAGCAGCCGCGGGGAGGAAGGGGGACCTGGAAGATGATGGTCTTTCAGTGTATATGAACAACTATCATCTACAGATACATCTGCAGATCACTCGATCTGCAGATATATCTTTGCAGTGTGTACCCAAGTTTAGTCTAACGGAGCCAAATGCCATTATATCATCCTGTGATTTGCTCACATTTCCCCATAGACGTAGCATGATTCACATGCAGCAGCATTTGGGGGGCGGAGCGGGGCGTGGCTGTCTGCCGTTCCTAGAAAAGGGGGATTGTGGCCCCCATTTTCCAGGAGGGACGAGGCCAGAGTCTGCGTCGCATTGGTGGATTTCCTGACTTATAAGTGACCATGCACCAGCCAGGCTGAGGTAAGCTCCTGACCAATTGAGCAACCATCGCGACCATCAGTTATGATGGTTGCAATAGCGATCCGAGGCAGGGTCTACGGACACTGCACTCGGATTGGAAATGCAGCAAGGAGGTGTCTATTTCATACAGACGCCTTCTGCTGCATTTACATTTTGTCGGACGGTGTTGCAAAGCCACTTCTGTGCGGCTGTGCAGTACCGACCAGCTCTGAATCAGGCCCCCTGTCTCATAGTCAGTTGGCAGGCATGATGTGTGCTGCAGGGAAAGTGTTATTGGAGGGGACGAGAGCATGTAAAGGGGAGACCTAGCATCTATCAGCACTTAGCACACACCTGGGACATTATCAAGCCCCCTTGTAATGTGGTCCTGCTCCTAGTCCCGATTCTGTCTGCTCAGATATTGGTACAGTAGGTATGTAATATGGTTTGAGTAAACTTGAAATCCCGCACCAAGACCAATCCTCAATAAAATGCATAATACAGGGATCTACAAATATATTATAACAGATGGGAGATAATAACTCTAATCCCAAATATATGTTGGAAGTGCTACCTGCTGCTTAAGTGTTAGAAACTATTGGTGATGACACCCATTTTAAAGTATATGTAATAAAACTTAGTTTTATCAATTAATTTTTGGGGGGACCTGAGTACACCATATGAGAACTGACTTTTTGCTTCTTTGTCTTTATGATATGTAATATGGTTTCCAGGACATATAGGTAGTGCAGCAAGTGGCATAGTCCTGGACACAATACACTCACATACAGTGGATTTACTGTACAATGAGCAATGTACGCACAGCACAAATTACCTTGGTTTTATACTAGTGTCCTCTTTCCATCACTGAAGCGCATTTCACAAATCCCATTCTGCAAATCATTGCCTCATTTTTGCATTGCTGCACAAACTAGGTAAACCTGCGCTCCTGCTCTGTTCTATACTAACAACACCCTCACTCAGTTCCCAACTCCTCACTTGGGACCTTTGGACTTGTAAAACTAAGGCAATTTGCACTGTGCAAGCTTCTGCTCCTCTCTAAGCGCCAGTTTATGGATGCATAAACCTATGCTCTTTGGCAGAGATTGGAAATCTAGACATACTTATGTTAATCCAGGCACAAAGTACCACCAAAGAGGATTTTGCTGAACCGGTTGTGTCTGGTTCATTACATTTGGTGGACACAGCATTTATATATAATTCACTCCATCTGAATGATAGACCTATAGACAGGTAGATGCAGGGCAGTTTCTAGGGTCTGAGGCTCCCAGTACGAGCAGTCAAAATGCGCCCCCCCCCCCTCCCCCAAGAAGCAGCAATATTGTGCAGTGGGCGTGGCCTCATTGTGAGGAGGTGTGGTATCACAGTAAGGGAGCGTGATCTCGAAAGACCACAGAATGTCAGCCACTGTGACTACTGAGTATAGGGGTGGCTAACCTGTCAGAGGCAAAGTGCTGAAAAATATATGTAGCTAAATCAAAGACAGACAGCATGTGCAAAAAATGGGGTGTGGCCTAGCTGTCACAAGCCCACGCCGCATTTCTGTGTGCATGCCTTTGGTGTGACATTTGCAGAAGTACGACCTTGCATCATACTCGTTTTTAGTTGCGTTGGGAGCGAACCCAGCACATTGAAAATACAAGCCAGGTCCACATAAAATACACTGAAATAAGCCAGGTCCACATAAAATACACTGAAATAAGCCAGATCCACATAAAATACACTGCAACAAACCACTTCCACATAAAATATATTGGAAAAGCCAGAGGCACATAAACTACGTTTTAAAACCACATCCACCTCAAATACATTATTAAATCCAGAACCACATAAAACACATTATGTGTAATAAACACATTGAAAAAACATGATTCACATAATACACACTTCATTCCAGCCCCCTCCCTTGCCATTCCATCCCGACAGGTCTTAGGCTTCCCCCCCACTGGCTCTCAGGCAAAAGTGCCCATTATGCAGTGCCCCCTGTAGTTGTCCCCATATGCAGTGTCCCCTGTATTTGTGCCCCTTATGCAGTGCCCCCTGTATTTGTGCCCCTTATGTAGTGCCCCATGTATTTATGCCCCTTATGCAGTGCCCCCTGTATTTGTGCCCCTTATTCAGTGCCCCCTGTATTTATGCCCCTTATGCAGTGCCCACAGTGGTAGTGCAACTTATGCAGAGCCCACAGTAATGGTGCCCTTTATGCAGTGCACCCAGTAGTAGTGCCCCCAGGAGTGGTGCCCCCTATGCCATGCCCCCATTAGTAGTGCCCCCAGGAGTGGTGCCCCCTATGCCATGCCCCCATTAGTAGTGCCCCCTGTGGTCATGCCCCCATCAGTAATGCCCCCAATAGTAATGGTCCCTGTTGTAGTGTCCCAGTAGTAGTGTCCAAAGTTGTATTGCCCCCAATAGTAATGTCCCCTGTATAAATTCCCCAGTATTAATGCCCCTGTATTAGTGCCCCCAATAGTAATGCTTCCTTTGTTGTAGTGCCCCAAGTAGTAAAGCCCCAAGTAGTAGTGCCCCTGGGCCCTGAGTAATGCCCCCAGTAATAGTGCCTCCTGAGCAGTGCCCCCAGTAGTGGTGTCTCCCCCAGCAGAAGTGCCCCCAGAGTAATGTCCCTAGCAGTAGTGCCCGGGTGCCCCCAGTGGTAGTGTCTCCCCCAGCAGAAGTGCCCCCCTTGTAATGTCCCTAGTAGTAGTGCCCTGGTGCCCTCAGTAGTAGTGTCTCCCCCAGTAGAAGTGCCCCCCTTGTAATGTCCCTAGTAGTAGTGCCCGGGTGCCCCCAGTGGTAGTGTCTCCCCCAGCAGAAGTGCCCTCAGAGTAATGTCCCCAGTAGCAGTGCCTGGGTGCCCCCAGTGGTAGTGCCTCCCCCAGTAGAAGTGCCCCCCTTGTAGTGTCCCTAGTAGTAGTGCCCGGGTGCCCCCAGTAGTAGTCTCTCCCCCAGTAGAAGTGCCCCCCCTTTAATGCCCCTAGTAGTAGTCCCCGGGTGCCCCCAGTGGTAGTGCCTCCCCCAGCAGATGTGCCCCCCCCCCAAGTATTGTCCAGGCTGCCTGCACAAAAAAAAACAGTAATACTTACCTTCAGCCCCGCCCCGGCGTCCGCTCCTAGAAGTAGTGCCCGGGTGCCCCCAGTGGTAGTGTCTCCCCCAGCAGAAGTGCACCCAGAGTAATGTCCCCAGTAGTAGTGCCTGGGTGCCCCCAGTGGTAGTGTCTCCCCCAGCAGAAGTGCCCCCTTGTAATGTCCCTAGTAGTAGTGCCCGGGTGCCCTCAGTAGTAGTGTCTCCCCCAGTAGAAGTGCCCCACTTGTAATGTCCCCTAGTAGTAGTGCCCGGGTGCCCCCAGTGGTAGTGTCTCCCCCAGCAGAAGTGCCCCCAGAGTAATGTCCCCTAGTAGTAGTGCCCTGGTGCCCTCAGTAGTAGTGTCTCCCCCAGTAGAAGTGCCCCACTTGTAATGTCCCTAGTAGTAGTGCCCGGGTGCCCCCAGTGGTAGTGACTCCCCCAGCAGAAGTGCCCCCAGAGTAATGTCCCCAGTAGCAGTGCCTGGGTGCCCCCAGTGGTAGTGCCTCCCCCAGTAGAAGTGCCCCCCTTGTAATGTCCCTAGTAGTAGTGCCCGGGTGCCCCCAGTAGAAGTCTCTCCCCCAGTAGAAGTGCCCCCCCTGTAATGCCCCTAGTAGTTGTCCCCGGGTGCCCCCAGTGGTAGTGCCTCCCCCAGCAGATGTGCCCCCCCCCAAGTATTGTCCAGGCTGCCTGCACAAAAAAAAAACAGTAATACTTACCTTCAGCCCCGCTCCGGCGTCCGCTCCTAGTAGTAGTGCCCGGGTGCCCCCAGTGGTAGTGTCTCCCCCAGCAGAAGTGCACCCAGAGTAATGTCCCCAGTAGTAGTGCCTGGGTGCCCCCAGTGGTAGTGTCTCCCCCAGCAGAAGTGCCCCCTTGTAATGTCCCTAGTAGTAGTGCCCGGGTGCCCTCAGTAGTAGTGTCTCCCCCAGTAGAAGTGACCCACTTGTAATGTCCCCTAGTAGTAGTGCCTGGGTGCCCCCAGTGGTAGTGTCTCCCCCAGCAGAAGTGCCCCCTTGTAATGTCCCTAGTAGTAGTGCCCGGGTGCCCTCAGTAGTAGTGTCTCCCCCAGTAGAAGTGACCCACTTGTAATGTCCCCTAGTAGTAGTGCCCGGGTGCCCCCAGTGGTAGTGTCTCCCCCAGCAGATGTGCCCCCCCCCAAGTATTGTCCAGGCTGCCTGCACAAAAAAAAAACAGTAATACTTACCTTCAGCCCCGCTCCGGCGTCCGCTCCTAGTAGTAGTGCCCGGATGCCCCCAGTGGTAGTGACTCCCCCAGCAGAAGTGCCCCCAGAGTAATGTCCCCAGTAGCAGTGCCTGGGTGCCCCCAGTGGTAGTGCCTCCCCCAGTAGAAGTGCCCCCCTTGTAATGTCCCTAGTAGTAGTGCCCGGGTGCCCCCAGTAGTAGTCTCTCCCCCAGTAGAAGTGCCCCCCCCCAAGTATTGTCCAGGCTACCTGCTCAAAAAAAAACCAGTAATACTTACCTTCAGCCCCGCTCTGGCGTCCGCTCCTAGTAGTAGTGCCCGGGTGCCCCCAGTGGTAGTGTCTCCCCCAGCAGAAGTGCCCCCAGAGTAATGTCCCCAGTAGTAGTGCCTGGGTGCCCCCAGTGGTAGTGTCTCGCCCAGCAGAAGTGCCCCCCTTGTAATGTCCCTAGTAGTAGTGCCCGGGTGCCCTCAGTAGTAGTGTCTCCCCCAGTAGAATTGCCCCCCTTGTAATGTCCCTAGTAGTAGTGCCCGGGTGCCCCCAGTGGTAGTGTCTCCCCCAGCAGAAGTGCCCTCAGAGTAATGTCCCCAGTAACAGTGCCTGGGTGCCCCCAGTGGTAGTGCCTCCCCCAGTAGTAGTGCCCCCCTTGTAATGTCCCTAGTAGTAGTGCCCGGGTGCCCCCAGTAGTAGTCTCTCCCCCAGTAGAAGTGCCCCCCCTGTAATGCCCCTAGTAGTAGTCCCCGGGTGCCCCCAGTGGTAGTGCCTCCCCCAGCAGACGTGCCCCCCCCCCAAGTATTGTCCAGGCTGCCTGCACAAAAAAAAAACAGTAATACTTACCTTCAGCCCCGCTCTGGCATCCACTCCTAGTAGTAGTGCCCGGGTGCCCCCAGTGGAAGTGTCTCCCCCAGCAGAAGTGCACCCAGAGTAATGTCCCCAGTAGTAGTGCCTGGGTGCCCCCAGTGCTAGTGTCTCCCCCAGCAGAAGTGCCCCCCTTGTAATGTCCCTAGTAGTAGTGCCCGGGTGCCCTCAGTAGTAGTGTCTCCCCGAGTAGAAGTGCCCCACTTGTAATGTCCCCTAGTAGTAGTGCCCGGGTGCCCCCAGTGGTAGTGTCTCCCCCAGCAGAAGTGCCCCCAGAGTAATGTCCCTAGTAGTAGTGCCCGGGTGCCCTCAGTAGTAGTGTCTCCCCCAGTAGAAGTGCCCCCTTGTAATGTCCCTAGTAGTAGTGCCCTGGTGCCCCCAGTGGTAGTGTCTCCCCCAGCAGAAGTGCCCCCAGTGTAATGTCCCCAGTAGCAGTGCCTGGGTGCCCCCAGTGGTAGTGCCTCCCCCAGTAGAAGTGCCCCCCTTGTAATGTCCCTAGTAGTAGTGCCCGGGTGCCCCCAGTAGAAGTGCCCCCCCTGTAATGCCCCTAGTAGTAGTCCCCGGGTGCCCCCAGTGGTAGTGCCTCCCCCAGCAGACGTGCCCCCCCCCCCAAGTATTGTCCAGGCTGCCTGCACAAAAAAAAACCAGTAATACTTACCTTCAGCCCCGCTCTGGCGTCCGCTCCTAGTAGTAGTGCCCGGGTGCCCCCAGTGGTAGTGTCTCCCCCAGCAGAAGTGCCCCCAGAGTAATGTCCCCAGTAGTAGTGCCTGGGTGCCCCCAGTGGTAGTGTCTCCCCCAGCAGAAGTGCCCCCCTTGTAATGTCCCTAGTAGTAGTGCCCGGGTGCCCTCAGTAGTAGTGTCTCCCCCAGTAGAAGTGCCCCACTTGTAATGTCCCTAGTAGTAGTGCCCGGGTGCCCCCAGTGGTAGTGTCTCCCCCAGCAGAAGTGCCCCCCTTGTAATGTCCCTAGTAGTAGTGCCCGGGTGCCCTCAGTAGTAGTGTCTCCCCCAGTAGAAGTGCCCCCCTTGTAATGTCCCTAGTAGTAGTGCCCTGGTGCCCCCAGTGGTAGTGTCTCCCCCAGCAGAAGTGCCCCCCTTGTAATGTCCCTAGTAGTAGTGCATGGGTGCCCTCAGTTGTAGTGTCTCCCCCAGTAGAAGTGCCCCCCTGTAATGTCCCTAGTAGTAGTGCCCGGGTGCCCCCAGTGGTAGTGCCTCCCCCAGCAGATGTGCCCCCCCCAAGTATTGTCCAGGCTGCCTGCACAAAAAAAAAAACAGTAATACTTACCTTCAGCCCCGCTCCGGCGTCCTCTCCGCTCGGCTGCTCCTCTGCACTATGGGAAAGACGTCATGACGTCCTCCCATAGTACACACTGGGGAGCCGGAAGCCAGAGCCTCCGGCTGCTCTGCTCTGCCGGGTGCCCGCTGGTAACTGAGTCTCAGCGGGCGCCCGGCAGTTACACAGGCTGTTTCTGCAGCAGGGGTCAGAGGCGGCGCACCCCGTGCGATTGCATGGGTCGCCTGCCCCTAGAAACGGCCCTGGGTAGATGCTACCTCACCTCAGTGGCAGTGAGTTACACTGGTGATGTCATAATATGGAGGATGGTGCACACAGTCCGAGTAGCATACTCCAAGTACAGTTACCAATGGGACTTCACCCTTCATTGTACATGTACAATGTGCAGCATCTTTGAGGAACTGAGAGTACATATAATGCCCTTGCAGTACATATTATCTATGACAAGCATGAATTCAATAAAACCACATTGCAAGAATAAGTCACTGAGTTTTTCTTTGATTCAGATTTATTTACTATGCTCTAATGGTCAATTGTTGATTGTTATAGAGCAGCATAAATGCTATACAGATATCACATAATGACTTTCATTGGCACAGCTTTTCTAAAATCATCTACACACATTTGTATTTTTCCCACCATTGTTGTAATTTGAACACAATTTACAATATCCAAGTACCCTTCCTCTGATAATTGTCACTGCGCAGCTTGGCGTACGTCTCTATTTCTACTACAGAAAGAATAGGAGGTAAACAAGTTCAGAGGAAGAAATCCAATGTCTGGTGTGCACTCAGACATCAGAACACAGCCTTTCTTTGTCCTATATATACTTAGCTGAGTTGAACATAGAACTTCCTTCCCTGTAATCCATTCTTCCCCAAAGTCTTTTCAGGTTACAAAAAAGTTGATTGTGTACTTTTACCTTCACTAATATTATTCGCTCCACAGGGAGATCTCATTAATAAACTATATTTTTAAGACTGTTAAAATAACAGTATTTTTTAAGATATGTTTCTCATTTAATAAACGGCTACTAAATAAGGGGCCCATTTATCAATGAGTTTTATTATACGCAACGAGCTTTGAAACTGATTGCGTATAATAATAATGGTGCTTAAGCCAATCAGCTCCCAACTGTCATTTTTCAAATAGATAAAAGGAGCTGATTGGCTGGAGCACAATTATCATATGCAACAAGAGTTAAAACTTGTTGCATATCATAAAACTTGTTGATAAATTGGCCCCTAAATATGTTACTGGGGCCCAGGGTAGTAAATCTGGGATCTATACATTAAATTTTACCTTTGTAACGAAATCTCCACTATTCACATACATTGAATATAGTATACAAATAAATAGTCAAAAGGAACTGACATAGCTGACAACATTAAAATAATTCTTATAATACTTTGCACATCACGTATGTCACAAAGTATCTGTAAATGCCCATCTTTTAAAAAAATTAGTAATGTGTGTGGTCCAGAAAAGAATATATTAAGTAATTTAGATTTTATATTTAGAAAAAGAAACACATACTGTATAGTGCAGGGGGCCATTGCAAGGGACAAACATTTCCAGGGACCAATACCTAAAACCTGGACAATCCCTAGATATTAATTACAGCTAAGAACATTTATAACAAGTCCTGGAGCCGGAATAACTTTGTACCTGGTGGCCTGAAATTCTCTCTTTTTGCCTGAGCATGCTTAAAGTGCTCCTGAGACATTTTCTATGACATTACCAAACCATAAGAGTTTGATGACATTCCACATTGTTTAAGAGGGATCACATGAAACTCCGGTCATAGGATCTTCTGTCCATAGGATAGCCCACACCAGTAGTTTATTTAAATAATGGCAAAGGCATAGTAGCAAGAAGTACAAATTAAAGAAAGATACCTGATTGTCTCAGGAATGCATTAAATAGAATAATAAACTAGCTGTTGCCAGCGGCATCGCCTACGATGAAATGGCTTCTGACTTTTTTTTTATGTTGGGTGTTCTAGTTGTATTGCTTTACATAGGTGGCCCACGTCACCAGCAGCGCTATACAGACAAGTGGCAACAGCGCCTTCACCCACCACTCTCACCAATGTCGCTGTGTGCCCTGTGCACAGACTGCTATGTATCCTATCCTATTCAAGTGAACGTGGGTCCAAAGCACCTCTCCCCCATCCCTTACCAGCCACCCACATGGTGTCACACCACACCTTTATTGTCAATGTCAATACATATTTGTTATTGCTCTTGTTTAACTGGACAGATCAAGATGAAACAAAGTGCAGGATATTTCTAGGAGTTTCCACTACAAAATGGTGCAAAACTCATGAAAATAAGATCAGTAGTTTTTGCACCAACTTGAAACAAACAGACAAATACAACGTTCTTATAATATGAGTATAGATATACATTGCAGTTAGGCCTTTACATGCACTATGATGATAATAATGTTATCTCTTTATTCTAATAATGTTATCTATGTATGTTAATAATGTTAGATATTTATGCTAATAATGTTAGATATTTATGCTAATAATGTTAGATATTTATTCTAATGGTGTTAGATATTTATGCTAATAATGTTAGATATTTATGCTAATAATGTTAGATATTTATTCTAATAGTGTTAGATATTTCAAAACTTTCATAATTTTTGTCAACTTTTTTATGTATTTTAAAGATGATGATTTATACTATTACAGTATTCAACTGACATTAACACCGTCATTGATACTGTGTATGTCCATTTGCCATTTAATTTTTTTGTTCCTTGACCATGAAATGGTTATATAAAATCACTGAAATAATCTCACAATTCAATGTTCACATATACTAATGCCAGGGCTCCTGTAACATGGTGATACAGTATCTTTCCATAAGCAAATATTGTTTTTATATTTCAGATTTTTCCCGCTTCTGCTCCTTTCGATGGTGATACTGTGTTAGTAATATGTGGATCGGATTTTGTTCTAAACAAAGATAATTTGAACTTTAGAGATACTTCAGTCCTTATTGGGAAAAAAAATTGCAAAATAGATGTTAAAAACAGCAACCAAAACAAGTAAGATTTTTTTCTCAGTTTTAAAGTAGTAAGCATGGTCAGATATTAAACTATACCATAATAACCACATCATTGGCCAAGGACTTTGGGGGAGAGGGGGGAAAATGGTAACTGCACACGTTAAGCACAGCAGTTACTGCTTCCCTGCATGTTGTATTGCAGGGAAGCGAGCAGAATGACAGGGGTGCTATGCTCCCCTGTTATTATCGGTGGTCCTATCTACATAATTAGGTGCCAATGTGCAGCCGAATGTATGAACAGTCAGTGGCACTGACCGTTCCAACAGCTGCAGTTGTCATTGACCAACCACAGAAGGGACAGCACTGTCTCTGCTGCGGCAGTTGCCGGCTCTGGGCTGCATGTGAGATCTCATGATGTTTGCGAGATCTCGCACATGCCCAGTGGAGCCTGCCGGGAGGTGAGACAGCGCATCAGTACTAGGTGCTCTGTCAGGGATCTCCGGAGGGAGGAGTTTTCACTACCTCACTTGGCAGACGAGATGGCAATACTGCTGATTTTGCACCTTTTGGATTTTTGCATGTTTGGTGAATTGTACCCACCCCTGGTTGCTATTGGTGACAGTGTCATCATTTGCAAAATATAATAACCAATGAACTTATTTATATTAATTGAACACCATTGTCCCGTGAGTGATAATCTATTTTTCTGGAATTATTTGGAATCTTTATGCCCATGGACTCACTCTTAGGGGTATATTTACTAAAGTGAGAGTTTTAGAAGTGGGGATGTTTCCCATAACAACCAATCAGATTCTAGCTATTATTTTTTATAAGGTGCTAGTTAAATGTGAAGTAGAATCTGATTGGTTGCTGTAGGCATCATCTCCATTTCTAAAAATTCTCACTTTACTAAATATATCCCTTAATATGAACTTTCATATGTTGAAGTGAGCACAGTTGTGCCATTTTTAAATCTATTGTATATATTGTGTGTTACAGCTGCTCTTTATTTTGCCTGTCATCGAGCATATGTAAGAGGAGGAAAATAAATGCTGGTAGGGCAAAGAGAGCCACTATTAATACAAAACCTATTCCATGGAATGATGTGAAGTATGTAGGAAACAGTGTTGCAATGACTAAAGTATAATGTCTTATTTTCAGACTGATATGTAAAATTGGGCAAGAAGTTAGCACAAAATTTAGCATAAATAGCAGTGTATCAAATGGAAAACAGACCGTCAGCTTCAGCAATTTCTCATACGTCGTAAGTACATTTCTGTAGTGTGTAAGCAACTTATATTCACAAATTGGAATATTTAACAAACACTGTCTGAAATTCTTACTTTTGTTTGTTATATAAGAACCCTGTGATAACAGGCATAACCCCAAGTTATGGACCACAGTCAGGAAAAACTTTGCTGACCCTAAAAGGAGATTACTTGAACAGTGGAAAAGACAGAAAAGTTAATATTGGGGAACAGTTTTGCAACATCAAAAGGTAAGTTAGGAAAATTAATATATATATATATATATATATATATATTTATATTTATAAAATAAATAGAGATGTTGTACCATTAGTTTGTCTTACATCTCTCTTCCCCTATCTTCCCATCTCTGTCCTCCTTCCCCCCATCCTCTCTTTGTCCCTGTCTTTATCCCTTACCCCTCTCTCTTCTCTTCTTACATCTCTCTGACCCCCACATTGGTGTCAGTTGTGTGGGGCGACGGAATTGGGCATCGGGGGTCAGCTGTGCGGGGTTGATGGTTCAGTGGTCGTGATGGAGACAGCTTTCACTTTGCATTACCGATGGGACATCATTTAGAATCATATTATAGAAATATATGCAACAGAAGTGCTAATCAATCTATATAGCTGTACAGTCAACAGATGCGTCTTTAAAAAGAAAATGAAGTATCCGAAGTCTACAAGTCTAGTTCTTTGTTCTTGTTTTTCACTTACTATGATTATTACACTAAATGTGCCTTGTTTCTCTTCCAGCGTGTCCAGTACTGCCATTGAGTGCTATACACCAGCAAATAGAATTGACGCATATCACGTTACACTGAAAATTGACAATGCCCGTCGTGAAGCAAGTACAAAGTTTACATATAAAGATGATCCTGTCATTCTTAAAATTCATCCAGCAAAGTCTTTCCTAAGGTAAACAATCCTGTTTTATAACAACATTTAATATGGAAAATGAAATGTAACTAACCTGTGCAATGTATACTGTTAGATATAAATACACAATTTAATGCTTATTAGTCACAGTCCTTCAATTTGCTACTTTTAGTGCATAATTGTCATTTTAGTCACTTCTGTGTTTAGCCACTTCTGGATAAGCATCCTAAAGCTGAGTAAATACTGGAGCGACGGGCATTCATTCCGGCATCGTAACAAATGCCGTGAACAGTGATTGTGCGTCCACACTAGACTACGTTAATGAATGACGGAACGATCACCGTTCCGTCATTCATCATCAATGCACTGGCCGGTAGTGATATCGCTAGGTATAATTGGAACTTTATTTTTCTAATGATATAGTTCTAGTTACTTTAGCACAACTTATTGAAACATTGTGTCTTGCTATTGTTTTCAGCTAATTACTAAAAAGTGTTCAGGGCTGTTTCATGACTTTCATCTGATAGCAAGTACTATATGATGAATTTGATTTGCAGCAGATGATAATCTCATTCCTGCAAGTATCTATAAAGTAGCTGTGAATCCAGAAAAGTGATACATTCAGTATTCTACCCAATTGTTATTTTAAAGCAGTTCTGTTACTTGTACAATTTTAGTTGCAAAATACATTACATGCAAAAAATGAACCCAATACCCAGAAACACAACTCTGTGATTAAGACATGCAGTCATTTATTATGCAGCCAGCGGGAATATACAGCATAAGCTGTCTTAATGGAGTTCCTCATTAGGCTATGAGTGTTTTCAGCCCCATACTGTGCATGAATGAGATTTCTTAGTAAATTGTAGAAAACAAGTACTGTAATGTAACAGCCTCTCCACAGACCTACAGTATATGCATGTTTGTGCATTCTTTATAATGTTTGACATTTTCAGCAAGGAAATTTGAGTATAAAAATTCAAAATCTTTTAGAGTGATTCAGAAACTACAATTTACAATCACATTACACAGAAGCAATTGTACAGTTATGTCAATATCACTATTTATGTACATATATAGTGATATTGGCTTAATTGTACATTTATGTACACAGAGCAGCAGTGGATGCATCTTACAAAGCAACAAAATTAACAATGAAATATTATTATTGGTACACACAAATAACGCAAAGTACACACGAAAGCACAATGCATAAATTGGTTCATGCCACAAAGAGCAATCTAATAGTCCATCAGTGCTGACGCATTTCTTTGCATGTTCAATGTACGTATTTTTAGAAGATAAATGTTCCTATTATGATATTTGTACTACACTCCATTCTTTGTAATCAGTCATCTGTGCTTCCCTTTTCTGAAGTGCCTTTTTCAAAATATATTTTAAATACAGTTGTTTACAGTATGTACATGCTTTATTTTGTGTGCCATGGTGGAGCAACATAAGTAGTTCCAATTAACTACCATCTTATCATGTGAAGCCATGTTTGTTGACTATCACAGGCAGCTTTTGCGCTGCAACATTAGTTTGTAGATGAGCCACAGCAGTTTTCCAAACACTGCATAATGTGGTAATATTTGTAGAATAGACTTTTCACAGCGATTAAATCATTTTATCATTCATAGAGACTGAGCTGCAGTTTTGCATGTTGACAGAAATCTACGGGGAGTTATTAGATAGACCAGTGGTTCTCAAACTCGGTCCTCAGGACCCCACACAGTTCACGTTTTCCAGGCCATCCAGCATGTGCACAGGTGTATTTATTACTCACTGACACAGTTTAAAATATTCACTGGTGGAACTAATTATTTCACTTGTGATTCTGTGAGGAGACATGGAAAACATGCGCTGTTTGGGGTCCTGAGGACCGAGTTTGAGAACCTGTGAGATAGACCATTCCATACCTGTAAAACCATTGGTATAAGTAGATGCTTTCTGCTGGAGATAAAGGAAGATGGGTGATTAGTTTAGGTGGTACAATCCTGCTAGGATTACAATGACTATGCTGCTTCGCTGTTTGGGCTGTGTGTCTGGTACCTTTGAAGATCATAGCAATATATGATGAATACAATCAATGAAATGTCACTGCAGCTAAAACTGAAACAAAATAAGTGTCACCTTAAGCTCACAGATAATAGCAATGGAATATTATATTCACATTTAGTGCCATATTCACCATAAGATGATCTCTCTTTTCTTATAGCCTCAAAAAAGAAAAAGATTAAACATACAAAATGGATTATACACATGAACTTCATAACACTATAATACATACTTCGAAAATATCTTAATTGTCACAGTTTTGTAACTAAGTTATGGGTGTGGATTAATAGATTTACAGTAAAAAGTTCAGCAAGCAATAAGTTGATATCAGATGGTTGACAGGTGCAAAGGTCAATGTTGGAATGGTCGATACAAAAATGGTCACGTATTTTTTTTTTCTTCTAACCCTAATGTTTACCCTAACCCTCCCCTTATTCTCTGGTAAGTGCCTAATCCTAACCTTCCCTCCTAGTGCCTAACCCCAATTGTCGGGGTAAGTGCCTAACCCTAACCGTCCCTCCTGGAGCCTAACCCTAACCCTTTGGTAACTACCTTACCCTAAGAAAGAAATATGTGTTGACCATTCCCACGTACATCCATGTCAACATTGTGTGTGTTGACTATTTGCATCTGTCGACCATCTGATGTCAACCTATTGCTTTTCAACCTTTTTTACGGTCGATCTTTCGTCCTCCAACCCTAAGTAATAAATTTACGTATCTTATGGCCTCATTTATCAATGAGTTTCATCATTCACTTACAACGAGTGATAAAACTTGTTGCGTATGATAAATGGGGCTCCAGCCAATCAGCTCCAAACTGTCATTTTTCAAACAGATGACAGTTGGAGCTGTTTTTTGAGTTTTATCACTCATTGTAAGTGAATGCTAAAACTCATTGATAAAAGAAGCCCCAAGTATTTGAATACACACAAAACTTTAGTAGCATTGATAATATCTGCCTGGTTGTTCTTGTTTTCTTGATACATTTCTACTTTGTGTCACATGAACTCGTTAGTGGATAATTAGATGATAACACAAAAGGGACATTAACATTTGTGAGTCTCTTTTAATGGCATGACCTGTAACTTTTCAAAGCAAAAAGGGCATCCCTGATTGCACCACACTAACCCCAACCCCTTCAGAGGGATGCTGCTACCACTAGGCAAACTAAGGCAGTCGTCTAGGGAACCATTGTTTAGGTGGGTCACTGGTTAGCCTCTGGGCTAAGATCAAGTCTGGTTATGTACTAGGAGGGTATGGTCCAGCCCTCCAACAATGGACATTGTTCTCTGCCGTAAGGTTGGTAAGGTTGAAAAAAGACACTACCCTATCAGGTTCTTTCTTTCATAAATTGGAATTGCGTTGATCCAGAGGAAAGCAAAGAAAACTGCTAGCAGGACAGGTGGAAATGTAAAAACTGCATTTTAGTTGTTTACATTTTGCATATTAGCATAATCTATTGTGCAACATAATATTTACTGCTTACATTTACTGCTAAGAGATCATTTAAAACCCATTGTGTCTGATTACTCACAGTGGTGGAAGCACAATTACAGTTCACGGAAAATATTTAAATGCTGTAGCATCACCGCGAATGGTAATTCGACTGTTTGAACCAGAAATACTGTACAATATGGTGAGTTACTGCATGCTTTCTTATTTTACTATACGTACTATAAGGCAGTGGTTTCCCAAACTTGGTACTCAAGGCACCCTAATAGTCCAGGTTTTAAGGATATCTATGCTGAAACACAGGTGACTTAATTAGTACAGATGTGACCTCAAAAACTATTTCTGTTGCGCCAAACAGCAACGATGCAGCAGATGTGGCTTTTTTTCATGCCAAGTTCCGGTTTGCATTATATTCAGACTCCGGTGCACATAGATACACAAGTGATGCATATCAAATTAATCAGTGCAGTCTACTGAAGAAGTTTGTTGCATCTTTTTGCAACAAATAATCATTTTTGTGTGCAAAAGACGTGATAAAGACGCTCACCGCAAGCCGAGTCGCATGGAATCCGATAGCACACCCACAGCAGGCGTCTCGCACCGCATAGCGTATTGAGGCTAGGTGTATGAGGACACATCTGTACTTCCACATCCATTGTACCAGAAATACCTCTATACTGATTGTACTTGCATTGCATTGCAGTTTATGACTTTTGCGTCGTTCTTTGTAAGAAGAAAACTATATTCACATATAATTGTACTGTTAAAGGTCTAAACATGAACCATTTACATTTGTGTTTATAAAATTATTCATGACCCTGTGATGTGTACAAACAACTTAGAAAACTGAACAATGTTTGTACAATGCAAGAGGAAAGTAAAGGAGGAATTGGGACAACTAGTATTAAGGTGCCTACACTTTAATACTTGATAGTTTACACCACAGGTTCTCAAACTCGGTCCTCAGGACCCCAAACAGTGCATGTTTTGCAGGTCTCATCACATAATTACTAGTGAAATAGTTAGCTGCACCTGTAGATCTTTTAAAATGTCTCAGTGAGTAATGAATACACCTGTGCACCTGCTGGGTGAGCTGCAAAAAGTGAACTGTGTGGGGTCCTGAGGACCGAGTTTGAGAACCACTGGTTTACACGATTTGCCTGATTCCGACGCATCGTGACGACAATACGTGTAAAATATGCCCAAATCCTGAGTGTCCACTCACGATTACGATACCGATGCGCGTTCCTGCAGGTCATACATTGCATCTTCTAATCTGCCGTGCTGTAGGGCAGACCTGACAATCTCAGTCACGATGCACTGGAATAGTTTTGAGGCACGATAGATCGTTTGTCACATTGGACAGTTTTTAACACCAAATCGTGCCCACGACTGCCGGGGAGCTGCTGGGGAAAGTTCAAGGGGAAATTGGACACAATGTCGGATCGTGAGCACATCGCCAAGTGTGTAGACACCTTAAGAGTATATTCCATATCCTCCTGCGTGTGGTATGCAAGGTCGACATTCATCATGTGGACACAGCTGAAATGTCGACATTACAGAATGTTGACAAACTGTCCCTGGTGGCCCAGTGATCACTTACTTCTGCAGAAGGTGGCATCTTCAGCAGCTTCTTGGTCTTTGCGGTCATGTGTGGAGCTGTTCTAGCACAAACAGCTGACGGAACGGTGTTCCGGTGAGTATTCTCCCCATATCCCTAACCCTATCCCTCCCCTTAGTGCCTAACCATAACTCTTCCCCCATGCAGGCTAACTCTAACCTCCTCCCGCAGCCTAACCTTCCCATCCCACAGCCGAACCACAATGACGACATTCTAAGAATGTCCGGATTTTACATGTCGATATTTCAGATGTCGACATTGTGAAAATAATAAAAAAATAAATAGAAATATTTTCTAGGAAGGTTGACACATAACTTAATCAGGGCCGTATCCTTTGCCTACTTATCTACTATCTACTATTTACTTCTCATTAGAGATGAGCGGTTCAGTTCTATTTGATGCTTTTCACCAAATTAGCTCAAGTTCGGATTATCGTATGGGCTATCCAAAACACATGAGAGCCAGATAGCTAATAAGATGCCGTTTTTCAGATCCCAATGTAACCGAGCAGAACTGAATCGGTCATCTCTACGTTTCATACCTTCCTTCCAGGAGAATGTGTGAAAAGTGGCTGTGTGGGGCAAAACTCATCCGGATCTTTCTTTCCGTAAATTAGAAATTTTTGGGGTGTGAACTGGGTGTTGGCAAGACAATTGCACGTAACCAGCCTGACTTGTGGGAGTGTCATGGGCGTGTATCAAAAGTTTTGTGTGATCCTGAGTCATGTGTATGGAGAAGGGAAGCCTGTTTCAGATGTATCTCTTACACTTAGTATGGGTCTGGTGCAAGTGCAGACACTAATGATGACGGCCAGCTTAAAATCCATGGGCGGCACTGGTTTCTGTTGCAGTAAGCTTAGCCCGAATCACAAAGTCCCAAATAGTAGTAGTTCACAGTTCCAGACACAAAGACACACTCCAGTAATTACCCATGAAAAGTTATATTTATGGGATTGGCTAAGGGTCCAGATGTTTCCTCACGTACAGTGCTGGAGTCAGAAGCCCTTATTGCCGAAGGTGGCCTCCACATATAATAAATGGGGCTGGGTTCTCCATGTCATTAGGCCCTGATTTGAGTCTCCTAGCCCCGCTCCCTCCCTAAGAACCCGAGATTCTCCATATTATCTCCCTATCTTGCCCACTTTACCAGGATGTTGGGGGGATGCAGGAGATCTGCCTACTCTGAATCAGAAGCCTCCCGCAACTTACGGGAGAGTAAGCAAGTAAGCTGTAGACTTATAAGCAAATATGTTCCTACCTAGTGTCGTTATCTTAAACCTGATTTGCCAAGACTTTTTTCTGGTCCATTACTGTATAAGATCCTTTGTAAATATATCATTGATCATATGACCAGATTTTTGAAGTCTGATTTATGCCTGACGTAGAAATAATGCTAAGTTTTGAGATCAAACAGATCTTGAGGTATGTATAACTCAAAAGACTCTAGTGTAACTGCAAGTTTTTAGACCAAATTTTTACGTGTGTTTGTGATACAGAATGCATCAACTCTAAATTAAGTCTCAAATGTTTATATCGGTCACGTCCTAGTATCAACAATGACAATAATGGCATCACACTCCAGCATCACCACATTTTTTGGAATAATTTATATTGACCTCATCTTCCCCTTTCCTAATGGTTGAAAACACATCTCTTAGTAAATCTGAAGTTCTTTTGCCAGAAATCAACATGAAATAAAAAAATGGGGTATACTTTCTATTTTTATTATTATTATTATTATCCTTTTTAATAATATATCACCAAATTTTGCAGCACATGTCATGTCATGTTACAGACTCACTGACCCTTTCTTATAGTGACAGGAAAAGCCGGCTTGTCTACCAGATACATGGTGGAAACAGGGCTGGTCTATAAATAACATTCTGTAGAAGAAGCACATCTTATGAGACAAGGTGAAACATGACATGGGAAATCTCACAGTTTGCCAAGTTGCTGCACCTTTTTACCAGTTACTGTTAAATTCTGCTGAAAGCTACATTTTTCATGCTCTATTTAAAATCGTACTTCTGTGATTCACTACACCTAATGTGAGACTCTGTGGGTCTGATGCAGAGTTAGATGGTGCAAAATACTCTCCTCCTAACAGATGCAGACCTGCATGGTCCACATCTGTGTGAATACGCCCTCACTGAGCTTTGCCTATCTTCCCACCCCAGTTCCGCCTCTTCGTTTGGAAGGGTCAATGCATCCAAATTGTATATGACACTGCAGACTCATTTTCTGAGCATGTGCAGTGCATAGTCACACTATCTACACTGCACAAATGGGCATAATTCCAACTACTCATCAACCCTCTTGTGTAAATGATTTGATCCTTGAAAGGAGAGCTGAGAGAACAGTACTGGGTTAATTCATTTATATGACATACCTATTATAGCAACAAGTCAAACTTTTTTCTTCATAATGGTTATTTATGTAGCACTGATGGGAGGCTAAGTAGCAGACTAAGGACACATTTATGCTTTTCAGTCTTATATATAATACTCAGCAGAAAAATAAAGGAAATTAACAAACAATGCTATACTTGCATGTTAGTAAATCTAAATGAGAAAGTGAAATGAAACTATTGCAAATCCGTTCACAGATGATAGAAGCTTCTTCAAAGAAAGCATTGATACACATTTTAGTTTTGGACTCCGAGTCATATTGGGGCTGATTCTGAGGTGTGAGTAAAGCAATAAAGAGCAGGTAACTGAGCACCTGGACAAACCATGTTGTAATGCATGAAGTGCATGCAGGGCTGCCATCAGAAATGGTGGGGCCCAGGACTGACAAAATAGCCAGGCCCTCCCTCCCCTCTTTTTGAACAGCAGCGATTATGTGTGGGTATTGGTATTTTCAATGGGGTATTAATAATTATATATGCTCTTGAATTGAGATACTCTTTCTGTCTATCACTGAACGCAGCAAAGTCATTTGGCTTCCTTTTCAATTTTAAAAACCTCTAGCCTCCTTCTGTCTCTCCAGCCCAGCTGTGCTGTCCGACTGTTGTCTCCAGCCCCAGACGGGTCAGCCCCTGCCCCAGACAGCCAGCCTCTGCCCCAGACTGACAGCCCCAGACGGGTCAGCCCCTGCCCCAGACAACCAGCCCCTGATAGCCAGCCCCAGATAACCAGCCCCAGATAGCCAGCCTGCCCGAGACACCCAGTCTTTGCCCCAGACAGCTTGCCCCAGATACCCAACCCCTGCCCCATACAGCCAGCCCCAGATAGCCAGCCCCTGCCCCAAACAACCAGCCTCTGCCCCCAGATAGCCAGCCCCAGCCAGTCTGCCTCTGACCCAGCCCCAGCCTGTCTCAGACAGCCACCCCCAGCCCCAAACAGCCAGCCCCACACTTACCTGTTGCTTGTAGCTTCTCACTCAGTCCTTAGTCAAAAGCCGCGGCTCCTCTCTCTATCAGTGGCGCGGTGTGACATCATTACGTTGCGCATGCCGGCCGTCGGGTCTCTCTCCAAAGGAAAAAACAAATTCAAGTTTTTGCAGCACAGCAGGCATGGGCTAAAAAAAAGGCGGGCGGCACCGATGCCGGGCGGAAGGGCAGACGGTCCCCCCTCTCTGTCCGGGCCCGAGACTCCAGTCCCCCGTGATGGCAGCCCTGAGTGCATGTTTGTATGCAGGGAAATAGTAAATACTTTTGCATGCAGCCCACATGGTTTTGCCAAGGTGCAGAGTTACTTGCTCTCTTTTGCTTTACATCTAACTCACCCCCCAAAAGATGCACTAACATTGGGGATCAAAATAGATGTCCCCGAATAGCCCTACTGAAGCTACCTTCACCAAGCACCTGCATTTAAAAAACACCACCGCCATACTTGCAGGCCCCCAAAAGTCTATTTCGCTAGTTTAAAGTTTGTACCCCTACTTTGCACTTTTTCGTCCCCATTTCCAAAGTCATTTTGGGGGGTGTTCCTCATTTTTTTTAGGGATTTTTTGACTCATTTATGCTTTGGGGGCTGTCTCATGGGTACTGAGTGGTTTCCCAATGTTTGCACCCCAAAACCGCAATTCTGCACTTTTTTTCACCACCTATTCATAGGCAAATCTTTTTCGTCCAAATTATATTGCATTGCGTTTTCGCGTTGAACTGAATATGGCGTAAAGTTTCCGCCTGGCAAAATGACATCATCTGCGATACTTTTTTGCGAAAAACTGCTTTTCACGTCTAATTAAATACGGCCCTTAATGTTTACTTGTTTTTTTTATCCATCAAAGGACAGCAATGTAGAACTCAAACATGATGCAAAAGACATATTTATGGACCTTAGCCTTAACACTTACAGAACCAGAAAGATGGGAACGTTTTCTTATATTCAGCATCAGGCAATATTGCAAGATCTGATGATTCTTGTGAGCACATTCCGTTCAGTTTTTTGTTAGTATTTTGTTTGAACTGAATTTTCATACCCTGGTGCAGCTAGACTCTTTGTAGGTGGTACGCTATGACAGGTGGAGCACTAACATAGAGGCTGTGCTTTAAGCCTTAACAGAAACTGTTAAAGCACAGATTTTCCTACATTTCATCCAGACATGCTTCCTGAGTCCCATCCAATGTCTTCCTCATCTGCCGATCTGTGCCTACCAATCACACTAATGAATAGCAGTTTGTGCCACCTATATGACTTGCAGTACAAGACAAATAATGAATGAACTGTCAGCACATTTCGATGCACTTGCCGTGTTACTGTTCCAGTGATACAGATGAGTTTACCCCATCCCCTTCCTGCGCTATTTCTTATTGACAAACAGATTACTTTCAGTTTTCACTTAAGACTGAAACAAATAGTAAAGGGGGAATTCACTTTTTAACATTAAAAAATACATAATTCAATAATAACCAAAGGTACTGCTTTGTGGGCAGTATTCTAATTGAGTAGCCAGTAGATTAAATTACAGCATTTCCTCATTGTTCTGCAATCCAATATTTCTTGAAAACTAAAACCATTATATTCCCCAATTGCTAAAACCAATTTGGAGCTTAAAATGTCATGTCAAATCACATAACAGCAAGGTCAACACAAATTAGATTTTCCTGCCCCTACCAATCAGTCATATTGCATCACTTCTAAAGAGCATTATTAGATTTTATCATTTCATAAGAGCATCTTCTTCACTGACCTGTCTGGTAAAATGTGTGGTCTGTACTAGTGCACCACTTCTACAGAACAGCCTCAAAGAGAGTTACATTTACCACCATTATTAATTTAAAGGACATCGCTACTCTTCAGTTGATAACAAGAGCAATGAATTCACCAATAATACAATAAAAGAAAGGATTACAGAATATATGAGCCAGTCACAGTTCAAAGAATGTGTAACCCCCCTCTGAGCAGCCGAGGCTTTGTGTCAGAGCAGTGTCTGAAGCTCGCTAACTAAAGGAAAATGATCTTACTTTGAACAGCCTTTCCTTTGCAATTAGTTATAGAAAAAACGTCCATCTTGCGTTTCATGTCATTATTTCTGCAAACATTAAAATCACTGTTAATTCGGTTTCTGTCACAGCATACTACACATAGAACCAATTTTAGCAATAAGTTAAAAACTGTATTACTAATGAAACCTTAGGTATGTTATTATTTAGAAAGTTTTAATGTTTTATGGTACAGTGTTTCCTGGTAACCAAATAGGAACGCATCATTGGGCCTAGTTACTTAATGGTGTGCGGCCATCTCTGTTACTTCAGCAACTAGATCCCATAGAATGCTTTGGCTTTTCTCATCACATGATTTTTAAAATCCTACCGTTTGTGAATTGTGTTACCCTGGTAACAGCAACAACCTTCAAAAATGATCTAACAGTCAGTTACTTGCAACTTAGTTGTTTTATAATATTTGCTGCGGAATAAGACAAGAATTTAAGTATAAGCTTCTCATTACTCTGTGCTGGCCATCCCTTCGTTTTTTGCTTGTTTTTTTTTCTTTTATATTTATTTGTATTACATTGTGGAATTTATAAATAATTTATTGTTTAAAAAGTTTCACTATAAAAAAGTTGTATCTGTCTTGTCCTCATGAACAGAGACATAGCTAGATCTGTGTAAGAGGGGCAGCCTCCCAGGGAGCAAATCCAACAGGGTTCAGGAAATGAGTATATTAGACTAATTTGATTGCAATTTAAGACTTGAGGGGCGTCAATTTTCCTTTTTGCAGTTGGCACTAAAATTTCTAGTTAGGGCTCTACTAATATCTGCTATAAAATGATGTATTGCTAATAAATTTGTGTCCTTTATTATTATTATTTTTGAGTGTGTGGAAAAAATGACAGTAATGGTAATCTTAACAGATACGCATTTCTAATCTTATCCCTACTACTATTATAGTAGCTCATTAATTACATTGCCTTCACCTACTGGTCGATGAACAAGATATTTCACACTACTTATTGAGGATAGTTGGTCAGATTTTTAAACCTATCAAATGAGTATATTTATTGACTACATGAATATATACAGAGGAGATAGACATTGTTTGGGATGGACATTCACAAAACAGAATTCATCTGCAAAAACTAATGTAGGTCACGTGTGGACTGTTCAGTTACCCCATAGTGTATGTTCTTACCTGGGTGTCGCACATTCCTCTCCCTTCTCTTCTGCAAAACTGGCCCTAGGGGACTTTATTCATCCCATGCTGGATTTATGATTTATGTAGTGTTTATACCTCATTACTTTTTTTCTACTAATGCAGGCAGAAGTAATGAAGTGTGGGCTGTTTATCATGGAGCACGGAATATAAAAACTGTCATTTACATATATACTCAGTAAATGCCATAGTTGAGGTTATACTTAATGGACATAGTATGCTACTTTGTATACAGTAAAAGTGAAATTTAATAGTCATCAGGTCATTTTGGGAGTAATTCACTATATCCACCATATACTGTATGGTACCTGTAACATGGCAAGTTTTCTTGCACACCTCTGTATAATTCGAGTAAAACTTGCAATGTTGCCAATCACGATGTGCCCTTCCAGAAAGGCACATGGCATCCATCGTATCTGATTGAATTGCCCCCTTTGAATAATACTGTTTTGCTTTTGATGGTACTTGGACTAGCTGACTTTATGTGCACATACTTTACCTATTAGCCAGAATTTGTGGTTTAAATACAAGTGTTACTCTAATATTTAGCTATTGAGATGTGCCAAGATTTTTCTTCCATTTGAATTCCTAGCTTATTATTCAGCAAACTGGAATGTACCAGACACTCCATACTTGCTGATCATCAGTGGTTATGTCACTTATAAAGTGTTGGTACCACAATGATTTATCTGTCCGTTGTCTAATCCTTTCCACTAATATCCAATGCCAAAATCAGGAACATAAACAAGGAGGAGATATCGGAATTTCTGATCCTTTAAAATACTGATGCATTTTGGTAACGGGCTATTTGGTCCTATTCAGGGTTGCGGCTGTAATATAAGGTAATACTGGCAGTTGGTTATAGCAAGTTTTGTTTGACAATAAATATAGGGAAAATATGGAAATGGCTACTGCTTAATCATTCAGTGCATGTTAGAAAGGAATTGTGAGGAGTATAAGGGGTAGGAATAAATCTTTTCATGGAACACAAGAGGTCAAGCTGACCAAATATCTGTAACACAGTTTTACCTAACTATTCATCAATTTCTTTTTTTTTTTCATTTTATTATTTAAATTGCCTTTAGCAACAAATACAAATAACATTATTAATGGAAATCATGATTTGTTTGCCTAGATCTAAATAATTTCACACTTAATGAATATTAGAATAGGGTCTCATCCAATGACACAGTAATGCTGTCAGCTGAATAATAATTTAGAAAAGTTAGAATATTACTGGCGTTTAACAACCAGACGTCTGTTTAAATATGTGATTTATGTGAAATTGATATAGGCAGTTGATAAAGCTCCATTTAGTTAATGTCATCATATATCAGTGGAGAGATATAAAAATTCCTTAATGGAAACTATTCCTCAGTACAGTCATCTACTGTAATGAATAAAGGAGATTGGCAGCTAATACAGAGTTCTGGAGAATGATAATATAATTAAACTAAATAAATCTAGAATGGTATATAGTAACAGTGTCCTGTGATGTTACAATACACAGTCAGTCCTATTTTAAAGTTCTTTTTTTTGTTTACTTAATTTTTTTCTTTATTTTTTTAATTGTATATCTAATAATAATTCAATGTTTTATTGTTGCTGCCTTTATCAAAACTATTCAAGAATTAAGGTCCCCATACATGGCACGATATACGTGCCGATCCGACGGATCGGCACGATATAGGTGCTATATCGTGCCGTGTATGGGCACGATATAGTATCTGATATCGTGCTGCGCAGTCCCGCGGGGTCGTACATTGTATCCTCAGGTCTTCCTGCAAAACCATGTGATCTGGGATGCGATGTACGATCCCATTCAGATGAAGGAGGGGGAAGCCGGCATATCGTGCGGTCTGCGGGGACCGCACGATTGCCAGCGGTGACAGCACGATCCGTCTGCCGATGCGGTGCATCGTGGCCACCTTTACTGATGGGAGTAAGAGGAAGATAAGAGGCAGAATAAGGAGAGAATAGAGATAGAGAAGAACCTGGCATTTTTCAGTTGTGCTGAAACTTGTGATGTTTGAACAGTGACACACTGGTTTATGATTACTGACTAATAATGGCATAGAGAATAACTTGTATATAAGAAAAGCGCACCTCTAATGCTGTACTTCTTTTATGAACTTGAGGTGAGGAGTGTACAGTTACCACAATGAGGCCCATGACTCAGTCCTTCCTGTAAAACTCTTTATGATGAAGATGTTGCTATCCTGCAGATATTCTTTGCAAAATTTGATTGGAGTTTACAATGTGTAAACCACAATTTCACATTACACTATGTTACAAGGATGAGTCATATTGCCTGCACAAGTGTGACAACACATTAACCATATTAGCTCTAATACATAGCCTTCTTAGATAAGGACAACATAATGTATGTATTGCAGCTATTATATATTTCAGTCTTTGTTAGCAATATAACAAAAAATTGTAGGCACCAGAAACATGCAATTTGCAAGGCTAGTGCCCCATATTTATTAATGGCAGCCGTAAACCTGACCTTCATCAAGTCTCTGTTTGTGTATCAATCCACCATTATTAATGATGGGGTGCTATTTCCTTAAATTGCCTTAGGGAACACTGATAAAACACCTGGTTCTGATATAGCTGAGTGAGCTGACCATACGCATTGTACAGCAGACCAGCTGATGGAGACAAGGGAGGAGCCGACTGCCTCCATACACTATACAACGTAACGAGGTGATCTCCATTCACAGCTGGAAGATAGCTGCACAGCAGTTGGGTGGATTGGTTTGAAGACAAAACTGAATGATCCAGAACATTTTTTCATCCATTTTCAGCCTGTGAACGACCGTTATTCAGTACCATACACAGAATGATAATTATTCAGACTAGTCATTTAGTTGGCTGCGTTGCACGATTATCATGCAGTGTATGGCCAGCTTACGTCTTACAGATCTGTCTGTTTAGACTTCATAATACAATGCATGTTTGAATAACATTCAAGTTATTAAATAGAAAGTGTGATGTTATGGCTCTCACGTGATGCAGGATCTTTGCCTTTGAGAAATCTCATCCTCACAGAAGTTTACATTATTCACAAAAATCATTTAAATATAAAAAAATATATATTTGTGTATTCCATCACAAATTCAAGCCCATACAGTATATTAATATTGTATTTCCTTCCATATGTATAGCTTTAAATAACAAATTACTAAAAGCCCAGACCAGAAACTGGTCAAAGGTGGACACATATGAACGACCTCAGTTTTTTGGGATTTTTTTTTAAGTTTTGTTGAATTTTTAAAATAATTTCACATAGTTTTGCATGATACAAACAAGTTCAATTATAGTGCGAGAAATACCTGGGTACACACTATAGCGATATATCTGCAGATGATGGTCGTTCATACACACTGAACAACCATCATCTGCATGCTGCAGCGGGTCGGGCCAGCCTGGCGGCAGGTAGGGGCATGACCTAATAGTGAAAGGTGTGGCCACACCCACTTCGAAAAAAAAGAAAAATAATTTGCGGCACGGTGCTGCGTGCTGAAAAGGGGGGCGCTGTGTGCCCCTCAGCCCGGCACATAGCCAATGGAGGGCACAATCAGCGTGATCGCTCCCCCCATTCAGCATAGGAGACTGCTCCGGCTGCTGCTTTAGCAGCCTCGGACAGTCTCCCAGTGCAGCCAAGCACACAGCAGCGTGTGACCTAGAGGGAGGGGGAGCAGTGCCGGACCCGGGTAATTAGTACCCACTCACGCCCCCTCTCGGCGCCCCTGTGTACGGGCGATCGGCTGTTTGCCCGTACACACTTGCCAATGAACAGATATGTCTGCAGACATATCTGTTCATCGGCTGTGCAGCACATCCAATGCGATATGTCTGTGAACGACGTTGTTCACAGACATATTGTCTGTACACACTGGCCGACGTGGGCACGATATATTGGCTGCACATATCTATGGTAGAGATTGAGATTTGACTAAGTCTAGTGGATAAAGTAGGGGAGGAATACAGAAATAATATATTCCATATGATTGAACGGTCTCAGGTTTGTGCCTAATGCAGAGGTCCCCACACTCAGTCCCCAAGGCACCCTAATAGTCCAGGTGTTAAGGATATCGATGGTTGAGCACAGATGGTTAAATCAAATTGACTGAGGTACTAATTAAGTCACCTGTGCCTAAGCATGGTTATAATTAAAACCTTGATCATTAAGGTGCCTTGAGGACCGAGTTTGGGAACCTTTGGCCTAATATATAAAGAAAATGTGCATTTCACACAGACATCCATATGTCATAACATAACTCACAAGATGATGTAAGCTACATGCATTATATTGAATGTAGATCCCGTTTATAAAAATAGACGATAAACAGGGATATCAGTACCAAACATGGTGCATGAGGGGATGTTGATGTGTCAAAAAGAATTGTCTTCCTTTTCTACAGTTGTTTCTTTCCTTTTGTAGTTGTTACACATAAAAGATCAGGCTCTCACTGAGTAGTGATTAATTGTTACTTCTCTGTGTGGGGCCAAATGATTAGAGATGCTTTAATTGTATGATTCCAAACACAGCAAGAGGTTTGCTCAGAATAAACGACTGCTCAGTCTGTGTAGGGCACTAATCACCATGAAGTGCATTTTGACACTAATAAAATGGTCATACTAAGTTATAAAAGCTTCTCTTGTCTGGTGGCAAGTTTCTACGTAAGCTTTTGAAAAGGTTAACAATGTTCATTATTGTGATTTGTGGACAGTTTGTTGCCGAAGAAGACGTCAGCAGCAACTAGGTGTTCATACAATGGGTTATTGCTGGCTACAGCTTTGTACAATGAATGTGTTGGGAAGCAAGAGTTGCCTTGGAAATTCCATGTCAGTATCTGGGAACAATGGATTATTTTAGATTTATTTGAACTTGAAAAGCATGTGTTTTTCTCAAATTGAATACTTTGGGGTTATTCAATTAGTCTGGGGTTTACCCCGCGGCTAACTGCAGCGCCGGAGCTATTCAATTAGCGGGGATTACACCGCTTGTGAGTCCTTGCAGTCGGACTAAACCTCGCAGCTCATGGTGCTGCAAGGTACAGTACGCGGAGGAAACACCAAATCAGCGCCCGAAAAAGGTGATTTAATTGAATAGCCTTTACCCGTGCCAAGGGGATTCTGTCCGGTAATTAGTCGCGGGGTAAACCCCACGGCTAATTGAATACCCCCCAGTAAAGGGTATGTTGCATGCATTTTTGGCTTGCTTTTATACTTTTAGCACTATGTACTGTAGCCCAACTATGTGCACACTTATTGCTATATTTACTAATGTCTTATTATCAAACAAAATTCTTAAATTCTGCAGTCTGTAAATAGTCTGATATTTTCATAGTGCGGCAAAGGAATCTGCACGGTTTTACTCTACACATTTCCATCAAATGTGAATAAAAGACTATTCTATGCTATAGTCTCGTTAACATTCACTGGGCATATTGTGATTAAATGATGCATTTGTACATAACTTTTTCTTTGCCAATGATGAATTGTATTTGCCACTTGCGCTAAGGATTCTCATCAAAGTCGTTCATAATTCTCACTTGGTCCCGTTTGACAGTTTGTTTCATATAAATAAAGATAAAATACACACAATAATGTAATATTGTTGGGAGGGTCCAAAATAGTAAATAGGAAGATGATGTCCAAGTTCCTTTCCAAAGTCCAGACAGTCCCACTTCTGTAATATCACCTGAATGTGGTGGACAGGGTACACAGGGCCTAATTCAGACCCACTCGCGAGCGCTGAGCGCTCGCAAGCGGGTCGATGTTGCCCAAGTGCACATGCGCACGACGGAGGCGGCTCCATTGTGCGCATGCGGGAGACCCGAATAACGACGGCCAAGCCGTCGATATGGGTCTCGCACCAAAGGGGGCGTGCTGTCCCGAGACCTGTGGGAGGGCCCCGATTTTTCATGTAACCCCCGCACCCCTGGAAAAGTCTGCACTTCTCCCAAATTCTGCCTACATCCTAGTGAAGTGGGCAGAATGGGGACAATTTTCCCAGTGATCGGCGGGTCTGTGAAGCCTAATGATGCGATTCTATGAGAACTGCATTGTTTGGCCCCGCACCCTAGTTAATATGCGGAATTACTTGCATTTTGCAGTGAGGGGCAGGGCATAATGACGCTAATAGTCTGGCCCTGCCCCCTGCATCTCCTCTCCGGGCAACTCCCGGAGAGAAGAATAAAAATGTCGGTAAGGTACTGTGGACCTCATTCAGAGTCGGTCGTTGCGGCCGCACGGTCGTAAGGGAAAAGGGGCCGGATATGCAAATGATGCACTCGCAAGTTGCGTCCTTAGATCGGATCGTTAGCTGGCCGACCAAGGGGAGGATGCGGCCGTAAGACAAAAAATACGCCCCCTTCTTGTACGCATTACACGTCATCTCCGGCCATATAAGGATTAATCGAGACCATCGGTAACCATCGGAACGGGTCGTAGAGCTTAACGTTGACCATACCCTCTCTTAAGCACTACGATCAGGTCAGTGTACAAACCACCCATGTCACTTGTGCCATGACACTACTTTGTTAATTATGCACTCCCATAAAACGCCGTTCGCATAATGAGGCACGTCTGCGTTCAGATCTCCACTCCCCCGTTTTCAAGCACCTTCCCCTGTTACCACCCACCAATGCCTCATTCTGTCACTCAAACTACCGACCTGGCTGTGTTCAAGGAGAGAGAAATTTCTGATCGTAGCAGCTAGTTTGCGCACGCGCATTGCGAACTTTATGCATGCGCAGTTTAGCGAACATCGGTAGCGTACGACCGTGCAGCCGCAACGACCGACTCTGAATGAGGTCCTGTATGTGTAAAGGTGCATACACATGTAACGATTTTTTGAACGATTTAACTATAACGACGTGGTTATCGTTCAATCGTTGAAAATATCGTTCAGTTTCTGAGTTATAACGATGAAAGATTATCGGTCATGCACGTTCCCATTTGTAGTTTGTAGTTCATTCTGACTGACCAACTGAACGATTTTCATTAAGGGAAGTTACAAAAATCGTTTGTAGTTCAACAAATCGTTCATTACACTTTAAAAAATCTGACAGATAATCTGACAGAAAATCGTTTATAAAATCGTTGGTAACAAAATCGTTGTGTGTGTATGCAGCTTTAAATATAGCACACCACTGCACTGCAGTAGATAGAACCCGGGGTTTATATGAAAATTGTATAGTAAATGTGGATAGAACCTCGTACTCCAATACGCTTGACATTCCTTCAACGCGTTTTGGTGCACCCTTATCAAGATGAGTGTTGGCCACAAGTTGGGCAAACTAGTAAACACGTTTTTTACACACCATTGTGTGTTTCTTATCTTTATTTATGTGAAACTGTAAAATGGAACCATGTGAGAATTTGGAATGAGAATACTGTCAGCTGGAACAATCCTTAGCGCAAGTGGTGTCACTGTTTTTATGTATGTATTTGTAAGTTGGGTACTTACTTCTGACCCACGCTGCTATTTCTATCTTTATATATTTTATATACCATATGCTACCAAACTGAAGCTTTACTTGCACAAATAAGCATTACTATCCATTTTTTCTTCTCAACACTTCCCAGTCTTTTTTAGTTAGTTAATGCCACAAGTGCATCTTTGTTCAGAATATATGAAATAGATAAACTTACTGACACTATAAGAATTCTTTGCATCTTTCCAGCAGTTTCCTGTAGGGGCTCTAAATTTGTTATGACATATTCCTATCACATTGTCTACCAGACAGCTCATCCACTGTCATGATACAATTATTTTCACAAAATCAGGGTTTTAAGTCCTTTTTTAAAATTCAGCTATGATTTTTGTTTGTTAATTTATAAGAAAAATGTGTTGCCCAAGTGAATAGATTATAAATAAATATATATGTAGTGAATAGATTTTATATATATATATATATATATATGTACAGAAATTAAATATTAAATATTGTTTGTATATACAGATTTTTAATTTCACAAATAACAAATTTCTACTCTTTTTTACTCGCAGTCTTGTGTCCTTAGATCTGCCTCAGAGATGATCTGCCGTTCAACTCCATCACTTAAAGATTTAAATCTGACGCCACCAATTGTTACTCGTGCTTTTTGCATTTTTGATGGTGTGACATCTACTACCTTTGGTTTCACTTTTGTAAATAACCCTGTATTTAAAACATTGGAAAAACCGTTAGTAATTTCAATGGGAAACAAAAACATCCTAGATATTAAGGTACGTTGCAAAGTTCACCCTCTAGATTTTTAAATTGATGTTGTTTAAAGGCAACTACTGTACAGCACAGAGCAGCTGACCGGGGGGGCACAGAGCAGGATCCCGGCAACCAGCTGACCAGAGTCACAGAGGAGATTACCGATCACTGTGTAGGTAAATGCTAGCTTTGCAGGGGAGAGGGGGAAGATTGACGGGGGGATCACAGGGTTGGCAGCAGACAGTACATGCACAGTCTCACTCTCAGGGTATTTTTTGGGATGCTCCAGTTGTGCACACTGCAGCTCTTATTACCCCTGTGAGCATCCTGAGGATGTTGCTTTCAGTGCTGTAACTCCCACGCTGGGGCCCCACACCCTGCACATGATGTATCATGTAATGCATTCAGGGGGCGTGGCTAGCAGAGGGCACAGTAAAGCCCTTTTACTGCGCTGTCCTTAAAATATCCCCAATATTCAACCTCATCCAGTGGAGTATCTATAATGGGTGCAGGGTGTGCAATGTACACGGATCCCTGAGTCAAGGAGGACCCACACGGCTCACCATGCACCCACTGACTCTACTCTCCTTGCAGATTTGTGTGCATTTTTTATTTTTGCTTTCCATAACTGGTTTTGATCATGTTAATTTCAGGGAGATAATATTGATCCAGAAGCTGTTAAAGGAGATGTACTGAAAGTTGGAAACAAGAGCTGTGAAATTATTCATTCCAAATCAGATTTGGTCTCCTGTGCTATTTCAAATGACCTGGTCAAATCCAACAGCGAGTTAAAGATAGAGGTAAGGTCTGCGTGCATCACATTTCAGTGCACGGCCTGTGGCACCACAGTTTTACTATGTTTTAAGCTTACCATCTCTGCATAAATTTGTTTCTACATTATTAATGAAGGTCAGATCGCATTTTCGAGAATTATTTAGCAGAACACTATTTGCATTGTTTTACTGTTGTTTACATTTTCAAAATGATTTCTAGGAAAAATCATAAATAATGAAGCCTCACACCTGCAATGAATTACCAACATTTATCATTTGCAACCAGTGTAGGGCTCAACCGCAATTAATTGAAGGAGCTGTAGAAGACAGGTGCAGTCCTGACTGTGAAGGCTTCCCACTAGGCATGCAAACAGATTAAAAATGGCAAATACAACATATTACTTGGTTTCCAGGAGGGAAATGACAGTACATATTTGTTGCCTATCTACAATATAAAGATACCAGATCCACAGTTTAAAGCCAGGGTGAGATACACATGCTGCAAAGGAGAATTTTTTGATGCATTTTGCCAGTCTAACCCCATTCTCACCATTCAGAAGAAGAGTGAAGTGATAGCTGTCACCCAGCTCTATTCATAGAAAGGGCCAGCACTACCATTAGGAGAACCTAGGTTGTTGTAATAGGTGCTATAGGTTAGGGGGATTCTAAAACACTGAATGTTTTTTTTTTTTTTTAATCTATTTATATATTAGTAGAATACAGACAAATTATATTAGACAATGGAGACCACGTAATACACAAAAGTATCCGTGATCAAGGGCGATCAAGACCAATGTACAAAGAGTATTCTTAATAAATGAACATTTAAGAAATATTGGAACACAAGTAATATTAAAATAACTGAAATCCGATGAGGACAGACAGAGAAAACTGCCCGTTATGAATTAAAGTAAGAGGTCTCACATACAGTACAAAGAAATGGGTATCTATTAATGTAACCATTTTCAGTGAGAACTGGTGGTGGGGTGAGGCTAAAGGAAGGCTATGGATAGGTAGGGGGGTTGAAGGCAGAAGAGAGACAAATTGGATCTAGGGAATAGCATGATAGTTATACCCCCTGCCTCTCTCTCTGCACAGTGGATGTCGCGAGCATGCTCGGTGACACCATCTGCTAGCTCTACTATTTTGGTGTCACCCCCTTGTATGGTGTCACCCAGTCAAGGGTGTATCTATAATGGGTGCAGGGTGTGCAGGGAACACGGGCCCCTGGGTCCAGGGGGACCCCGTACCGCACACCCTGCACACATAGAATTACTTACCTCTCCGGAGTCCCACGTCGGCGCGGTTATCCTGCGCTGTAAAAACGACTGTAAAATGGCCACCGCGGCCATTTTCCCGTTGTTTGAGCATGCGCAGTACAGGGAAAATGGCCGCCGCTGCCATTTTCCCAGTGACCAGCGCATCCTCTATAGACTCGTGCGCACTCTAGTGCCCAGAGCCTATAACTCCGGCGCTGGTCGCGCACTGTTAAGTGCACTGCCGGCTGCCGGATAGAGAGGAGGGGGTCCATGTCGGAGACTGCACACGGGCCCCCTCCTCTCTAAAAACGCCTCTGCACCCGGTGCGTCAATAGTGTCACGGATGAGAGTTGTGTGCCCAGAGTCTATAGCGTATGCACGGGTCACCGGGAAAATGGCCATGGCAGGCATTTTCCCTGTACTGCGCATCTGCCAACAACGGGAAAATTGCCGCCACGGCCGTTTTCCAGTCGTTTTTCAGCACTGGACACCCATGCCGACGTGGGACCATGGAGAGGTAAGTAATACTATGGGTGCAGGGTGTGTGGTGCTGGGCCCCCCTGGACCCAGGGGCCCGTGTTCCCTGCACACCCTGCACCCATTATAGATACGCCCCTGTGTGTGAGTGTTTCTGAGTGTTTGTGAGTGTGTGTGTGTGTGAGTGACCCCCAGTGTGTGTGCGTGTCCCTCCCTGTAATGGGCACTGGGAGAACTACATCTCCCAGCAACCCTTGTACCTCCCAGTAGCCCTTGCGCCTCCCAGAAGCCCCCTCCTCGGTAACAAGATGGAGGGGAGGCCACCGTGAGCCGCTGAGACCACCAGAGACCCCCGAGCAGGTGGGTGTATTTTTTTTTATGAATTCTTTTACGCTACGCTGGGTTTTCAGCTGTGAAAACCCCGCAACCACTTTTTTTTTATTGGGTACCATGGGTATCCAGAGCGCGCATACCCACGGTAATCAAAAATTGGATGCGAGAGACGCAAGGTTTTTTACCTCGCTAAACCTCACACCCAATTGGATATGCCCCTAAGGCTATCCACTGTCTTGTTACTGATCAACATCACACAGATTCAAAAACAATGCCCCTACTTAGGTAGACCCTCAGGTCATCACTGAAAGTGTCGTACACAGTCTATAATGGAGCTCCTGATAGGGATTTGTAAATAATTCGTCAGTATCAGGTTTAGAGTAATGACTGTGAGGAAGGGAGTTTCTTTATGTGCTTTGCATTGTTAGGTTACATTTCAAGAAGGTAGCACTTTGGGTGTTCTGCTGACAGTTTATAGGGCTGAGGCTGCGGCTGCTGTGGAAATGGAGGGACTGCAGCAGATGTTGAAGATATCTGCTGTGGTCCCTCCTTGTTACATTTTGGGATACTTAATATTTGCGGGTATCCCCCAAAAATGGATGTTTTAGGAGAATATGCAGCAAACATACTTTAAAAAATAGCCCCCTCTATGTAAGAATGTCAAGCCTTTATCATTTTTCTTACATGTATCTAAAGTGACTGAGGGGCCCATTCATCATCAGGGGCCATAGGGCCCCCGATGATCAACTATCCACCTTGCCACAGGGGATACTTAAGTATCCATCTCACTGCAGGGGATTCTTATCACCGGAGCAATTCATCATTGCTCTGGTGCAGGGACAGCAGCTCCGAAAAGTGTAGAGCGACCTCTGATTGGCTGGCAGGGCATGGAAATTTCAGAATATGTAAAATGTTATTCTTTTTCACTTTTTAAATTTAAGCTCCTGCAAGAAGTCTCCACCATTGTCATTGGCAAAGTGATGGTTCAGCAAAATCAGAATTACACTGGAATATTCACGGGAGTTTTGTCTTGTGTGATATTGCTTTCCGTTGTACTGGGAATTTTTATATGTTTGAAAAAAAGGAAACAACTGAAGGGTAAAATAGTTTTTCTTAAATATATTTGGCACATGTCTGTGCTTTACAGAGGTATTGTACCAGTATATTGATGATGTTTCCTTTACAGATAAAGGTGGTGAGCGAGTGCTATTTGATGGCAGGGTGCACACTCCACACTTGGATAGGCTTGTAAATGCAAGGAGTGTTAGTCCTACCACAGAAATGCTGTCGAGTGAATCTGTAGACTACCGGGCCACATTTCCAGAAGGTAGGAGTACTGCCTTTAGTGATTTTATAACCATATTTAACTTTTATTTTCCTTAATGTTCCACAAATGTTTTACAAGCAAATGATAATAAGCTACAGTATGTGATAAAAGGTGTTGTTGCTATTTATAACATGAGAAGGTCAAATTAAATCACATCCATAGGTTCTAAACTGGATGCGGTTAACATCCCGATGATCGGGATACCAACTGCCGAATCCCGGCGACGGAATCCCGTTCACCGAGAGAATACGGGCACCAGTATCCCAACATGACTGGGGATGCCGATGTCGGAATCCCGGCAGCTGGCATCCCGATCATAAGGAGACCGGGGCAAGGTAAGTATTAGCAGCGGGGGGTGTTAGGTTTAGGTGCCCCGGGGAGACTTAGGGTTAGGCTGTGGGAGGGGGAAGGTTAGGGTTAGGCTCCAGACAGGGGGGATTAGATTTAGGCACCACCGGGGGGAGGTTAGGGTTAGGCACTAAGGGGGGAGAGTTAGGTTTATGCACTTACCGGGAGGGTTTAGTGTTAGGGTGCAGGGTAGGGAGGGTTAGTATGAGGGTACAAAAAAGAAGGGCTTGGGTTAGTGGGTAAATAGGACAGGGGAACAGTACTCACCGTTCCACTGTCAGGATTCCAACTTCAGTATGCTGCTGTCACTGTACTGACAGCCGGCAGCTCCTCCGTCGGTATATCATACCGATTCCATTTTAAACCATTGGTGTCATCAGTGGACAAGTAAACATTAAAAGTGGAAGATGGTCTGGTAGGCAGCAGCAGAATTCCTCAAACATGGGAGTACTTCTTCTACTCTTCACTCAGCAAGGATAATAACATATAAGGACTCATTTATAGTTTGGCATATGTCCATATTTGGGATGTAGTTATGAGACTGGCGGCCGCGATGCCGCTGGTCTAAATCCTGACAGGTGAAGCCCAACACTTAAGATAGGCATCGAAATACCAACGCTGGAATCCAGGAGGACGCCAGCCCAAACGAAGGTAAGCCGGGGCGCTCTTAGTGTTAGCTGCTGGGGGGAGGGTTAGGTTTAGGTAGCATAGAAGGGTTATCATTAGGTTTTGCGGGGGGGATGTTAGGGTTAGGCACCCCTAGGGTGGAGGGTTAGGGTCAGGCACCACTGGGGGGGGTTAGGGTTATGCACTAATGGGGGAGGGTTAGGTTTAGGAATGAAGGGGGGAAACTTAGGTTAAGGCACTAATGGGGAGGATGCAGGGGGGGGGTTTGGGGTTAGGCTACAAGAAAGGAGGGTTAAGGGGAGAAGGGGGATGGTAAGTATACTTACCCGACTCCTGTCGGGATACCAACCATTGGGATGCCGCTGTCTGTATTTTGACAGGAGGCATCCCGACAGCCGGCATTACTTACCGATTCCCCATATTTCAGACACAAATGTAGCTTTGCTGGGTTAAATAAGATGGCAGCCCCCTATGAGAGGCGGATCAGAGCATACAGGTGCAACTGCAGCACAGTACGGATTTGCACATGTACGTTTGGCATCTTTCTTGGGCATGCAGACTATTCTAAGTAGGTCATATGTCCGTATACTCTGATTTCCATGCATATATCTTATGGGCTTCGGCCCCTGGTTCAAAGATACGTGCAACGCAAAATAGCCAAGTAATAGCGTAATTTTGCTGCCTACATTTTACATGTACTGTACACTTAGGTTGCAAATTGTGCTCAACCACAAATAAGTCCCATATTGTTCCCAAAGTAAGTAATTATATGTGCCTTGAACCTGAGACTGCATGTTTGACCTTTGTGCAACTAGCTATGAATCAGAGGTCACTCTGCACTTGCATGGTGAACACAAAGTTTGAAGAGATCACACTACAGTAAAAACCCTTTCACCAATGCCAATTACCGTACTCTGCTTTTGATGTAGGTGACTCCACCATGAATCAAACATTGTTTTCTTTATGATTCATATTTGCACAGTATTATGGGCAGTATAACAGTTATTTTAGCAACATCTCTCTCTTTATCCATTTCACATTTGTAAATGGCAGGTAGTCTTACTTAACCACATTTGACAATTATTGTTATTAATATGGGATGCATACAAGTGTTCTCTCCAGATTTCACTTTGCTGAGCTTAAGGTACGCTGACAGAAATGTTAATAACTGGTCTAATTACCTAATTTTGACTTTACCATCAGAGACAGCTGTTAAGGCCAATGTGATGGAATGAAAGACAAGAGTAAAACCTTTCTATGAAGCAAATTCAAAGCACAAAGCATACATTCATACTAAAGCTAGGTACACAGTCTGATTTTTTTGATTGGACCCACACATGGGATGATTTTTCGGCAAATTGAGAGCCACAATATCTGTGCTACACATTATGCAATTTTTTAATAGACGTTACTGATGTTCGGCCACACCACACTGATTTTACATATGTCCGCACACAAGAAGGATGACGTAGTCGTGAGTAAACTTAGGAAATATGGGCAGATTATCGAGAATGCACACACTGCTTGATATCGGGATATTGAGGACGAGATTTTCTTGGCCGTCCGATCGTATAATCAAAGAAATGCGTTTGTGTATGTTTTTTAACCGTTTTATTGGGAAAATTAAAACGTTCGTTCATACACACAATATAATAAACCAGGCCGATCACACGATTATTGGCAAATCACCCCTATATTTGTATAGTGTGTACCTAGTTTATGGCACAATAGGCAAGCTGATTAATTTAGCATATTCAGAATACAAATTTAAGGAGGACTGTCATATAAAATGCAGGTAATGGATCTACATATCTAGCATTTTCTGTTTTTATTGTTATTGAGCCGTCTGTGTATGTTTAACTGTAATGAAAAATTCAAGGTATTTATGTAATAATACAATTAGGAGATACTTGTGATTAGTGGAAGAAAAAGATTTAGAATCGCAGGAGTTCCCGCAACGACTGCAGCTCGCAATCTATTACATAAGCAACTTAGACTTTTTTTTTTAAATAAACAATAACTACAATTTCAGTTTTTGCTATAAAAAATATACTTTAATCCTCTGAATGAAAGAGAAGACGGATGAGGATTGCTGTGCCCCACATGCAGTGCAGTATAAAGGCTGTTTAAGATCAGCTCATTATATTGTCTAGCAGTGTTCCATCTACTGATCAGATAACAAGTAATGTGTGTATGAAATAAGTATTTCCCTTTACTATCTGCTTCTCTGCATGCCCGATAAGAGGAAGACTTTCACCCAACCTCACATTTCTAGAACGGCAGGATATGAATCACCTCCTGGCATTTCCTTGGTTTCATATTTACCAAACCTTGATTTCTAAGTTGAACGCACATAAATGCAGATGCAGTCTGCAGTTTCTCCTATATGTATCATGGCCATTTACCTTTTATGAGTTAACCCCTTGCATATCACAATTCATACTTCACATAGGCTACATGACTGTAACTGGTAAAGAGTATATATCAATCATTAATGGTCAATGAGCAACAGCATGGGTATCTTAAGTGGTAGGGATGAATCATTTATTCACAAAATGATCTTGAAGGGAGTTTTGAATAGTTATACGATTGTTATCCATCTTTCCTTTTCCAAATGCACATTATTTCCTATGCAAAATCCTGTGTAAATTTGCTCCTACTCCCCTTCCCTCATGTCATAGTTTACTAGCTCAGCTTTGACTTCTATTTCAAATTCCCAAACGTACAGTAAAATGAAGTGTAGGATCAAGGTAGAAGGGGTGCGGGTCAGGTTAACTACTAATGCAAGAGGGAGCAGACCTGCTCTGTAGCAATATAATGCTTTATGATGTTGAGTGCTGGGTACTGAATGAGTTCTGCAGTGTTCAGGAATAGTTAAGTGCTGCAAAGTGGCAAGTGTGAGCATGTAGGCAGAAAAGGTGTTGCCAGTGGGTCATTACGTAGCGTAGCGCTGCCAAGTATTTAAATGGAGTTAGCCACATAAATGTTGTAATTAGGTGCTGTCAAACCAAAAATAAGCAAAGTGATGTCAAACAGGGGGGCTGGTCACTGCAGTGTCCGGAGGGAATAACATAGATCACATTAGTCATTCTTTCTGACACACTAAGGTGGAGTCACCATCGGGGCCTGCTACGCAGACAAATCCCCAGGTGTTTGTATGTTTTATTTCTCCCTTGAGCAATACATGGGCACACAAATACATGCTAAGCTGTGCACTATGCTCATTCAACTCTGACTTAAATATGAGGTGTCAGTCCGTTTATACTTTTCGCCCATGTAAACTAGACGCATATTGTCTGCATAGAAAGCTATTATAAAATGTTTATTTTTGGTGACTCCATATTTTTCTTCTAACATTTTATAGATCAGTTTCCAAATTCATCACATAATGGATCCTGCCGACCAGCTCAGTACCCTGTTAGAGACCTCTCTCCTATTCTGTCCAGTGGAGATTCAGATATTTCCAGCCCACTGTTACAGACCTATGTCCATATCGATCTGAGTGCCTTAAGTGCAGACCTGGTGAAAGAAGTAGAACACATGGTCATTGGGGTGGATCGCCTGCAAGTGCATTTTAATAGAGTAATAGGAAGAGGTAAGCATGTTTTTTGTATATATGTGTTATACTATTATAAATACTCCCTTATGTCATGTTATATTCTTCTTACATTCAGATCTGAAACCTAAAGGTGCGTATCCACTAGCAGATAGTGTAACGACAGTACGATTACAACATTGTAATCATACAGTTGTTCCTCTTCCCCTACAGTGCCTACACTGAACGATATGTTGCTCAGTGTAGGCACCCTCCCTCATCCCTGAACATGGTGAATCTGATGTTATCGGCAGATTGACCAGCATGTTCCGGCAATGATTGATGTCGAAAACGACCAGCGGGAGCGCGCATCGGTGGTCGTTTTCGAGACTTTCATGCCCAATTTATGCATAATTAATGAGCGATTGCACGATTACGATGTCGTAATCATACAATCGCTCATTAATATCTGCTAGTGGGTACGTGGCATTACTAAATTAATGTGTTCTGAATCTTCAGTCACAGAGTATATTTAATTACAATGTAAATGTTAGCAGGTAGAAAAAGAAACGACAGGTACGAAGCTCATGAGCTACAGATACGGTAATACTGCTTACATGGCCTATTTTAACTCCTGGATTGTCTGCACTTCCATTTAATGAACAGTTTTTTAAGGTGGTATTTTTTATATTCATTGTAATACAACCATTAGTGGAAAAGGGACCTCATTCAGACCCGATCGCAAGCGCTGAGCGCTCGCAACTGGGTCGGTGTTTAGGCCCTGCGCACGTGCAGCGGCCGCACCGCACGTGCGCAAGCCCTGGAGCGAGAGAGAAATTCTCTCGCTCCGGAGCTCACTACAAAAGGGGCGGCTGTCAATGTTGATCGACAGCTCGACCCGTTTTGTAGGCGTGGCGGGGGGGTGGTTTCACAAACTGAGGCGTTCCTTAAGGAACGCTTGCCGTTTTGTGGGCGGCCGCACTGACATCAGCAGTGATGTCAGTGGGGAGCTTCCTGCTCAATCAGAGCAGGAAACTCCCTGGGGCTTGCGGTTGCCGAGACCCAACCTTAGGGTCTTGTTGCAAGCCCCGATGGTCGCGATGGACTTGACCATCGCGACCATCAACCTGGTCGGTCTCTAAAGCTGTGGGTGGTAACCCACAGCTTAGCTAGCAACCAGGAGGCTGAACTTGAAAAGTCAAGTGGCCACCCTCATTCAGAGCGAGTGCTCGCTTCTTGCGACCGCCTCTGAATGAGGGCCAATGTCCTAACCTATTGTATATGAGAAAACTATTTCTACTAATGCATTTTGCAGTACCCTAGATTTCATACAAGTAAAAAGAATCGTTTGTAACCTGCACTAACTTTATTACAATGTATTTCTGATTACCAGTGTAACAGAATTTGGAATAAATAATAGAAGTGTAATAGAATTTGGAATAAATAATAGAAGTGTAATAAAATTTGGAATAAATAAATATTGTTTTATTTCAGGACATTTTGGATGTGTATATCATGGTACGCTTTTAGACAATGATGGAAAGAAATTACACTGCGCAGTAAAATCTCTAAATAGTAAGTACAAAGTAGATAATACTGTACCACTGGGAAACTGTCAAACTATATTCACATGCTGTATAGGAGCCCCATGTGTTGATTGTGGCAATTGTTTAGTCTTTACACATTAGGGTTATATTTGCAGCCTTCCAATATGGTTGGCACTCATTTTACATACATAAACATAAACTAAACTTTCTGCGGAAATTGTTACACTAGTTGTGTCTGTAATTACAGAATATCTGCAAATGTGTCACTGAAACGCTGGTCTTAGTGCAGTTACATTTTGTAATAAATGCTATGAATTAAGGACCTGATTGAGACCCGCTCGCTAAGGCACGATCGCTCGCTCTGATGCGTATACTTCGCAGTGCGTGTGCGCAAGCCATTCGCTGAGATCTGATTTTGGTTGCACGTAAGCCACTATCAGGTCGCTACTTTGAGTGACAGTGCCGTTTGTGGGAGGTAACAGGGGAAGGTGCTTGTGAACGGGGGAGTGGATGTGCGAACGCAGGCGTGTCGGGCTGCCAAAACGCAGTTTAAAGGGCGTGCATAAATAGCAAAGTAGCGTCATTGTACATGTCACCTGCATGTATTTCAGCCAGCACTGATCGCTGTGCTTGCGGCAGGTTAATGCAACCTCAAGGGCTGCGAGCAGCTCCAATGGCTCACGATGGTCCCGATTAATCCTTAATTTCCCGGAGATGACGTGTGTTGCGAATGGCATGGGGGCGTCCTTAGACACTTGCAAGCACACTTTGCCGTAGCTTGCTAAAACATAGTGGGCGTCCATACGCGACGTAGTGCGAGCGCTTAATTTAAATATCCGGCCCCTTTTTGCCAGCGAGCGATCGCATCTTGCGAGCGGGTCTGAATGAGCTCCTAAATGTGTAAATGTGTAAACATTAGTTATACCCCTTTTACCCTGACTTAAAAATCCTGGGTTGATGTACGTGAACGCGCATCAATCTGTGATTTTTGGCAGTGTAAAAAGATAAACCTGGGTCCTGGGACCCGGGGATCCAACTCGGGTAACTTGCAGGGTTGGCCACGGGTCGTTCACGTGTCACCCTGCAATGTAAACAGTGCAATCCGGGTCACGATGACCCTGATAGTGCCACTTGCTGCCCGATTGTTCGACTTCAGTGGCGCTTGGAGATGACATTATCTCCAAGCATCCACTGCAACCAGGGCCGGCCTGACCAGCGCTCCCCACCCTGCCTCAGGAGCACAGTGGAGAGTGAGGTAAAAGGGAGGGGGAGAGATGGAGAGACGGAGGGAGGAGAAGAAGCGCTGCTTACCTGCGCCAGAAGAGCCATGTCGTTGCAGACCCGGCTCCGGTGTGAACGGTGTATGCCCGGGTCGGCGCTGCGGTGTAAAAGGGGTCTGTCCCGGGTATCAACTGGGTTGGAGACGTGTTCCAAATCCCGGGTCAGATACGTGACTTTGGGATAAAAGAGGTATTAGTAATCAACATATGATACTGTGCAAATGTTTTAGGCAGGTATGGAAAAAATGCTGCAAAGAAAAATGCTTTCAAAAGGAAGTGTTAATAGTTTATTTTTATCAATTAACAACCTGCAAAGTGAATGAACAGAAGAGAAATCTAAATCAAATCAATATTTGGTGTGACCACCCTTTGCCTTCAAGACAGCATCAAATCTTCTAGGTACACTTGCACAAAGTCAAGGATTTTGTAGGATTATGTATGAGTAACCAATCATACTAAACAGGCGATAATGATCATAATTTTCATATGTAGGTTGAAACACAGTTATTAACTGAAATAGAAACGGCTGTGTAAGAGGCTTAAAACTGGTTGAGGAACAGCTAAACTCTGCTACAAAAGTTAGGTTGTAGATGACAGTTTCATGTCACAGTTCATACACCCAGGGGCGTAGGGAGGGCGGTTCCACCAGAGCGCGAGCTCCAGATGCCTTAGTTGCCAGGGGGCGCCCCGAAGTCGGACTCCGAAGTAGCTGACGGCCTGCCGAGTTCGTGTCCAGCCTGCCAGGTGCTGTGTATACAGAGCAGCAGCAGCGTCCTGTCCTGCCTTCCTGCTGCTCTAGTGAGAGACTCCGTGGTCAGAGGAGTGTGTGCTGATCCCTGATTGGTGGAGCTCAGTACATGTTCATCTGACCCACAGCAGAGGGCAGGGCTACAGCAGCATGTCCACGAGGAAGAAGCTGCAGGGTACACATTAAGGTGAATGAGGTACCCCAGTTATGTCTATCACCCTCCCTGCCTGTATGTGTGTATGTGTAACCATTCATTCCTATGTATGTATGTGACCCTGCCTGCATGTGTGTGTGTGTGTGTGTGTGTGTGTGTGTGTGTGTGTGTGTGTGTGTGTGTGTGTGTGTGTATGTATGTGTGACCCCATACCTCCCAACATGACCCTCTCCAGGAGGGACACAATGCTCTGGTCCTGGACTTGCCTGGTAAGAGGTGGGGCTGCAGCGCAGTTCAAAATTTAAATAGGGGAGTCATACCAACTGCCATTTCACACGCTGCCAAACATCACTGGCTGGGATCACTGGCAGTTGGTGTGACTCCCCTATTTGAATTTTGGACTGTACTGCAGCCCCACCTCTGGAGCCACCACCAATCATAAATTACCAGGGAAGTCCTGGACCAGAGCATTGTGTCCCTCCTGGAGAGGGTCATGTTGGGAGGTATGGTGACCCTGCCTGTATGTGTATATATGTATGATCCTGCCTGTATGTGTATATATGTATGTGACCCTGCCTGTATGTGTGACCCTGCCTGTATGTGTGATCCTGACTGTATGTGTATGAATGTGTGTATGTATGTGTGAACCTTCCTGTATGTGTATGTGTGTATGTATGTATGTGCGACCCTGTCTGTATGTATGTGTGACCCTGCCATGTATGTATGTATATATATATAGTGGCTATATTATATAGCACACACTTTGGGGGGGGGAGCACCGTAGCACGCTCGTGCTCTGGGCGCCATGGCCACATGCTACACCTCTGCATACACCATGTCAAGACTGAGCACAGCAACAAGACACAATGTAGTTATACTGCATCAGCAAGGACTCTCCCAGGCAAAGATTTCAAAGCAGACTGGGGTTTCAAAATGTGCTGTTCAAGCTCTTTTGAAGAAGCACAAAGAAATTGACAACATTGAGGACCGTTGACGCAGTGGTCGCCAAGAAAACTTAGTACATCAGATGAAAAACACATCATGCTTACTTCCCTTTTGAAATCGCATCTATTGTTTGGAGAAGTCTGGCCAGAAGTGGTCTTCATGGAAGAATTGTGGGAAAATGGCCATACCTTCGACGTGGAAACAAGGCCAAGTGACTCAACTATGCACGAAAACATAGGAACTCGGGTGCAGAAAAATGGCAGCAGGTGCTCTGGACTGATGAGTCAAAATGTGAAATATTTGGCTGTAACAGAAGGCAGTTTGTTTGCCGAAGGGCTGAAGAGCAGTACAATAACGAGTGTCTGCAGGCAACAGTGAGGCATGGTGGAGGTTCCTTGCAAGTTTGGGGCTGCATTTCAGCAAATGGAGTTGGGGATTTGGTCAGGAATAATGGTGTCCTCAATGCTGAGAAATACAGGCAGGTACTTATCCATCATGCAACACCATCAGGTAGGTGTCTGATTGGCTCCAAATTTATTCTGCAGCAGGACAACAACCCCAAGCATACAGCCAATGTCATTAAAAACTATCTTCAGCGTAAAGAAGATAAAGGAATCCTGGAAGTGATGATAAAGCCCTGATCTCAACATAATGGAGTCTGTCTGGGATTACATGAAGAGACAGAAGGATTTGAGCAAGCTTACATCCACAGAAGATCTGTGGTTAGTTCTCTAAGATGTTTGGAACAACCTCCCTGCCGAGTTCTTTCAAAAACTATGTGCACGTGTACCTAGAAGAATTGATGCTGTTTTTGAAGGTAAAGTGTCTCTCTCTCTCCCCCCATTGTCTCTTTCTCCATGTCTCCTTCCCCCCACCGTAGCAATCATGGCAACAGCACCCTGATCCTCCTCCAGTCACAGGTAGGCTCGATATCTTCTCAGACCATGGGGTCTATACATGAGGCAAAGCCCTGTTTACCTGAAATCAGGGCTCTTCTCTGCTTCATGCTATTCATGGAGCTAGTTTACCATGGAGAAATGTATGCCTACATCGCATCGCCATACTTTTGTATGGGAGTGCAATTCATGAAGGAACGGATAGCTCAGTTTTCCGTTCCTCTCCTGCAGTACAGATTCACCATCTGAGGATGGCATTATCTGTACTGCAAGCCGAACAGAGCAGGGAGGCTGCATACTTCCCTGCTGTCTGCCCAGAACTCGTGCTGGCTCCGCCTCCCTTCTGCCAGCGTCCATTGCAGCAGGTCTGATTTTAACTGCTGCTCTTGGACTCTGGAGCATTCACAATGAGAAGAGGACATATTGAGGCACCCGATATGTCTGTTTTCTTACTGCGTACAGGGTTCGCGGAGGGGCCGGACAGCACCCAAAGACACCGGACAGGCAAGTGTACATGAATGGCTACTAAACATCACCCCCATGTACTTACTACTTAGACCTGTCCCCTCTCTGTGTCTGTCACACAATCAGAACAGGAGTGTGGCCTGTTCCTGGGGTGGAGCTCTGAGTGAACACCTTAGCTGAGGCTGCCAGACAGGGGATGGGAGCTGCATGGAGACCAGATGATGGGGAATTAAAACCTGCACTCAGGGACACCGCGTAAGCATCTTGTGTACTGGTTTCTTTTATGTCTCTGATTGGACAGTGAGCAGCTGCCAGTGACTCCTATCCTGTTGTGTCAGCAGTAATGTGTGTAGGTGGTGGAAAATATGGACTACAGATGTGTCCTCATACATCTATGCTGCAGTCACTCCAAACAACTCGTGAGACTCTGCGAGTGCCAGGCTTCTTTTTTGCATCTTCTTTTACCGAAACTGTGTTAAGTCACAATTCAATAAGACTAGGAAGCATCGGGAGGCTGTGCTGATTAATTTGATGTGTGACACTTGTATATCTGTATGCGACTAAGAGCCGTATTCAGTTTGAGCGGACCCGCGATACTTTTCCGCCTTCCGGACTTTTCGCCTACATCGAATGTTTTGTAGGCGGAAAAGTATCCCCGTATTCAATTTCAAAGTACGCGAAAACGGGTCCCGGCGAAACTTGAACAGACGGTAAGTACTGTCAGATTAGGGGAAATCAGCCTGACACCCACCAAAAGATACTCTGACATGGGGGTTAGCTATGGTTACCCCCGATTTGGCTTGCTGAAGGTATTTGGTGTTTTTAAACGGGCTCAATAGCTACTAAATAGCATTTTTGTATAAGTGGTGCAGAATAGTATTCAGGAGTCTTTTTTGCAGAAAATAACTTATCCCAGCAAATTTGGGGTACTTGAAAATGGGGGTCAGCATATTTTAAAGTTGCTAAAGTTAAGTTGAAAAAATCGTGAAAAATCCACCTGCCGCAAGCCCCTGCAATGCGGGGGGACGTGGCCGGGACAAGGGGGCATGGCCGGCGGGTGACAGCACTTGTGGGCGTGGTTACGCGATCGCGTCAGTTTGGCCCCACCCCCGTTACACAATGCCAATAAAATAGGCATTGTGAAGCAGGGGGTGGGGCCAAAATGACGCGAATCGCATCACCGCCCCCCCTTCCCCCGCTGCGGGGGTTGCTGGGGTTATTGTGGGAGGGGGGTTAGGAGGGGTGGGCGGCAGCCAGGAGAATTGCCTGCCTGGCACCCGATTTTCGTGAGGCTCCCGACCAAATCGGAAGGGTAGGCAAGTATGTGTTGTACCTGCTCGGGACCTGCTCTCTTTTGGAGTGGCAGATTTTAATATGAATTGTGTGTACTACAGATTAGCATTTTGTGAATTGTGGAAACTACTCTTTGGCATAAGATGAATTATAGGGACTACAGTTTGGCATAATGTGAAGTGGGGGGACTACTTTTTGGTATAATGTGCTTTGTGGGGACTACTCTTTGGCATAATGTGAATTGTGGGGACTACGGTTTGGCATAATATGAACTGTGGGCATTGCTATTTGCATAATGTGAATTGTGGGGACTAGTCTTTGGAGGGCTCTGGACCAGCCATAAAGGCAGAGGGACACTCCTCCACCCTCAGTGCACATAATAATAATGTAAGACAATGAAAAGGTATCCAGTATCACTTTCATTTGCATATTGTCTATTCTTCTTATAACACCAAAGTAGCAAATGGTATACATCATACTGAGTTTTGTCTTTTACTGAATCTTTCAGGGATTACAGATATTGAAGAAGTTTCACAATTTCTCAAGGAAGGTATCATCATGAAAGATTTCAGCCATACAAACGTCCTGTCCTTGTTGGGGATCTGCCTGCCCACAGAGGGCTCTCCTTTGGTCGTGCTGCCATTCATGAAACATGGAGATCTCAGGAACTTTATTAGAAATGAATCTCATGTATGTACATAAAACAATCACTACATATAGTAGAGTTGTCTACAGGGCAGAGGTTTAGGCATCTTAGTTGCTTTGTATCTTAAGGTAAAGTGTTGTTAAAATCAAACTTCTATTTAATATTTATATAAGCCAAGATATTTGTTATATTGTTATCTATAATTTTCTTATGGCAGTTGGAAAACTGTTTTGTTTTATTAAGAGGTTTCTGGTGATTAGAATGTCATTTCCAGGTTTAAAACCCTGGAGTACAGGTTCATCAGGCAATGCATGATCACATTCACAATTCTGCTTCATATGGAATCTTGTTAAGTCCTACAGCCAATATATAATCCAATTTTTTATAATAGCTCAATTGAGCAATCAACCTTAAATACAGGATCTACATCATGGACCACAACACAGGCTACAGATTTGGGCTGAAACAGTGTAGTTAAAGAACCAGGATTTGAATAACCTACTACCTACCTGCTCAGCTGTATATTCATCCCTCTTAATTGTCTTCTCCTGTAAACTCAGTATGATGCAATCAGACATATAAAAGCGTACATATTATAAAGTAATATAGTTCCTGAAATATTTGATAAGTTTACACTTGCCTTTTCGGCATGCTGCCTGTAGCATCTCAGTTCTGTAAGCAAAGCTACTTTGCATGGCAATATTTTCTGTTAAACCTCAGTTTCTGCAATTGTCTTACGGTCTTGAAGATAATAGCAATGATGTACCCATATTGCACATTGATGCACTGGCACACTACAGAATGGCGGGTGATTTCAGGGAAAGAATTACTGTCATGCTTTGTTGTATATTTATTAAAGTGACTGTTTTTAGAAGTGGAGATGTTACCCATAGCAACCAATCAGATTCTACTTAACATGTAATGTAACTAGCACCTTCTAGAACAGGGATGTGGAACCTCAGGCCCGGGGGCAGTATAAGGTCCCCGGGCCTGTCATTTGGTCTGGCCCTCTGAGCTTTTTTATGCTAGCCTCATCTGGCTAGCAGGGTGCCTAGAATGGCATCCTGCAGCCAGAATCTATGCAGCAGTGCCGCCTGGAGTGTCCTTAGGACGCACTTACAGCTCCCCAGTGCATCCTCAGGATGCTCCAGGAATTGCTCCACCGGCAAACGTGGCCCCAACCCTGTGTGATGTCACACAGAGGGGGCGTGGCTTGCACCAGGACCGCAAATAATGTTATATATATTAAAATGGCCCTCGGCAGAAAAAAGATTCCCCACCCCTGTTCTAGAAGATAAAAGCTAGACTCTGATTGGTTGCTATGGGCAATATATCCACTTATAAAAACTCTCACTTTAGTAAATATACCCCTTTGTGTTGTTGTTTGAGTTTTGTGTCTGTTTATGCCACTCTCTAATGCTGGTAACACACATTTGAATCTGGTCATTTGGCCTTTACTATCATATATGACAGGGAAAGTGACTAAAAAAAACTATATGTGTGGTTATCTTATGTTGCCTATTTGCGCTGAGGATTTCACAGGTTTATGGGAAACAAACTAATGCATATAATGGAGATGGAACTTGTGTATAAAACGACCTGGTGTTAGGTACACTCTACCATTGATTGTATATTAAAAGAGCAAGGGGGCAAAATAGAGGGAGCAAAGAGTCTAAATATTTTAAATATACTTGGACCTTAGCACACCTGCTTCTTGTGTTGTATTTCCTGCTATGATGCCTCAGGGTCGATTTAAAGTAACTTTTGGTGTCGGCTAAATATATCTTAGCAATATCATGTGATCTTTCACAGACAACTAAAAAACTATTAATTATGGTATGTGCTCACAAGGGTTATTTCATTTGATTTTGTTTATGACAGATGAAATGAGCAGAGATGGAATAGCTCATAAAAACCATTGATCAAATAGGGACAGGGAAAGGAAAACATTCTCTAAGTACCTCTGACCCTGCTCCATCATCCACCTGGTGCAAGGGCCCATATCCTACAATTTTATTATATCACAGAAGGTTTCTCAAGTGCATGGGTGCAAACTACCATTAATACTCACAAATATGTATACCTGTCCAGAAGATGGCTGTCTTTAAGCAAACAAGTTCTACGCATGCTTGCCAACTCTCCCTCGTCAGGGAGAATCCCTGAAATAGTAGCAATCTCCCTGTCTCCCTGAAGAGTCTAGCAATCACCCTCATTTCATCCTTACCCCCATTATGAAGCTGTTATATTAAAAAACAGAGATATATACATTCAAATGGGATCATTAGTGTCATTTCCTTGCATTGGTTATTATAAGGCACAATGATCCCTATGAATTTTTGAAAAGTATTAGTGTGTTTTCATCAACAAACAGATCTTACTAACTGCTTTTGGGCTGGGTTTACATTTGGATGTAAGTCAGGTTTAGGACACGCTTCTCAGATGTAGCAGTACACGCCCACTGTAACACGCGCTCATAGGTGCTACTTTCACAATCTCCCTGAAATGCTTTTTCAAAAGTAGGCAAGTATGGTTCTACACATACTTTCCTACTTTTGAAAATGCATTTCAGGGAGATTGTGAAAGCAGCACCTATGATTGTGCGTTAAAGTGGGCGTGTACTGCTACATCTGAGAAGCGTGCTATAAAATTGATTTACATCCATATATATATGAGCCCCAAAGCAGTCAGTAAGATCTACTTGTTGATGAAAACACACTGATACTTTTCAGAAAATACATGTAGCCATAGGGATCATTGTGCCCTATAACCAGCGCAGCGAAATTATAATAATGATCCCATTTGAATGTACATGTCTCTATTTTAATATAATTATAAAAATTGGGGTCAGGTGCAAACAGGGAGATTACTAATCACTTCAGGGAGACAGGGAGATTGCTACTATTTCAGGGAGTCTCCCTGACAATGAGGGAGAGTTCTCAAGTGTGGTTCTACGTTCAATTTAGAAGAAACAAAACCTCTATAATACACAGTAAATGTGACATATATTTATATGATGTGTGTTCAGTAATCTATTTAATGTGTAGTTGTGTGAAGGTAAAATATTTACCTTTTAATATAACTTTAAATGTTGATCTGGCTGCCCAAGAGATCACTGTTCCGTTAAAATAACAGTGATTACAGTAGTAAATATATTTATGTTTAATGTGTTTTATTTCAGAACCCGACAGTGAAAGACCTCATAGGATTTGGTCTGCAGGTCGCTAAGGGTATGGAATATCTTGCTAGCAAAAAGTTTGTCCACCGAGACCTGGCAGCAAGAAATTGTATGTGAGTAGATTATCAGAGATATTTTTATTTTCAATTGCAAACATTTTCTGAATGGAACGTAATACCACCTTATAACCTGCCGGTGGCAACTCTGCTATTTTCCTTGTCATTTTCAAGTCATTGGTATCTAATAACTCTAATTAGACAATTGTATACTGCCATATCTGCAAATGGTGAATCACTATTAGAGCAGAGGTTCCAAACCTCGGTCCTCAAAGCACCCTAACAGGCCAGGTTTTAAGGATATCCATGCTTGACCACAGGTTACTTAATTAGTACGTCAGTCAAGTTGATTTAACCACCTGTGCTCAACCATGGATATCTCTAAAACCTGAACTGTTGGGGTGCCTTGAGGAACCTCTGCTTAAGGAATAGTTTTTAAATAAGCATTCAACAGTAACAAAAGTACTCTTATTTTATTAACTAGAAAGAGTTCTGTATATTGTGCACATGCATGTGAGTGTTAAGTAGAAAGACTCGGGATTGCAAGTATATATTTTGCTGCATATACAAGATGAAGTAAAAATATTGTCTTTGACAAATAACAATATAAACTTTTTAATATACCATAGCCCAGGGGCTCCCAACTTCGGTCCTCAAGGCACCCTAACAGTCCAGGTTATAGCAATATCCATGTTTGTGCATAGATGGTATAATCGAACTGTGGTACCAATTAAGACACCTGTGCTTAAGTATGGTTGTATGGAAAACCTGGACTGTTAGGGTGCCTTGTGGAACAAGTTTGGTAACCACATGACATAGCCCCTTTTATACAACTGCACCTTCTCTCTCTCTTTCCCCCCCACTCCACAAAACATGTAATGGTAAAAGAGGATTGAGTATACTCTTGTCCCCACATTTCTACCAAAGGCCACTGAGTGTTTGTGCGTTTGTTTGTCCCTAAGAGATAATATTTATTCCAGGAAACATGAGTGGGTTCTAAACAAAAGGATATCCAGTAAAATAAAGTAAATTGCTTTTAGTGACAATATAGAAAACTGATCTGACATAAAAGATAAATGCAGTGCAATTGTAAGTGTTTAGTTTAGACTATTTTGTGTGAGGAGAAATAAACTATACATTTCCTTATGAATCAATAAAGCGGTTAAATAGACAATAAGAATATTTTCAAGAAAATAAATAACAAAAAAAAGTGATATACAAGTGTCGCATATCAAATTAATCAGAACAGCCTGCTGGTGAGACCACCTAGTCCCATCGTATTGCGACTAACGCTGGGTACACACTGGCAGATATATTGGGCGATCAATTGATCGGCCAATATATCTTGTGCCCGTCGGCCAGTGTGTGCAAACGATATGTCTGTGAACGACGTCATACGATCTGCAGATATATCTGTAAAGTGTGTACCCAGCTTTAGAAGCCTTTTCAGAAAAAAAAAGAAAAAAGAAAAAAAAAACTCCCGGCACTAGCAGAGTCTCACAGGACCAGGCACGCAGAGAGGGGCTTTTTAGGATGACTGCAGCATAGATAGATTAGATAGATAGATAGATAGATAGATAGATAGATAGATAGATAGATAGATAGATAGATAGATAGATAGATAGATAGACTGTCTGCCCTTGTTCTAAAGAAACGTTTCCTGCACACTTCCAGCCAACCCCTCCCTCATTACCGTTTTGTAATTCCCACATGATTGATGCCATTTCTGAGTCATTTCTCATTTCAACTTGTAACAATAAAATACACATTTAATTAAAGGCAGGTCAGTATACTTAAAAAGTCTTTAAATTTACTATGACATAATGATTTTAACGCCATAAAGTTGTAAATTAAAGTTAAAATGAATAGGGCAAAGTTCTAGTAGAAGTAGTGTATAGTATAAATGTGTAATATAATATATAATTTAGCGTACTAGACATTACAAATGTTACATTATATTTTTTATTACCTTGAGCAGTATGTTACTAAATAAGCATTCTTCACGTTAGCAGAAACAGTGCTACATTGCTTAATTGCTAGGAAATACTTTGCAAATACAGGAATATTTACATGTATATTCTAGTAATAAAACAATCTGTCATTCCCAAGTAAACCGTATGTAAAGCCAGATTTATTGCAGGGGATGCGTTAAGGCTTGGCGATACAGGCTCACCCACCTGCTACCTCCTCTGCTTTGCTCGGGGTTGCACTATGTATACTATGGTCCCGGCACATGCTTAAAGAAGCAGATCACGGGCCTCTTTTGGGGCTTAATGTTGTCATGTTCTACCCAACAAATACGCACATATATTGAGAATATTCTATGCTCAAAAATCAAAATTCAAGAACCCCACACAGCATATGATTTCCGTGTTATTTTCAAGATTGGCAGATTTGTCTTTCATAAAAATTCTCTGCAAATCACTGAAAACTATCTGTAATGTATAAGCACAGATTGGTGGATTGGGGAATCTTTAAATTGCAGGAAAAAACATACAGGGTGGCAGGATGTACTAAGCATCGCTTCCGCGATGTGATAATCCCGCCTCTACTCGGGTGCATACTGTGGTTGATTACCGCGGTACATACCTAGAAATGCGAATTACTTCACAAAGGATAATCTCCTGATAAGAGCTGTCCTTTGCAATGCCCCCGGACAGAGGGGCTTCTAGGTTTAACACCAAGAAGTCCCTCTGGCGTCTTTCTGTGCATGCGCAGATGGCCGCCGGCCACGTGCGGTGATGGAAGGGACCCAATCAGAACCCTCTCGAGGTAAGCGTCCAGGTAAGAAGCCCATAGGCTTCTACTGGGTAATGACACCTGAAGGTGGCGTTACCTACTGGGACAAAGTATCGGGATGCATTACATTCCGGTGCTCAGTACATATGTAAAATGCGTAAAAACCCAGTTTCTGGGGTTTTACAGCATTTTCAGCTTTAGTACATCCCGGCCAGAATCTACATATCATTTTTCTGTGATTGCTGATATATGGGCCCCTTACCAGGCATACTGTAGCTGCATCCAGCCATCAGGGAGATCCTGAACATACTTTAAACATTTTAATCTTTTTACTAGTAATTATTTTTCCTAGTAATCCTTTTACCCAAGATCATTCACACAGTCTATGTAACAGGCAAACTCACTAGTTTTACAAGTCAGCCATGGGTTCACCTACTGTTAACCTACCTTTTGGACTATGTGAACATGTCATGCAGGCAGGGCCGGCCCTAGCCCAAATTTTTTGGTAAGCAAGTATATTTTTTGGCACCCCCCTATGCAGTGCCCCTTTTACAGTGCCACCGGTAGTGGTCCCCCTGTGCAGTGCCCCTTGTGCCCCCAGTAGTATTCCCCTTATATAGTGCCCCCAGTAGAAGTCCCCCTATGCAGTGCCCCCAGTAGTAATCCCCCCCTTGTACTGCCCCCAGTAGTATTACCCCCTGTAGTGTCCCCAGTAGTATTCCCCCCCTTGTAGTGCCCCCACTAGTAGTCACACCCCCTTGTAGTGCCCCCAGTAGTAATCCCCCCCTTGTAGTGCCCCCAGTAGTATTTCCCCCCCTTGTAGTGCCCCCAGTAGTATTCCCCCCCTTGTAGTGGCCCCAGTAGTAAACCCCCCTTGTAGTGCCCCCAGTAGTAATCCCCCCCTTGTAATGCCCCCAGTAGTATTTTCCCCCCCCTTGTAGTGCCCCCAGTAGTATTCCCCCCCTTGTAGTGCCCCCAGTAGTAATCCCCCCTTGTAGTGCCCCCAGTAGTAATCCCCCCTTGTAGTGCCCCCAGTAGTAGCCCCCCTGTAGTGCTCCCAGTAGTAGCCCCCCCCTTGTAGTGCCCCCAGTAGTAGTTCCACCCCTTGTAGTGCCCACAGTAGTAGCCCCCCCTTGTGGTTCCCCCAGTAGTAATCCCCCTTTATGGTGCCCCCAGTAATAATCCACCTACCCCGCCCGCAGTAGAGACGTAATAAAAAAATACAAAAAAAACCCACTTACCTGAAACCCGCTGCTGCCCCTGGTCCCGCCACCGATATCAGCTCCTCCATCCACCGCTTTGCATTATGGGAGTGACTTCATGACGTCACTCCCATTACCCACTGTGGGAGCCGGAAGATGTTCGGCTCTGGCAGTGGGTGCAGCAGCCAATGAGAGTCTGTCTGACTCTGATCAGCTGCTAAAGCAAACACACAGCTGCCGGAGCCGGCGCTGTGTGTTTGTGCTGTGTAGCGCTGACCGTACTCCGTCCGGTCAGCGCTACACACGCGGTGCAGCTGTGTCACAGAGACACAGTCTGCCCGCAGCCCGCATGGTACGCAGGTGAGGCGCCCTTCACTATGTGGCGCCTTACGCAGCTGCGTACCATGCGTAACGGGAGAACCGGCCCTGCATGCAGGTGCCTTGATTTCATAATGTGTTCTGATGTTTCTGTCCAGCGATAATACTTGTTACATACTCAAATGGGTAAATTTGCTAAGACTCGAGTCTGGACGAGTTTGCTTTTTATTTAACTCCATTAGCTTTGCCGAAACTCGGGTGATTTGAGGCTCCTGAAACTCTCAAATTGTTCCCGATGGAACGAAATTATACACAAATTTACCAGGAAGTGAGTTTAGCTGAGAGTGAGATGGCCGATGGTGAAGCAGAACGAGATATCTCCCCCGAGTAGCACGTTTTGCAGGTGAGTATACAATCTTTTTTGCAGGTCATTCCACATGGAATCTACATTGGAGAAGAGGACAGAAACATCTGGAAGCAGGTAAGTATGTGTGAGTGGGTAGGTGTATGGAATAAAGTTTTACTAGGCAAGGTATGTGTGTGGTGTCTTTATTTAACTATTTATTTTACAGTGAGGGTACGGGTGCCGGTCGCCTGCTGGCACTTGTAGTTCCAGAAGTGCCAAAGGGCAGGCATGCTGGCACCTGTAGTCCCACTGTAAAATACAATAGTATACTTATATTTATCACTTTATTTCCCCCGTACCCACAGCCCAGGGGTGCGGGGAAGAGCCCCGGGCTTCAGACCAAGCCTGAAGGGGCTGGTATGAAGGGGGGGGGCGGCCCTTCTTGGGGGGGTCCCCACTTCCCTGAGATCCCCAGCTTGGCCTGTGCGGCTTGGGCTGATAATGCTTTGGAATGGAGCCTTGGTAATAGGGTCTCCGGGCTGTGGCATTACAGCCCGGCCATTTTGGGTCCGGTGCTGGTTTTAATTATAGGGGGACCCCTACGCAATTTTTTTACCCCTATAATTAAAACCAGAACTGGCCCTGCAGCCTGGTGCTGGTACCTAAATTACAATGGAACCCTACTCGTTTTGTTCCCCATAATTTTAGGTACCAGGACAGGCTGACAAGTCCGGGGCTGCTTAGGCTTTTGGGGGGGAACTTCACATCATTTTTTTAATAAAAATTAACCATTTTGTTTCTATTTACAGGCAGAAAAATACATGGATCACAGTGATCTGTGTATGTTTCTGCCAAACTTGCAAATCACAGACAGGTGAATTTATTTCCCGAATTTTTACAGGAGAGTTGTTCCATTCACATGAGAGTTTAGACACTCTCTGCTTGGTAAATTCCCGAATCCTATCTTCACTAGTGAAAAGGTTCTCGAGTTTAGCCGATGGTGAATTGAAGAGAGTTTGCTAACTCTCCAGAATTTTCCCGTAGCAAAGGAGTTCTCTCTCCCGAGTTCAACATGAGTAAATTTGCGAGTGGAAAAAAATGCCCAAACTCTCCAGAGATTGCAAACTCTCCCAAACTCGATTTTTAGTGAATTTACCCCAAAATGTGGATTTATTTTGAAACCTTTCTTCTTGAATATCTGTGGAGAAACTATGCAAATAAAAGGAACATTTTGTTGATAGGAGAAAAGAAAACCCATTTACTACAATATTTTACTGAACACTGTCTTGCTTTATATACTCATAATTTAGTTTAATTTTAAGATTTATTTTTAGTTGCTGTTTAGATGATTAATTTATTAATCTCCCTATAACTCTCCAGTGTGTTGCCTATGAAAGCTGAGGCAAAAGTACATAATGTATTAAACACACATTAGAATATTTGTAGATAATTACATTCCCTTTCTCTTTTAAAAAAATAATAATAATATTAATGTACAGAGCATAGCACCACTTTTCAGTTATCCTTTGTCCTCTGTATCTGTACACTGAAGGACTATTTGATATGTAGATACACTACTGCTCAAATCATGGCAAATAGCCCCTCTGGGCGCACCAGGATCCATGCGCCAAACATCTTTCTTGCACAATATATGTGTCTTATTCACATAAATAAAACAACTGGGAGCAACAAAACTATATTGCTAGCTTGTACTAATAAATTTGATGTGCACATTTGTACATCTGTGTGTGACTGAATCTGTGTACTAACAGTGGCAGTTCTAGGGACAGGCAAGCAGGGATATCGCCAGGGGTACTGTGACCTGAGGTCACGGCCGAAGTCACCCCAATGGCGCCCACTCTTGCCCACCACCATAATACAAGCTGTGGCGGCCGCTGTGCCAAATTTACAAACAGCGCTGCTGTTCCTACCCTACTGGAAATCCCAGTCTCCGAGAATGCCAGTCCCGTGCATGACGTAGTTGCGCCTGGCATTATGGGAGCGGCTGCAGAAGAGAGAAGACGGAGAGGCAGCAGCAAGGAGGAGGGACCTGCCTGCCTTCACAAGGTAAGAAATAGGCAGATGGCTCCCCCCTGGCAAACGGTATCCCCCCCTGGCAAACAGCATCCCCCCTATGCATCGCGCGGGCCCCCCAAATACTACTTTTTTGTGGTTATTGTTTTGTCGGCCATGGCCCTGCCCCTGATCAAACCAAACCCCCTGAGCTCAAGGCACCAATGGAAACTCTCGTCCTGAGCTCCAGAAAGTCTAGAACACGCCTTGTGTATGAAGTGCTACGTTGTGGTGGCCGCAGCTTTCTCTCATGCTTCATCTGCAACGTTGTATGTGTTCAAAACTAATTCCTGTGCTGATAAGGTTGCAGCCCAGTGTCTCTAGTACACTTTGATTGGTGTTTTGCTGCGTCTGTGATGCAAATAAGATGCAAAGTGTAAAGAAAGCTAAGGTATGCTACTCCTCTCGAACCATCTCAGTCCCGTTGGGTGTCTTGCACTATATGGCATACAGACGCTAGGTGCTTAAGTACACATCTGTAAATTTCAATGATCCCTATGCAGCTTAAATCATGGAAAACCAATTTACAATGAAATGAACAGAGAGCGATTTACTGTGGAACAGAGTAAAATCACTTGTGTTCCCGAAGTGTAATGATTGTCATTACAGGCGCAAGCCGGTAGCAAATGGTATCACCTCTTTTGATTTAAAAATACACTCCATATGTAGGAAGTGAGTTAGCAGCTATTCATATTTACTATATATAAATATTTAAGCTTAATGTTTTTTCTACTGACTTGAGCAAACTGATTATAGTTTTACCTAACACCTATTTTTATCAGCTTCAAGGTATCATAGTTCATAAGTTTTTATTATTATTATTATTATTATTATTATCCTTTATTTATATGGCGCCACAAGTGTTCCGCAGCGCCTTACATAGTACATAGAACTAATAGGTGAACTAGAAATTATTATGAACAGTAATGTTTAGAAGAGACTCATCTTACACCCAGGTTTACTTTAAAAAAAAATCTTTCCTGTTTTTCATATTCTTTCATTGTCACTGAATAAGTAATATGAAAAAGATAGATTACATCTAAATGATTTGCATTTAACTGTATTTACAGTTTTTAGTATTTACAGTGCATCATACAATTCTATGTGGCCCAAAGCTTATGCTGTACTACCATGTAATAATGATTGCTATACATTTGAGAACTGACTGTAGTCTTGATCAAGATTATAGAAACCTTTATCAGTATTTTACTAAACATATAAAAACGGGGCGGATTGGGATGGAGAACCAGCCCGGGAAATTTCTGGAAACAGTCCTAATGGGAACGGGTCTGTTGAGGAGACGGGGTCTGTGGAGAGGGCAGGACATTACCTCTTCATAGGGCATAAGGCCGAGATGTATTAAATAGGAAAATGCAGCGAAACCCACGAAAATGCAGTTTTAGGGGGTTTTACTGCATTGGCCATATGTACAGAGCACTGGCATCGTCAAAGTGGGTAACGCCACCTTTAGGTGGCATTGCCCAATAGAAGCCTATGGGCTTCTTATTGGGATGCTCTCCCATAGGAGGGATTCAATCGCATCCCTCCCATCACCCCCATCCCCGCGGCCCACGTCCTTCTACGCATGCAAACCCAGAAGTCACTCTGTCCGGAGCCATCGCAAAGGATAGCTCTTATCGGGAGAGCTGTCCTTTGCATACTCTAGGTACATACCGCTGTAATCAACCGTGGTATGTACCCAAAGACAGGCAGGGTGTACCGCATCGATGATGCGAAGCTTAGTACATCCCCCCCCTTAATTCTGAGCCAGAGGCAGTTGCGCCCTTCCTTGTGTCTTTCGCTGCAGTTGCATCTGTGACTTTATGCTAATGCCTATACAAAACTGGCATATCAGGGGCAAGCAAGCCTGTTAGTAGAGGATATCAGAAGCTGGTTCCTGGTTTGAAAATGGAGCAACGGCGCTATCTACTAACAGGCATATTTGCCCCATGATATTCCTGCTCTGAGCATGGGGCATACACATTTGCAGTGAAGCCCTTTCTTGCTTTCTTGCTCTTGTTATGTGATTTGAATACTGTAGCTCACAGGCATTGTCGGGCTACCACTTTACCAGGGTGTCTGCTTGCTAAGGACTCCCTCACATTCAAGTTACATAGCCACTGCACTCACTGGTCTTTTTACGGGCTTCCCGACTCTCAAATCCCGACAGGGGACTAATGACAGGCGTCCAAATCCCGACGCCTGTCATTATACCTACGCCGGGAGCCCGACGCCCGGCACACTGAACGAAGGTAAGCCGGGCGCTGGGTGCAGACAGTCGCGGGGGGGTTAGGGGCTTCTGGGGGGGACTTAGGGTTAGGCACACCCCCAGGAGGGTTAAGGTTAGGCTAGGGAAAGGGGGGGTTAGGGTTAGGCACCTCCGGGGGGAGGTTAGGGTTAACATTTCCAACTACATATTCTATCTACATGACGAAACAAGGATATATAGTATCTGATTCTATAGGTGTGCATTATTAAAGGCAAATAAAGTCATAAGGAAGCTCTGGGAGTTAGGAGTGTGTCATTTTGTCTATATAATATAGCGTACATTCACAAAGCTTAGTTGCTTTTGGCTGAATGATCATATGACTATGAGCTCTGGTGATAATTGCTCTTAATGTGTTTTATGTTATCTTGTAGGCTTGATGAAACATTCACTGTGAAGGTGGCAGACTTTGGCTTAGCAAGAGACGTTTATGATAAGGAGTACTACAGTGTACACAATAAGACTGGAGCAAAACTACCAGTGAAATGGATGGCATTAGAGAGCTTACAAACACAGAAGTTCACTATGAAATCTGATGTGGTAATTATATATTTATTTACAATTTAATACAGTTTATATGTATATATTCTAATTTTCTTAATTTAAATGTAAGAACATGCAATTTTCATATTGAAAATTACCACTCACTAGACGATTGTATAGTACAATGTTTAAAAATGCAATGTAATAGCAAATCCAACTATGCAAATGAAAAATAAATCTGTGAAATCATTGTGTTCTGCATTGTACAGCTCCAACTGTTACCCCAAGAACGCCTTATAGTTCTCCCCGTGGGTAATATATAGAGCAACTACAAGATGAAAATAGTTTGTGCTACAGAATTTTATTTCCTGCTCACAGGGAATAAAACTAATAGCGGCCACACTATCGGCCTGATTCAGACCCGCTCGCGAGTGCTGAGCGCTCGCAAGCGGGTCGATGGTGCCCAAGTGCGCATGCGCACGACGGAGGCGCCTCCGTCGTGCGCATGCGCGACACCCGAATAACGATGGCCAAGCCGTCGTTATGGGTCTCGCACCAAAGGGGGCGTGCTGTCGATGGTGATTGACAGCACGCCCCCTTTGGTGGGCATGCCGGGGGCGTGGCTACCCAGATGGAGGCGTTCCCATGGGAACGCCTACCGTCTGGGTCCGGCCCCACTGTCTGGGTCCGGCCCCACTGACATCACTAGTGATGTCAGTGGGAGTGTTTTTGGCTCTGATAGAGCCAAAAGCACTCCTTGGCTTGCGGCAGCGAGACCCTACCACAAGGGTCTCGTCGCAAGCCCGATGGTCGCGATCGTCTTGACCATCGTGACCATCGTTTTGGCCGCTCACTATAGCTGTGGGTGGTCACCCACAGCTATGCGAGCGGCCGGGATGCCGCTCCAAAAAGGAGCAGGGATGGCCCTGATTCAGAGCGAGCGCTCTGTCAGAGCGTCCGGCTCTGAATCAGGGCCAATATTCATATATTTGTTTCCTAACAACACTGCAATACATGATGTGTCCTGGAATATACTGTCAAGCTGCAGCTTCCCATTGTAAAGCGGTTTTGTCATGTCTCTGGAAAGTTATTTTCCATTGCCCCTTGACATGACAATAGCTTGTAAATGTAATCCGTGTAAATCACATGTGAGTGACTCCGTAAAACAGTGATATAATAGTATGTGATGTGTATTTGCTACAAAATTCACAGAGTGCCCTCTAATACTATTGGGTATTCTTGTCCACAAAATCAACAGCTGTGCATATAAATAAATGTAAAAGCAGACACAAGAGTAGGAGGATCTCCCAAAATGATGATGCTGTTATATAATGCTGACTTATAATCTGTGAAGAGGTTCCCATGAAACATCTGGTTACTATATTAATACACGCATATGGATCAGGTCTAGTCCTGTGTGAGCATTATGTTCCAGATAGACATCTTTAATCATTTACTATGAAACTGGAGTTCTAGGAATGTGTCTGTGCAGTATTATATGATGCCATACAATGATACAATGTTAGTATGAGGCCAGGATAAACATTAAAACAAGTGAATGAGGGTTTTTTTTTAATTAAAAGGTGTTGTGAAAGTAATAATAATAATAATAATAATAATAATAATAATAAATCATGATTGTAGAGTTAATGTAGATAATGCTGTGTGTTTTGGCTAGAGCTACCTGCTAAACGTGTATTTGTATCACTACCTTCCTACCATTTGCAGTGCTTGTTGTATGTGATTCCTGTAGTCGACAATAATTATCAGTCATACAATCAGGTGAGAGGGACAGTTCACTAGAGCAGTGGTTCTCAAAATCGGTCCTCAGGACCCCACACAGGACACATTTCCCAGGTCACCACCAGCAGGTTCACAGGTATATTCATTACTCACTGACACATTTTAAAAGACCCACAGGTGCAGTCATTATTTTAATTGTGATTCCGTTAGGAGACATGGAAAACATGCACTGTTTGGGGTCCTGAGGACCGAGTTTGAGAACCTGTGCACTAGAGGGTGTGTGCTAGACGCTCTAGCAGACAAATGAGTGACAGGGAACCCAGCCAATAGCATGTGAGGATGGGAGAGCTATCACTGAGCCCAGTCTCAACATGTAGCTGCTCAGCTGTACAGAGTTCCTGATAATAAAATAACAGGGAAGAAAAAATATATATATAAAAAGAAAACATTTTGTTTTAATATTTAAAAGAACAAAATATGTATTTTTAAAACAGCTACTTAATGAGCTGAGAGCAAGAGAGGGAATTGTGTATTTCTATACATGTTCATGCACAGACCCTTTCATTGGTGTGATCATTTAAATAGTATTCAAAATATGGGGGCTGAGATGATGCTGCAAGAATACCTGGTTTTATCTACTCCCTCTTATAAATGAGCTTTTACAAGCATTGTGCTGGATGTTGAGATTACTGTATTGGAAAAATAATGTCTGTCCAATTATGTAAATGAATGAAAATTAAATACCAATTCTTATTTTTAAATCCAAGTACTAGTTCTATCAATTGATCCATATATGTACTAAATGTACTATTAATACATTGTGTGTTTACTTTTATCCAAAACTTATGTTTATTTGTTTATGCATTTGTATCACTCTTGCAAAACAGCCTGCCCTAGATCTGTATCTGAACTGGGATTTTAATAATGAGTCACTCACACTACGGATACACTACATCAGGGGGCAGGACCAATCTGATGTAAACCATACCCTCAGCATAGGCCCCTGGCTGGAACATTAACCAAATCTGACTTATAGATAAGCTATATGAACTGTAACTATTTCATGACCTTTTCCTTCACTCAATTTTATCTTCTTGGTTATTTTTTTTTTGCCCTTAGATCACAATTGGTGTATATAACATCAAACAAAATAAGGGTTCAATCCTATTAGGTGCGAGTTTTTGAATGTGATTTTGTTTCATGAAACTCACCACTGACAAGGTGTCAAATGCATGATTTTTGCACCTATTAGGACTGAGCCGTAAATCTTATAGGAGATAATGTTGAATTCCCTTTCATCCAGGGTATATACATAATTGTTGTCCCTCTGTATTGTGTATTAAGACAACTCAGCCGCAAACTCTAGCAAATCAATATTAACCAAAAATCAACTTATCAAATTATTTTCTAGTGGTCATTTGGCATACTGTTATGGGAATTAATGACAAGAGGAGCACCGCCATATCCAGACGTTAATTCTTTTGATATAACTATTTATTTGTTACAAGGACGGAGACTTTTACAACCTGAATACTGCCCTGATCCACTGTAAGTGTCAACCATGTGAATTCACATACATTGTGTTTAGAACACTGTACATGAACTGCAAAAAATAAAATGTGTGTGTGTATAGACAAGTAAATGGTAAAGAGATTAATATTTTCCAAGTGGTGTGATGCACTACAATCTTCCACTGCCCCACTTATTTATTACCAGGTATTTATACAGTACACACATATTATGTAGCACTTTACAGAGATGATTCAGTTATTGTCATCAGTGCCAGGCCAATGGCTTATAGTCCATATTCCCTACCACTACATATACACACACACTAGTGTTAACATTGTCAGAAACCAGCTAGCCTACTTGTATGTTTTATGGACAGCGGGAGGAAGCTGGAATACCCACACATACACAGATGGGGAGAACATACAAACTCCACAGTTTGGAATCAAACCCAGAACAAAATATTTAGGTCTCAATTCTGAATTAAGCACAACAGCAGACAATTCTCATGATTATCAGAAGACTGTGCATGCGCCACAACAGGCAATGGCAGACTGTGCATGCACTGCCCATGCATACGAGCCTTCATGGGGAATACAAAAGCAGACAGTTTGCTCTATACATGGCTGGATTGCTCTGTCCGTGAAATGGCCATTTCTGGGTGTCAACCGGGCAGTTACTGTCTCTGATGCACGGAACAAATGCAGCTCGTGGGCGATCATAGTTTTGTGGGTTTGTAGTCTGACTTGTTTAAGGCCTGTGGAAGGAAGCCAGGGGGAGCTGGACATTTGCATTAGCATAATGTAGTAAATCTGGCAGTAGGGGACATCCACATATGCCGGCACTTTTGCTTTGGCTCAGAATCAGGCCCTTAATGGGATGCCACCAGAGGTGGGGCTGCAGCGCAGTCCAAAATTCAAATACGGGAGCCACACCAACTGAAAGTGAGTCCAGGCCAGGCGATGTTTGTCAGCGTGTGAAAGGACAGTTGATGTGGCTCCCCTATTTGAATTTTGGACTGCACTACAGCCCCACCACTGGAGCTGCCACTAGATGCCACCAGGAACAGACTTGGGCAGTAGATCAGCCAGTAGATCAGCTCTGGCAGTCCCACCTGTGCGTGTGCCTAGCGCGTGCAAAAGGGGCGTGGTTAAGCTTCATGGTGGCGTACTGCGAGTCATGGGGGCCTGGCCCTGTCTCTTAGTATCCCGTCCAGCAGAGCGCCGGGAGGCGGTGCTGCTCGGCAAGGATTTAAGACCGGACCGGCCCATAATGTGCACTGCTGCCACCCCTTCCCTCCCCCTGAGCTCATATCATGAACTCAAGTTTTGGGGACACCTCCGGAGTCAGGCAGGTGATTTCCACGCTGTGCAGCCACACTCCTCGAGCCGGCTCTGAGGCCATCAGCCCTTCTGGCATTTGCCAGAAGTGCCAGATGGCAAGTCTGGCTTTAGATGCCATTCTGCACATAACACAGTCCCTTAGTAGAGACCCTCAACCCTAAAGAATGTGTGCCTCCCACAACTAAAAATGGAATTTAAGGTGGAGTTTAACTGATGAATATAGACCCTAAGTTATTATTTCTATGAATAAACCATTTGCCGGATCAGCTGGGATCCCCGTTGGCTGTAACTGTCATAATCTACAGACCTCTGTCCTTTCCTTCTCAACCTGTTTGAAACAGATCAAGTGGGTGTAAGAGCCCTGTCCCCTGTGAGCTTTCATTCACGTGGGCAACAACATCTGCTGTGCCTGCTTGGTACAGGAAAGAGATGAGTGCAGTGTGTGACAGTTACCAGCTACGTTATCATTTTGTGTAGAGCTACTATCCTTTATGAACTTGCCAGATAATGATGCCAGTGATGTGATTTTACCACCTCTTTAAAGCAGCATCGGGCCTGATTCAGAGTTGGAAGCAATTATGTAGATTTTGGCCTCTATTCACCATCACAATGGCTTTGAAATGAAACAAACAAGATGTGCTTTAACTGCAGACTTTCAGATTTAATTTGAGGGTAATTACAGCCAAATCGCGTGAACGGTGTAGGAATTACAACAGTTTCAATATGTGCCTCCCACTTTTTAAGGGGCCAAAAGTAATGGGACTATCAACTCAAAAGCTATTTCATGGACAGGTGTGGTCTATTCCCTCGTTATTTCATTATCAATTAAGCAGGTAAAAGGTCTGGAGTTGATTCTAGGTGTGACATTTGCATTTGGAATCAGTTGCTGTCGACTCTCAATATGAGATCCAAAGAGCTGTCACTATCAGTGAAGCAAGCCATCATTAGGCTGAAAAATCAAAACAAACCCATCAAAGAGATAGCAAAAACATTAGGTGTGACCAAATCAACTGTTTGGAACATTCTTAAAAAGAAAGAACGTACCGGAGAGCTCAGCAACACCAAAAGACCCGGAAGACCACGGAAAACAACTGTGGTGGATGACAGAAGAATTATTTCCCTGGTGAAGAAAAACCCCTTCACAACAGTTGGCCAAATCAAGAACACTCTCCAGGAGGTAGGTGTATATGTGTCAAAGTCAACAATCAAGAGAAGACTTCACAAGAGTGAATATAGAGGGTTCACCACAAGATGCAAACCATTGGTGAGCCACAAAAACAGGAAGACCAGATTAGAGTTTGCCAAACAACATCTAAAAAAGCCATTACAGTGCTGGAACAACATCCTATGGACAGATGAGACAAAGATCAACTTGTACCAGAGTGATGGGAAGAGAAGAGTATGGAGAAGTAAAGGAACTGCTCGTGATCCACAACATACCACCTCATCAGTGAAGCATGGTGGTGGTAGTGTCATGGCGTGGGCATGTATGGCTGCCAATGGAACTGGTTCCCTTGTATTTATTGATGATGTGACTGCTGACAAAAGCAGCAGAATGAATTCTGAAGTGTTTCGGGCAATATTATATGCTCATATTCAGTCAAATGCTTCAGAACTCATTGGACGGCGCTTCACAGTGCAGATGGACAATGACCCGAAGCATACTGCAAAAGCAACCAAAGAGTTTTTTAAGGCTAAAAAGTGGAATGTTATGCAATGGCCAAGTCAATCCCCTGACCTGAATCCGATTGAGCATGCATTTCACTTGATGAAGACAAAACTGAAGGGAAAATGCCCCAAGAATAAGCAGGAACTGAATACATTTGCAGTAGAGGCCTGGCAGAGCATCACTAGGGATGAAACCCAGCGTCTGGTGATGTCTATGCATTCGAGACTTCAGGCTGTAATTGCCTGCAAAGGATTTGCAACAAAGTATTAAAAAGTGAAAGTTAGATTTAGGATTGTTTAGTTTGTCCCATTACTTTTGGCCCCTTAAAAAGTGGGAGGCACATATAGAAACCGTTGTAATTCCTACACCATTTACCTGATTTGGATGTAATTACCCTCAAATTAAATCTGAAAGTCTGCAGTTAAATAACATCTTGTTTGTTTCATTTCAAAGCCATTGTGGTGGTGAATAGAGGCCAAAATATGAAAATTCTGTCAATGTCCCAATATTTATGGACCTGACTGTAGATATACCAGTCGTTAGAAAATGATATGTCTTTCATTTTTGGACAATAAAACTATCTTCCTTTTTCCTGAAAAAAAAATGAAACAGGTTTGAAGTTATGTTGAAATGCTGGCACCCAAAAGCAGAACTACGTCCAACATTTTCTGAACTGGTCTCAAGAATCTCTTCTATCTTCTCAACTTTCATTGGGGAGCATTATGTGCTTATTAACACAACATATGTCAACATAAAATGTTCCGCTCCCTATCCTTCTCTGCTTTCGGCAGAGGAAAACATGGATTTCAGCCTGGATACGTGATTCTTTTTCTAAAGAAACTTTTCACTGGATCTTTTACTATTGATTTTCATGCAGAGACTACGTTTTTTGTCCAAGTACTTCCTCAAAGTCTTAAGTTAACGCTGGTAGCATTGCTATCAGTTTTGTTACATTGCACTAGAAGCAGAACATTGTGGATCAATGACTATTTGACTACAGATCGCTGTACAGAAGATGGTACAAGATAAGCGCATTCTTTTGCTAAGATGACCAGAAAAGGTTGCCTGTTGCTTGTGTTTAACCTCATTATTTCTGCTATGTGTTCAGCACAGAAGAAATGATCCCACTCATTAACGGGGGACGATGCACAGATGTTGCTGGATCTATTTCTAAATCCCTGTGAGGTCTCTGTAGTACTTTATTTTTGTGTCCTCTGTATAGCACTTTTATCTAGGCATCTATTGCCAGTTCATTGAGTGATATATATATATTGAAGAAAACAAATGGTCCATAAGTTAAAAACATATGTAGTAAATTAAGAGCCAAAAATCATATTGCAGCTCTATTGTTTCATAGAATTATCCCAAAAACAACATTTTATAGCAGAGAACTGATCATAATGAAAGCTTACTATTCTGAAACATCGATGCCCAAGTCACATAGACCATACAGCAATTGCAAAAAATATATAATTAGGAAACAACAAATATAATTGCTGACTGGTATAATAGTACAGGAGATTTAAACACAAGAAAAACCACTACATTCACATACCTGTGGTAAGGTACCAGGAAGGGGTATTTCACGCGCATTGGGGAACTGAGTACCAAAGTCACACTTGGACAGGTTGACAGAGATGTATGTGACCAGATCAGTTTTGATGGCTTAAAATTAGAAATCTAACAGTGGTCACTTCAATATCAGACAGCAAGGATTAACTAGACATTTGTGGGCCTCAGAACAAGACTTTGTAAGTATGCCCATGTGCCACCCAATGATGAAAACACCACATCTACATAAGGGGTCAGCCACAGCTGCACCACCTGCTACAATGGCAGTTACACCTGTAAGACTGTGGTGGGGTCTTTGTAGAATTTCTGTATAGTCGTTGTTTTCCAGAGATATTAATAAATGGCAAGGCAGTATTTTGTTGGTGATGGAAGACTAAATGATTACGTTTATTTGATTTAGATGATGGCAAAGTTATATAAATGTATTCTGTATTGATAAATGTAGAACAACTTTTCTTAAGTTAGATTTATCAAAAATAACATTCACTAACTAGAGTGAGTGAAATCAGCCAAGCGATGCACACATTATATACTATAGAGCTGAAGGCCCTTCCATTAAATAAATGAGATAGGTCAACTTTGTGATGGTACAGAAAAGGAAAGTCCAAAACTAAAACAACATTTATTATAAATAAATGTTAAAAAAAAAAATCAGGGTTGGGGGCAGCACACTGGAAAAAAATCAGGACAGCTCAGCTTACTGGTTACTCAAGAAGATTTCTCCGAAGCCCTCACTTCCAGAACACAATCGTATTTGTATTGTATTGGGCAGTTTCTGTTTATACAGTTAATATATCATACACAAGTCAATGATTCTAGCATATTACTAATGTGAACACTGGAGCAGCACATGTTTGTTAAGTGAGTGAAACAGTTACTGAAAATAAAATGCTTGTTCCTGTGGAATTTTTGGCTTTATGCTGTACAGTTTATGTGGTGTAGGATGTAACTGGATTTGTTGATGTAACGTATGACATTTAAAGTTTTATATTTTTATAATAAATGTTTATTTTTAATGCTATGTACAACATTACTTAAATGTGTAATGGTTCAAACATGGTGAAATATGTATGTAATTTTCATTTTCCAAGTGCTATTAAAGTTTCAGAAATAAACTTCTTATACTTGTTATGTGTAAGAAATATTTGCCACTTTGCAAAACTATCAAACAAAAGTGTGGTTATTGTATAGTTGTAGCAGAAGACAAGAATTATAGGCAGATTTATTTAGATAGTTTATCTAGATAGTTACATCAACTTCTTATATACATGACTGCTCCGTTCTATCTTTGTTTTAAAAAATGATTCCCCACGCTACACGTTACACTCTCAGGGCCTGATTCAGAGTGCACACTATGTTGATGGTGCACGCAACGGTGGACGCTGTCACTCCAACACCCGATGGTTACCGCCAAAAGCTGCAGAACGAATCTGGATGCAGAAGGAGGCAATTTCAGTGGGCATTTCTTGGTGGCAACAGAGAAGTGGCAATCCAGATGCTGGAGTGTCACGGTCAGTTACACTGACCTGGGCAGCCATGTTCAGATGGAAAAATTGCACCTGTCTTAGGGCTGATGCAATCTCTGATGATGCATCCGATATGGACTATGGTGCGTCTTAATATGCACAGCGGTGTATTAGTGACGCAGCAGGTGGATGTCTCTATACAAATCCCATCTGCAGCATCAATAGCATAAAGACACAGGCAAGCTTCGGCAAAAGACACAGTAGCGGCTGCAGTAGCGTGCACCTTTGAATCAGGCCCTCAATCTGTTCCTTTTGTGTGCAAAAATATAAACTCATATACAACCATGATTGAATGGCCCCATTGTAGCATAATCCAGCCTTTCACCTGGGTCTTGTCCCCAGAGCAGTCAAGGCATGGACAATGCAAAATTTAAATCTTGTACCACTTGGCCTCTTCCCAGAGTTCTCCAGACTCTATGATTGCTTCAGTCGTGGTTCCTTTTATTGGTATCTCCAGACCAGTCATTTCTATAATAGCAAGATCAAGCTACGATACCCTCTATTAACTCTCCCCTCTTTAGGTCTTCTGCCTTTTCAGGTTCTCATCCAGGTGCCTCATCCTCTAGGTGTCTCATCTTCTTATACTCAAGCATTATTGACGGACAAGAACTATGAAGTTCACTGGGAGGAGGGCATTGGGGAGACCCTTTAAACTGATGAGTGGGTTTGTGCTAGAGTTGCAAAGCCATCCATCTGCATACAGATCAATGGAAACTTGTATAACCTTCACTTTTGCTCCTATGGGACTAACTAGATTATGAACCATACATTCATCTGCCTCTAGTCTTTATTAGTGAAACTGTGGTGTTCATATGGTGAAGCTGTCCTAATATAGAAGTCTTCTGGAAAGGATGCCCAGAATCGTATCAGCACAATTGGACTGTCACGTCTAAGGGTTGGTTCGGGCTGGAACAGGCATGGGACGCTGAAGAAGAGACTTGGGAAGTGTGAATAAACCTGGGTTGCTTGAGCAAGGAACTCCTCATGTATGTGCTGTGAGGAGGTAGAGGAGCTGCAGAGGATGATATGCCCGCAGACGAGAACAAGAATGGAATATCTTTATTAAACATTAGGTTGAAATGAGAACTGGAGGTGCGAAAACTGAATGAATGAGCAGAATCGGATTGGGACAGATGATGCTGGATTGAGAGCTGGACGGGTATAAGACTGATGATGATTTGAAGAACTTGATGGATTGGATCCCGATGCTGAATAATTGATTGATTAACTTAATTGATGAGTCCAATGTTGATGAATTGATGATATTAATCGGTTGAGACCGATGTTGATGAATTTAGGAACTTAATTGATATGAATCCGATGTTGATAAATGATGAACTTGATAGTATGGGACCAATGATGATGAATTGAAGAACTTAATTAATATGAGTCCAATGTTGGAAGCATCGGATGAGACCAATGGTTGGAGGTATCGGCTGGAACCGATGAACCGATGGTGGCTGTAAGAACAAGTCATAGTGGTAAAAACCAGACTGGTGTGCAAGATGGTATAGGAGACTTGTTTACCAGATATAGGAACCGGACTGGGACCGTTCAGATGCAGAGTACCTGGGAGCTCAACACTTTCAGCAAGAAGCGACGTTGAACTGGCAACTGGAACCAGTCTGAAAATGGAATTTATAGGGGAGGATCCCCAGGGATTAGATGCTGCAATCAGCTGGTCTGGAAGCGGAGGAAGAGGGTCAGGTCACAGAGTCTAACTTGGCTGCTCCCATACTGTTGTTTAGGAGGGAATTCTGGTGTGCAGCCTGTGTGCCATCAAGCTGGGAAGACACGCTGTGAGCAAGAGGCTGTGGAGAGCCATCTCTATGCTCAGTAACAGGACACTGAGTGGACGTGGCAGGAGCAGCACCAACAGGCCTCAGCACCAACCGGGAGCAATGTGCAGCACGAGCAGACTTCTGTGCTATCCTGGACAGGCACCAGAGCAGTAAGGATGTAGTTTTAATAGTCCAGAGCATGACAGCACCCCCCTCCCTCGATGGGTGGCCCCAGGACACCTCTTAGGGTTTTGTGAAAACTTGGCATGGAACACTCGGATCAACAAAGGTGCGTGGACGTCAGAGGCAAAAGTCCAGAAACGTTCTTCTGTGCCGTAGCCCTTCCAGTCGATTAAGTATTGGAGACGTCCATACCGGATTCGAGGGTCCAGAATCTTTGCCACTTTGTACTCAACTCCACGATGAGTGGACTTTGGGTGTATTTGTAAGTGCAGAATGAAACTGGCTGAGTATGCCTCTACAAAATGACATGAGACACCATGGAGCATCGCAGGAATACCATTAACCAAAATAGACTACATAGTGTCTCACGTTATTTTGTAGAGGCACACAATGGGAAACCTGCATGTTTGTCAATTGTAGGTTTGGAGTCTATTCCCCCTATGGAACAGGTTTAACAAACTTTGCTGTAGAGAAGTATACTGGATGCTCAAATTTAATTCTCTGCATTCTGATGGTTTGAACAAAACAATAGAGCTCAATTCGGTCATGCAATAAAAGGATCATCTGGTGATATATGATGTTTGATGTATACACATTGTACATATGTGTGTTGTTACATGTATATGGATAGATGTGTTTGAATCTAGAGTTATTACTTAATATGCATACTAAGGCTCTCTCTTAACCTTGGGTGATTTATTTAATTAATGATATTAATAATATCTTAAAGAGATTATTGTTGGATAGACTTATGTGGTAGTGTGATCTTGTCACACATTTGCCGTTTTTTTACATTTAACAGTAATTTACATATTTATTAAGATTAATAACAGTGAAAAAGTATTAATGTAAAGATGAGACAATGTATTTCATATGGATTGCTAAAGTTGTGTATATATACGTTCCGTGACAACGATTCTAAACCAATGAGAGAATTTGTAATATGTCTTTCCGATCACATAAACTATGAAACTGCCCGATTGGGAATTCTAAACATCTGTCTCATTGGCTCATTGGAACATGTGAGTCCGGAGGACAAATTAACTGGCATACTCTGCATGATCAGATAGTTCCGGGTCACGTGACTGGGAAAAGTTACGTGGACGGGACTTCTGACGGCAGAAAGATCGTGAATAACCTTCAAAAGGTTGGTTTATATAACTAAACTGTTCAATCTGATTAAATAGTGTACAGTATTGGAGAAAAGTAGGACTGCCTAAAATGATAAGTTTTTTTTATTGTTTTAGTGGATGGTTTGATGATCGTATTAAAACAAATAACAAGTGTGAGTAATTTGGTAATTAGTAACCAGGTTTATATAGGCCAATAGTGACCGTTGGAATACATGCTCCTGAGGAAGACATTATTATACCCAGCAAAACGCCTTGTGCAGTGAATGCCCTCTTTGGACTATATTTATTACTTTCTGTTACTCTATTGTGGACTCTGGACTTTCTTCCTCCCATTTTGCTTACTGGCAGACCGTAAGGATACCCGGTGAATACACATCAGCCAATCTGTGTGCAAACAACACTGCTAAGGGACTGTATGGTTCATATGTGATCCGTGGAACAAGTGGAATTATATCAGCCCGACCTGTGCAAATAACACTGCTACGGGACTGTTTGACATCTCTAATTGCTGGACCCGGTAACTAATCCTTCTGCTAATAGGGAATGTATATAATGAGAATATCCAGATTTGCCATTATGATGATCTAGATGATCTTTGACTGAATAATTGGTCTAGTAGAGGATTTTCTATTTTATTTACAATTCGATAACAGACACATGACATGTGTATAGCATATTGGTGATTTTTACTTGTATTATAATAAATGTTTTAGTTTATTTGAATCCAACCATCCACTTTTAGTGTATTTATATTTCTTAGCGCTGGTAACATCTCTATATCTGGGGCCAAAAGGTAAGCTTATTCAATGGGTACAGAGTGAGCGGTGTGGGCCCCACTTGGCTCAGGGGCCTGTGTGCCACACAAATCCTGCACACATTATAGTTATGCCACTGCAAGTCCTGTACTTTTGGCTGATGTTTATTCTTTGCAGCAAAACTCATTTCTATAATCACACTATTAAAAATGTAACAAATTTTACAACTTAAAAGCTACATGTTTGTATAATACATTATATCATGGATGAAAAGTGAACAGGGTGGCAGGATGTATTAATTTGTGAAATGTGAAAAATAAAAATCACCCATAACTACAGTATAATTATACAGGTGCTGATATCTTTTTGTTCCATACTGACATTTCTATAGCTTGTTAGAGCACCAAACTGTACCTCCAGCCATTCAGAATAAACATCTTGTAAAATGGAGACAATAGTTGATTTGAAACCTCCAGAACACAGCGCCTCCTTTTCAGTTCTCTGATGTAAGTGTCTTTTATTTGTTACATTGACCTTTTATCACATTGGCTTTAGTGACTCAGCACTGCGTTCCGCATGATGCTCTCTAGCTTGCTTTAACAATGTTTGGCAGGAGCAGCTACATTACTCACGTCACGTTAATTATATTGTCAGTATTCTTCAGCAGTGTCAAAGTGATTTTGGAGAGATCTTGGAGTCACAATTCTTCGGACTGCGGGGCAGCTGTTTTTAAGAAAGTGAAAAGTGATCCGTGTCAGGGTCTTATTGAGCCTCATCAGCGAGCAATTAATTGAATAAAAAGCACTGTACTACACATACAGTACTAATAATAATACCCACCACCCTCTTATGTGTTTTTAAACCAAGTTTGAAAGGTACCCAGTAACTTTGAATTAGGCCAAAGTTTTAGACTGTTTTAACATTTGTCTACTGTATAAGAATAATATATTGCTTCCGCCATTTAAGGGGAGGCCTACACTAAATAATAGCAAACAAGCTGAACAAATTATAGAATGTTAAAATACCCCATGAGCTGTTTTTATAAACGTAAATGTAATATATTAGACAAAAAAGCATATATATAAAAGGGATACATTCAGTATCCTGACACAGGGGATGGCAGCACTTAGAATGCCAAGATTCTGACAGGTGTTGGGATTCCGGCACCGGAATCCCAGGGGGGTTAAGGTTATGGTAGGGAGAGGGGGAGGGTTAGGATACCTACTGACAGGTGTCGGTATCCTAACCCTGTTGGGATGCCGATGTCGGGATTTTGACTGCCGGGATCCCGTACCCATCCCATATAAAATACACTGACTGCAGTCACAGCAATACTGTATATGAATATTACAATTGTAAAGGTATATAGTAGCAAAATGTGTCAATAAAATAACAATCACTCATGTGTGATGCCACTATGTAACGGTTGCAAAATACTGGTTAACTAGTCAATTACTCCAAAAAGTTTAAAGCAAATCATATAGAGCTGGAAAAGAAAATCCAAATAGCCACTGTTGGTGAGAGGTTTTCTGGCTAAATTATAGGAGTCGTCAACGAACCATTAGACCGTCATAAATGTAAGATGATAATCTAAATTGAATGTAAGGGCTGGCAATATCAGGTAATAAAAATAGAAAGGTTTTGTTGCCTCTGGTGAGAGGATCTATATGAGTCTTAAGCATGCAGGCTCTCAGAGTATGGAGAAAGCTCTCGTAGCTGTGTCCACCGCTCCACACTCCCCAAATGCTGGAGCTGCAAGTCACGGCAAATGATGAACTCTTGCAGCTACAGACTGACCCATGGGAATTGGAGTTACCGAGACTGATGGTCCCGGCAAACCGATGGTCAAGTGGGCAGCATGGAGTCCCTAGGCAGATTGATGTGGCACAGTGGAGATCTTAATGTCGGCAGTTCGAATAAGAAATCAGCAGCAGTCAGTGAGAAAGCCTTGACATGTTTCTGCCCTCTGTCAAAGGTTTTCTCAAACGGAAGTGGCGAACTGAGGGCCTGATTCAGAGCCGCTCGTAAGCGGCCGCTCGTTCGCTCCGAGCGATGTTCGCAAAACTGCGCATGCGTACGGGTCGTAATGCGCATGCACCAACCAGTCATTGCGGCCGGAAATCGAGCGCTCCCAAAACAGCGAGTGCCGGCTAATTTGAGTGACAGCATGAGGCGTTTGTGGGTGGTAACAGGGGAAGGTTCTTGAAAACGGGGAGTGGTGATCCGAACGCAGGCGTGCCAAACGGTCAAAACGGGCGTTTTAAGGGTGTGCATAATTAACAAAGCAGCGTCATCGACCACGTCACTTGGTTGTTTCTTAGCCTGAACTGTTCGCATGATTGCGGTAGGAAAATCCAACCACAAGCACTGCGAGCAGTTCAGACGCCTTTCGATGTAGTCGATTAATCTAATAAATAGCGGAGATGACGTAGGATGCGAGCGGCCAGGGGGCGTCTTTATAAAATAGCGAGCGCATGTTTCGCTCGATCGCTCAGACATAGAGGCGTCAACAGACCGCAAAGAGCGAGCGCTCAATTTAAATATCCGGCCCCTTTTTCTGAACGAGCGAGCGCAAATAGCGTCCGGCTCTGAATCAGGCCCTGAGTCCATAGGGAGTGGCAATATACTGCTAAAATCCAAACAGACATGTCTAGCAATGCAGGAGAATGATGACTGGGTCTGAATGCTGGAGACAGGTGACTGAATCAGGAGCCAGGAGACTGATTTTCAGGGAAGAAAAGTTGTTCTGGGAATCATCACAGTGCAAGTCCAGGTTTAAATAGGGTGCTGTGAATGCCAACAGGCTGAGCAGAGCTGGTGACCAATGTTGCTGGACTCTGGTTGGTCAGTGCAGTCAGGTGATTGCAACCAAGATGGTGGCATCCATGCTTAGCAAACACAGGGAATGAATCTGGTTGGCAAGTACAATTCTAACGGATGCCATCTGCATCAGGAGGGACATGGATGGCTGTGAAGAGACACCGCCGGACACAGTAACAGTCCCTGGGACCAAAATGTGTGACACCTTAGACCCTTGAATGCCACAGAGACCCAGGGGAGTATTTACAGTCAGGTCCATAAATATTGGGACATTGACAGAATTTTCAGATTTTGGCCTCTATTCACCACCACAATGGTTTTGAAATGAAACAAACAAGATGTGCTTTAACTGCAGACTTTCAGATTTAATTTGAGGGTAATTACATCCAAATCAGGTGAACGGTGTAGGAATTACAACAGTTTCAATATGTGCCTCCCACTTTTTAAGGGGCCAAAAGTAATGGGACTATCAACTCAAAAGCTATTTCATGGACAGGTGTGGGCTATTCCCTCGTTATTTCATTATCAATTAAGCAGGTAAAAGGTCTGGAGTTGATTCTAGGTGTGACATTTGCATTTGGAATCAGTTGCTGTCAACTCTCAATATGAGATCCAAAGAGCTGTCACTATCAGTGAAGCAAGCCATCATTAGGCTGAAAAATCAAAACAAACCCATCAAAGAGATAGCAAAAACATTAGGTGTGGCCAAATCAACTGTTTGGAACATTCTTAAAAAGAAAGAACGCACCGGAGAGCTCAGCAACACCAAAAGACCTGGAAGACCACGGAAAACAACTGTGGTGGATGACAAAATAATTATTTCCCTGGTGAAGAAAAACCCCTTCACAACAGCTGGCCAAATCAAGAACACTCTCCAGGAGGTAGATGTATATGTGTCAAAGTCAACAATCAAGAGAAGACTTCACAAGAGTGAATATAGAGGGTTCACCACAAGATGCAAACCATTGGTGAGCCACAAAAACAGGAAGACCAGATTACAGTTTGCCAAACAACATCTAAAAAAGCCATTACAGTTCTGGAACAACATCCTATTGACAGATGAGACAAAGATCAACTTGTACCAGAGTGATGGGAAGAGAAGAGAAGGAAAGGAACTGCTCATGATCGAAAACATACTACCTCATCAGTGAAGCATGGTGGTGGTAGTGTCATGGCGTGGGCATGTATGGCTGCCAATGGAACTGGTTCCCTTGTATTTATTGATGATGTGACTGCTGACAAAAGCAGCAGAATGAATTCTGAAGTGTTTCGGGCAATATTATATGCTCATATTCAGTCAAATGCTTCAGAACTCATTGGACAGCGCTTCACACTGCAGATGGACAATGACCCAAAGCATACTGCAAAAGCAACCAAAGAGTTTTTTAAGGCTAAAAAGTGCAATGTTATGCAATGGCCAAGTCAATCCCCTGACCTGAATCCGATTGAGCATGCATTTCACTTGATGAAGACAAAACTGAAGGGAAAATGCCCCAAGAACAAGCAGGAACTGAAGACCTTTGCAGTAGAGGCCTGGCAGAGCATCACCAGGGATGAAACCCAGCGTCTGGTGATGTCTATGCGTTCCAGACTTCAGGCTGTAATTGCCTGCAAAGGATTTGCAACAAAGTATTAGAAAGTGAAAGTTAGATTTAGGTTTGTTTAGTTTGTCCCATTACCTTTGGCCCCTTAAAAAGTGGGAGGCACATATAGAAACCGTTGTAATTCCTACACCGTTCACCTGATTTGGATGTAATTACCCTCAAATTAAATCTGAAAGTCTGCAGTTAAATCACATCTTGTTTGTTTCATTTCAAAGCCATTGTGGTGAATAGAGGACAAAGTATGAAAATTCTGTCAATGTCCCAATATTTATGGACCTGACTGTATACCCCTGGGTCCAGGGGGCCCACACCACACATACTAGCACCCATGTTTAATTACACTTACCTTTCTGCAGAATCCGGTGTCCTGCTCTGCAGCGCTGGACCGGCACTGCATAGCAGCAAAAAACTTGCGCATGTGCAGAAAATGTCCCCAAGAAAAAGGTGCGGACGCCATTTTCCTGGAGATCTGTGCATGCACAGTAGATTCTGGCAGAATCTACTGCACCAACAGAGAGGAGGGGGCCCAAACGGAGGCTGCACACCGCCCCCCTCCTCTCTTAAAACGCCCCTGCAGAGACCATTACCTCTACCATCATCTGGTTTCCATCAAAACCAACAGTCTTCCATAAGTGTGGGAAGACGAGACATACAATGTATTCTCATATGATAAGAAAGACACCCTAAACTTTGAATTCTGATAAAGGGTTCTAGCACATTAAGGGCCTGATTGTGAGTTACATACAATACCAATATTCGTGTATATGGTTGATGTTTTTCCTACTGTGTTTGCGTCAAAGTCACACGCACACCATATTGTGTATGCACAGAGGCGCAGCTGCGATTAAGACTCACGGTCTCAAAAAATGTATACTTGGTGTTCCTGGGTGGTGACTGGCAGGTGGCTATTCAAGGGCAACTGAGATGTACCATTTTATGGGCATGTTATGTGAGTATCGCAGGCATGTTGCAGAAGTAATTGTGAACTCAGACTCTTAATTGTTCACATAGGAAGTCATACCCTGATGGAGAATCTGTACCCAGCATAGGACAGGTGCAAGTTTCATTGGTGAGTCTGATGGTAGCGCCTAAAGATGTACAAAGTGGACGTCTCAGTCATTCCACATTCAGACGCACAATTGTATACCAGCGAAAGGGCTGATACTACCATTAGCATAAAGTCACAGACATGACTAAGGTAAAAGATGCGATAGCGATCTCAGCAGCGTGTGACTCTGAATCAGCCTCTTTATTTGTGCTGAATCAATGTAATTATACTTTTAGCTCCTCAATTATTTTTCTAAAGTAGCCACTTTATTAGATCTATATTTAATTATTATGCTCAATAAAGAGAATGACGAATTGACAAGAGTTAACTTTTATTCTGTTTGGAACTCTGGGTCATAGAGAGTTAAACAGTTTTAGACCCCTGGGTATATGTGTATATATATATATATATATATATATGTAGTGGTAGGTCGCACACAAAACCTTTAGTGATAATGTTGCGGGTGCCAGGATCACTTCTTAATATAGCACTGAGTCCAATGAGGACAAAAATCTGCACACCATTCATAGTGACATTTTTTTTGTATTATAGCATTTCACCAACAGGGTAGAGAACAAGCCAATCAAAGCATAAAAATACTTAGCACATGTTCAATGGGTTCCAACAGCCGTTTCGGGTCACCTTCCTCAGCTTTCATGACTTCTTTTACTTTTAAAAAAAAATGCACAAATCACTGCATTATTGAAGATCAAAATATTTTTCTTTGGGACCGTAATAAACATCATTACTGTTGCTAAATATTTTTATTGTAGTGGCTGTGCTACAATATGCTAATGCATCAGGAGGCGCCTTGTGTAAATAGACGCCTTCTGCTGGCTTCTTTTGATCCACTGCCATTCAACATCTGAGTAACCCTCAGGTTACTCAGCATATCTGGTGTAATCACGCTGCAGAGACCAGGAAATGTGCGTCGGCAGCCACAGACCCTGGCCTCGGCACATTTTCAAGAACACAGCTCTTCACTGTCCCCAAATGGCCATAGCATATCAATCATTCTGCAGCTTAGGTGGAACTGCGACCATCGTCCTGCGCGTGTGCAGATTGCAAAACATTGTAGGTGTACGTAAACCATGGGGTTTGCATACAACTCTGAATCAGGCCCTTAAAGTCATTCATTCTATCACAACCATATTCCATTATTTCAATACTGCGAGATTCTACCAGAGACTGCACTTTTTATCATAATATATAGATCTTATTATTAAACGGTGTTTGCCAGCAGTCCTACTCAACTGCAGACCAAATTGATTACTTGCATTTAGGCAATCTGATCTAATATTTGATATATTGCATGTTATATATTTCATTGTGCATAGTTTTATATACATTCTATCAATCCATATGATATGACATATTATTAATTAACTTAGGACTGTTTTCTGATACTTATTTATTGATTTAGCTTTTATTTCTACAGCCCCTTTAAATTCATTGGTCAAAGACACCGATCAGCTTAAACAAACCGCTGAATAGTAAATCTACCCCTTAGTCCCATCTGCCTCTGGCAACATAATAACAGTCACAACATAAACATCCCTACAAGATATCTCTATACAGTTTGCTAATAAAGCTGCTGGATTTAAAAAAAATATAAACCATCCAGCTGCACTTAAGTCCATATTGTCCATGCATTTATATTGTACTGCTGTTGCTCTCTGGCATCATGTCAGCAGGAAGAAGCCTGTCACAACACCACAGAATAAGTTATAATCCAAGTATTTGTTGTTGGCCCCTGACCATTACTTTGTGGAGCTGGGAAACATCAGATGGCTGTAAAAGTATCAGGTATTACCTCCTCATTGTCTAATGCTGGGTACACACTGGCCGATATATTGGCCGATCAATTGATCGGCCAATATATCCTGCCCCCATCGCCCAGTGTGTACAGACAATATATCTGTGAACAACGCCTTCCAGACATATCACATTGGCTGTGCTGCACATCCAATGAACAGATATGTCTGCAGACATATCTGTCCATCTGTAAACAGGGGTGCAGAGAGGGGGGGGAGCCGCGAGCAGGTACTACTTACCCGGGTCCGGCACAGTCCCCATCCACAGCAGCCCAGCACACGCTGCTGTGTGCTGGGCTGCACTGGGAGACTGTCTGAGGCTGTTATAGCAGCAGCCCGAACAGTCTCCTATGCCAAAGGGGGAGCGATCATTGGCTGTGCGCCAGGCTGAGGGGCACACAGCACCCCCCTCGGCAGCGCTGCAATTTTGTTTTGTTTTTTAAAGGGGGCGTAGCCATGCCTGGTGCAATTAGGCCACGCCCCCAACCCGCCCCCAGCCGTCGGGACCCGCTGTGTATGAACGACCATCATCTGCAGATATATCTGTCAGGTGTGTACCCACCTTTAGGGACAAGGTACATTTTGACTAAACAAATAGTGCTAATCCCTCATCCGTCATATCACAATGCCTTTAAAAATCTCCCAGACCAATGAACAGGAACCCACTCATTAGTGTATGGCTAAGCAATCATTGATACGATCATGTGACCCCTGCAGTGAATAATCCAAAGTTAAAGTTGTAGCTATTTATTTTGGAACTTACTGTACAATATTATATTTGTAGCCGCTGGATGATTCAATCTGTATTTGGCTACACAACGTATGTATTCCACAGTCTTCTATCTCCTCAATTGTATATAATAATCAGAAACACAGTCATTTGTATTGATCTGTCATCCAGTTGATACAATCATAGAAAAATACCCAGCGTGTTTTCAAAGCACAAGCCTGCCAGCAGTTATAACACAGTTACTATGATCATGTGTGTGTCATTGTATCATTCACTTTGAGAGATGACAGCAGAAGCTCAGTAAAAATGTGCAGATAAAGATTAAAATGATAATTTTGTGCATGAAAACCAAAGTGTTTCTGCAGCTTCAATGTGTGGTTTCATCAGAGGAAAAACGTCATTACTACTCCTAGCCATGGTTGGGGACTGAGGGCCTGAGTAGGAGATGTAGACAAACCTGATAGTTAGCTCACATCTATGATTGTTGGAGGACTGCGCTTGTGTAGAATGTGTATTGTGCATGTGCAGTCCTCCATCTGCGAGTCCGCTTGCAGTGTCTCCCAGGTGTTTGGAGGGCAGAGTGGTGACATTCCTAGCCAGGGTGAGGTAAGCTTCAGCTTAAGCAGCCTGACCAAAGAGGCAATCATTGCGGCCGATGGTTGCGATGGTGATATGAGGCAGCATCTATGGACGCTGCACTCGGATCTCTCAGATGCAGCAAGGAGGTGTCTATTTTCTCCAGACACCTCCTGCTGCATTTACATTTGGTTGGACGGTATTGCACAGCCGCTTCCATGTGGCAGTGCTGACCAGCTCTGAATCAGACCCTCAGGCATGATAAATGTAGGGTTTGTGCTTAATGACCTCACCAGGGACATACACCAGGATAGTTTAAAAAAATAATTTAAGCTTATTGTCACCATCTGTCTTTTTTTTCAAATGATATCAGAGATATACATATATATATTACTGGATTGGACAAAAAGGACCAAAAGGTTACATTTTAATAAATGAAACATGGAGGTGGAATACACCGTTTTGTTTTACTCTGTCTTTCCATTCCGGAGTTATACAAATGTAACGACCTCTATATTTAGGGCCTGATTGAGTCAGACACAAGCTTTGTCATACTGAGCATGCGCAAAAGTGAATTTACAAATTTTGTGTCTCTCCAGGCGATTCTGAGTCGGATGGACCATGGTAGGGTCTCTCTTTGTGTGAAATGGGCATTTCAGGGCAGCATATGGGCAGCAGCGCTGACAGGGCACACGCACGAGAGCTGTCATGGAAGTGTCATGGGCGTGTAGCTAGAGTTCTGTACTATTCTGAGTCGCACACACAGGCAGGGGCGTTTCTAGAGAGGAGGGGGCCCGTGTGCAGTCTCCGTCACGGGCCCCCTCCTTTCCGTCCGTCGGCCGGCAGCGCACTGACAGGTGCGTGGCCAGCGCCGCACTTATAGGCTCTGGGCACTAGTACAGGGAAAATGGCCGCCGCAACCATTTTCCCGGTGACCTGCACATGCGCAAATGATGGGAAAATGGCAGTGCACTGCACACCCTGCACCCATTATAAATAAGCCCCTGCACACAGGGAAGAGATGCCTGTTTCTGGCAGATCTTTTGCACCTACAATGGGACAGATGCATCAGCCAATAGTAATGCTTACAGTTGCGGCTGTGGACATTTGAAGTCATATGGGTCCTCGCATTAGCATAAAGTAGTAAATCAGGCTTCTGTGGCATCTCTCAAACACAGCCGCTTTGTGTCCAACTCAGAATCAGCCCCTTAACATCACCTAACGCCCCCATCACCAAGGGAAAAAGAAGATAAGTCACACTTTGCACATTGTCTCACAGTCAGTGGCTCAAAGAATGCTATTATATGCTAAAACCTGTATGGAATTCACACCAGGGGCAGACTGGCCAACTGGCACTTCTAGCAAATGCCAGAAGGGCTGAAGACCTGATGGGCCAGTCCAGCCTCCTATAGGCCTGGCTGATCAGCTCCATCTCCCTACACTCTGCTCAGCCAGCAGGGAGTATTGTGAGGCCACACCCCCGTGACTTGTGACATGGCCCTATTACATGTGGCCACTCCCCCTTAGCATGTGTCAATGCCCATTTTCCCTGTGCACTACACACTACACTACATTGATGGGAAGGGCGACGCTGAGTCCCCTCCCCATCAGTGAGCTGTGGAGGAACCCGAGGTTGCCATTCCCCACCCAACGACGCCACAGCTCTCACTTGCATTTGCCACTCCCCGCCTGCCGACGCCACCTCTACTGATCCCAGCCTTCCCACCACCCTGACCAAATACGGTACTGTGATAATAAATTGGCAATTGCCCAGTTATGGAGTCCTGTGATAACAGCAAATACCCAGTTTTTGGGGTACGGAGATAACAGCAAATACCCAGTTATGGGGTATGGAGATAACAGCAAATACCCAGTTATGGGGTATGGTGATAACAGCAAATACCCAGTTATGGGGTCCTGTGATAATACCCAGCAAATACCCCTCTCCTCCCTGGGCTGGATGAGTATTACTGACAGTTTAATATCTTTATTATTCCTCAAATAAAACTTTGGGCAACAAACGCCAATCAAAAATATACCCAATTTTACCTGTCAGTTGCAAATCTGCGCTGCAGAGCTTGTAATTTAAAATCATTAGAAGGATGCATCTACATATTAATTAGTACACACATTCGGACTACAGTTGTGAAGGCTGGTATCAGTAGAGCAATTCGGGGATTCCTGGCACCGACTGCTCAGAGGATAGGACTGTCACTGCTTTCTCTGAGTCTGTACTTGCCACCAACGCCAAGCAGCCACATGGAGGATACCACAGCAGCCTACCACAAGCTCACAGCCACAGGCTGACAGTAAGTGCGAAGGGCATTGGTATTGTTTGAATTTTTTCATTTTCTTTTTAAGTTTTTTTTTAATGTGGTAGCCTATGTGTGTGTGTTTTTTCATGCAGCAGCCTATGTGTGTGTGTTATTTCACATGGTAGCCTATGTGTGAGTTTTTTCACGTGGTAGCCTATGTCTGTGTGTTTTTTCATATGGTAGCCTATATATGTGTTTTTTTAATGTGGTAGCCTATATATGTGTGTGTGTGTTTCATGTGGTAACCTATATGTGTGTGTTTTTTTTCATGTGGTAGCTGAGTGTTTTTTTTATAAAAGGCATTACATGTGTGTGACATAATGTGTTAGAAAGGGCATTACTGTGTGTGGCATAATGTATTATAAAGGGTATTACTGATTGTGGCATAATGTATTACAAAGGGCATTACATGTCTGTGGCATAATGTATTACAAAGGGCATTACATGTGTGTGGCATAATGTATTACAAAGGGCATTACTGCATGTGGCATAATGTATTATAAAGGGCATTACTGCATGTGGCATAATGTATTATAAAGGGCATTACTGCATGTGGCATAATGTATTATAATGGGCATTACATGTGTGAAGCTTAATGTGTTAGAAAGGGCATTACATGTGTGTGGCATAATGTATTATAAAGGGTGATGAAATAGGGGTGTTGCATAAGGACACGCTCCCTCCCCAATCAGCCACGCCCGCTTTCCGGAAGCCAGATGTAAAGACTTTTTTGGGGGGAGGGGGGGGGTGCAACTGTCTAGAACCAGTCCTGACTACAAATTCCAGGGCCGATTATTGCCCCAGTCTGTCCCTGGTTCCCTCTTACCAGACATAGTGATATGTCTGGTCATGTTCATATGTTTTAATCCAACCATCTGTACAGAGCATTACTATTACATAGAAGAGCATACTGTATATATGATGTTACTGGCTTGATGCAATGTCCCTCTTCCATTTCCCTACACTTATGTTATCCAAGATAAAGAAATATAATCTAAAGCCAAGAGAGTTTTGAGGACAGAGCAAGCAACTGCTTTGTGTGCAAGGAGGCTAATGATGTATTATTGAGGGAACATTGGGCATGTTATTCTGCAGATACTTTATTTGCACTTGGCTCAAATGCCTCTGTTTTTTATTATAAACTGTAATTCTTAATGTTTGACATAATTAACTTTTTTATTTTAAGAGGATAGTATATCTAAAAGTATACTTTACATTAGAGAAAACTGCAGGGATACTAAACACACTCTTACAACACAACAAAGTGTGAAATTCTTGTCAGGGCCACTTATACTTATAAGCTTACTGAATTGCTGTGGAAGCTAGAAGGTCATAATATATTGCTCTTTATTCAGGCCTGTTGAATGGACTAGGACAGTATGGTGGAAGAGCCAGGGGTGTATCTACACGCTGGCCAGGATGGCTCTCTCCAGGGGCGCTGGACGAGGAGGGGGGGGCGCTGCCCGGCGGTGTCATCCATGGCCAGGGGGTGGATCCACCCCTGCTGCCAGGCACCTGCGGCTCATCCAGGTACGGGCTCTAAAATGGACAACTGGGTCATAAGCGATGAGGATTGAGTATGGTCTCAGGTACAGGCAGCTGGTCATGACACAGGGGGGCACTGGCAGGATGGGCATTACATTTACCCCCCAGCAGCTGCACTCTGGGCTAGTGATCTATCAACACGACGGAAGTGACAACTACAGTTACAACCTCATCTTTAGGATGGACTATGGCACTGTCTGGCCTCTTCTGTCACTGCAATGGTTCATGGACCACCTTATTGATAGTTAGTGATCTGGCAGTAGGCCCAAGTCACTGACTATTAATTAGGTCTGGGCCTTATGTTATTAACCCTGGGCATTAGACCCATGGCTCTGAACCCTTATAAGTAATCTGGGCATTAGGCCCAGGTCACTTGGTGATGTGCGCACAATGGGAGGCCGCCAGTCCCTTAACTTTGCCAGGGGTGCTTTAACCCTAGATACACCCCTGGGAAGAGCACAAGTTTAGACTGTATAGCACTGATAGAAGCATGCTGGGACTGTACTGGAAATTCAGTTGTAATTTGCAGATGATAGCAGTCTGAGAATGGTTCAAGATAGCAGTTGTTAACGGTGCAAACAGCAATCTGGAGCTGGACTTTATAAGCAGTCTGGTAACTGCACAGGACACAGACTTTTGCAGGCTGGAGCTGGAGATGATTAGCAGTCTGGGAACTGCACAGGACAGCAGTGTTTAACTGCTCAGGCTTTGCAGACTGGACCTGGAGATGATCAGCCATCTGGAAACTACACAGGACAGCAGTAGCAACTGTACAGGATTTGCAGGCTGGAACTGCAGAGAATTAGCAGTCTGGAAGCTGCTCTGGAAACACTTGAGTCAAATAGTCTGTCCACTAGGGAGAAAATTAGTATTGGCAACTACCTACCAGCACTTGCAGAATCATATAGGATGCTTTTACAGATGATTGGTACGTTCGCTTTTCTGGCTAAACGCTGCCTGTTACTGGTTGGCCGGATGACTCGATAATGTCACAGCGGCACATAAAGAAGAGAGCACAGGTTAGCTTTGGGGAGCCACTAAAGGCAGCATAAGACACCACTGTATCAGGCACATGATACACACACAAAAACATTTTTGTGACAATTATTTGTACAAGGGGACAAAAGTCCCGGGCCCTGAGCTTCTGAGAGGCCTCAGCTCCTCAGTGGAAGACGTCAGCGGGCCTAGATCACCTAGAGGGGTGGATTGGCTATAGGATGCAATTTTGTGATTGTTAATTGTGGAGAGATAAGGACCATGGGGCTGTCGTCAGTCACCAGCATTGTGACATTATTTACCTCATTATTGTTTTCCTGTGCAGTGCCTTCCATTTCACCCAGGCCGGGTTACATCAGCACAATTCCCCTCTGATATTGTCTCCATTTGGAATAATCACACCTACTCCTCTCATAGGTCTCTTACTTCCTGGATTTTTCATGTATCCCTATCAGTCTGCAGCCATCTCATTCTGCTGCTGACCTCCCCTGTAACCCTCTCACCCTCTAGCTCACCATTATCTGTTACCTGCTACCCAATTATACTGCTCATTTCTTCCTAGCCAATGTCTCCCCCAAACATATAGAACTCTCAATACCTGTCTTATCACCCTCAGGCTGTGTTTTTCTCAGCACCTGGCCCATCACCCACTTTCCAGTACCACTCTTACTCTCTGTGGGCATCTCTGTACGAATTCCAATGGCTGTGCCGTTGCGCTGCGTAAAAAGTCCCAGTCACAGTGCCATTAATGTCCCAGTGTGGCATATAATGTGAACTGGAGGCACAGTTTGGCGTCTAATGTGAACTATAGGTACAATGTGTCACAAAGTGTGACCTGGGGGCACAGTGTGGCATACACAGTGATTTGAGGGCACAGTGTGGCATACAGTGTGATCTGGGTGCAGAGTGTTGCATATAGAACAGGGGGCTCAGTATGGCATAAAATGTTGGCTGTGGCACCATCTGGCATACAATTGTAACTGGGGGCGCAGTTTAATACAATGTGAACTGGGGGTACAATGTGGCATATAAGGTGCCCTAGGGGCACTGGCATCACATGGGGGGTGCGGGCCCCACTGGGTGACACCATCCGGGGGTTGACACCAAAATAGCAGAGCTGCTCTGCTATTTTGGTGTCAATCCCCGGATGGTGTCACCGAGCAGCCACACTGCAGTGAGAGGCAGGGGAGAGGCTGTTGGCGGTCCAGCAGTTGCTGCTGCGCTGAGCCAGGATTACTCAGTGGAGCAGCACAGCAGCTACTGGGCAGCACCTAGCCTCTCCCCTGCCCATTGATTTCTGAGGACGGCGGGCATGACCGCATGTCAAACATGAGTAGACGTGGCTTTGTGGGATGAAGTCACGCCCCCTTCCAGAGCGAGAACGTGTATCCTGGGCCAACCACCGCACCGGGTGCAATAAAGGTAAGTGATGCCATTGCTAGGGGGATGTAGTCATCATACCGACAGTCAGGATGCCGATGGTCACAATACTGACAGCAGCATTCTGACGGTCATAATCCTGAGGTATTAGGGTTAGGGGGAGGCTTAGGGTTAGAGTTATGGTTAGGGGGAGGGTTATGGTTTGTTACTAGTGCAGTGGTTCCCAAACTTTTGTGAATTACGGCGCCCTAGAGATTCAGCATTGTTTCACGGCATCCCTAGGCCAAAAGTTTCTTATTGAGAAATTCTTTAAATATTAGAAAATTAACTAAATTGTGCATATGTCATCCTTAGATTCAGTTGTATGGTTGACACGGTTGCAATGCTGTTTGTCCACATATTTTATGATTGGCAGCTATCAGGTCTAATTTTGCCTATCACATGGACCATAAATAATTTCATTTGGTCCTGGACCACCAACCTATGGCACCACTGCGAGTGCTCGGAGTTTGGGAACCACTGCACCAGGGGAAGGTTAGGGTTAGGCTGTGGGAGGGGAGGGTTATGCTGCGGGACAGGAGGGTAGGGTTAGGCTAGGGGAAGTGACATGAGTGTTAGTGTTTTTCTGTAGGAGAGGTGGTTTAGGGTTAGGGTAAGGGTTATAATACTTACAGAAATCTGTCAGAATTCTGACTGTCGGGAAGCCGCTGTCTGTATTTTGACCATCTGAATCCTGACCATCGGGATCCAGAACCCAACATGACCTGGGGCCCCAGTGTTCTATATAATGTGAACAGGGACATTGTGTGCAATATGTGAACTATGCCACTGGGTGCACATAATGTAACTGGGAACACTGTGTGGCATACCATGTGAACTGCGGGCACTGTGTCTCATATGATGTAAACCGGGGGCTCTGTGTAGCATATAATATAATAATTTAACTTCAGTGAAATTATAGGCTCTGATAATTCACAATGCACAGTGAGTAATTCATGTTTGTAGTTTAGCCTCCAAAAACTTATTTAAACTCTGTCCCTACCAGAGTGCCGATGGGGTGCCCCAAAAACATGAGTGTGTTGCGGAAAGCTTCATGTCCTGCTGCCTGACCAAAGGAGCAACTGCTGCGATGGTGATCCCAGCCTGCGCCGTCAGCCGCAGTGCTGGGATCGCAAGTGCAGCATGGAGGTGCCTGACACATCCTTCTGCATTTGCATGTGAGATGGACGGATTGGCACAGCCACTTGTGTGCAGCTCTGCAAATCTCTGAATCAGGCCCATAGTCAATGGAAAAAATTTAGTTTACAAATATTTCACTTATAAACTATTATAAACTAATTTTCTGATGTACCTGAAAAGCTACACCTACATCTCAGCACAGATGGGTGAACTAGCTGAGGATAACAGTTATCCTGTTCCTCCCTTCAGAAAACTAATTAGCAGTTGATTTAAAATTTTGACTGACTGTGGCCCCAATTCAGCTATTTTAGGCTGACAAGAATAATAGGCTCAGGAATACTTGACATAACTACAATGACACAATTAAAGCGCAAGATGGGAAATCCTAGCAGAAGACTATTAAGATTTATGAGACATTGCACTTAAAGGCGTTATCCATCTTTGGGTGACTAATTGATTGCGCTATACCTGCCATGCTCAATGTTTACTAAATGCATGTTTCTTGTTTCTACATATTCCAGTCATACCTTTCACTGCCCTGGGACGCGATGGAAAGCTGCTCTCTGGTTACCATAATAGCTGTGATCTTTGCCTGATTATACAAGGACATGGCAAAACATCACAGTATAAATCATGAAAGACAAAGTAATGTATTTAGAACAAGTTATAGGAAGATATAGTGCTCAAGAGACAAATACATTAAAGACTTCTGAAGGTGGGCAAACCTTTAATTAAATAGGGGCTACGATCACAGAGGGTAAAACAGAAAATGAGAAGCATATACAAACTTGGGTATAGGGAAAACATAATGGATTTAGTATACATAAAATAGTAACTATACAATATATCAGACACCAGCTCAAGAAATGTAAAAGCACATAAGTGGGTAACCGATAAAAACACCCTCTATTAATTTGCAACCGTAGGGCCTGATTCAGCAAGACTCACTATTCTGCTTATACGCATGCAACTCAGTTGCTAATATCAGCGGTGATATGTAAATGTTTGCATTCACATTGCGATCGCAGCGTAACATAAGGACGCCCACTTCCCCTTACTCACACCCGTATACTTTGACAACATACTGTAGCTAAACAATCGGTAACATCGAGTGACATCGGACCCATACGCACAGTTAAGGCAGGTCAGACCTCACTCAGGAATTGCTTACTTCAGCGCACGCTATGAGGCCTCAGGCGGCGACTGGTATCACAGTGGCTAATTTATGCACACCCATCACCAACACCCACAAACGGCACTTCCTGTCAATCACTCTGCCATGGGTCTGAGTAGCCTCTGCGATCGCAGTCCCAATTGCAGTGGCTAGTTCGCGCATACGCACTGCAATGCGTATAATCATCTGCACTTCTTGCTGAATCAGGCACTTAGTGAGAAAATGCATCAGAGTCTGTAATCAGTGAGAGGCCTTTGAAAATATACTGCGGTTACCATCTTGTCCACTTGCAATAGTAAAAGCATTTCTGCAGCCTCATACCCGAAAGCCTTTACTAACACAAGTGCACTGCATGTAACCGGGAACCTTTACATCCAATATCAGCATTGTTACTCACATTATTACTTGCATTAGGGTGTTTTGAGATCATGTTGCATAGCATCACTTTTCTCAAAATGCTTCTTGCATCATGGAGTGACTTCCAGTTACCTCTCAAACACAAGTAACAAATATAGGGCCTGATTCAGCAAGGATCGCAGTAGCAAATACGCACGCAATCGGTCGATTAATTCGCTATGTTGCCCAAGTATACGGATGTGTGTAAGGGGAAGTGGGCGTACTTATGGTAAGCTGTGATCGCAATGCAATTGCAAACATTTGCATTTCACTGCTAATATTAGCAACTGCGGTCCATGCGTTCTAGCAGAATAGCGATCCTTGCTGAATCAGGGGCATAGTTAAGTGTTTGCAATTGATACATGGTTTCATTGATATTTAAATCAGTGGGCAGAAGGCCTTAAAAAGGTACTAGCTAGGATCATACATTTTAAGTAATGTTTATTTTATTAAAAAAATTTCCATAATGCACAACACATATTACAGATTACAATTCATTGGTCTCGTAAAGTATATTCAGAAGCAGTATATAGGATTCACATAGAGCTCTTATTAATGTAATAGGAAGGAATTACAAATAAAAATACACTAGTTTGCAGGTATCTATGACCTGCAAACTCTGGTCCTGTTTCTGTAAGGATCGTAATTGCAAAGTTGCACGCAGGCTATAGATATATGATGTATGCACTCAGGCAGCTTTGCTATTGCGATCCTTGCAGATATGGTAATGCACAGGAGGCATCACGCCTCCTGTGCATTACTTAACCGAGCTGCGTTGTTCAACGCAGCATCGGTTAATCTGTGTACCATCGGCCAGCTGCGGTGACCCATAGGGTCCAGCAGCCGGCTCCCGCAGCTTAGACGAAGAGGCCAGGAAATCTGTCACCCGACGGAGATCCTGGCCTCTTCTCTCCCACCCCCAATGGCAGCGACACGCCACTGTTTTGGGTAACAGAGGCTGTCGCCGCCCCCTCCTCGCCCTCAAACGGCAGCAGACTGTCAATCACTGACCGTCTGCTGCCAGTTTGCAAGCGAACTCGCAGACCCGTTCTGCACATGCGCAGAACGGGTCTGGCACCTGCCGGAATCTGCGTTACTAGCGTGCACTGCTGAATCAGGCCCTCTGTTTGTTCTAGGGAATAGGATTGCCACCTAGCAAAAGCTGGTGGGGTTGGGGTGCAAACCTTCTGACTTTGCTGAAAAGGTAGAGTGAATGAAAATTTTAACTTACCTTCTCAAGCAGCTGGGGGAACGGGGAAGCGGTGGAGGCACTGGAAGCACATGCGCGTCACCGTCGCACACACTGAAAAGTCGCGCACGCACAAGGATAAAATCGCTATGCCCTCTCCCCTGAATTAGATTTTACGGAAGCTTACAGATGACAATCAAAAAGTAGAACAAGAGTGAATATGGGGAGAGTGAGATTACCCAATTCCTGCAGTTAACCAACAAAGGAGACAGAAGACCATTTAGATGCAGATGTTTACTTTAAACATTTGTAAATGCAAATTATAACATTTTAGGACACCAAAACGGAGAATGAGCTGAAGGAAGAACTATCATGTTGCCTTGAAACGAGGAGCATAACTCAAACTCCTGCGAATTTACAGTGACCAATGAAGTTATTTCTGGTCTTTATGCGATTGCACCTGTTGCTTCTTCTGACCTCTTGGAGCACCTGAAATGAAAGGATAAATCAGATATAACTAATAACTGAAGCTTAGAGAATACAACCAACAGACCTAGCAAGGTACAGGGTGGGCAGGGTGGGTGCTGTCGCTAGGTTGCAATCCTATTCCCTAGAACAAAGAGAGTTAGCAGATCAAAGATTCCTGCAAACTAGTGTTTGTTCATTGGGAGGCTTACCACCTAGCAACAGCTGGTGGGCAGACTACCACATACCTGGTGGTTGCTCTAAGGAAATCTATCCTTTGGGTGTCAGAAGACCTCCAAAAATGTCTAATGAAGGTACATGTGGAGTAACATGCGATCTGCATTATGGACTGCAAAGGTAATTCCTGAGCAGCTGCAGAGGTAAATGCAGCCCGCCCCAAGGAATGACCTTGAAGAAAGAAGTGTCTATGTTTGAATTCAGCATAGAGAAAACTATCCAGCCCCTGATCATAGAAGGCCTGGCAGGGCGGAAAGGCTAATGACAAGGGATGGGAATTTATGAAAGCTTGGCACCTCTGCCTACAAAGGCTAAGGCAAGTAGCGAAGCCAGCTTAATTGAGAAAAAGAAAATGTCAGCAGTGGAAGGAATAGTAGCAATAACATTTAGAAAAGGAGCAATATCCCAAATGGTAGAGTATCATGGGCAGGAAGGCCTGGAAAGGAAAATACCCTTAAGCAATCTAAGATATAATTTGTTCTCTGTAAGGCCTGGAATTAGGAGAGCCATGGCCAAGCTGTAGGAGCGTATTGTGGCAGAAGCTAAACCTGCTTCAAACTTAACAGCAAAGTAGCGTATCACTAAGTTAAGCTTCGAAAGGGAAGGAACGGATGGGGCCTGTGTATACCGACAAGAGGTAAACTCATGTATGATGCACTGGTAATGAGATCTTGTTCTGTGTCTAAGAAAAGCATTTATCAAGGCCTTGGAAGAAACCGAGATATTAGTGTCGGTCAACAGCTTAGTAATGTCGCTATCTACAAGCATTGTGGAAGCTCTTGTAGTAAGCCTGGAGTCTCATTGAAGCAGTCCTTGGACATTCATATGCACTGTAGCATTATGTGCAGCACTCGGCTCCTGACACAGTGAGGGAGCCAGAACTGCAAACAAACTGGTCCCCAAGTGCAGTCCGCATCTCCGGGACACCCCCCCACCCTCCATTTCCCCCGCTGCGCCGCTGGCAGGTAACAGAACACAGCACCAGATGGTAAATAGTGAGAGCAGATAGAGTCACAGAGAACATGTTCACAGAATACAAGGAGAACTATGCTAGGAAGGAGCACATTGTTCAGGCAATGGGTTTCTCACAGGAACTGGTTTAAATAGGAGGTGGTTAATAGCCAGCTGAGCTGCTCAGGTGCACAAGGTAATTGAAATGGAATGTTTCTGCATAGGCCTGGATACAGCAATATCTGAGCTTGTCAGAAATGCTAAGACCCAGATTCGTGACAGAACTAAAGTCTGGAGGGTAAACTACAATGAGTTGAGACACCGTGAACGCTTTGATTTTGTGGAGAACCTACAGTAGCATGGCAGGAGGAGGAAAAGCATATGGAAGGAGAAGGTTGAGAATAACTTCACATCCATGTGAAGTTCCGCCTGAATCCAGATCTTGGACACTAAGGTTGGGACATGTGCATTTGACAGGGTTGCAAAGAGGTCCACTTGAGGATGACCAAAGGTCTTGACTATGTTGAGAAATATTTCTGGCCTCAGACTCACATGATCCAATGTGAGGCTCTTTCTGGATAGAGAATCAGCTAGTTTGTTCAGCTCCTCTGGGACTTACGTGGCGAACAGGAGTATGGATCGATCCACCGCCCAGTTTGCCTCTCACCGCTCGACAGAGATAGGAAACTGCAGTCCTGTTGTCTAAACAGAGGTGAATGGAGATTTCCAGAAAATGCATGGGAACTAGTGAGGATATGGCTAGTCAGAGGCGTAAGTTCATCCCAGATGCCCGGAGGCAAGTTATAATTTGGTGCCCCCCCCACCTTCACAGCTGCTGACACTGTAATGTAGCAATACACTTGCAGACAGGCTATAGATAGACGAAGGTGGCAGCTGATGGTCTGACATGAAGCTCTCCACTAGTGTATGTTGGCTACTCGGGTGCCGGGAAGGGGTGCCATGTATTGGGCGGCCGTGACGGTACACTCCAGGTACATAGTTACAGCCCTAAGTGGGGTGAATATGTTGTGGACAATGGAGGAGGTGCCCCTTCAGTGCTAGAGCCCGGCGGCAGGCGCCTCCATTGTCTCCCATAGTTCTTCCCCTGAGGCTAGTCTGGCAACACTCCTGATTGGCTGCCGGTCTGCAAACTGTGATTGGCTCGCAGCTGGTGCCAAATTTGAAATGCCGCCGATGCTTTTTCTCCCTAGCTCCCAGTGCATTCCGCACCGTGACGCTGTCACCTGGGCCCTTCTTTCTCTCCAGAGATGCCGTTGGCACTGGTTCTCCATACCTGGAGGAAACCAGGTAGTGCTTGACTCTACCCTGTGCCCCCAACCCTCATCCAGCCAGCCTAGCCTTCCCTGTGCTCCCTCAGTCCACCCTTCCCAGCCCTGTGCCTCCACCTTGTCCAGCCTACCCTGCTCTCCCACCCCTCCCCATTAAGGTCCAGCCTACCCTGCTCACTGACCCCTCCCCATTAAGGTCCAGCCTACCCTGCTCTCTGACCCCTCCCCCATTATGGTCCAGCCTACCTTGCTCTCTGACCTCTCCCCATTAAGGTCCAGCCTTCTATGCTCTCTTGCACAGCTCCGTCCAGCTTTGCCTCATAACCTTGTGGGGGGGGACTGCAAATTTTGTCAGTACTGGGCCCCAGAATGTCTGATGGCAGCTCTGTCTGATATGATCCTGGCATATTTAATGCATTTTGTTAAGAACTTAGCCTATCTTGCCCTTTAGTTTGTGTATAAGATTTGCTTTATACAGTGGCGTCCCTCCCCGCGTTGTCACCCGGTGCGGGGAGGGGTGCTGGGTCCCACTGAAAGGGGGCGTGACCTTGCGGGGAAGATGCGTGGCTACACAGGAAGGGGTGTGGTCACACGGGAAGGACCGTGACTTTGCGGCCTAACCCCAGTGGTCCCGTTATTACTGGGGGGCAGGGGGGTGCTGGAGGTGTGGACTGTGGGCCTGATTCAGAGCCGGTCGCTCTGACCAGAGCGCTCGCTCTGAATCAGGACCCTCCTACATGAAAATGGAGCGGCTTTATGGACGCTCGCATAGCCGTGGGTTGCTACCCACAGCTATAGCGAGCGTCCATGATGATGGTCGCAATGGTCAAGACCATCGCGACCATCGGGCTTGCGACGGAGACCCTGCGGTAGGGTCTCGCTGCCGCAAGCCCTGGAGTAATTTTGGCTCTATCAGAGCCAAAATCACTCCCACTGACATCACTACTGATGTCAGTGGGGCCGGCTTTAGATGGTAGGCGTTCCCATGGGAACGCCTCCATCTGGCAGCCACGCCCCCGGCACGCCCACCAAAGGGGGCGTGCTGTCAATCAACATCGACAGCACGCCCCCTTTGATGCGAGACCTGGAGCGACGGAGAGCCCATCGCTAGCCGGGTCTCGCGCATGCGCACGACGGAGCTCCCTCCATCGTGCGCATGCGCAGTGGGGCAACATCGACCCGCTCGCGAGCGAGCGGGTCTGAATGACCCCCTGTGTGCAGTGCTGGCCGGTTCCCTCACAGTATCAGGAGCCAAGTGCTGCACTTAATTATACAGTGCAGAACCCAGCTCCTGTCACTGAGGGGGAGTCTGCACCTTGGTGTCACCCCTCGACGGGTGGAGGCATTTCCACTAACAAAAATCCCCAGTTGTTGCGTGTTCATGTGCAATAACCCGGGTTTTTCAGGTCAGTGAAAAAGGGTATTATACGTGTGTTCTGGGATCCAGCTTCTGAGGCTTGTTAACAGTGATCTTTTACAGTTACTTCCAACATCCAAGACTATTTTCCAAACTTGATGCATTATTTCTGTTCTCTATTAGGGGCCTATTTATCAAAGTTAATTTGAGGTAAATTCCCCGAAAACGCCTGTTTTCGGGGGTTTACCTCAAATACTAAGTATCCCCCGGATGTATGAAAGAGGGACCGCAGCAGGTATCTCCGATACCTGCTGCGATCCCTCCATTGCCGCCCGAAGCCGCCTCCCCCATAGGTTTCTATGGGGGATGCAATGCTGCCAAATGTATCAATATCGGGAATGCGAAGATAGATGCGAAGAATCTGAAGATAGCGTTAGCCGCTGTAGTCTATGGGGACTTAACGCATTTCAGCAGGCAGAGGGATCTCCCAGATCCCTCCGCCGGCAATGGGCGCCGCTCACGGGCAGTCCGCGGGACTGCGCATGCGCAGCAGTCCCGCATGCACTCAGGCCACATCGCAGGGACGGGCTCCTTTCGGATGGCCTGATGGCATTGCAAAATGCGATCATTAATAAATGGGCCCCTTAGTTGTTTATTGCTACTATAGGTGCAGACTCTCCATCATGTTCGTGTGCAGTATACTTTTAAAGAGTCACTGCCATGCAGTCCATACAAGCCTACCCTCCCAGAAGTCGCGGGAGGCTCCCGATTTTTCGGGTAACTCCCTGCATCCCCGTAAGGGTAGGCACTACTCCCGCATTCTTCCCACTTCCTAGTGAAGTGGACAGAATAAGGAGAATTTTCTTGTGGACCAGTGATGCTATGAGAATCGCGTAATTTTTGCCCCACCCCTTATTTAAATAAGCACAGGTTTGAGGCAAATTGACACGGGGCGGGGCTTAATGACGAGACCCGCCTGGCTCCGCCCCCAACATCTCCCACCTGCTTCTCCTCCCCTGTTTCTCCCGAGGAGGAAAACTCAAATGTCTGCAAGTATGATGAAGACTTATGCCAGAGCATCATTCTGCAGGCATGGGCTTACGCAGGGGCGCCGAGAGGGGGGGGGGCGGGTACAGATTACCCGGGCCCGAGCTTCCTGAGGGGCCCGGCGGGGGCCCGGGTCCGACACCGCCCCCCCCCTCCCTCACAGCAGCCCAACACACACCGTGTGCTGAGCTGCAGTTGGAGACTGCTGTGGCTGCTGAGCAGCAGCCACAGCAGTCTCCTATGCCTGTGCGGGGGAGCGATCACACTGATCGCGCCCCCCCCCTGGCTTTGCGCCGGGCTGAGGGGGCTCAGAGCAAGGGGGCGTGGCCACGCCTCCCGAGATTAGGCCACGACCCCTATTACCGGGGCCCGCCTTGGCTCTTGGCGGCCCTGGGCTTATGTGCTGGAGCCAGATATGTGCTTCGCATCACATGTAGGCATTACTTTCATGGATTGAAGCGGCAACCTGTTTAGTACAGCTACAGCCCATATTGACAGTTACCACAGCATAAATGTAAATAAAGTATATCCCAAAGGCAGGTCAATTATATAGTACATAAAACGTACAATAAAGCAATCTACAGCAGAAGGCTGGCTTGAATACCACTTAGGCAATGCAGTGTGAACTGAGCTGTCCTTTTAACCATGGTGAGAGTATAAAAAAGGAATGATTGACGTATGCTCAGTCAGTGAGGGACAGTACAATCCTGTCTTCTATTAAAGGTCCAAGAGACAAAATGTGTCTTCAGCATCAGGTTTATAATTGACTGTGGCCAGTACTTTACTTTTTGTCTTACAGAGAGATAGCATTCCAACAGGGAAGAGTATGGAATTTGGTATAATGGTAGGAAGTAGGGGATCAAATGTTATATTATAGTGAAATTTACAATTTAAAAAAAATGGCAGTTTGTGATTTAAATACATTTTTATATGTTTAATGATGGCTACACTTGGATAGATTCCACTGGAGATTTTGGATATTTGGGCCAATATTGTCATGTGTGTATGTCCAAAAGCAAACGTGCTTCTCAGTAAATTTGTGAGTTGCAGCAGAAAACATTCTAACGAAAAGATGCGACTAGGGTTCACAGCTCAACACAACTCTTAGTAAATAGACCCCAATGTGTCTCTTGTTCTGGGACCATGATCACCTGTCTGCACTATGCTGAAGTCACGTACATGTGTGTGTGTGTTTTGCTCACCCCTGACAAAAAATTTCTGGTGCCTCCCCCACAATTGTTGGTGGCGGAGAGGTGAGGTGGAGAGGAGTGTGAGAGGTTGATCATTATATATATATATATATATATATATATATATGTGTTGTTATGTTCTGGGTTGTTTGTGGACCCGGGGTGGTATTAGCAGATGCTGATGCGGATGTAGATGCTGGTACTACAGGGGTAGAAAAGGAAGTTTGCAAACTATCCTGTCGCTTGGACATCTCTTGCAGAAATTGAGCCATCTGATGCTGCATGTTTTCCAGATTTTCTAAACGACCAGAAATGCACCGGAACAAATCCACTCCTGACTCCTGATCCGTGGCCGGCTCCATGGGGCCAGTGCAAACTGTTATGTTCTGGGTTGTTTGTGGACCCGGGGTGGTAGCAGGAGCGATCACAGTAGCGGATTTGAATAAAAAACTAGGTTTTTTAATAAGTGCTTGAGAAGACATAAAATATGGCAGTAAATAAAAGTCCAGGAATATATAAATGTGCACAAGAGTTCTGTGGTGGGAGTAATGGGTTAATGTCCAAGTAGAAACAATTAGAGCTGTCCAGGTGTGCAGGTAGTGAGACTGAAAATAATCAACCAGGTATGCAGGTAGAGATGCAGGAAAATAATAGCCAGGTATGCAGGTAGTGAACTAAGGCAATGAGCAGGATGTCAGCAGGCTCAGGCACTCAGGCATGGGCAAGGGTGATGGAGGAAGCTGGGTAGTCCAGCGGAAGCTAGGAGCTGACAGGCAGACTGGCAGACAGCGAATACACAGGAACAGGATAAGCACAGAGAACTCCCTCTCAGCTAGGCTGAGATACACGTTGCACTGGCAAAGAAGGAAGGCACCGACCCTTCCTAAATACCCCATGCCATGCTGTTACTGGCCGGAGGGAACATGTGACTCACCAGGATTGGCCAGCCGCATCACATGGCCAGAAGGCAAGATGGCGGCGCCCATGCCAAATGGAACGGAGACGCCACCAGGCCCCACCAGCGCAGAGTGACAACAGGCCCGCACAACAATGCGCTCAGCCAAAGCCCCCCACCAGACACCAGCTCCGCCACCAGACAGCCCACGCCACAACGACCTCACAGGTAACACCCGCCTAGCGCCATGCTGAAATACCCTGGCCGTGACAGTACCCCCCCCCCTTTTGGGGTGGCCTCAGGACACTCTCCAGGCTTTTCCGGATGGGCAGAATGGAATCTCCTGATGAGCGTGGACATCACGAGCATCGGTCCAGCAACGTTCCTCTGGAACGTAACCTTTCCAGTCCGGCAAATACTGTAGATGACCTCTGCGCAGACGAGAGTCCAAGACCTGGGCAACTTCAAACTCAACTCCTCTCTCCGTCTGGACTCGAGGAGAAGCAGGTAGAGCATTATGGAACTTATTCAGGACAGGGGCTTTAATAAGGAAACATGGAAGGAATTAGGAATTTTTAGGTATGGGGGTAACTGTAAACGGTAAGCCACTGGATTAATGACTTCTGTTATGGTGAAGGGACCGATGAAGCGGGGTGCAAATTTCATTGAAGGAACTCTTAGACGAAGGTTCCTGGTAGACAACCAGACCTGGTTTCCTACTTGCATGCGTGGAACTATTCTACGCTTCTTATCGGCCTGGGTCTTATTGCAAGAGGATGCCTTCAACAAATCAGACCGTACTTGAGTCCAGATGGCAGAAAAATTCTGCACCGTGTCCTCTACGGCCGGAACATCAAAAACAGGCAGGCTTCGGAATTCGGGAACGCGAGGATGAAGGCCATAAACAACCTGAAATGGCATTTGGTTAGTTGACGAGTGGTAGGAAGCATTGTGTGCAAACTCGGCCCACGGCAGCAAGACAGCCCAATTGTCCTGGGAAGATGACATAAAAATTCTTAAGAAAGTCTCTAGATCTTGATTAACTCTCTGGGTGGAGCCATTGCTTTGCGGATGGTAGGTCGTGGAAAAGTTTAACTTTACTTGAAGAACAGAACACAAAGCCCTCCAGAATTTTGCAGTAAACTGCACACCACGGTCAGAGACAATTTCAGCATGAAGGCCATGTAGACGAAATATGTGTTGGACAAACAACTGTGCCAGGTCAGGGGAACAAGGTAACTTCTTCAACGGAATATAGTGGACCATCTTAGAGAATCGGTCCATTACAACCCAGATAGTGTTGAAGCCTTGAGAGACTGGCAGGTCTGTGACGAAATCCATGGAGAGATGCGTCCATGGACGTGATGGAGGAGGTAGTGGATGCAATTCCCCAACTGGAGCTTGTCGTGATGATTTATGCTGGGCACAGGAGGAGAAGGAAGAGATGAACTCCATTATATCTGCCTTCATAGAAGGCCACCAATAGTGTCTTTTCAGGAACTCCAAGGTCTTCTGAGTGCCCTGCGAAGCGAGAGGAATGTGCCCAAGTGAGAAGCCGCTTCCTTAATTCCGGGGCCACAAATGATTTTCCCGTAGGAGGCTGAAGCTGTAATGCGGCAAAGACTCTTGATTCCAAGACAGGGGTATTGCTTTGATTTTCAGATTGATCATCACAGAGGAGAGATCTCGATAGGGCATCAGCCTTCTGATTAAGTGCTCCAGACCGGAAGGTCAGGGTGAACTGAAACCTGGCAAAGAATATTGCCCAGCGGGCTAAACGAGGACTCACACATTGAAGGTTTTTGAGAAATAGGAGATTTCTATGGTCCGTAAATACAGTAAATGTGAACTTAGCACCTTCTAGAAAATATCTCCATTCCTTCATCACCAACTTAACAGCTAGTAGCTCTTGCTCACCTATGGCGTAGTTCCTTTCGGCAGGTGAGAATTTTTTAGAAAAGAACCCACAAGGATGGACTCGGTTGTCCTCATAACGTTGAGACAAGACTGCTCCCACAGCTTCAGATGATGCGTCTACTTCCAACAAAAAAGGCCTGTCCAGATCTGGTTGTCGAAGAACTGGTGCTGTGATAAAGGCCTGTTTTAGAAGATGAAAGGCAGACTCTGCCTCAGGTGACCATTGGGAAGGATTAGCACCTTTGCGGGTCAAGGCTGTAATGGGAGCCAGCAATGTAGAAAATCCCTTGATGAAGCGTCTATAATAATTGGCGAAGCCCAACAATCTCTGGATGGCTTTCAGTGTCTGAGGTCGGGTCCAATCCAGAATTGCTTGTACCTTCTTGGGGTCCATTTCCAAACTGGAGCCAGAAATAATGTAGCTGAGAAAAGGTACACTGGGCACACCAAAGACGCACTTCTCCAGTTTGCAGTAAAGGTGGTTTTCTATCAAACGGGTCAAAAGTTCTTTAACATGTTCTTGATGTTTAGCCACGGAGGGTGAAAAAATCAGTATGTCATCCAGATAGACAACAACCGAAACATATAACAGATCCCGGGAAAATCTCATTAACGAAACTCTGAAAGACAGCAGGGGCGTTGCACAATCCAAAAGGCATTACTAAATATTCGAAATTTCCATCTCTGGTATTAAAAGCGGTCTTCCATTCATCGCCAGCTCGGATACGAATGAGGTTGTAAGCCCCTCTCAGATCTAATTTAGAAAAAATGACAGAGCCCTTGACCCTATCAAACAACTCAGTAATCAGGGGAAGAGGGTATCGATTCTTTACAGTAATGTCATTAAGGCCTCGATAATCGATACATGGTCTTAGACCACCTTCCTTCTTGCCAACGAAGAAAACCCCAGCTCCGGCAGGTGAGGTAGAGGGGCAAATGAACCCCTTTGCCAGGTTGTCCCGTATGTACTTGGTCATGGCTTGAGTCTCAAGCACGGACAGTGGATAGGTACGACCATGAGGTGGTGTCTTATCAGGTATCAATTCAATTGGACAGTCCCATTCCCTAGGAGGAGGTAAGGTATTTGCTTGCTGCTCAGAGAACACGTCGGCGAACATCTGATATTCCTTGGGAATGGCAGAAGAAACTAATGGAACTGTCTTTCTTTCAGGTCGAATTTTTGGAAGACAGAATTTCTGACAGTCCATTCCCCATGACAGAATCTGCATAGAACTCCAATCAATCCTGGGATTATGTTGACACAACCAGGGTAGACCAAGAACAATTTCTTGAGAGGCCTCTGATATCACCAGAAATTTTAAGGACTCAGAATGAAGTGCCCCAATTCGGACCAATACTGGTTGAGTCTCCTTGGTGACTATCCCGTTAGTTAGAGGGCGTCCGTCTATAGAAGTCAGAGAGATGGCATGGTTGAGAGACGAACAGGGAATCTGAAATTTATCTAGAGCAGTAGCAAAGACAGGTTTGGGTTTAAGATCCAACGCTAGGGTAATCGTGAAATCTTTTAATTTTTGGAGACGGGCTCATAACTCCTAACTTGATGTCTCCAGGGTCAGTTAGGATTTGGCATTTCCCGGTTTACGGGAGCAGGAGATCAGCAGGTGTACGGACTCTCTGCAGTACAGACAGAGGTTTTTTTGCATTCTTCTCTGACGTTCTTGTTTGGAGAGGTGTGTATGATTCACCTGCATAGGCTCCTCTTCAATAGGAGAAGGAATGGAATGGGTAGAAATGGAGGGGGCAAATGACCTTTGCCGGTCAGTTCTGTGTTTTTCAGCCTGACGTTCCCTGAAGCGTAGGTCAACTTTGATACACAACGAAATCATGTTGTTCAGATTAGTGGGAAGCTCTCGAGTGACTAGATCATCCTTTAGTCGGTCTGACAACCCATGCCAGAAGGCCGAGGTGAGGGTTTCCTCATTCCATTTGAGTTCTGATGCTAAAATTTGAAATTGCACGGCATATTGACTGACAGGACGGACCCCTTGTCTCAGTGTCATGATGTTTGATGATGTGATACAGTACGCCCAGGTTCATCGAAAATCCTCCTGAAAGATGACACAAAGCCTGCGTAATTATCCAGCAACAGATCTGAGCGCTCCCAGAGTGGGGAAGCCCATTCTAAGGCCTGGCCGGATAACAGAGAGACTATATAAGCCACTTTAGTTCTTGCAGTTAGAAAGTTGTCAGGCTGCAGGGTAAAATGTATGTCACACTGATTTAGGAATCCTCGGCAGAGTTTAGGGTTGCTGTCAAATTTACTTGGTAAAGGAAGATGTAAGCGGGGAGATGGTCTGCCTCCTGTATTACCAGATGCTGATGTGGATGTAGATGCTGGTACTACAGGGGTAGAAAAGGAAGTTTGCAAACTATCCTGTCGCTTGGACATCTCTTGCAGAAATTGAGCCATCTGATGCTGCATGTTTTCCAGATTTTCTAAACGACCAGAAATGCACCGGAACAAATCTACTCCTGACTCCTGATCCGTGGCTGGCTCCATGGGGCCAGTGCAAACTGTTATGTTCTGGGTTGTTTGTGGACCCGGGGTGGTAGCAGGAGCGATCACAGTAGCGGATTTGAATAAAAAACTAGGTTTTTTAATAAGTGCTTGAGAAGACATAAAATATGGCAGTAAATAAAAGTCCAGGAATATATAAATGTGCACAAGAGTTCTGTGGTGGGAGTAATGGGTTAATGTCCAAGTAGAAACAATTAGAGCTGTCCAGGTGTGCAGGTAGTGAGACTGAAAATAATCAACCAGGTATGCAGGTAGAGATGCAGGAAAATAATAGCCAGGTATGCAGGTAGTGAACTAAGGCAATGAGCAGGATGTCAGCAGGCTCAGGCACTCAGGTATGGGCAAGGGTGATGGAGGAAGCGGGGTAGTCCAGCGGAAGCTAGGAGCTGACAGGCAGACGGGCAGACAGCGAATACACAGGAACAGGATAAGCACAGAGAACTCCCTCTCAGCTAGGCTGAGATACACGTTGCACTGGCAAAGAAGGAAGGCACTGACCCTTCCTAAATACCCCATGCCGTGCTGTTACTGGCCGGAGGGAACATGTGACTCACCAGGATTGGCCAGCCGCATCACATGGCCAGAAGGCAAGATGGCGGCGCCCATGCCAAACGGAACGGAGACGCTGCCAGGCCCCACCAGCGCAGAGTGACAACAGGCCCGCACAACAACGCGCGCAGCCAAAGCCCCCCGCCAGACACCAGCTCCGCCACCAGACAGCCCACGCCACAACGACCTCACAGGTAACACCCGCCTAGCGCCATGCTGAAATACCCTGGCCGTGACAGTACCCCCCCCTTTTGGGGTGGCCTCAGGACACTCTCCAGGCTTATATATATATATATATAATTATATATATATATATATATATTATATATTCATTTCACAATGTACTTCTAACTTTTACTGACTGTTACACTGTACAGTACACATTACTTGTATATTATCGAATATATCTGTGTATTATGTATACTGTATACAGTGTCACAGTCACTAAAAGTTAGTTGTACATTGTGATATATATATATATATATATATATATATATATATATACATACACACACACACTGTTAAAGTTAAAAAAAAACATGGGGCCAGATGTATTTTTCAAACACAGCCTGTAACATGACAGTTGGGAGCTGAATGGCTGCTCGTTTATCTCTCCACTTTATTACTTTACAGAGGTTAGTACATCTCCCCCATGTACATTACAAGTTGCATGTACTGTGAAGAGATGATATAGCCTTACTTGTCCCTTACCTCCTCCTCCTCTTCTGCCCCTAAGTGACACTGATAGGACTGAGATGGGTCCGGGCCCGGGATGCCAGCTGGACTTGGAGAGGTGAGGAGGCTCCGCAATGGTAAGCAGCTAGATCCCCTTCCGTAGATTTACCCTGACATCATCAGCCAGTGGCCAATGTCATTCCCTACCATCCAAGTGGGCATAGAGGGGGAATATAACAATGTGGCGAGCGTAGCGAGCCACCGTGCCAAGAGCGTGGCGAGTGTAGCGAGCCCGCGAGGGGTTAACTTTCTTTTTTTGGTGGACTGTGTGGGCAGGAAACTACACTTCCGCCCGCAGTGCACGTCACTTCCAGGTACAAAATCTGAAGTGGAAATAGTCTCTACCCTCCGCAATGGCCCTGGGAGGAACCACTGTAGCCAGGCATGCGCAGCAGCTCCCCCTCGGCCATTATCCTTTGGCTTCATAGAGAGCTTCTGCACATGCGCAGAAGCTGCCCCTGGAGACTGAAGGAGAAAGACTGAAGGGGAAATGATCACACGGCAGCCGGCCACGCAGCCAAATCAGCCCGACTGAAAGCAACAGGATGGAGCCGGCCTAACGGGAACTGTGCAGACGGTTAAGTCCAGGAACTTCAGAAGCAGAACACAGGCAGATAAAAACAATCACCAGCAATGTCTCAAACAGGGGCATTAAGTACCCGCATTACAGGTGTAGCGGATCAGGCAGATAAACTCCTGACAGACCACTAGTCCAGAACAGAAAGAAGCTGATTCCAGGCAACAGTCCCCGCTGGTGAGCACCAGTACTACACTGGCCAGACAGAACAGAGTTGTAACAGTTACCAAAAGTATGTAACAAATACACAATTATATTTTAAATTAAAAGTAACAATAGTTTAAAATATTTACAAATTTCTTAGCTTGAATCAATATCACGAAATGCATAATAGACAGCTCATGATTTTTCCCCTCAGGGTCATACAGTAACTAGTGGGGTGCCTGACTGCTGCTGCCCCATGGCACCTATATTTTAGAGATGAGCGGCTCAGTTCTGGTGAAAATCTGACACACCCGAACTTTGGGGTTTCGATTTAAACGGAGCCCCGCCTCGAGTCTACCTGCAAGATTGATCTTGGGTCTAAAAACCAGATCTCACGTGTTTTTGATTGCTGTAAGTCCCTTCCTTGTGATTTCAGGTGCCAAAATTGGTAAGAATTGACTGGAAATAACTGGAAATTAATGTTATTGATGTTAATAATACTATAGAAACAAAAACAGATTAAAGTTACATGGTTTTAGCTGTTTTTATAAAAAAAATTAAAAATATGCAAAACCAAACCAAAACACTTGAGGGTGGTTTTGCCAGAGCCAAAAGACGTTGATTTAGAACCAAAACCAATACATGGGGGTCTGCCCACATCTCTACTGTATTTGATTTGCTGGGTGCCAAGACATCACATGTTTGTGTGGTGAAGCCTGCCCAGGTTGTATTATTGCTGTGCTATGGCCCTGCTTCCAAATGAAACCATAAACATGACATTGAAATAGTGTTTACAGGGTCTGATTCATTAAGGATCGCTATTGCAATCGCAGCTTTATAATCGCACGCAGATCTGTTGCAAAAATATGTTAATGATTGCTATCACAATTCCGTCACACTGCCAGCATAGAGACGCCCCCTGCCTCCCACTACCGCTATCTCACATCCGTAATACCTTGCACACCTCCATAAACATCGGTATCATTGTGTACCATCGGCCCATCATGCAGAATTACAGCAGCCCTGACCTTACTTAGAAATCGCTAACCTCATTGCACGCAGTGAGTACTCAAGCTGCGTATGCAATCGCAGTGGCTAATTATGCATGCCCATGTAACAGCATTCAAATGGACAGGCACGCCTGCATTCCTCCGACCACCACCCCAGTCACTGCCTGTCAATCCCACTGTGATGGATCTCCATAGTCTGTGTGATCGCAATGCGATCTCAGTGGTGCCTTTGCACACTCGCACTGCAGTGCATACACATGAGCAGTACGCAACAATCGGCCATCTGAGTACGCTTTAGCAATATCGATCCTTAATGAATCAGGCCTACAGTATGTTATGTGTGGCTTGTCACAACCCAACATTTCAAATATGTCATACATGAAAAGTATCTCTGATTCCCTAAAACAGTCAAATTGAGGGTCTCATTCAGACCCGCTCGCGAGCGCAGGACGCTCGCAAGCGGGTCGATGGTACCCAAATGCGCATGTGCATGACGGAGGGAGCTCCGTCATGCGCATGCGCGAGACCCGGATAGCGACAGCCAAGCTGTCGCTCCGGGTCTCGCACCAAAGGGGGCGTGCTGTCGATGGTGAGTGACAGCACGCCCCCTTTGGTGGGCGTGCCGGGGGCGTGGCTGCCAGACGGAGGCGTTCCCATGGGAACGCCTACCGTCTGGAGCCGGCCCCACTGACATCACACTAGTGATGTCAGTGGGAGTGATTTTGGCTCTGATAGAGCCAAAATCACTCCAGGGCTTGCGGCAGTGAGACCCTACCACAGGGTCTCGTCGCAAGCCCGATGGTCGCGATGATCTTGACCATCGCGACCATCATCATGGACGCTCGCATAAGCTGTGGGTGGTAACCCATAGCTATGCGAGCGGCCAAAAGGCCGCTCCAAATTTAAATAGGACGGCCCTGATTCAGAGCGAGCGCTCTGGTCAGAGCGTCCGGCTCTGAATCAGGGCCTGAGTTCAATAGAGGAGACAACTAGTAGTCACAACCTGCATCCATTTATAGTACACATATTACAAAAAAGATTCTTATGGCTATTAGATATTTCATATTTTTTAGGGGAAACTCTGACCCATGTGATAACTGAAATATGAAACCACATTACTAAGAGGACATTTATGATACAGCCTAAAATAATGAGTATAGCAATAATATTACTTAGCTTCTGTCGCCAGTGTTGTTAAAAAGAAAAACTGTAAGTGAATCAGAAAATTGACATACTTCCAAATAATTTCTGGCTTTCCTTAACACAATATCTTATTTCACAGAAGAAATGAATAGTGGCTATTATGCAGTTAGTACATTTTCATTGAGCTTTCCTAATATACATTTGAAAGACGTAACCACATTATTTAACAGGATCAATATTATATTAAAAAGAGAAAACTATACAGCGTGCTATTCTTCAGGAAATGGAGAAAACAATAGGGGAACTTATGCGAAATCTATTCTGTACATTGCAACCTTAAATTAAATATATACCTGCTATCACTTTGCAAATTGATTTAAATAATATTGTTACTAAAGTCCTTTTAAAGTTTATTACCTATATGAGGTAGAAGTGGTTCTGAAATAACGATAAATTAATTTAGATGCAAAGAGTATGCCATATCAGTATCACTAGAGAGCTCTCTGGTGGCATACTCATGAAACGCTCAGAGTAGTATTCCCAGACATTTGCACAAACAGTAAATAACACACTAGACAACTAGCATAGCAGATTATTCAGAGCAGGGCTACAGCAAACTGTTTCTCTTACAAGTGAGCATTCTATTTCACGAGAGCACTCTATTTTATGTACACATTCTATTTCTTGTGAGCAATCTATTTCACGTGAGCACTCTATTTTATGTACACATTCTATTTCACGTGAGCACTCTGGGGTCGATTTAGACCCGGACGCTAAGCTGTGCTCTCTCGCTGCCAAAAGGGGCTGGTATGCAACTTACACGATCGCACTGTCTGGTGTAAGGATGCCCTCTATGTCTTAGAGTGCGACAGCAGAGGGGGGCACGCCTGTATAAAGACGCCCACTTTTCTTTCTTAACACACGTCATCTCCAGGAAGTGTATGATTAATCAGAACCATCGAAAGCCATCGGAGCTGCATGCAGCGCTTGAAGTAGACCCTACTCCAACGCAAGCACTGCGATCACTGCAGGTTGAAACACAACCAAGTGACGTGTACAATGAAGCCTCCATGCTAATTATGCACACCCATAAAACTCAGTTTTGATGCCCAGACACGCCTGCAATTGCAGCACCACTCACAAGCACCTTCCCCTGTTACCACCCACAAACGGCACTATCTGTCCGTCAAAGTAGCACTCAGTCTTTGTGTTAAGAGCGCATGATTCCCGATCGCAATGACTGGTTCGCGCACTGTGATGCATGCGCAGACGAGTGACAATCACCCATAGCGTGTGTCCACGGCTTAGTGTCCGGGTCTGAATCGGGCCCTCTATTTTATGTACACATCTATTTCATGTGAGCAATCTATTTCATGTGAGCACTCTATTTTATGTACACATTCTATTTCATGTGAGCAATCTATTTCACGTGAGCACTCTATTTTATATACACATTCTATTTCATGTGAGCAATCTATTTCAAATGAACACGCTATTTTCTGTACACATTCTATTTCATGTGAGCAATCTATTTCACGTGAGCACTCTATTTTATATACACATTCTATTTCATGTGAGCAATCTATTTCAAATGAACACGCTATTTTCTGTACACATTCTATTTCATGTGAGCAATCTATTTCACGTGAGCACTCCATTTTATGTACACATTCTATTTCATGTGAGTAATCTATTTCAAGTCAGCACTATATTTATTTTTCCATCTCATTCTCAGTTTAACTTATTAGTGTACATTTACTAGAATATACCGATTAGACCCCATCCCAGCAAAGAGCTATCACTTTGCTTCTGGGTCTGAACCCAGACACTTTAATGTGCATGTGCAGTTTTCATGCTGCGCACATGTCAGTATGGGCTGGCGGGGAGGGATCTCTCTCTAAAAATGCACTGAAGTGGCCCATAGGATACTATGCCCCATTTCTGATCCCTCCTTTTTGCTACCTTTGTGTCTAAAGCTGGGTACACATTAGACAATATTTTGCCCGATCCTACTGATTGGGCTGACATATTGTCAAATTTGGCTAATGTATACCCACTATGACGGGCTATGCGCACTCCCGTGAGGTCGTCAGGTCAGCCCTACATGCATCTCAATCTGACAATGTGAATGACGACACCATGCAGCAAGGGCCGACATATTGGGTGATTGGGCACCGGATCGTCTAATGTGTACCGGCCGTCCAATATGTCAGCCTGTCGGCAGGGAGGTCGTCACTCGCATCGCTGGGTACACACATTGTTTAATGGATATGTCCTCCAGAACTCCACTCAAGAACCTCATTTCATATTTATCACAGGGTAAGGCACATGGACCATCAGTTGATTAACTCTTTGCTCCTTCAGCACCCGCAAGACTGGGACTATACTTTTTAAACTATTCCCCACAAACTCTTCAGCAGATTAGACTACCTTTTTGTAGGCCATAAACACATCTATCATCTACAGGACTCATACATAGGCCCCATGATGTGGTCTGACCATTCCCATGTGTTTTTACAATGGAGATTCCTTGTTCCACTCCTTGTCAATGGACTTGACGGCTCAATGAGCTGCCTTTCCAAGAGCCATCTGGTAAAGGTAAGATGGTTTCCACTTCAAATTACTTTACTCTTGCGAATATTACTTCTGATGTGTCCCAAACACCCATATGGGAGGCTCATAAGTGTGTTCTTAAGGGCAAATGTATTCAGCTTGGTTCCAGTCTTAAAAAATGAAAACATTAAAATTTGCCACCCTCCAAAATAAAATTAAGTCCTTAGTATGCAAGCATAAGAAATGTCTTTCTAAAAGTGTTCAGGTTGAATTATCGGATACAAGACTAGCATTCAACAAACTTTTCAATAATAAGGTTAAACAAGCCTTCAGTAGACGCAGTGGAGCAATGTTATTGTACTGCATATGCATCTAAGTCACACAGCGCATGCATTCCAAATGTCTCTACTGAATCATATGCACGGTGTCTGAAATGTATTAGAAAAAATGTACTGAGCACTCCTGGGCGATGACAGGGGGGTGGCTATTCAGAAGGATGGAGATGCTGTGTCTTATGGGAGGGTCTTGGGCGACACACTGAATGTGGTTGTGTACAAAAATGTTTCATGGCTTATATTGGAGGTCATACTCAGAATCCGCACTTAGCATAGGGCTGGTACAGGTTTCTAAGTTGTGAACGGTGGTTGTGTCTATAGATGCACCGATTGGTATTTGACATCAAAGTAGGTTTCTCAGTCCTTGCACATTCAGATTAGAGATGAGCGGTTCAGTTTTACTCGAGTATGTTTGGATCTCAAAAATTGCATCTTATTGGCTATCCGACTCTCGCATGTTTTGGATAGCCAATAAAAGCAATTCGAACTTGCACTAATTTGGAGAAAAGAACTGAGTCAAAACTAAACCGCTCATCTCCAATTCACATGCACGGTTGAACACCAGAGAAGGGCTTTGTAGTGGCATTAGCATACAAACATAGATGCTAAAGTGGCAAAAGATACACACACGAATACGACTGTGTCTAACTCAGAATCAACTCCTGAATCAGTTTCACCTATCTGACCAAATCCATGCCTATTTGTTCAAAATTGTGTTAGAACTCTGTTCTGTTTTGCCATTTTCCCCAGCGGTATGTTTCCTCACCACTAGAGGTCACCAGGCCTCCTAATTTGGGAGCTGCAGTTCTGGATCCTGCCAGAGGGTCTGCTCTTCTGACTTTGTTCTGCGGCCAGGTTTTAGGTGATTAATGATTCATTCATTACCAGCATAGACAACACCTGACACCTGCCTATTTAGTCTGCCAGATCCCAGCACTCTTTGCTCGATTATTAATGTTTCCTGTGCTGGAATTGTGTACTTTTGACATTACCATGCCTGTTTAAATGGATTTCCTTTGTCTCCAGCATGCCACATATCCTGCCAGTGATTTGGATTACTCTGTCTGGATTCTAGACTTGTCTATTTGCAACCTGCCCTTGTTCTGTGCCAGGAACTTGGACTATATTCACCTGCTGCCTGCTTCTGACCCAGTTTGTATTTAAATATTTTGCTTTTCTGCTTGCCTGCAATAAACTATACTCTTAGGTTTGATTTTGTATTCTGCAGCCTGCAAAGGCTTTTCTTAAAAACCTGCATTCACGTGAGCTTATGTTAAATAAACTTTTTATGCACCAGCAACTGGTTCTGATTATTGTTTTGGTTTATGCACGTTGTGAATTGTAAACAAATGGCTTTCCACATTTACGGATGCAGACCTAGGAGAGGTGATTAAATCTTCCCCAGAGGGTAAGAATCCTGACCCATATGGGTTTACAATGACTATTACAAATGTTTTCGAGCAACAGCTAATCCCAGTATTGGTACCTACTTTTAACATTATATCTGATTCCTATTATTTCCAGCTCCAGGCCTTGGAGGCTCACGTTACAGTATTGCTGAAGGTGGCAATACTTGATCCAGTGCTCCAGCTACCGGCCCATTTCCCTTCTCAACATTGACGTATAGCATTTCACATAATTAATTGCTAACCACCTTAAGCTTCAGCTTTCTGGCCTGATTCATCTAGACAAAGCGGGTTTTGTGTCAGGAAGCCGTGGACAACACAACTAATGCTGTGTACACACTATGCGATATGTAATTCAATCAGCCGATGAACAATATAACGGTAGTGCATCTACGGGTCTGTTCAGATGATATGTCATTCACAGACATATCTGGTCGGCTGTACAGCACAGCCAATACCACTATATAGGTACATCTGGATGTCTGTATGGCCGACCCACCGACCACTCATGTGCTGGCCCAGGAACCGCCGACAATGACGTCACTACCAATTCCTGTGGCAAGACATGTCAGGCAGTGTATTGGTTAGTATGTATGCTCAATTTGCATACCAATTACCAAATCATCGGATCAGTTGATCCATCATGCGGCCAGACGCTCCATTGCTCAGGTGTGTACCCAGCAAAAGGTTTTTGACCTAATCTACTTAATTTGTTCATCAAAGTTACATGCACTTCCCCTATCAATTGACACTAAAAAAACTTTCAACCATCTTGGTTGGAGTTTTATGCCTGGTGTGCTGGAGCACTTGAGCCTGGTGGACACGTGCCAACCCAGGATCCTTTCTCTCTATAAATCACCCTATATGAGAATCAAGGTAATTGGACTTTGGGCCTGATTCAGACTTGGGAATAGAGAGAGAGATAGCACTTAACTGTGCACCTGGACAAACCATGTTGCAATGCAAGGGTGTAAATACATAAAAAAAAATTTGCATGTAGTGTAAATACTGGCTGCTTTTTACATGTAGCTCACAAATACTGTACAGCTTTATTATTACTATACAATTTAGATGTCAGTTTGGACACCTCCCGCCCAAATCTAAATCTCTCTGCACATTTTAAATCTGCCCCACCTGCAGTGCAACATGGTTTCACCAAGATGATCATTTGAGAGAGATATCTTTCTCTATTCCCAACTCTGAATCAGGCCCTTTGTCTGCTTCCTTATGAATTCTGAAAAGCAGCAGACAGGATGCACCTTGTATCCCATAATTTTTGTCCTCTGCGTGGAAGCACTGGCTAGACCTATTAGGACAAACCTTGATATCACTGGGGCCTCGATTAGTGGCATTGACCATTAGCTTGCACTATTTGCAGATGACATACTTGCAATTATCTCTAACCCAGTGGTTTCCGTCCCCAACTTCTCCTGGAAGTTCTAACCTGGACAGTCTTCTGTACAATTCAAAATACATTTTTCAAAATCGGTCATATTGAATTCAACCACTATTTCATTGGTGGTGGCCAGTCTTCCATGTTCTTTCCCATATGCTTAGCATCCCTCCCATTTTCAATACCTCAGGATTCTTCTTATCCTTCAGAAGACCAGAATGTAGCTAAATATTTGGAGGGTTCATCTGGTATTGTGGTTGGACAGGATCAGTATTAATAAAATGAACACCCTACTGAAACTTCTGTACCTGCTTTCCAACTTCCCTATTCACGTCGACTATGGTCTGCTGTTGGTCAGTCGATTGATGGTTCAGGGAGCACTTGTCCCATTTGCTACTATACAGGAACATCTTGATCTCCCTGCTTCTGAACTCTGGTCCTGTTATCAAATAAAACATTACTTACACTCTGCACACTACACTATCTTACATATGCTGCCTCCTTTGAAATATGGTGTGTCTCTAGGGTACCCATCCAAAACTTGATCTCACTGATCCATGAATTACTGGATGCCCACATGCATCATGTCCCCTCCCCCTGGTGATTACATCATGGCACCGAGTTAGCAATATTGGATGGCTCTCAATGGGACTTTTTGTATACACACATCAGTTTGCAAAGTAGTTTGGTGATTGAGACTCACTATAAGTTCTTGTCCTGATGGTACTGCAGCCCGATCAGTTTGCACAGAATATTTCTGCCTCATGCTGTCACTGTGGCCATCTCCCTTGCACCCATTTCACATCTGGGATCACCACCTTCTGGCAACAAGTAACATATACCCAAGTTAGAAATATCCTGATTGATTTCCATTTCTGGCTATTTAAATACCCTTCTATGCCCTCTAAATATAAGAAATCACTCCTCAAACATTTCACTAGTGCCGCTAAGGTGGTTATCCCGGTCAACTGCAAGGCTTCTTTGGCCTCCTTCATTAGGGAATATAATCATTTATATGTCTGTGTTTTACATTCTTTATTACTGTTGGTACTTAACAAACATAGGGCCTGATTCAGATATGTACGCTAATGCCATTGCAGCTGTGATTTTGCATAGGATGTAATTACGAAAATATGCTAATGACTTATTTGCCATTCAGTGCTTAGAAGCATTCACTGAAAGCAACTAACATCCGCAGCTCATGCACAAGACCATAAACATTGGACCTAGATCAGGTGGCTATCAGCCTTATGAGTAAAGCTGGCCACACACTAGACCAACTTTCATCCAAGTAGCCAATTAGTTGATTGGTTGGAATGAAAATCTGGTAACGTATGGGAGTAAATGATGATCAGCAATTTGCTCCTAAATGCCAGAAAACAGATGAAAATGGTTGTTCAGATAAGTTTGTTTGTTAAATGTTTGATCTAAACAATTTGTTCAAACAACAGTTTTTGTCCATTTTCCAGTGTTTGGGAGCAAATTGCTGATTGTCATTTGCTTTCCTACCTTACCAGATTTTCATTCCAACCAATCAACTGGTTGGATGGTTGGATGTAAGTTGGTCAAGTGTGTGGCCAGCTTTAGTCTAAGATGCCACAGACACAGCGAGTCTCCACACATGCAGAGGGTTCTCCTGCTGTGAGCAAGGATGCAGAGGCTAATTTATGCATGCCCTGAAAATAGTGTTACTTTGAAAAGGACCAATACACCTATGTTTTCTAACCATCCCCCATTAACTACCTGTCACTTACTTTGCAAGTGAATCCACTGTAAGAGCGTTATTGCAAATCAATCGCAGTGCGGCTTTGGCACGTGCGCTATGGCTAACAATCAGCCGATCTGCATAAATATCGGGATTGCATGCAGATATGATTCAGGCCCATAGAGGATAATAAAGATGCTAATGCAGCGTCACCAGGGGGTTTCTAGAGAGGAGGGGGCCCGTGTGCAGTATCCGACACGGGCCCCCTCCTCTCTTTCCGGCGACAGGCCAGTGCCAGAGTTATAGACTCTGGGCACACTCTAGTGTGCCTACCCTCCCGGTTTTCGCGGGAGGCTCCCAATTTTACGGGTAACCCCCCGCACCCCCGGAAGGGTAGGCATTTCTCCCGCATTCTGCCCACTTCCTAGTGAAGTGGGCAGAATGAGGAGAATACCCGCGGCGATCGCGGGTCTCCGTGCAGGGGGCGGGGCTTAAAACGTGATTCTACATGAATCACGTCATTTGGCCCTGCCCCCTATGCAAATTCTAGCCAATCGCGGCAATTTTACCGTGAGGGGTGGGGCTTAATGATGTGAATCGACAGGCTCCGCCCCCCATTGCCTCCCTCCTGCTTCTCTTACCCGGGCTTCTCCCGGGAAGAGATCTTCAAAGGTAGGCAACTCTGGCCCAGAGTCTATAGAGTATGCACAGGTCACCAGGAAAATGGCTGCGGTGGCCATTTTTCCTGTACTGTGAATCATACATGCCGACATTTCACTCCCTCCTTCCGGGAGGGAGCTGTCGGGCTTCTCTGCGGGGGGCGGGTCGCAGCGAAAAGGGGGCGTGGCCCGGCGATGATGCACAATGCCGTTTTTAAAGGCATTGTGAGGCAGGGGGCGGGGCCGTGATGACGCGATTCAGCGCGAATCGCGTCACTGGCCCCTCTGCTGCCGGGATTTTTATGGTGAGTGCAGGGGGGGGGGCGGACGGGTCGCTGGTGCCCGGGAGACTTGCCTGCCTTCCCGGGAGGTCGGGAGCGGCACCCGATTTTCGGGAGGCTCCCGACCAAATCGGGAGGGTAGGCAAGTATGCTGTGAATGCGCAAACAACGGGAAAATGGCCGCAGCGGCCATTTTCCAGTCGTTTTTACATGGCCGGACCCCTGCGCTGACGTGGGACTCCGGAGAGGAAAGTATTACTATGGGTGCAGGGTGTGCGGTGCGGGGCCCCCCTGGACTCAGGGGCCCGTGTGCCCCACACACCCTGCACCCATTATAGATACGCCCCTGAGCATCACGGGTACCAGGCCTGACAATGTTATACTGTGCAACATGAGCGTTCAGTCTTAATCTGATCTTTTTTTTAAAAATGTGATTGCAATGTATGTGCTGTAATTAAAATTGCTCTACTTTTACAGTGTGTCTGTGGGCACACTGTAATCAATCAATGTACAGTGCGACTTGACAGGTTTTTAAGAAGCTGTAAAAATATGTTCTGTCTTGCTATGACTGCAAGCTTACTAATCAAATACATTATACAGATAAGGAAAGGTACAACTATTACTCATGACTTTTAACTGTTATCTCTTTCTACAAATAACGTGCAACAGGAAGGATCCCAGGAAGCAATCTCAAGTTGAAATATTTGCAACACTACAGTTTTATCTGATTTTAGTTTCGCAGTCCCTACTATCCCTGTAGTGACTGGTTTCCATGTTCAACTAAACCCGATCAGAAGTATTTTTTAAAAGTATTTTATGTACATTTCATTAAACAAAACACGAAATACAGCAATAAAAAAACAACAACCTGCAGCCATTACAAGAATTTACTGGTATAACTTGGCACAGAGCAATGTAAAAAGGACCTGCAACATAAAGCATCAGCCTTCTAAACGTTTACTCTTTAAATCAAATAAATCTTTGAGATGAATTTGTCTATCAGATGCTATTTGATCCAAATTTAATTAAAACAAATGTTGGATACACGCAAGCTGCAATATCTGCAGGAATAGAGGACAAAATGGCCTCAATAAGATCTTGATAAACATGGTCTGATAACGTACGTAGAAGACATCATTGATCTGTGTGGTGACATTGATTGTGAAATGGATGTCTCCGTAGACATGGACGTGTCTTGTGGATCTCAGCATACTGTGCATACGCCAAAAAAAAGAAATTGGCTACTGCACATGAGCAGGATCATCCTTACCCTTACTGACAGAAATCACTGATGCAAACGGATTGAATGGATCACGTTTTCCTAAAAATTGGCATTTCAGGATGGTGACTGGCCGGCGACCTAGCAAACGCACGGGACTGTTCCATCTCATGGGTGTGTCATGGGAGTGTCGTGGGCGTATGGGCCGACATCCTTGCTCGTAGCCTGCAGACGGAGGTGTGATAGCTGTATCAGATGGATCCTCTGCACCCTGCATGGGGTGGGTGCAATTCCTGATACTAATGATGACGGATGCAGACGTAAACACAGTGGGTATGATAGGCTCCCACATGCAGTCGCACACTGTACATAGGGAAAGAACACAGGGCCTTATTCTGACCCGCTTGCGAGCGCTGAGCGCTCGCAAGCGGGTCGATGGTGCCCTAGTGCGCATGCGCACGACGGAGCGTGCTCCTTCGTGCGCATGCGCGAGACCCGAATAGCGACGGCCAAGCCGTCGCTATGGGTCTCGCACCAAAGGGGGCGTGCTGTCGATGTTGATTGACAGCACGCCCCCTTTGGTGGGCGTGCCGGGGGCGTTGCTGCCCAGACGGAGGCGTTCCCATGGGAACGCCTACCTTCTGGGGCCGGCCCCACTGACATCACCAGTGATGTCGGTGGGAGTGCTTTTGGCTCTGATAGAGCCAAAAGCACTCCTGGGCTTGCGGCAGCGAGATCCTACCGCAGGGTCTCGTCGTAAGCCCGATGGTCGCGATGGTCTTGACCATCGCGACCATCTTTTTGGCCGCTTGCATAAGCTGTGGGTGGTCTCCCACAGCTATGCTAGCGGCCAGGAGGCAACTCCAATATTAGGTAGGAGGGCCCTGATTCAGAGCGAGCGCTATTGTCAGAGCGTCTGGCTCTGAATCAGGCCCACAGTAAGTAGGATGCTGCAGCAGAACGGAAAAGCAGCCACAGATACATACATGCCCATTGTGCTTCAACTAATGGCTCCTATGTTGCTGGAATAAATACAGCTGTGCATCTTAGAGCATTTGTAATTAGTCCAATTCTACTCTCATCCTGTTAATCAGCATTTGGGCTAAACAGAAGGATAATAATTAATAATGCTAACAACAAGGATTGACTATTCATTTCTGACTAATCAGGGTCCCTTCTAAAAAGATGAAATAATATATCTAAAATCTTCATTAATTCTCTTTCATATTTCATATTTAGGAAGAAGGTCACAATCTGGTAGTTTAAGAGAGGAGTATAATACCTCTTTTCCACCAAAAACCCAGGTCCGACCTGGGTTTTTGGACATGGTTGCAACCCTGGTCAGACCCAGGTCAGACCCATTTACACTGCACAGGTCAGCCCTGTTCACACTGAACTCAGGTCTGCCCTGCTAAACCTGTGAGGTCATAAAAAGTGGGAGGTGAATGCTCCACAACCACCAACCAGCTCATTTTAGACATGACCCAGGTCAGATAACCCGGGTTGCACCGTTTACACTGCACCATTACCCAGGTCCATCCTGGGTCCAACCCTGGTAGCTACCTGGGTTGGATTGCTGGGTCACTTGACCTGGGTTATTTTTCAGGGACCCCTTTACACTGAGCTGCAACCTGGGTAGACCCAGCAAAAACCCAGGTTTTTGCTCTGGTGTAAAAGGGGTATAACTCTGATTTCTCCAATGTTATTACCTATTTTTGAATTTCTGAAAGGTCGAGGCCTGCTTGCTCAATCACCAGAAGCAGGGGATCTCACTGATCTGTGCATGTGTCTGTGTGACTCTCACCTTGTAATGAAAGTCGCATTACAAGGTGCAAGTTTACCCCAGTTTAACTCGCATGCAGGGGTGTTTCTAGAGAGGAGGAGGCCTGTGTGCAGTCTCCGACACGGGCCCCCTTCTCTCTGTCCGGCGGCCGGCAGCACACTGAGCTGTGTGCGGCCAGCGCCAGAGTTATAGACTCTGGGCACTGGAGTGCGCCCAGAGTCTATAGAGTATGTGTACGTCACCGGGAAAATGGCAGCGGTGGCCATTTTTCCTGTACTGCGCATGTGCAAATGACGGGAAAATGGCCACAGCGGCCATTTTCCAGTCATTTTTACAGCGCTGGACCCCCGCGCCGACGTGGGACTCCGGAGAGGTTAGTAATACTATGCACCCATTATAGCTACGCCCCTGCTCGCATGCGAGTCAAACTTGCACCCTATTACATTTGTGAGTATTAAGAGAAAATGTGAGAGAAGGTGCGAGTTTGTCCCACATTAAAAACTCAGACCCTATTACATCCCGCCTACAGTGTTGGTGTGTGCTGTGATCTAGGAAACAACAAGATCATAAGGGTTGTCACCAATATAATATAGACAGATAATAAAGTGTGGTGAATTAGATCAAAATTAATATGCCAATATGAATCAGACTGAATTATTTAATCACGGCACGGCGGCCGGATAATAGTATAGTAAAGATCTAATGGCTAAATGCAGGTAACTACCCGCTGGTTGCCGAAAGGCGATCCCACAGTAAAACAATCACTTGTGGGCAAACTGTCTGCGGCTGCCACAAAGCAACTGCAGCTGCAGGTACATGCTGTCCGAGCCTACTAAGAGCTCCTTGGCTTAGACAGACAGCCCCAGACAGGGAAACCAGGCTATTAACATATCTGCAGTCTGCTGTATGTCATGGCCAGGCAGTCACAGCAGCTTTCATGATTTTTTAGGGAACATTTTGGGTCCTATCGTTTGCTTTCATGATCACCTTTGTGTGGCCATGTTTTCTGTTGCACTTCATTGATGGTGCAATGTATTTGGTTTCCATGACAGCTGCTGCCCGCTCCGGTGGGATTAGACTTGATCCATTCAGCTGGGAGTCCAGCGGTCAAGGAGCTCTCAGTAGGCTCGGGCCGAGGGTTCCTAGCAGGGCCGGATTAATAATGGGGTGGGTGGAGCTACAGCTCCAGGCCCCCTATGAAAATAGGCCCTTTAGGATCCACTCCAGTGCAGATTGGAAAATAACTTCTCTCCTGACACCACCTATAGGACTCCAGTGCCCCAATCCATTCATCTTCTGAATGGCCAATCCGAGCTCCGAAACCCCGTTACTCTACCCCCCACCCCCCTCACCAAGGGAGGCTGTACAAAGCCCCACCCCCATGCTGCCTGAAGCTTCGCCCCCAATTGCGCTAAGCTCTGCCTCCTGGTCCATCAGCATTTGTGTGCATGGCATTAAAGCTCCAGTCTTTTGATGCCCCGCTCATTCACCCCTCCCTACCCCCAGAGATTTGTATATCCCACAGTGGTGACCGGGTGAAGTGTTAAGATGCCTCTCATTGGGTGCTCTTGTCTAGTCTCAACCGTCCAGGTACCTGGTGACAACAGTAATGAGGTAGTGTACTGTTAGATGTGAGCAGAACATTGGGACAGGTAAGAAATGGGGGAATTATGAGCTGCCTGTCACAAGTGATTCTCTCTTGGGCCACATTTTCAGAGTGCATTGGAGTGTGCTCCTATAATAGGCAAATTCTAGGAAAAGGTTATGTGTAGCTCTGCTAATTTATTCATGGCTCATAAATGACCATAACACAGATAATATTGGGGGGAATTCAATTCAACGTGAATTGAATAGCGCAGGGGGGGAGCCCCCAGAACTATTCAATTCAGTGCGATGTTATGTCAGTTTGCATGACTTAACATGGGTGTGTAGGCGCGAGAACCGGCATTCTCTGACTAAAGTGCCGTGTGCACGGCTGTTAGCGCCACGATAAACAAGAAAACAGCTGTGCACCTGGCACTTTTGTTGGGTTTCTCCTCGCATCCCCAGGCAGCCCAAACAGTGCAGTGTATTGAATAGCTTCGGGAACTCCCTCCCGCGGCTATTCAACATCGCTTTGAATTGAATTCTCCTCATAGAGAGGGCTCTGTGTGTCAGAGGTGACACTGCTCCTTTGTATGCCCCTGCATCCACATGACAATGAAACAGACCAAAATAAAAAAAAAATACTTTAATGCCTCTGTGTGTGTACCGGTGTTCATATGTGCAAAATGTGTGTGTGTGTGTGTGTGTGTGTGTGTGTGTGCGCGTGTACGTGTGTGTGCAGCTACCTCGAGTGCTAGGATGATAGAATGAATAGAAAATTAATAAAGGGTTCTGAAACACTAAAAACTACTGTTCTCCTGTGTTTTTGTACTAGGGGCCTGATTCAGAGATGAACCCAATGGTGATTATGTGCGCAGATCAAGTGATTGTTTTCCATTGCGCATGCGTATAAGCTGCACTGCGATTACGGACGCACAGAGTAATGCATCGCAAAGTGAGTGACAGATAGTCAGCGTTTGGGGGCGGTAAAGGAGGGTGGTCAGTAAAACACAGGCATGTCTATTTAAACGCTCTTACATGGGCGTGCGTAAATTAGCCCCTGTGATCTCCTACGCAGCATGAGAGCTCTCTGCAAGTCATGAGAGCTGCCGAGTCTGCGGCTGGTCAGACCTTCTGCAAGGGCAAGATGACCGCTCGATGTGCGTCGATAATACTGATATTTATGCAGGTAAGCGACGTCGTACGTATATGAGAATGCAGTGGTGGACGTCCTTATGTCCGGGTGATCTTTGGGACCATTCGCATATTTTCACCGCTGCGTTGCGTACAAAATTGCAGCTGCAATCGCATTAGCGTTCATCTTGAATCAGGCCTTAGATGTCCAGAGTGCCAGCCATCTATTCCTGATATATATTATAGTTGTTATAGATCTGCCAGCAGCTTGCTGTCTAATTTATCCAATTCCAGGGGCCATAGTGTGTGGCAGTGATATCCTATGTACTTTGTAGTGGTCATTGAAAGTTCTCTGTATTATATGGCACTCATTTCAATGTTCTCTGTAGTGTAGTGGTGGTCAATAATGCTTGGTGTACTATATGGCAGTTACTGCAATATTCTTTGTATTATATGGCGGTCACTGAAATGCTCTCTGTGTTATATGGCGGTCACTGTGATGCTCTCTATATTATATGGCGGTCACTGCGATGTTCTCTGCATTATCTGGTGGTTACTGTGATATTCTCTGTATTAAATGGAAGTCACTGCGATGCTCTCTGTATAGAAAGGTGGTTACTACAATGCTCTGTTATTGGCGAGTTAGTGCAGTACAGGCAGCAATACTTAGCAATTGAGTTTTGAGACAGCTGAGTCTGCAAGCTCCATTGAAAAGTGTAGAAACCCAAGAAACACAGGTACTGAGTTGAGTCTTTCCTTTGTCCTGGGTAACAGAAAGCCTGGCTTCACCCCTCTATGTATGTATACATATACTGTACATATAAATATTCCCAACCCTCCCCACATATTAAAAATAACATATGTATGTATATGTGAATATATATATAATATTTACTGCCTTGGTACATTAGTTCCATTGTACTGTAGCTATTTAGTTTTTTGTTTTTTTCTAAAAAAAGGCAAAAGCTAATTTACTGCCGTGGCTAGGGATGTGGGATGAACACTCGTAGAAATATGCCAGTTAGCAGTGAACAATTTTGGATTTTTTTATAATTTTTTTTTTCAATCTAAACTATTTTAGCACTCAAAGAAAGACAGACAGTACAGTTCTCACGCTTACACAAAAAAAAACAACATTTTCTTGTTATAGCACCACTATAAAGTGGTCAAAGGTAAGAAGGCAGGCGCCAACTATGACCTCCATTGAGATAGCCATTGCACAGGCCATACCTCCTCTATTGACCACACCCACAAGTACTCCGTCCCACATCACTAGTCACACAGCCGCAGCATTGTCACAACCCCCAGCAGCAGCACACAATAGGCCCTTTATAAATTTCAGCTCCAGGCCCATGTGGACAGTAATCTGGCACTGGTTCCTAGTGTGCAAGATGTTTGCTGATTTATGAGCCTGTTTTTATCTGCAAAGCCTCTGAGGAAAATTGACTGCTCAGTTAAAACTTCTGTCGGGCACCTGCCACCATGCCAGCTTGTATCAATGCTGTGTATCTGTAATAAAAGCCCTCCCGCATACTGAATGTGAGTGCTCTTTTTCCATTGGGGATGAGGTGAGTGTTTTTATATCAATATTTCCAGACCCCTGCACAGAGCCGTAACTAGACTTTTTGGTGCCCTGTGCCAGAAAGAGCATTGGCGCCCCCCATTTTTCAAATAGGGACATAACACACCCAAAAAAGGGGAATGGCCTCATGGGGAAGGGCCAGAGAAGAGATAGGGGAGGCCAGGAGATGCTGGGGATGAAATAAGAGGAAGCAGTGAGGGGATGTAGTCAGGAAGCCGACGGTCTAAATCCCGACCGCCGGCTTCCCGACTTTCTAATCCTGGCGTGGTACATTAGACCTATGCCGGGAGCCCGACACCCAGCTTACCGATCGAAGGTAAGCCGGGCGCCAGGCGTGGACAGCCGCAGGGGGGGAGGGTTAGGTTAGGGGGCTCCCATGGGGACTTAGGGTTAGGCACCCCCCCTGGAGGTTAGGGCTAGGCTAGGGGAAGGGGGTGTTATGGTTAGGCACCCCCTGGGTTAGGTTAGGCTTAGGCACCCTCCCGGGAGACTTAGGGTTAGGCTGCAGGGAAGGGGGGGTTAGGTTTAGGCACTTAGAGGGGGGTTAGCGTTAGGCACTTGGGTGAGGAGGTTAGGGTTAGGCACCCCTAAGGGAAGGTTAGGGTAAGGGGGTAGAATAGGGTTCCTCTGTCGTCGGGATTTGAACTGCTGGCCGCATACCTACTACACCCGCAGATAAGAAACAGAAAATTGACAGGTCCAAACAGCGCCCCTATTCCTGCGGTGCCCTGTGCCATAGCACAGGCAAAACTACCCTAGTTACGGCCCTGCCCATGCACCTTGTTATTGGATTGATTAAGTGCTGTCTCGTGCTTCACAAAGAAATATATATATACACAATATTTATATATTTTATTAATATATGAATAATAAAGTAAATGTATATACCATATATTGTGTGTATATGTATTTATAATTTCCGCAGAAAAGCTGTGGCCACTTGCTTGTGTGCCCCCCAGCCTGAAAGTTTCCCCCAGCCCCTGGTCATTTCCAATACAAGTTTTAGAAATGCAAAGCAACCAGCCCATGGACGTCTGTTACTACTGATCCTGACAGCTATCCTCAGATGCATGCACGGATTTAAAACTTTGGGTGTTTGCTAAGGAAGGAGAGAGTAAAAGGGACCATGACCTAAATTAATCTGTGATATGCATGGGATAAGCTGATGCACATTTGTCCAGAAAGGGGTAAGTTTTGGGCAGTAGAAATTATTCAGAAAAAGGCAAAGATTGTCTAAAATGGTGCACTGACGAAAAATAATATTTTTCATAAACATTGGCGGTTCTAGGGGCGGGCTAACAGGGCCATCTCCCGGAGCGCCGGCCCCTAGAGGGCGCCACTGAGTCCCCAGGAGAAAATAAAAATAAATCCCAGAAAAAAAAAAAACAGTGCCGGTTCCCCTCCGCTAGTCGCCGCAGGGAGGCTCCATTTGCCGGGCGCCCGCTGATATTTACAAAGTCTAAGTCTCCCCGGGGCGCCTAAACCTAACCCGACCCCCCCCCCCGCGCAGCTAACAGCTACCCGGCCCTGCTATACTTATGATCGGGATGGTGGCTGTCGGGATTCTGGCGTCGGCATCTCCAGCCATGTTGGGATTCCGTCTCCGGTCTTCCCATACTGATTGGGATTTCGGCAGTCGTCATTCCGTAAATCGGTCAATTGACCGCATCCCGGAGTAAGAACTGCATATGAAGCAGAGGATTTAAACTCAATCCAGCTAAACCATAGTGCAAAAAACTCAGAGTGTATTTCAGGGGCTGAGAATAGGATATCATTCATGGTCATGTAAAATTCAAGATGTTGGCACCATTCCCATACCAAAGGGGGACCATGAAAATGTCAGTGAACTGGAAGCACCACCCTGGCGGCATTATTAATGCGCTTAAGAAGTGATTTTTTTTTTTATTCTGAGCCAGGGATGGTCGTATGAGAGAACAACCAGAAATCCAGAACAGATGCCACAGCGTTACCCAAAATTTTCGAAGCCAAGGCTATTATCTTACACCAGAATTCAGTAATTAGTAAATAATCCAATGAAATATGCATCATCGGACGTGTTTCCTTGAGGCACCCACAGCAGAGAGGAGACACCATGGGGAAATATTTATGAAGGATGACCGGTACCATCTAATCTGTACTTTATATTGGGTTTCCAGCACCTCCAAGCTAGAGGAGCAAGCATTGGTGACTTGGAAAACTCTGTCCCAGTTAATTTGTATTCCCTTGTGGGTGAAATCCCTGACCCAAGCCTCCACAAAGAAAAGGTCAGAAGTAAACAAGTTGTGTAGAAAAATCTTATACAGTATATACCTGAGATTATATGTGTGGGGGTAAAGTGATAGGAGCACATAGATTCAAAGAGTGTCATGTCCCTAGCTATTCAAGGAAGACCCCCAAGGGATGAAACAAAGTGTTGGATCTGAATGTAGGCCCAAGAACATTGGTCCGTAAGTAAGGGAATAGCATATAACTCAAATCAACCATCTGTTATTAGGGGAAAATTGACTAGCTGCAATAAGCCATTTTTCGTCTGAACGCAGACGTGCCAGTGCATTTCAATGCCATTACAGGGTCGTGCATAAATTATCCACTGTGTGTAAGGTCAGGGCTTGTGCATGTGTGCATATGGGGCCGATGTTACAGATTGTTTCACTATGTTGCCCTAGTATACGGCTGTAAGGGGAAGTGGGCGTCCTTATGTGTGGCTTTATTCGCAATGTGAATGTAAACATATACATAGCACCGCTGATATTAGCGTATGAAGCAAAACCAGCACCGGGCTTTTTAGAACCAGTCCTTGTTGCCAAAATACGGGGGACAAATTGCGTAGGGGTCCCCTGTATTCAGCGCAACCAGCACTGGGCTCTGATCCGGTCCTGTGTAGGGTCCCCATGTATTTACCAGAACCAGCACCGGACCCTTTCTAGTGGGGGGGTGATGCCACAGCCAGGGGAGACCTTTCACCAGGCCCCACAGCCGAAGCATCACCCTTGACCAAAAGTCAGTCCAGGCCAGGATCTCTGGGGAGTTGGGGACCCCCAATAAAGGGTCCCCCTCTCCAGGGCACCTCTGGCCCAGGTTGATAGCCTGGAGCTATCCCCGTCACCCCTGGCCAGTGGGTGCTGGGTTGATTATGTAAAGTGTGGAGCAAGTAAAGAGTTAAAATATTGTCTCTTGCAAAAGCAATATAAAAAAAACACAGAACACACACACCGTAGAAAGTAAAATTTTATTCAAACATACATGTACACACACATGTATACACACATGTACACATACTCACTTATGTACTCCTCTAGCCCATAGGTCCTCTTCTACTGTAATAGAAAAAATCCATACTCACTTCCTATGCGTGGATCAGGTCCTCTTCGTTCCAAAGTAGGCAATCCAGGGTCTTGGCTAAAAAAAAAATACGCGGACCAGCGAACTTTAGTACTGTTCAGAACAGTACTACCCGAATGACAACTCCGCAGCGGGATTTCAGTACAGAAATCCTGGTGCGGAGCACTCATTGGCTGCGAGAGGCAAGCCTTCCGCCTCTCAGCCAATGAGCGGTTCTCACCATTGACTTCAATAGAACCGCGCCATCTTTGAAATTCAAAGATGGCCGCTGCGAGCCAATCACGGCTCGCGACGTCCTCGCCCCGCCCCCTCGGCCGGATGGCAGCAGAGAAGACCTGCCAAAGCAAGAAGACGCCGGCGAAGTCCTGGATGGGTGGCGGCCATGAAAAATAGCTTAAAGGCCACCGACCTCCAAGAGAAGATGCCGTGGAAATCCTCATGAAAAAGAGCTTAAAGGCTGCTGCCCCCCAGGTGAAGGGGCAGAAAAATAAAATGTTAAAACAATCAGTGTCCTTTAATTATTTTAATATTTATTTTACAGGAGTACTATAGGTACCAGCGGGTCCTTAGTCACCTGCTTACTGGTATTTGTGGTTCTCCAAGTACCAGCATGTGGGGGAGGCCTGCTGGGACCTGTAGTCCTACTGCAAAAGACAATATTTATAATGCACTACACTATCAACCCAGCACCCATCGGTCAGGGGTGCCAGGGATAGCCCCGGGCTATCAGCCCGGGCCTGGGGTGCCCTGGAGAGGGGGACCCCAGTAAAGGGGTCCCCAGAGATCCGCGGCCTGGACTGACTAGCGGTCAGGAGTGATGTTTCAGCACAGGAGCCCGCTGAAAGGGCTCCCCTGGCTGTGGCATTACTCCCCGCTAGAAAGGGTCCGGTGCTGGTTCTGGTAAACACAGGGTGACCCTATGCATTTTTTTCCCCTGTATTTCCAGAAACAGGACTGGATCAGGGCCCAGTGCTGGTTGCGCTGAATATGGGAGGACCCCTACATCATTTGTCCCCTATATTTTACCAAACAGGACTGGTTCTGAAAAGCTCAGTGCTGGTTGTGCTTCATACGGGGGACTCCTACATCTTTTGTCCCCTGTATTTAGCACAACCAGTACTGGATCTCCAGAGCCCGGTGCTGGTTGTTCCTGGGTAATAGGTCAAAATGGCAGATTTGGGGTGACAGAAGGGATGACTGGGTTATGCAAGGTGAGTGGGTTTGTGGTTGGTTTGGGTAATCAGAAACCCCACCCTGCATGCACCACTGATACTGTGATTATATCACAGTAACAGTCAGTATGTCAAGGGCAACCGCCATAATAATACTATCTGCACAGTGTGCCGCAGTCGGTGGGCAGTTTTTTTTTGTAAAAAAACCTGCAGGCTGTGATACTGTGATAGTATAACAGTAAAGGTCAGTAGTTCTAGGACCACCACCTTAATAATATTATCTGCGCATTGTGTCGCAGTCGGGCAGTTGTTTTTTTGTTATACTGTGATACTGTGATAATATAACAGTCAGTATGTCAAAAGCCACCACCTAAATAATACTATCTGCACAGTGTGTCGTAGTCAGTGAGCAGTTTTTTTTTTTGTTAAAAAAACTTCAGGCTGTGATACTGTGATAAGGACAATTCCATCTTTCACCTCTTTTCTTTTCATAAACCCGGTAGTCCCTACACCACAAAGAACAACTTCTATTGAGAGACCTGTCCTTTGGTAAAGTCATCATGCATACGGTGTTACTAAACGCATGCGATGCTTGATGCATCCTGCCCCCTATATTGTCTCTCTCTCTCCCCTACCCACTTTCTCTGTCTCTCGCTCACTTTTTCTGTCTCTCTCACCGTGGACATGCGTGTGACATTGATATGTAGATGCATTATTCACCGTCCGGGTAATAGTGGGTGGGTGGTTGCAGGGCCGTAGCTAGGGTAGTGCAGCCGGTGCCATCGCAAAGGGCACCACAGGTCAGGGGGCGCTGTTTGGGCCTGTCAAATTTCTGTTTATTATCATTCTTGCTTGTAGCTTCCTCATATTGCATCCCCAGCATCTCCTGGCCTCTCCCATATCTTCCCTGGCCCTTCCCCATGAAGCCATGACCCTTTTTTGGGTGCATTATGTCCCTTTGCAAAATGAGGGGGGCGCCATTGCTCTTTCTGGCACAGGGCACCAAAAAGTCTAGTTACGGCTCTGGATGGTTGGTTTGGGCAAACTCTGCATAGTCTCCTAATGCCTAGAGGGACGGGCAGTTCTTCAGCCATGGATCCCCAGAGGTTTCCTCCACAGGGGTTTTTTCCTTTCCTGAGTGCTGAAGGATGGTAGATAGATAGTAACTAGGTAGACAGTGAATAGATAGAAACCAGAAGATAGACAGTGAATAGGTCGATAGGGTTAAAAAGGCTGAGGCTTACAGTTAGGGTTGGTTTAGTGTTATGGTTTGGGGGTTAACAAAAATACCATGCATTGACCTTTTCTGTGTCAACCATTTGCATGTCAACCTTTTAACCTTTTAACCCTGTCGACCTAAAGCACTGTTGACGTTTTAACCCTGTCGACCTATTCACTGTCTACCTTCGGATGTCTATCTATTGCCTGTCTAACTTAGTACTGTCTATCTATCAATCTACATCCTCCAGTTCCTCTTGTAGGACAAGAGTATAAGAATTCTGGGCCAATCTTGGTCCAGAATTCCCTATTTTATAATGCAGAGTAAATAAAAATAAAAAAATAATAATAATTTTTACTTGAAATAAATGGTTAAATGTCATTTTTAAATATATTTTGTTTGAAGTTGTCTTTATTATTATTAATAATAAATGCTATCTGAATGTGAAGAGGTTGAAGTGAGGCCTGGTTAGGTAAATGAGAGCAGAGTTGGTAATGGAAGGGATACGACGGTGACTAGGCTGGTAGGATGAAAGTTCAGCTTAGGTAAAGTATAGGAATAGGCGTGAGATCTGTAGGCTTAGAACCTAAAGACTGACAAGATAATACAAATGACAGGGGTTTATGGAGAATTTATGTGAATGGATCAATGCCTCTGAGTAATATGTTATCAAGAAATTATAAGGAAACATTATCTTTCTTTGCAAGAGATTAATGCAAGTTAATAATAGCATCATAAATGGATGATACACTCCTAAGTAGTAGTAATAATAATAATAATAATAATTATTATTATTATTATTATTATAATAAAAAATAATATTAATAATTGTATTTATATAGTACTTTTCTTAAATTGAACTCAAGGCACTTTATAGATACTATGAACATAATACAGAGGTTTAGATTTGCATAACATACAGAAACCATGACTAAAATACAAAGGGCAGCCATGTTTGGTCATCAATTCCAAGGATTAGTCATCCTACCCACAAAGGATCCAGGTGAGGCAACAATTTTAGACGTACTACATAGAATTACACTGGGAAGAATAGGCAATGCTTGAAAGAGATGACACATAATTGGGAAAAATACTAGGCGAGAACCTTGCTAAATCATAAGAACCATGCAATGTTCTACACAAGAGAGTACCAGGCAAAGCAGCCATCTTGGGTGCACTGCATAGGTTACAATGTGTGATTAGCACTAGATGAAAAGAAGACATACAATGGTAAAATGAAAATCAACTAACAGGATACCCAGTACATAAATAGATCTGCAGCTTATAGAATGAGGAATATGGTCTTATTCTATAATTGGTTTTATCCATTTTTTTCCTTTACAAAAAATGTTAAGTGAACTTAGGGGAATATATCGAGAGGTGCCAGTCACATGCAATAATTTACAAAACATATCTGGCTGATAAATAAGAAAAAAACATAAATACAAAAAGTTATATTAATCCTGTGACACTGAGAAGATGTTAAACTCATATTCTGAATTGCATAACACATTTGATGAAGCCCACATAGGTTACTGACAGCTCAGGAGTGACACAGACTTTGTTTTGATGCAATATAGACAAATGCACTATGAGACCACCTAAACATATATTATTAAAATTCTAAACGACGAGAGTGCAGTTAATATCATTATAGGTTTAATCTAACTTTCACATGAAAACCAATATTAATAATGTGGTGGTATATTAGCACAATCACTGTCGCTCCAATGTACAAGGAATATAAGGAATACCATGACCAAAAATCAACTAATATTAAGAGTTCCAGCTACTGATGGTCCGATGGCATAGTTTGCAATAGTATCCAAGTGCGAGCAGATAAGTGTGAAAACTGGAATAAAGGCAGTGTCCTGGTAGATACTTAATGTTTTGGTGTAGATAATGAGTTGCGGGTGGTCCCAAAGGTATTACCCGGGCTTGATGGAGGAGGGCTTGTCTCTTGCCCAGGATCCACCGCTCACCCTCCCCCCCGACTCCGCCCCCCCCCCATTCCTTAGCAGCAGCAGTCTCCTCTGGCTGATCACACTGATCATCCCTCTGTCGCCCCTATCCAGATTTGCCTCTGGCAAATTGTATCTAAACTTCAGTTATCAACTATCATTCCATGCAATCAATTTAGTTAAAAATTAGTAGCCTATGTTTATTTACACCTTGGGACTTGAACCCACTTTACATGTGCTGTTGTGTCCAAATTGACTTGTGATTTTTAGCTGGATTCACTTGCTCCTTCATATTATATTTTCACAGTTTTGTGTATTATATAATGCCTACAAGACTCTGTTTGTAACTAGCACAAGTGCATCTTTATTATCTATACCTTGAAATGAGTGCCTGGTGCCTATTAAATAGACATTTCTGCTTCTATTGTGTTACACACTACATGAGGTACCTAAGGCAACTACTTACTTTATTTTAAACTAAGGTAATTCCAAGTAACTCTTGTGAGAGTTGATAACAGAAGTTTAGATACAATATGCCAACATAAGGAATACAATTGAACATCAATAAGCAGCATTTATGCTATCATCTCATGCTTTTTTGTGTTGCTATTACAATCTCTATTGAACAATTGACTCCCTTGGACTTAAAATGATATATCTGTATAATGTCATATTAGATACTCTGTATATATGATCTTTAAGTCTTATAATCTGATTCTCCTCTGATATACAAATTTTTAGATACACTGGATATATTGCCACTGTATAAGCAGCTCCCACTGAAGAAGATCTATGCAACTTTATACTTTATATTTTGTATCTTATTTAGACCCATTACATGTTTATCATTAACTCTCTCATTCACTGTTCAATGCAAACAGCGAAAAGTAGAAGCTAATATTTATTTTGACACAGACCCTTTCTATCCCTTCTGTTCTCTCTAAGATGGTATAAATGTATCGTGACTCTCTCATCTGTCGTCCACTGCAACTAGCAAATGGGGTAAAACAGAATGCACAATCTATAATCTTAGCACTACAAACACATGAGAACTACTATTTATCACAAGTGACAATATTATTAGTGAGATATTGATTGGAAACAAGTGTGCAGATATTTTATTCACATTTTCTAACTTCTTCACATACTTTGCTATATTTAAAATTTTGTTAGTTTTAAAATATATAATTTAGATATTAAAAAGAGAAATAAAAGTTATATTTTATGTATTGTTTATGTATGCACCACATCAGACAATTAATTATTTCTCTTTAAAGCTCATACACAATCTATGATCTTACCTACACCTTCTTAAGTAGTGTTGTGTGAGACACACAAAGGACAGCAGAAGCCTCTACACCTCTTTTTATTTTTTCCATTTTACTTTTCATTTTTCTTTACATCTTGCCATTTATTTATTTTTCTATATCACAATTATCCTGGACTGCTGACACCGTTCATCCTGGAAACTCGCTAAGTTATTTTCCTACATTGAACTGTGGTGCAATTATTTTATTAAGTGTATTTTTCACAATTACACAAGTATCACTGTGTCATATTTTGCCACTTTTTTATACTGTTTATAAATTGTTGTTATTGTTGCTTTTCTGTTTGTATTCAACATATGTGGAAGGTAGATCTAAATATCCTTTAAAAGTTATATTTTAACTATTCAATAATCCAACTGAAAGTGTGCCCTCAAAAAAGTGAGTGCTTTGGTTCTCCCCAATATGATTCAAACCAACTAACCAAGTTCCAGCTAGAACCAGAAAAAGTAGTAGGTGACTGTCTCTTGCCCTTAATTGAAGACAGTGTCAGTGACTACTTCTTCAATGATGATTTCCAAATCCCAAATTCCAAAATCCCAGACCAAGAGTAGCCTGGGATGCCTGTCTGGACAAGTCCAGTCAAGAGATAGATCACCACTCCACTCTCCTTTCAAAGTCCCTGTTCCTGTATGTGTTTTTTGATATATTCAGGCAGTTATAAAATGATGCCGTGAATAGTAGATAATTGATAAATATGCCCCAAAAGCTGAGACTAATGTTAGCAAACACTCTTCCTAGTCCCAATCACACAAGAGACAGTGCACTGCTGAATGAGGGTCATTGCACGAGTTTGACATATCTACTAAAACTAGAATTATATGATGTCTCTATTCTAGACATAGCTTAACACACATTTAAAATATAAATGTGTTAACTTATAATAGATTACTGTATATTACTAGTTATGGCTAACTTAAATTTTAGCAAGACAATTGATATAATAAATCAATCGAAAAACTGCAAGGTTTAGGATTAGGTTTATATGTGTTCTACAGAAAATATAAAAAATATATATGTTAAGAACACTCTTTGTACTCTCTCTTTATACAATCGGATACAAAATTAGTGAAAAAATATTTTCGGCGCACCAACACTACCATTATGAATTATATCAAGTTGAAGATTATTTAAAACAGTGTATACAATTAATATAAAGACCACAAACTGTGGTGAGTAATCACAGGCCGTGAAGGATCTGAACACAAAGGGCCTGATTCAGAGCCGCTCGTAAGCGGCCGCTCGTTCGTTCCGAGCGATGTTTGCACAACTGCGCATGCGTACGGATCGTAATACGCATGCGCGAACCAGTCAGTGCGGGCGAAAATCGTTTGTTCGCTAAATAGCGAATGCCTGCTATTTTGAGTGACAGGAGGAGGCGTATTTGGGTGGTAACGGGGGAAGGTGCTTGAAAACGGGGAGTGGTGATTCGAACGCAGGCGTGCTTAAAGGTCAAAACGGGCGTTTTAAGGGTGTGCATAATTAATACAGCAGCGTCATTGACCACGTCACTGGGTTATTTTATCGTCAGAACTGCTCGCAAGATTGCGGTAGAAAAAAACAACCACAAGAATAGCGAGCAGTTCATCCGCTGGTCGATGTACTCGATTAATCTAATAAATAGCGGACATGACGTAGGATGTGAGCGGCCATGGGGCGTAGTTTTCAAAAAAACGACCGCATGTTTTATTCTCTCGTTCAGACCTAGAGGCGTGAACAGACCGCAAAGAGCGAACGGTTCATTTGAATAGCCACCCCTTTTTCCTGAACGAGTGAGCGCAAATAGCGTCCGGCTCTGAATGAGGTCCAATGTTAGGATCCTCTAGATGCATGTCTGTTCTATTCTGTTCTGAATGTGCAGACCTTTTTTTTTACATAGCAAAGAAGGATACAATGCATGAGCCATTGTTGGGAAGAAAACCATTGCTTATATCTACAATACTTTTTAGAACTGAGCATATTACGTTGCACTCTTTACAGTTGGGAACAAAACAGTAAGTACAGTACCACATGAGCCTGGAGCTGAAATTTATGAATGGCCTATTGTGTTTCACCACCGGGAATGTAACCATTGCTGCGGAGGGGTGCATATTGATGTGGGGGAGTGACCGGTGATGTGGGAGTGTAGGTCTCTCACTGCCGCTTCCTCTATATCTCTCAGATTGCCCATTCCCTCCATATTTCACAGATTGCCCATTCAAGCAAGTAAAGCACGTGACATGTCTAATGTAAATACATTTGACATGCACGATTTGTTATCACTACTAGCATGCACTGGTTCTAATAAAATTCATGCTTGGTAAAATCAGAGGGTACAAGGCCCTACTGTCCTATCTCACTCACTGTCAATTTATTCTACTCACAGTATGGGGCATATTCTTGTCCCTGACACTAATTGCCGAGCAAGTCTTATTTAATTGCCGGGGATTCCTCACGTGGGAGTCCCCTAGACCCCGCACGCGAGTCTCCGCAGTCGGACTCGTTAATACAATCAAATCGGCCTTGCGAGCGGTGAAAAAAACCCATTGATTCTGCAGTTTACACGGAATCAATGTGTTTACGCGCGTTAGTCCCGATTGTACGGCGCAGGGAAAAGGCTATTTAATTGAATAGCTTTTCCCTGCGCCATGGGAATTTAGGATGGTAATTAGTCACGAGGCCAACCCCACGGCTAATTGAATATGCCCCTATGTGTAATACCTGTGGGAGATTCCAGATTTATCCAGTAGCTCCTGTCAGTAAAATTAAGCATTTAGAATCTCACTACAAAGAAGCCTTTGGGTGTAGGTTAATGCCAATGGGCCTGATTCTGTTATGGACGCTATGCTCATGTTTATGCAGTTGATTGACTTTTTGCTATTGCGCATGCACTAAAAGTCCTGAAAGCACTAACTACGTACGCGCAAACCTAACTGTACAATGGCGATTGCAGTTGCGTACAAAATGGCTGGCATTAGAAACGGCATCTGCGTACCAAGGGCATTTCTGGACGGTTACTGGGAGGTGGCCTGAAGTGTTCACAAAAAAGGCCATCTCTTGGGTATGTTATGGGAGTGTCACAGGCGTGTCTGTGAATGTGGCTGGTTCCTGATCTCAAATCCGCTTGTTCAGAGGCCATGCTTAGAGAGATTTGAGATGAATAACCTGAGTAGCCTAAAGGGTGTCGCACATGTCGATGGTGCTTGCAATGGTACATCTATGGTGGAGTGTTGAGCTTGTATTTTCCATCACACACTGATGCACAAAGGGAAGGCTGATTAGCATTTGCATATTATCACAGACTCTATTAAAACAGCGGCTGCACTAGAGTTTGCATTAGCATCCATCTCTGAATCAGGACCAATGTGTGGTATATAGAGGTAGGATATGCTGTCACAGAGGTGTGTGGCCAGATCTAGAAAACACACAAAACATGCACTGTTAGAGGTTGTTGAGAACTGGAGTTGTGAAACACTGACTTAAGCCAAAGGCGACTAAGATGAGTAATACTTTAGGAGATGAACACAAAGTTTAATTTATGTAAAGGGTGGTGTATAATGTACTTCCTTGTGCACTTACTGTACATGTTTCTGCTTTTACATCTTATGTGGAGGGGGCCTGTGTGTAGTGTTCGAGTGCCCCTCTCATGCTGACATATGCTCACTGTCAGAGGCGGCCCTAGGCATAGGCAAACTAAGCAAATGCCTAAGGCATTTGGAATGCCTAGGGGCATCCAAACTCACCTAGGACTGGTGGAGATTTTGGATAGGCACAGCCAGGGCACCTGGACCCAGCAGCAGCAAATGGTGAGTGGGCAGTGGCAGAACAGCTGGCATCAGTTTGTGTGGATGGGGCACCTGGGTGGCAGCTAGTGGTTAGTGCCAGTCTAACTCTGGTAACGGCAGAGGCTCATTCAGAAGGGTGCTGTGTTGGATGAATGGTGCTGTTCTGGTAGAGGGGTGATGGGTGCTGGATCCCAAGGGGGGGTGGGAGGTGCACCACGCAAAATATTGCCTAGGGCACTAATTTGGCTAGGGCCGGCTCTGCTCTGCTCACTGTGCTAGAGTCTACCCCGCTTGCACATACCTCATGGAGAATGGCTTTGGCACTATATTCCTGGAGGTTTATTTTGGCCTCAGGTACTGCTCAGGGTAAGTATAGTGAATGGGTGCATGGTGTGCTGTGTGGGCTATCCTGAACCCAGGGGACCGTGTGCACTCATTATTGATACGCTACTACACAAGTAGCCATCCTGGAGAAAGTGATATACTGTATCTATACAATAAGCGAGAAAGCGTGTTTGTCTATTTGTCCTTTATGCATGGCCAGAGTTTTAGACCTAGCTTCACCAAATTTGGCAGGGTGGTGTAATTTGACCAGGATTATGTTTATGCCTAGGTTTGAACTTCCTCAGGGCCACACACTGTCACACAATCCCTAAGAATGGAGACACTCTTAATTTACACAGGTTACGAGACTGGCTCAATTGGAAATTGGCGGTCTGCCAAAATCCTGTATAAAAATTACAAAAGTATCCTTTTAACTTCACAGTCTGAGCAAGTCTCAAACTTTATAACTCATGCAAGTTCATATTAAATCCAGAGTTATTACTTTTTAAAGTGTCCATATATATTAGCCCTCTGTGTTTGCATGCAAGGGCATAACTATTGTAGAACTTTGGGGGCCACATAGCAAGATCTTAAAAGGGTCTCCCCCCCAGAGGTGAAAAAAACATACATTTGCCCCAACACAGAGCTCATTCATGTTATGCCACACAGAGCCCATTCAGGATATGCCACACAGTAGTACCCCTTAAACACATTATGCCATGCAGTAAAGCCTCTTACACTACACAATATTGCCCCTTACACATTATACCACACAGTAATACCCTTTACAGATTATGCCACACAGTAGTAGTGCCCTATATAACACATTATTCCACACAATTGTAGTGCCGCTTAAACATTATACCACACAGTAATGCCCCTTATAACATCATGCCACAGAGTAATGCCCCTTACACTTTATACCCCCCAGCAAATCATGTCCCTGTGACCCTCCACCAGCCTCTCACCTCCCCATGTCTGCCATCAGCAACCAGCAGGTGTGGATTTGGTGCCAGGACGCCAGCTAATTACAGCTGAGGCATCGCAGGCAGTGGCAGATATGGACAGACAGGGCCAGTGCAATTTGAATCTGGCGCCATTTGCAAGCCAATCAGAGCTCGCAGACTGGCAGCCAATCAGGAGCCGCCACTGCTGATTGGCTGCCGGTCCACCAACTCTGATTGCCTCGTGAGCAGAGGCACTGTCTCTCCATGTCTGCCTGCCAGTGTGCCAGCTATAATCAGCTGGCGGGCCAGCACCAAATCAACACAGCTGACACCCGGGCCCCTTGGTGGCCCTGACTTGACTGGTCCACCTTGTGTGCGTGATTAGGTGCAGGGGGAGCGGTGGGCCACAGAGGCAGCTCAGGCACCATAATAGCCGCACTCCTTGCACCCACAGTAATTACACCACTGTTTTCATGCATGTTAGCAAACAGTGGGGTCCTTTTCAGGATCAATAGAATCGGATTATAGGCAAGGACAATGTAAACAAATAATGGCTGCAGGTGTACTTCAGGGTCCAGTCTTCAACCCGGGCAATGCCGGGTATCCCAGCTAGTATTTCATATTAGAGCAGAGTATAAACAATGGATTCATTCAGATAAGTGGAAATACGGAAGGAGAAAAATGCTGCATACTAAATACACATTTTCTCATAGTCTCCTTATTTCCTAATACGCAGTTCCAGTTCTCTGATTTTTACACTACAAAAATAACCAAGTGCATTATTTTGTATTGCAAATGTTCAGTAGAGTACAATCAGGGGAAATCCCCAGTGGGCGCCACTGTCTGTGGGCCCACCCCCTCCTCTAGGTGTCTGGTTCCAGACATCAAATTATAGATTGTTACTCTATTAGGCAGTTAGTTAGCAGGTGGAGCAGGACCACTGATCTGCATGGGACTTGGGACCTGATTCAGAGCTGGTCGCTAAGGCGTGATCGCTCACTGCCGGGTGATTGTTGCTCAGTGCGCATGCGTATAATTCGCAGTGCGCTTGCGCAAGCCATTTTCATCTATGGGAAATTGTGCGCTCGTAGTACACAAACTTCCTGCTACTTTGAGTGACAGATAGTGCCGTTTGTGGTTGGTAACAGGGGAATGTGCTTATGAATGGGAGAGTGGTGGAGCGAACCAAGGTATGTTTGACCGTCAAAACAGAGTTTTAAGGGAGTCCATAATTAAAAGTCAGTGTCATTGGACACGTCAGTTTCTATCTATTTTGATGGAAGTACTTGCAGTGCTTGCGGGAGCCCAGGGTCTACCACAAGCACTGCGTGAGCAGGCGATGGTTCTTTCAGCTGACGATGTATGCAGTCAAATAATAGAGTAGCAGGTGTTACTCATTGCATTGTATATTTGCAAATTGGATGCGGTAATTAGCATATCTTTTTTGGGGGGGGGGTTTGGTTGCTCTTTATGTTTGTGATTTTGATATTTAGAAAGATACCAATCCCAAAAAACTTTTCCTTCCCAAACAATTGTCCCTACATTTTTTTTATTCACAAATACATGATAATTTTTTTTTGGGTGTATTTAAACTGTAATAGTTTTTTTTTTTTTAACAATTAAACTTTCAAGCTGGTGTGGAACTGCACATCCCAGCATGCCATTCCAGAGTAAATACATGCCTTATTAGCAATACTGTGCCAGGCCAGGGCCGGATTTGTTGTTCCATAGTAGATCTAATGGGGTTTTTTGTTGGAAGGTTAAAAACGCATTTTAATATGAAAAATGTCTGACTTGTTTTTTTTCAATTTTTTTTTTTATTTCATCAAATTAACATTTTTGCCATAACATTTTTTTTTAATTTCATTATTGAAAATGTTTTTTTCACAAAAAAATAATAATTTTATATAATTAAAAATACATGATTTTAAGGACGAATTTGGTTTCAGATTACCATCTGAAAATTAAGATGTGGACACAATTACAGATGTGGGTGAGGAAAGTGTGGCTGTGCCGCCACCAGACGTGCCTCCTCCACCTCCTACAAACCCATGATCTCAAAATGTGGCTGGCCCATCACATGTCATGATACAATGTCAATATATTCCTTGTGGGGCATCCAGGGGCACTTACCAGATTAAATTTTTGGATATAAACATTCTGAAAGTTCTGGGTGAAATAAATCAAGATCATCAATCTTTTTTATTTTTCTTTGCAGCCGACTCCGGAAAATTGAATTTACAGATCCGGGTGGACCGTGGTGGACCCTGCTGGGAGCTCGGTCCAGCCACAGCAGGGCACTGGTCCATCTCACCTTCTATTGGGATAGTCAGATGTTCTTTCATCTCTCTGACATCTTGGCTTATGGACCTTAGAAAAGAGTTGTGCTCCAACATGCTGGCCTGGACTGCCTCAATGGCAGCTGTTTGCCTTAACACTGCCACCCCATAGCCCGTCCAGGACTTGGGCAAGGGTGCCAGTGGAGGATGGGGAAGGCACAATTGATGGAGGTTGTGCCGTCACCCCATCCATCTGCAGGCTTTCAGCCATGCCAGGTCCTATAAAATGGAAGAAATAAACATTACTTTTTAAAAAAACTAAACAAAAATAGACAGATACAGAGACAGGTGTATGCAAATAATTACCAGACTCAGCATGTTGGTCATCTTGTGGATGCTCCTGATGGTCTATTTTGGCCTCCAACACTAACCTCCAATCTAAGGCCCCCAAAATTTGATGTTGCCTTTGGTTCAAAGCCAAGCTGTCAGGGAGAGGACCCCCTGGCCCATTAAGGTGCTTGATCCGCAAAATCAGCTTTGTATTGAGTCGGCTGCAAAGGTCACCCCACCTTTAGAAAAATTTTGCTTCAATTATAATATAACCAAAACATCTTGTTATGACACAAAAAGATATATTGACCATTGGGCTTTCAACATTGTAATTGTAATTGTTTTTTGTTTTGTTTCAAAATGCGGGCATACGCGGAGGTGAGGAGGAGACTGCGCCAAATGGGCTTCATATTAAGGTCTGCAGCCATTTTCTTTCTTTTTTTTTTAAATGGCTGCAAACAAGTTTAAAGTCCAAAATTCAATACTGTGATTTAAAAATTAGCTAAACTGTTGTAGACATTAGGTGTGTGTGTGCATGGGCGCCGAGAGGGGGTGGTACAGTTTACCCGGGCTGGGCTTGCTAAAGGGGCCCGGGTCCGGCATCGCCCCACCCCTCATTCACAGCAGCTCAGCACACAGCTTGTCCTGGGCTGTAGTGCGAGACTGCTGCAGCAGCTGGAGCAGTCTCCTGTGGCTGTGGGGGGGGGAGCGATCACACTAATCGAGCCCACCCCTGCTTAGCGCCGGGCTGGGGGGCTTACAGTGCCCACTCCTCGGGGGGGGGTGCGCAACAAAAGTGATTATTTTCGTTTTCTTCAAGAGGGCGTGGACACACCTCCCTTGATTAGGCCACACCCCCTCCTTTACCTGGGTCCGGCCGTGCTATCTACAGCCCTGTGTGTGTGTATTTGTTAATCATCATAGTTTCTACAAGATCTGTTTAAATGTAGAAGATGGCTGACAATATTAGTGTCAGGCTACAGTTTCTGCAGTGTCTCTGCATTATTGCAACAAGGGTGACACAGGTGTCTGTATGTAATCCCCTGGCTTTTTTTTTATAAAAAAAAAATGACCTTGCTCATGCCTTTGCTCTGCTAAACCAGGGAGATCTGGATATCATGTTTCAAAAATCATGTATAATTCTGCACACCCTGAATCAGGATTTAGATGGGGTTAACCCAAAAACAAAAACACTGTTAGACATTTATATTTCTACAACATTCTTAAATGTATACTGAGTCCTGCTAAGTTTTTAAAATTTGAATTTTTTTGTTTTAAACTATCTCTTAGGATTACATAGACGAAGAGAAAGGGCACGACATGGCATATCCCCACCCACCCCTGAAGCCGCTTCCCTCCAACCATCCTCCCCACCCACCACAGAATCTGCATCCACCCAACCATTCTCCCCACCCACCCCTGAATCTGCATCCACCCAACCATCCTTCCCACCCACACCAGAATCTGCATCCACCCAACCATCCTTCCCATCCACCCCAGAATCTGCATCCACCCAACCATCCTCCCCAACCACCCCAGAATCTGCATCCACCCAACCATCCTCCCCACCCACCCCTGAATCTGTATCCACCCAACCATCCTCCCCACCCACCCCAGAATCTGCATCCACCCAACCATCCTCCCCAACCACCCCAGAATCTGCATCCACCCAACCATTCTCCCCACCCACCCCTGAATCTGTATCCACCCAACCATCCTCCCCACCCACCCCAGAATCTGCATCCACCCAACCATCCTCCCCACCCACCCCAGAATCTGCATCCACCTAACCATCCTCCCCAACCACCCCAGAATCTGCATCCACCCAACCATCCTCCCCAACCACCCCAGAATCTGCATCCACCCAACCATCCTCCCCACCCACCCCTGAATCTGCATCCACCCAACCATGCTCCCCACCCACCCCAGAATCTGCATCCACCTAACCATCCTCCCCACCCACCCCAGAATCTGCATCCACCCAACCATCCTCCCCACCCACCCCAGAATCTGCATCCACCCAACCATCCTCCCCACCCACCCCAGAATCTGCATCCATCCAACCATCCTCCCCAACCACCCCTGAAGCTGCCTCCCCCCCCCACTCCTCATCAACCATCCCTGAAGTTGCCTACCCCAAACCATCCTCCCCACCCACCCCTGAATCTGCATCCACCCAACCATCCTCCCCACCCACGCCTGAATCTGCCTCCCCCCCCACTCCTCATCACCCATCCCTGAAGCTGGCTCCCCCCACCACTCCTCTGGAAGTTCAAATTGGGCTGCTTCCACCCAAGAATTTCCGGGCCAAGGACATGAAGGTACATATGTCACAGATGCCATAATGCAATGTATATCAAATTTAGGAACCTGTAAATAATGCCATGGGAAAGCAGCATTAACCACAGTAGCCAATGTGCAACACTGTGCAGTTTTATCCGGCGAAGGGATACACACAAAATATTCATGGCTATGGTGGGTGAGTTTTATGTCAAGCGGTTAAGATTTAATAACAAACACTTAATATATGAATTTGTTTTACATTTATATTTCAGTTGAACAAGAGGAGCCAGTTCGGAATGTTCTAAGGAAGGAGGTGGCGATAATTGGCACACCTGTGCAACAAATCCTGGAGGCCATTACACGCATTCAAAATGCACTTTAAAAAAAATAATAATTAAAAATTAAAAAAATACATGTTGTGTTTTTATTATATGTTCAAATAAAGCCTATCTATCTCATTCTATCTTTCTGTATATATGTCAATTTACATTTAAATGTGTGTATGTATATATATATATATATATATATATTACAGATATATATTTATATATATATCTAGAGATATTGAGAGATATATATTTGAAAATATGTGTTTGTATACAGTATATATATATATATATAGATCTATATTTAAACATATATATATATATATATATATATATATATATATGAGGGTTGTTCAAAAAGTAATGCCTAAATGCTCACAACTCAAATTTTATTATAGATACAGATTTGAAAATTAGCAGTAAAATACTTTGAAGTCTTAGGGGCATATTCAATTGTGTGCGAGAATAGCAAAAAACCCGCACCTGCGAGGTTTTTCCTGCAGGTGCAGGTTTTTTGCTAGTCTATTAGGTGCGTGGTTTTTTAAAAAACACGCACTGGGAGGTTTTCTTTTCACGCACCTCCTGAGCAAGCGTGATTTTTCCTAAAATCTATGATTTAAGGAAAAATCACCGGGACTTACTCTAACACCCCCGCGGCACCCCCCCTGAGGACTAATTATGCAATTGGAAGTATCCAATTAACGTAATTAGTCCTTAATTACTCACCTTCCTCAGTGCTGTCTTCTGCATTTTCTTCTGCATCCAGCGTCGGGAGCCGGCTCTTCTGCAGTAGGGTAAGTATGTCAGTGTGTGTGCTGTATGTAAGTGTGTATGAGTGAGTGTGTGTGCAAGTGTGTGTGTGTGTGTGACCCCCGGTGTGGTGTGTGTGGCCCTTCGAAATGGGCGCTGGGAGAACTACATCTCCCAGCAGCCCTTGCTCCTCCCATTGGCCCCCGGGACTCCCAGCAGCCCCCTCTCCAGTAAGAAGAGAGAGGGGAAGCCACTGGGAGCCGCGGAGACCTGGGCAGGTAAGTGACTATTTTTTTTATTTTAAGTTACGCGGCGCTGGGTTTTCATTGATGAAAACCCCGCCTCCACCGTTTTATTTAATTGAATCCCGCAGGTATCGGGAGCGCGCATACCCGCGGGATTCCGAAATTGGCCTCGAGGGGCGCGAGGTTTTAGACTCACTAAACCTCGCGCACAATTGAATATACCCCTATGTAACAGAATGACTCTACTCAAAAAATTCACCATCTGCCCTCAAACATTTTCTCCACCTCTCAACCCAAGCTGTGAATCCACTTTGGAAAAATTCCAGTGGTTGGTGTTTGACCCAGGAACGTATGGCATTTTTAACAACCTCTATGTCTTCAAAATGTTGACCCCGGAGACAGTATTTGAGATGGCCAAACAGATGAAAGTCAGAAGGGGCCAAATCAGGACTGTATGGTGGATGTGGCATTATTGCCCACCCCATTTTGTCAATGGCCGCAGATGTTGCCATCGAAGTGTGAGGCATTGTAGTGGCATAAGATGACATTTGACAGTGGAATTGTTGACCTTTTTTGCGGATGGTTTCTTCCAGTTTATTAAGTGTAATAATGTATTGATAACTGTTGATTGATTGATTTGCTTCCAAGTAATCGATGAGAATAACACCTCGGTAATCCCAGAAGAATGTGGCCATGACTTTGTTTACGGATCGATGTGATTAAAACTTTTTTGGCCTAAGTGAACTTGGGTGTTTCCATTGCTTTGATTGGGCCTTTGTTTCTGGGTCATAAAGGAATACCCAGGTCTCATCTCCTGTAATGACATTTTCCAAAAACGTCTCAGGGTTGGCTTCAAAGTTGGTCAAAAGGTCATTGCACACTTCCACCCTCTGGGCCTTATGATCCCTGGTTAATTGCTTTGGAACCCATTTAGCACACACTTTACGATATCCCAAATCATTGATTAGTGTTTTTACAGTGCAATGGCTACATTCAAGTTCATCACTGACATCTCTGATGGTCACACGACGGTCTTTCTGAATCATGGCATCGACTTTGTCGGTTCTCTACTGTCACTGCAGTTGATGGTCTGCCACCATGAGGTTTGTCGCACACGGATGATTCTCCCGATTGAAAACGCTTCATCCAGCTTCTGACATTGCTATAGTCAATTGTACGGTCACCGTACACCGTACGTCTTCTGTGGATTTCTGTAGCACTGCAGCCTTCTTTTTCCTGAAATTCAAAGACGGCTCTTTGTTTCATCTTGGATTGCATGGTATTTCTTGGACTATCTAAACAAAAATTCATGCCCCATATGATCAGGCATGTTTTAACCACTTAAATGACAAAAAAAAATTCCAAAAACTGCTCAGAAATTGTCAGTTTTTTATATGAAGTAGGTAAAAAAATCTATTTATAACTTATCCCACATGATTTTATTAAAATTAAAAAAAATAATTTTTTTTTATCAACATTAATATTGCATTTTATTGTATTGATCAACAATATATCGGACTATCAATGTTCGCTCACTGGGGAGCCAAGGAGTGGTTAATTTAAATTTCCCCAGCAGTTGCTCCTCTCTGCAGCTACTGAGTGGGGAGTACTGCCAGGCTGACTAATCAACAGTGCTTACTGGGGAGGGTGTCGGGATGCAGAGGGGCCGAAGATTATCTTCTGGCAGCCACACACTGTGCATTTCTGTAGGGCCAGATTATAGGATGGGGCAGTCGTCCAGGAGCCCCCACATCTTGGGGACCGCCAACCTGCTGCAAATATTGACCGGAACCTGACCACTCACCCTGGCTGGCTCCCGGCAGCCACACAAAGGCACAGCTCACTCTCACTGATACTGATTGATTGACCCGACAGTGGCTGCCTTTGGAAGCCCCACCCCCTTGTTGACATAATGCCGCGATTCGTGGGTGCATGAGTAGGGGATGGGCCTAATACCATGAAGTGCCCACCGCCATCAGAAGGCAGATGGCTGCTGCAGCTGCAACAGGTTTGTGTGTGCGCTCTATCAGTCCCTTCCTTCCTCCCTCTCCCCCTCTGTCCCCTCCTCCCTCTCTCTCTCTCCCTGTCTCTTCCTCTATCTCGCTCTCTGTCTCCCTCCCCATCCCTCTCTATTTCAATCCCTCCCCCTCTCTCCCTTTCTCCTCCCCTCTCTCCCCCCCTGTCCCTTCCTTCCTCCCTCTCTCTCCCTTACTCCCTTTTCCCCCTTACTCCCTCTCTGTCTGTCTCCTCCCTCCCTTTCTCTTCCTCTATCTTGCTCTCTGTCTCCCTCTCCTTCTCTCTCTCCTTTCCTCCTCCCCTCTCTCCCTTCCTGTCCCTTACTCCCTCCCTCTCTCTTTCCCTATATCTCTCTCCCTGTCCCTCCTTCCCTCTCTCTCTTCCTTCTGTCTCTCTGCCCCTCCCTCTCTTCCCCCTCTCTCCCTTCCTCCCTCTCTTCCCCCTCTTTCCCTCCCTGTCCCTCTGTCCATATATATATATATATATATATATATATACACACACACACACATATATATCTTGATTTATGTATCTATCTTATCTATCTATATATATCCCCCCTCTCTAAATCCTGCGGTTTCCCCTGGCAGCGCCCATTTTTTCCATGGGGCCCCCACAAGCCTTAATACGGCCCCGCATTTCTGATAGGTTGAATCGTTTATAGAAAGAAAAGAGAAATGTACTCTCATCGTTTGTGACCATGTCAGTTAACACACAGCCTGGCACGCTCACAAATGATGTGACCACACCAGGCAAGTTGTTAATAAAGTATATGCTATGAAATACCAAACATACTGTATAAGCAACTAGACATATTTGTTCTGATAAGAATATGGTTGATTTTATTCTCTCAAGCAAACACCATATTATACTGTGAGGATGTGATCCGTCATGGAGAGTCCAACGTGTTTAGACCATTTACATGCTAGGGCAAAGCAATGTTCTGTCTGCAAATTATCTTGTGTTTACCTCTTAATTTTACTTGCAATATGAGATATGTTTAAACTTACATCGAAGTTCACCTTTCATCATTTTACATTATTGATTTCTGGCTATTTGAAAAATATTGAATTGAAGTTTGACTAATTAAATTATATACAGGAATGTAATCAATATTTAATGTACAACACTTTTGTTTATCTAGAGTGTGGTTCTATGTTGATGTCCCTATTGCTACCAACATACAGGTGGTCATAGGATCATTGGAGGCCATCCAACTTGTAGAAGCATGGATTGGTAGTGGTTAGTCACCTACTCAGCACTTGGGCAACATGATGTAACTGCTGAAAGTTAGGAACTCTCCTTTAAAACTCAACTTGTTTCAGTATTACAGTCAAGAACCTTTGAGACTATTGTTTATGTGCTTAATTTAGCTGTTTTTATCATTCAGTACAGTACATAAAATATTTTACATTAACCTATTTGCTATTTTTATATGTTTGACACATTTGCAAGTTGAACAACTAAAAAGTGAACACTGAATAATTTCACATAAACTGGTAAACTAAGAGAAATTGAGTCAAATATATATTTTATGAAAATATACCAACATTGCCATCTAGTGTGTATGCAATGTTCTGCAAGGTTACAACATGTTTTGCAGAACGATACAATATTGTTAGGCTATTTAAGCAAACAGACAAAAAAAAACAGTCACAGACAATACTATAAATGTTAATAGAACAAAAGGTGTAGTGTTCCTTTCCTCAAGAAGCATACAATTTATATGGAGAGATAAATTAAGAGATTTAAGATTTAAGGAGGCTGAGCCATTTATAATAAAAAGTGAATGTTAGGAATAAATACTCAGACGTAAGAAGATGTTTCCCAACATTATATGACACTATGGACCTGATTCATTATGGATCGCTATTGAGATCGCAGCTCCGTAATCTCTGTAGTCTGCTGTGAAAATATGCTAATTATTGCATTCGCAATGCTGTCGCACTGCCAGCATAGAGACGCCCACTACCTCCCACTACCGCTATCTCACATCCGTAATACTTTGCAAACCTTCACAAACATCGGTAACATCGAGTACCATCGGCCCCTCACGCAGAATTACAGCAGACCTGACCTTACTTAGAAATTACTAACCTCGTTGCACGCAGTAAGTACTCAAGCTGCGTATGCAATCACACTGGCAAACTTATGCACGCCCATGCAATGGCGTTAAAGCGGTCAGGCATACCTACGTTTCACCAACCCCCCCAAATGCTCACTGCCTGTCAATCACTCTGCAATGGCTCTGCTTGGCCTCCGTGATCACAGTGCGATCGCAGTAGTGCCTTCACAAATTGCGATGCATACACATGCGCAGTACACGACAATCGGCCAACTGTGAACGCTGTTGCAGTTCCGATCATTAATGAATCAGGCCCACAGTGTGGTCCCACTTTGATCACTGTGGGTTTGGTTTATGATTTGATGTATGATGCAATATTGGGGAGACTTTTCCCACTTCTAGAAGCTGTGGAAAGCCAATTAGGTATGGAAGTAAATAACCCAGACCTGTTTGATAATGTTACTGATACAGTGGCAGTTGGAGTTTCTTCTGATTCAGAAGTGTTCCTTTTGTAAGCATGGTTGGGGAGTCTGAGAATAATGAGAACAGCAGTGGGGAGCAGAATGATGTACCTATTATTTTGGGTAAAAAAAAAAACGAGAAACATTGGCGGGAATCTTGATGGCGGAGTCAACCTGCACCACACCCTATTACATATACCCCATAATATGGGAATAATATTGCTGTAAAGGCAAAATCCAGGCTGTACATAGAATTTTGTGGTATTTCAGTAATGTTTTTGTTTTGTTTTTACAATTGGTGCCTTAATGAAGATTACTGTCCCCAAGCCTTTTCCTTCTAATCCTACCAGTTGAGTATAATCTCCAGCCTCTTCTCCCCCAGATCTCTTCACCCTCATCCCCCCATAATGTATCTCAAGGCTCATTCTCTGCAGCTCAAGCCTCTAAAGCTGGGCACACAACTGACCAATTTTCCTCCAACTGACCAACTGTCCAGCTTGTCTGTCCAACTGAAACGGTGCTCCACACACCTAATGGTGCATACACACGGTCAGATTTTCTGTCAGATCTGAACACTAACGATTTTAAAAATCGTTCAATTGCTCATATCTGAAAGAAAATCTGACATGTGAGCCTGCAACGATGAACGATGCACGTTCCCGCTTGTCAGGTAACGATATCTGACATCTGATGTGTTTGCAGTCACATTTGGACAATTCCATTCATTTAAGTACAGTCTAAAATCGTTCAATCGTTCAAATCGTTCATCTGACATATCTGGCCGTGTGTATGCACCATAAAAAACTTTTTCATCAGATAATCCAACTTCTCTCCAACTTGTGATGTCACAGAAGTAGATGGATAGTGTCTGCCTACTTCTACAAGTTTTAAATACATTTTAAAGAAATATTTGTTAAAAATGTGAATGTCAGTATGTGTAGTTATTTATTACTTTTAAACTAAGGGTGCTGTTAACCCCTTAACTGGCTAATATTGTTTCCAAAAATGCTCCAAAATTGTTTATCATCTGATTATGTAAATAATTGCTATTTAAAAATTATTCTGTATTCATATTCTTCATATACATTAACAAATATGAAGATTTGTTAATAAAATTATACTGAATAAGGGTTAATTAGCTATTATTTAAATAATTTGATCATTCTAAAAAAATCAACAATATTGGGGACATTTTTGGAAAAAAGTTTTATGCAGTTAGAAAAATTGTAATGTGATAGGTGTGTATAAACTTTTTTAACTGTATAAAACACAGGTTGAGGAAGTGTGGGACAATATATGGCCATACCGGGTGTCAAACACTATATGAGCTCACAAAATGTAAGTCGCTATATGGACACATAGGATGAAAGGAAAGGGGATGTTGTGTGCCAAGGTGACATAAGGCAATGTCTGGTACTACACTGTATATGGAAGTTAGAGGGGCAGATCATGTAGCACAACTGGGATGGGGTTATATGGCTGTACAGGACAGTAAGGGGAGAAGTTAATGGGGAAAGTTCTATAGTGTAGTTAGGAGGAAGGTAAAAGGAGGACTGTACATAGGGTGAAGTTAGAGGGGGATTTACAGGTTCTCCATCATGTTTACTATGGTAGCCCCCCTCACTCTTCCAGGTCACTTCCACTGGGTGATCTGATCTGCAGTCGCCAGAGCATTTGCTGTCACTGGTGAATGCTCCTGGCTGCTATGAGTCAGGCCAGGAACCACTGAGCACAGGAGCCGCCCGGGGGGAGTCAGCTACCCACAGCCGGGACAGAGGTCAGTGCTCTCAGGGGTCAGTCTGCCAAGATCTGTGTTCACGCATCCAACTACTCAGTTGCACAAGCCAAAGTCCCACTGTATCACAACACCCGACAGCATCTGCTGTGCTGCTGGGGTTATTGGAAGAGCTACAACAACTAATCCACTCCCGGTACTGAAGGGGTAGGATGAGAGAGGAGGGCTCTGGAAAATAAGGCTCCCCTGACACCTGCAGCAGTGTGTCAAGAGTAGGTGGACACTATTGGCCAGTGTATGCTTACTTATCGTTCACTTGGGGAGAAAGTTCCCTTTACGATGGAAAATTTCCCCTACACTAGAACGATTAGTTGGAAAAAAAATCAAACGTTTAAATTTCCCATTGGTTGGAACAACCATTATTTGCCATTTTTGAGTGTGTGGGAGCAAATGTCGGTTGCTCCCACACACTGGCTGATTATAATTCCAACCAGTGAACTAGTTGGCTGGTTGGAGCAATATCATTCTAGTGTGAGGCCAACTTAGATGTGTTTCCAACTCCTTAAGTGTGTCTTTCCAGCTCCAGCCCTTCCATCCCTGTCTCAAGGCCACAGACACTTACCTTCTATGTGTTCTGGCTGCTCCTCTTCGGTATGATATCATGAAGTCACTCACGCTGTGCCACAATACACAGAAAACCTTTATTGTACCAGCCACAGGCAATGCCCAAAGATCAAAAGACAGTGGCTCCATGGGCCTCACAGAGAAATCCATCTATAACCTCTGCTTATGTCCGTGCAGTGATCAGCAGGGTGCAGGCAGAGGTTATAGATGGATTTATCTGCGTATACCCCCTGTTGCTGGGCCTGGCAGAGTGTGCCTCTAACAGACCCTATGAAATGGGACATTTGGGCATCCTGAAGACTATTTTCAGGATGCCAGGGCATAGATGAAGTAGGAAATGTTGCTGAACCAGCCAAATGTATGCCTGATCTTGAATTAAGAAATTATATATTTGCCTCATATAAGTTTAAAGACCTTAGTCTTGGTAAAGGCAAGAGAGAAATTGGTTGATGGGGACCTGGTAGAGCTCGATATTAGGTTTTCATACCACATGGTTCCACCGCCAAATAAAACTGATGGAACGCAGTTCCCACGTTCTGGCCCACTTTAATCCCTGCTATTAAGCATCTATGGTCGGTCACTGTGCAGTCAATGGTGGGTGGTAATGCCTTCCATGAGGTATTCCCGGCACACGTTACTCCGTAGATCGAGGAATGTTGAATGTCCGCACAACCTCAGCTCCCACTATCATTCCCTGTTCGAACTCTGATAATTCACATTTCCTTACCATGAGCAGCCTAACTGGTGTTCAAACTGACTCACAAGATGCAGTGGCATCACAAGGGGGGTGCGGGCCGAGGGGTGACACCAAGGTGCAAACTGACACTCCCCCACAGTGGCAGGAGACGGGTGCTGCACTGGAGTATTAAGTGCAGCACCCGGCTCCTGACACTGTGAGGGAGCCAGCACTGCAACACAAGCAGTCAGCACCCCCTGCACCCCCCCCCCCAGTAATATTACAAATGGGACCATGGGGGATTGGGATCGGGTCACGAGTCCACACCCCTTGCCACGAGGCCATGCCCCATTTTCAGGGCACACACAGCTGCGCTCAAAATGTCTCTCCCCGCACCGGGTGACACCGCGGGGAGGGACGCCACTGACGAGATGTCAGATTATAGCTGATGTAGGTCTGGACAATTTCCAAGAGATATCACCTTTACATCACCTTTACATACTACTATACCATGACTTTTGACACTAAAGTGCCAAAAGTCATGGGATATAATGTCTGAGGCAGCGATTCCCAAACTGGGTGGCACGGGGCACATGCAGGGGTGTCATTAGTTGGTGGTCAAATTATTCATGGTCCATGTGATAAGAAAAATCAGAGCTGGTGGCTGCCAATCATAAGATATGGGGATGTACAGAATCACACACAAATATCAATTGTATAACAAGGACTCTCCAAGATCATTTTATCTAAACAAGATAAGCTAGTTCATACAGATATCACCAATAAGTTTTTGTTCAATTGCATTGTAATTGAAATGACTATTTATTGCTTATTCATTCCTGATGATTGCCCAGCCTATAAATACCAGTCTATCATTGTAATTCCATGATTGACAGATTGACTCATTGGCTACTTTGGCAAAGCTGCTTTGACTTTTACAGACATATATTAATCAAAGCTGATGTATGGACAGACATTGGGTGAATATGGGGATTAAAGCAAGTAGTCAGGCGAATGTAATGGAAATATAGCAGGGATAATATCACAAAGAGCAGCCACCTTCTTATTCACTTCTTATTTGTGCCACAGCTTCTTAGTCAGAACATGTTATATTAAAACAAAGAAATCAGCCTGGATCACTAAGTTATTATTTCTAATTTATTACCAGTTATTTATATAGCGCACACATATTCCGCAGCGCTTTACAGAGAATATCTTACCAAGTTAATATTGTATAAACAAAAAAGTATATCCCTTACACAAATTTCAATTATATTCTGTGTAAGACCAAAAAGGTTTTTGGCAAGAAATAGGGTGGCAAAGTGGGCACAGGTACTAATTTTATGGATTTGAATAATAAGCTGTAAATTTTGCTAGGGTTAAACCATATTCATGTAGTCTCCATGAACAATAATTATTTTGCAGTCATGGTACCAAAAACAGTAACTGGCCCTATGGGGGCGATCTTATTAGCGGCGATGATCTCGCCGGCACGACAGTCTGGATTTGCAGAATTTTGTTCGCAGCCTCATAGGGCTGTGAGCAAAACTCTGCGAATTTGGGCTCAAAGTGGGCCGCGAATGGTGCGAGGTGCCGGTCCGTTGCCAGCATTTTAACGCAGTTGCAATTGCAACTCGCAGCCTTTGCGGCTAATTGGATTGACCCCTAAGAATCATGGCTAAAATGTGACCCTTCTGAGAAAAAATATTTTATGTTATAGTCTCATGTATAATAGCTATTGAAGGAACTATACTTTAATATACAAATTGAGCATAAAACATTCACATTGTATAAAAGTTCTTTCCAAAACAGGAATTTCTATTTACAAACATCTAAAATAACAAATGGAATAAAGTTATTTATTGTAACATTTATATTGAACATAATATGGTATGCACAATTAGTTTTTGTTTGTCCATTCTCTCGAAGAAATTTTTCCATATAATTTTTCTCTGTAAATGTGAACACAAATTGCTTGCGACAGTCATCCCTCATTTTTCAAATTCAGATCATTTTGGTATGTTTTAGTGCACTTTTCTGCAATACTCTTTGTCATTAAAAGTAAAGATGGTTCAAAAACTTGACCTACAAATGTATGTTTTTGTTCTTCCACCCAGTTCTGTACAGTAATAATGCCCTGAAGTATTGCAGGTTCCTAGAAAATAAATTTTTTTTTACAAATCAAATATGCACATTCAAATTCTTTTAACCCCTGTGTACCATAAAAATATGTTGGCATGTTATAAAAAAAGCTAACTTTTTTTTTTTTTTTACTGTCGGACAATTATTGGAATCTCAACATGTTGATTTTGAAATTTACTATTTATAGAATAAAAATAATTTATTAATCTGTAATCTATCATGGACATGTAAAACAAAGGTAATTCCTGGGGCATGCCTGCACTGTCAAACCTGCACAATGCTGACCTGCTACCATTCCTTAGGAGCGGAAAACTTAAGACATGGCCGGCATAGCGGAGGGCTGGGGAAAGGCTACAACATTTTGAACCAAGGGGCATTCGGAATGTCATAGCTATGGGGCATGTGCTAGCGGAGTTCTGATATCGCTGCCAAATGTGCGGAGGGATGGATGAGACCTAAAGATATAAAATCAGTCAATATTAATTCACCTGTGCAATCTTTAATGACGAATGATCAAGGCGTACCATGACTATATGACCTATACTGACTCCTGGCACAAGAACCTCTTTAGTAAGCACTGGGGTAGCAACTTGAATTCCTTTTACAGGATGTTTAAATTAATTTATTCCATTATAGAAGTGCCAGGAATTATCATCTATTAGGGTGAAGCAGGGCCAGCCCTAGGCATAGGTATTAAAGGCAAATGGCTAGGGGCATCCCAAGCCAAGAAACAGCGGTAGATTTTTTAAATTTTTTTTTTATATTTAGCTGGCTCGGCTGCTGATTGCTATCTCAGCAATCCGAGCCAGCCAGGAGGAGCAGGACACAGAGCCGGTGCTCAGACAGGCAGAAAATGTATTTACTTTCACTCTCTGCCTGAGGCTGAGCAGCTGCAGAGGAAGCTGCCAGGCAACATACGCAGAGCTGCAGGACCCTGCCTCAGCCACACAGGATAAAGGTAAGAGCTGGATGAGGGTAGGCAGATACATATGGGGAGTGGGCAGTGGCGTAACTAGGGCAGGGCGAGCGGGGTGCGTGCCCTGGGCACCGTGGGACCGGCGGCGCGAGGGGGGGCACCGCTGGCCACGGTACCGGCCCGCCCTAGTTAGCCAGTGTAGCACCGACCGCAGTGAGTGCGCTCAGTGCTACACATTTACACAGGACCGGCGCTAGGCTTCCAGCGCCGGTCCTGTGCTGCACAGCTGAGCCCGTTCCCTCCTCCTGAGCACTTGCCCAATAGCGCCAGGAGGAGGGTGGCAGGCGGGCTCATGCTGTGCATAACACATACATCGCCGCCAGCAGTGGTGGTGATGTGTGTGTTAATCAGCAGCCAATGAGAGTCAGACAGACTCTCATTGGCTGCTGCTGCACACACATCACTGCCGAGCGGCAGCGATGTGGGTGTGAACCAGCAGCCAATGAGAGTCAGATAGACTCTCATTGACTCCTGCGCGCCCACTGCAAGAGCCGGGCTTCCGTCCGGCTCCTGCAGTGGCAATGGGAGAAACGTCATGATGTCATGACGCCTCTCCCATAATGCAGAGCATCCCAGCCCGGGAGGATGGACGTGCGGACGGCGGACGGAGCAGGAGCATGGATACAGGTATTTTTCTTTCATTTTAGGGTGTATTTCGGGGGGGGGGCGCACTCTATTACAAAGGAAGGGACTACTACTGGGGGCACTACTGGGGGGGATACTACTGTGGGCACTGCTTCAGGTGGGGGGGACCACTACTGGGGACTACTACTGTGGGCACTGCTTCGGGGGGGAGACCACTACTGGGGGGGATACTACTGGGGGTACTGCTTCAGGGTGGGGACCACTACAGGGGACAACTACTGGGGGGATACTACTAGGGCACTAACTCGGGGGGTGGGGACCACTACTGGGGGGGATACTACTGAGGGCACTGCTTCAGGGGGAGATCACTACTGGGGGAGATACTACTGTGGGCACTGCATCATGGGGGACCACTACTGGGGACTACCACTGGGGGGGATACTACTGTGGGCACTGCATCATGGGGGACCACTACTGGGGACTGCCACTGGGGAGGGGATACTACGGTAGGCACTGCATCATGGGGGACTACCACTGGGGGGGATACTACTGTGGGCACTGCATTGTGGGGAACCACTACTGGGGACTACTACAGGGGGCACTGCATCAAGGGGGACTCCTACTGGGGGAACTATATAAAGGGCACTGTATAGGAGGGACTACTACTGGGGGCACTACTGTGGGCACTGCATTGTGGGGGACCACTACTGGGGAGTGGGGGCTCAGGGTGCTAATGACACTGCTATGGGGGGAGGGGGTGACATATTGGGAATGAGGCCCAAGGGGAATTACACTGCTATGGGCATGGGTGGACTCCATCATCCACATTGGTAAGAAGGGACCCAGTGTGTGGACTAGAGATGATGTGGGGTCACCAGGATAGAAGATAGTAGGGAATAACAACAAGCTGCAACCATCAGCTACCATTCTACCGAGATGTGCTACAACAGCCAACATGGGTGCCCTGCAAACTTATATGCAGTGGATGTGGGGGTATGCCTGTACTGTGAGTGATGGGAACTGACTTTGCTGTGAGGAGTGCTGTGCTGGCTCAGGGGTGATTAGTGCTCTAATCTGTTCTGTGCTGGGTAAGTGGTGCTATACTGGGTGAGGTTTGTTGGGTGCTGGCCCTGGAGGGGTGCTGGGTGAGAGGTGCTCTGCTGGGTAAGCGGTGATGTGTGGTGCTGTAAAGGGCACAGTGCTGGGAGAGGGTTGTTAAGTGAGGGGTGATGGATGATGTGCTGTGCTAGGTGAGGGGTCCTGTACTGGGAGAGAGTTGTTGTGCTGAGAGAGGGCTGTTGGATGATGGGTGTTGTGATCTGTGCTGGGAGAGGGGTGCTGTACTAGATGAGGGGTAACTGTGCTGGTAGAGGGGTGCTGTACTGGGTGAGGGGTAACTGTGCTGTGGGGGTGCTGTGCTGGGATAGGGGTGCTGGGTTGTAATCTGTGCTCTGAGGGGTACTGTGCAGTGAGGTAAGAATGTGCATTATTGAATGCTTTCTTAGGTGGGAGTATAAGGAACTTTCCTCTAAAAACTGTCCTTTTTTCTTTAGTTACAGCAGTGTGCTGTGAGGGGAGAGGGGTGCTGTGAGGGGAGAGCCTGGGATTATCTGCTGGGGGCATCAGCAAAAATCTTGCTTGGGGCACCAAATTGGGTAGGGCTGGTTCTGGGTTGAAGAACCAAACAAAATATTGTAGGTTACTGCTACTGGCTTGTAACTATGTAGAAAACATAAATAATAGTTTTAGAAAAAGTCATTCAATATTTAATTGAGTTTTTGCATGTTATTGACTCCGATATTTGCATTATCACTTAAAATTCTGAAAGGGAACTGTATTAATGAAATAATTGGTTTAAACAATCTTCCAATTGTTGTTATTATTATAACAATAATGATCTGTTGTTGTACTACATCACCTTTTTTTGTATTTAAATCTATACATGTTGGAGCCTATCGGTTCGTCACTTCATAGTCTTGTCATTGTTATATATTTTATGTATCATTGTACTATTATTTGTAAGTATTTTCTCATGCTATGGATATTTACTCTTATATTTGCTACAATGTTTGTATACACGACACTTGATGCTTCATTAACGAAAAATTTTGTTTAAAAAAACAAAACAATAATAACACTGCACAACAATGAAAATGTTTCCGATGTGAAAATAGTTACTTCTAATTGATTTCAGCATGCAAAGAATGAATATGACATTTAAAACTCTCAGTTAGCTCTGAGTTCCGAGATATAACCCATTTATGACGATGTAGGGGTATTCCTAGTGAAGTGGGCAGAATGGAGAGAATCTTACCAGCAATCTGCATTCCGAACAGAGGGGGCGGGGCCTAATGACCCAATAAAAATAAATCAGTTATCTGCCCCCTCCCCTATTCAAATATATGCGATTCATGGGATTACCCACACAAGATAACTGTGGTGCACTGAGTGACAAGCATAGTGAGCGATTCCACCAAGACATTTCAGCAATGGAACAAAGATATCAGGATAGGTGAATCATTACTGTTGGACAGTGACAAGAGATGCCCCAGAAGAGGAGTACGAGCGACAAGCAGAGAGAAAGCACCCCCATGACTAGGCCACTATATTAGATAATACTTTCGTATGCTGTATGTTTGTTTCGTATGCTGTAAGTTTGTTTCGTTTTGTGTTCTTATTTTCTATCAAGAAAATATCAGATTATTTTAAAATAGCTTTTCACTATGACTATATTACTAATGTACATACAGTATAGTGCAAGTAGTGTAGCTCAAAAAATAGAGCTAGTAAAAACATTCTGAAATCATTTTAGTTTTTCTTGACCTCAAATTAGTAATGTATGACTATTTTTAGAAAGGAAACAAATTAAAAGTATTAATTTGTTGTACAGTGTAATCTGAATACCATAGATATCAATAATAAAAATACTAATAATAACTTATTTTATTAGTAATAATGGGTCATGAAATAGTTTGTGGTACTGTATGTACCTAATAACAACAGAACACATGACATCTCCAATGTATACAGGCTTCATAATTTACAAGCTTTTTAAGTCCTCATGTTGTAACATTTAAAAAAAGAGACAGAGTTCCAGCTGTGATGCTAAAGATACTCACATGATTTAGTTATTTTGTATCCTGCATCACTTCATCTTGGACACAGAAGAAAAAGATAAATAACCGCTCAGGTGCACACAGTTATTCCCATTGTGCTCACAGTCAAATAACATGATATTATAGCATCATACACTGGGAGGTTCTAGTCCATGACTACTACATAAATAGTTTAAAAAGCTAGGAAAACATTTCACGAAGTTAATTTTTAAGAATGCACTTTATGCAGAGAATCTACTTCACTAATAAGCAAATATTTAATATACTGTATGTCTAGAGCTGGCAGAAAAAAGAGAATTGGGGGGCGTGGCCTGGCAAGCATACGGAACGGATGTGATTTGGATGAGCTCCGGTCTGTCGCCTGCAAAATCACCCTAACACACTGCTTCCTGCTGCCTAAAGCTGGGTACACACGTAAAGATTTTCTGTCCAACCATCCAACTAGTTGATTGGTTGGAATGAAAATCTGATACGGTATGAAAGCAAATGACAATCAGCAATTTGCTCCCAAATGCCGAAAAATCGACAAAAACTTGTTTGAACAAATTGTTTAGATCAAACATTAACTAACTTGTCTGAACGAGCATTTTCATCTGTTTTCTGGCATTTAGGAGCAAATTGCTGATCATCAGTTACTCCCATACGTTACCAGATTTTCATTCCAACCAATCAACTAGTTGGATGGTTGGACAGAAAATCTTTAGGTGTTTACCACCTTCTGCTCGCCGCGTTTCCAGCACTCTGCCAGATCTCACTGGGGGGCACGGTCTGCGGAGGTTTGTGGGTTGCAGCCTGCCCGTCTCAATGAAGCCGGGGACTCGACTGAGGATCGAGGCCGACACCACTTACTTCCGGAACCAGAGAGCGCCCATCTGTTCCACCCCGGAAACACCTCTCTCTACCCCTGCACACCCAGCAGACTCGCCTATTCCTGCTGCCGACCGTGGCCATCTCCTCAACGGCCGGAAGGAACCCCTGACTCTCCCCTTGCAGCTGTGATACTGAGGTCGCCCGCCCTACCTCCAGAGGTGCTGCTGACACTGGCTGGCTGGCTGGATTCTGCTTTCCTCTAGCCTGGAAACTGCAGTAGTTATGCTCCTGAGACCTGATGGTGAACTTCCTGATCCCCTGCTCCCTTGCTCTTATGTCTGTGGGTGGTGAGCTGCTAAAATCTCACATCGCCCAAACTAAATATCACAGCCACAGTATTTCTAATTTGATATTCTCCATTGAGCCACCTAAGGCATTAGAATATAAGGTATTGAGCCCATACTGATGTGGATCTGGCTCCCTCATTTGGCATTTTCTATAACTGCACTATATACTACATTACTTCTATGCTTCCCTTACCATCATACAGAATAGAGTGAACTTACATTTTATATATATTGTGGTTCTTTTTGCTGCAACCCCTTTTCCTGCACCAGCATCCTCTCTGCAGACAAGCATCATTCTCCCAGAGCTTCCTGCCTGCCATGTAAACTCTTCATTAGGGAGCTGTGCCCCCCGCCATCCACTCACCTACTATGTCAACTAACCTTATGAATCATTTCACAAAGTGTTTCACAAAGTGTTACTAATGGGCAAGAGCGAAAAAGACACCCAGAGAAAGGAATCTCGGACTCCAAGGTCTAATCTATCTGAGCCAAATCTTCGCTCATATCTCTCAATCTCAAATACAATAGACTCTCCAATAGGTGACCCTCAAACCTCTCCATATATGGCCCTCTCTTCTCCACTGGGAGATTCCCACACGCAACTATCTCAATTAAGGGTAGAAATCACCAAAATCCTAACTCACATGCGATCCCTCCCTTCTAAACTTGACATGCAGGCCCTGGAGTCACGACTTCAAGACTCTTTCCAAATGCAGGTTGCACTTGTTCAAGCTGCCGTCAAGCATCTGGGTTTCCACATCGTTACCTTGAAGACAAAGAGTCTGATGATGAACAACTATCCCTATTGTGAGATCAGGTCACCCAACAAGCGGCAGATATGAGAGCCTTACAGAACAGGGTTGATGACCTTGATAATAGGCCACAGAAATAATATTAAGATAAGAGGCCTTCCAGAAGATGTACAGTCATCGGGTTTGCTTGACGCCCTCACAAAAATCTTTGCTGAAATTTTGGAGCAAGACCCGAATGACTCTATTGAGATTGATCGAGCACACAGAGCCCTACGGCCGAAGGGGCCAGCATCTGACCGTCTAATTAGAAGAATTTACAATTTGGAGGGAGTGGAATTTAATTGGGATGCATTTACAAATTTTTCAAGACCTCTCCTGGCGCACCCTTCAACAAAGAAGATTGCTGAAACCCCTGACAGAGTCCCTACGCAAGCAAGCTATTAAATACAGTTGGGGCTTTCCGCTCTCCTTACAAGTATCTTATGCTGGGAAAAATTTATCCCTTCAGTCTCCTAAGGACTTACCCTCTTTTTGTTCTGAACTTGGTTTGGAGCTGATCTCACCACCAGATTGGCAAACGTTCACTCTGTCAGCTCTACCACCGCCGACTTGTCTGAAGAAAGACCGATGTCAACCAGTTCAAAACCAGAAGAGAAAGTCAAGGGGACCAGATTCCCCAGAGACTCTTGATCCTACTTGAGCTTTGTCCAGAAATTGACAAATAACAAGTATCTTCCTGAGAGACACCTGATTGGAACTGAAGATGTTTAACGAAGGTTCCTGGAAATCTACCGTCCTATACGTTCTGAAAATCAGGTTCCTTATTCTCATGATATCAGTATATTTTCTGTTTTTTTCTGGTAGTTATTTTACAATTCCCAGTATTCACTTCTATTTCTGTGTGTGTAGTATATGTTTACATTTTTTCCAGTTAATTTTTTTAACTAGACTATTATAGAGTCAATCCATAAACAATGTGTAGCTTTATTCATCAATCCCTATAATTATCAATGGCTTACACATTATGTTCTGACATTTTTCTGATGTTGATATTTTGTACCTTTTTTAGGATGGAGGGGTCACTTTCTCCCTGTGTAGCCCCCACCGCTAATTTTTTTCCGGGACATGGGTACCATCAAGGTTTCCCAATGGTCTGGTAGCAGTTTGCTGTTCTCATTAATGTCATATAATATTGTTCATGCATTACTCTTTTTTTCTTTCTCTGCATATATTTTATCGATTCTCTCTGCTACCCTTCCTTTTTTCCCTGATTTTTATTTGTTTTCATTATCTGCTCCAATGGTCTATATCGAATCTACAGCTCAGTTATGATGTACCCTATGTCCCCCTTCTGTTTATTTACTTATGGCAACCTCACTTTGTATAATATCCATCAATGCTAGAGGACTTAGGCCCTCATTCAGACCCGGACGCAAGTGGCCGTTCGTACGTTGGGCGTACGTAAAAAAATATTGAAATTCAAGCACTCGCTCGTATTTTCGCACGCAGCCAAACATCCTCCCCAAACTCAAGCGACCCCTCCTCTAACTAACGAGCGTGCCAAATAGCGAGCGTACATCCCCGAAGTGGCTTGAAGGGAACGCACGCACAAGTACTACCCGGAAGTTGGACTGTCAGATTTCGATTAACTGCTCGTTTATGCTGCCTACCTCCCTCAATCGTATCATGGCAATCAATATATCAATTAGCTTAATTGTTTTTTTTTTTTTTTTTTTACACAATGCAATAAACTTTAGCCATGTCCGTGTTTGTGTTTACCCGCAGAATACGTACGGCTTAAACATTCGCTTTTAATTGTCAAAATACATGTTAGCCCCAATTAAATAATTGTTCTATTTGTTTTTCTACCCGCATATTTCCCAGAGTTCATTTCTTTATTTAAATTTGCTTACGCATGTCACTGCATCAAGCCTATCATAAGTCTCAAGAGATTTCTGGCCCTGTCGAACACATGACTCATACACTAACCAATAGAATTGGTCCTGTTAATTACCCAAATACATTAGCCAATCAAAAATTTTTTGGCCACTTTATTAAAAATGATTTTTAACAAATACACCATTGCCATCATGAGAGCCTCCGCATTCACCAGGCGCGAGCTGCTGGTGCTAACGGAGGTCATGGATAGGCGGATCACCAGCCAGCCTCCACCCATCACCAACCGCGAAAAGCGTTCCGCATATGCGGAGGTACGGGCCCGCCTGCGCTCCTTCGGCTCACGCCGCCAGATCGGGCAGCTGGAGCGCAGGTGGTCAGACCTGCAACGGCGGACGCCCCGCTTGTTGGCATGCTTTCGCATGCAGATCGCTGAAAGTAAGTTTTATGGACTGTGGTTTTCATGTTTGTCTTTGTGGCCCTAACTGCGTGTGCATGTTTTCCCTGTATTTCATATTTATTCATTGTACTCATATCTGCATGGCCATGTTTTCCCTGTATTTCATATTTATTCATTGTACTCATATCTGCATGGGCATGTTTTCCCTGTAGTTCATATTTATTAATTGTACTCATATCTGCATGGCCATGTTTTCCCTGTATTTCATATTTATTCATTGTACTCATATCTGCATGGCCATGTTTTCCCTGTATTTCATATTTATTCATTGTACTCATATCTGCATGGCCATGTTTTCCATGTAGTTCATATTTATTCATTGTACTCATATCTGCATGGCCATGTTTTCCCTGTATTTCATATTTATTCATTGTACTCATATCTGCATGGCCATGTTTTCCCTGTATTTCATATTTATTCATTGTACTCATATCTGCATGGCCATGTTTTCCATGTATTTCATATATATTCATTGTACTCATATCTGCATGGCCATGTTTTCCCTGTATTTCATATTTATTCATTGTACTCATATCTGCATGGCCATGTTTTCCATGTATTTCATATTTATTCATTGTACTCATATCTGCATGGCCATGTTTTCCCTGTATTTCATATTTATTCATTATACTCATATCTGCATGGCCATGTTTTCCCTGTATTTCATATTTATTCATTGTACTCATATCTGCATGGCCATGTTTTCCATGTAGTTCATATTTATTCATTGTACTCATATCTGCATGGCACTTTTTTTGGGGGGGGCATTAGAAACTGGTGTTTTTCGCTGATTTGTGTTGAAACTAACCACAATTTGTTTCACATCTTTTAGGGGCCCAGCGAAGACTACGCCGTCATCGTCAGCCCAGACGGCGCTCACGGCCACTCTCCCCAACCCCCAGCCAACACTCCACAACCACAAATTCCCCTATTCCCCACTCCTCCCCAGCCTTCCAAGACCCTCTGGCTGAAATTTCGGGGCTCCTTCCCCTCCATCCCAATTCCCCCTCTCTTCAAACCACCCCTCTTCGACTTACCCCCTCCCCGGAATCGGTAATTACCCCGCCCCGATCGTTGGGGAATGGAGGCACCTCCGAGGAGGATGAGGGAGGGCCTTCCGGAGCTGGCGTTTTATCTTCCGGTATGTTTTTCTTTGGGGTTTTTTTTCGACACAAACTGTTTGTATGTAATCATGTGTCGTTCCTTTTTTGGTTTTTTTTTGCTAGACTTTTGGGGATTTTGCAGATTGCCTTTACCTGTTACTGCTGATTTCAACATACACATATCACACCTGTCGGAATTTGTACATTGGCCTTGTATTTTTGGCCTACACCATTTTTGGTTGATGTGTTTTAATGGTGTAAATCTGTTTTTTTGTTTTTTTGGGGGGGGGTTTGGTTTTGCCTTGTTTTTTAATGTGGTTTCATTATTGTTGTATTAATCCCCACACTTTTCTCACCCACAGAGGAACAGAGGCGTCGGGCCGAATTAGCCGCCTGTGTGGGCCGGATGCGCCACCATATCATCGGTCTGCTGGTGGTTCTTGACCATATGTCGGTCCTCCTTAGGGACTAGTTTTTTTTGTTTTTTGCCCATTTATAAATAAAGTGTTATTTTCTAAGTAACGTTCTGGCTCATTCGTTTTTTCAAAATCTGAGATTTTTACCCTGACATAAGTAGACTGTTCCTGCAAGGATTACCAATTTTTGACACTAAGATTGTGTGTTGTATTTTGATGTAAAACAGCCACAAGAAACACCTAACAGTAACAATCTCATTTCCCTTTTTTGGTGTAGTCACAATTAGATATTACTACATTTTACAGGTTCCTAGTTGGGGTGCAAGCTGCTTAGGCCAATATTACGAAGCAAAATGATTGTACAGGAATCCTTTGGGTGTTGGTTTGGACCCTGAAAACATATTACATTTTTGCTCAACTGGCGTCAGTACTGGATTACCCCTTAGTCAAATGTTACGTGTGTGAACCTGGTTACACTTGGTTGTAACGTTCCAAAAAAGGTCCAAAATTTCACTCTCAAAACATTTATTCACAACATAACTGAAAAATCAAAGTGGTCACTCACAAACAAAACACACAGTGATAATCACAAATACAACACATACCAACAAAACCAAATAAAAAAACAACAAATCAAGAACTGGTTGACGAAGGACCATGCCAACATGATTCCACAAATATGGCGTTGCAATATGGGTTCCATAATATATCCCCAAAATGTCCACATACAGGTTTTTTAAGGGTAGCAGGAAGTGTCATCGTTGGAGTGCCAAAGATTATGTGAAAAAACAGAAGATGGAGAAAATAAAAATAAATAATTAGATGTTCTCAAACAAACCCTACCACATTAGGTATAAACACTGTTGTTTTGTCAATAATTAGCTAAAAAATCTGGCCACCACATCATCGCGTATGGCCCCCCCACATACTGAGCTCCAACCAACCCCGGGGGGCCATCCTCAGGTAAGGCATCCTCTGGCTGCATTGGGACACCACTCCTTATGGCGATGTTGTGAAATATCCCACACAGGACCACAATTTTCGAAACCATATCCGGCAAATACATGAGCTCGCCACCAGAGAGGTGGAGGCATCTGAATCGGCCTTTTAAAAGGCCGATACAGCGCTCCACCACTTGCCTGGTGGCTGTAAGTGCAGAATTATACTCACTTTGTGGCCCTGGTGTGGGAGCCAAATAAGGAGTGAGCAGCCAGGGCATGCAAGGGTAGCCACTGTCTCCTGTGAAAAAGAATAGACAACATCAGGATCACTCTGTATGAAGCTTAACATTGTTATGTACTAAAGGTCTCCACTTACCCAGAAGCCACGCATCACCAGCTTGTAGGTTGGTTAATTTGTGCCATATCCCTGATTGGCGGATGACGAAGGAGTCATGTGCACTTCCTGGTAATTTTGCATTCAGGGACAGGATCTGGAGGGAGGCATCACATACCACCAGTACATTGAGGGAGTGATAGTGTTTCCAGTTTCTAAATATTGCCTCCAGCCGTGCTGGAGGCTGAAGTGGTATGTGAGTACCATCCACAACCCCTATGATGTGTGGGAAGCCAGCTATTTGGTAAAAATTGGCCTTGGCCACACTAAGGGCACCCATATCCAAAGGCATTTTAATAAAATGATGGAGATGCTTGAAAAGGGCCTCCATCACTGCCCTCAGGATCCGGGAAAAGGAGGATTGTGATATGCCCGCCACTATTCCCACCGTTGTTTGAAACGATCCTGAGGCACAGAAATGTAACACCGCCATAAATTGCGTAAGTGGTGGTATTGCTGTAGGACTGTCAATTTGCCGCTCAAGATCACTCTCTATTAATGAGAGAGTGTCTATGATGATTTTGAGAGGAAGACGGTAGCGTCTTAAAACCTCATCATCGGGCATTCCAAAAAGGGTGACACGTGTTCGAAATATCTGGGGCCTTGCACGCCTACGATGCCTACGCCTGGGACGAGATTGAGGTTGGTCGGCTTCCGGGAGCATGGCCAGAACAATCCGACCCAGATCAACCTGAAATGGCAAGATTTGAATGTCAGGCTTTTTAACCCCCCAAAAAATTAAAAATTTCACATAGCTTGAAGATACCATCCATTGATGCTTACATGCCGGGGTATTGTCATGATATGTGCAAACTGGAATTAATCACAACATAAATATACATCATTTTATGCTGGCCATTTCTGATTCCAAATTTTAAGCAAGACCAAACATAAAAGGGGAGAAACACACATTTGGGCAAAGAGCAAAACGACATTGTGCACACTACGCCAAATTGAGGCCAAATGTAAGCAACAAATGCTCCAGAGAAAACACAAACAATTTTACAGGATGAATAAGCATTTCACAATGCGCTAATTAGTTCGCAAAGACAAGTCACAATTGAAAGTAATAAAAATGTGCTAATTAGTTCGCAAAGACAAGTCACAATTGAAAGTAATAAAAATGCGCTAATTAGTTCGCAAAGACAAGTCACAATTGAAAGTAATAAAAATGCGCTAATTCGTTCGCAAAGACAAGTTACAAAAACGCAGCGTAAATAAACAAAAAATAAACACAGATTTCGGATTTGGAAAAACAAAGGTTACATGTGTAAGGCCAACCAAAGTTGCGTAAAGACAAACAAGAATATTTCCAAAACAATTTAACAAATGAACTTACCAAGAGATAATATATAAGAATCCGGATCAAAAGGTCTTTGGGGCAGAGCCAAAAAAAAACCTAAGAGAGATGAAATGACGGAAAATAAAAATTAGAAAATTCTTAAACAGAAGGAGAGACAAATTGACCCAAAGTTAGACTTCCCAAAACTTACCAAAACTGGAAACGAACAAAAAAATTACAACCGAAAAAAAACGAACGGAAATCAAAAAACGAATATATCCAAAAAAACTACTTCCAAAAACGCAAACTCCTACACCAGCCAACAATCAACTCCAACCAACGTAACCTCCAACATTCAAAAAACGCCACCTCGAATCGAGACGCCCCAAGCCATAAATAGTGTTTCGTTTCCCGCACAAATTAAGGAGGGATCATAGGAACGCACAATCAATGATGCGGCCGCAAAATAAGGACGCATGTATAAATACGTCACGAGACAAAAACAAAATTCTGGTGTATTTCTTGTTTGGAGCTCAGACATGGACAACAGTCTGGCGGTAAGTATTTCATGCATTTTGACTCAATGATTAATTAGAAACATAATGTTGTGCAAGTTGTGAAGTTGAGAATTCTCCAAATTTACATAAATAGGTGAGGAGGATGACATGGAAGAGGCTGCTGGGCCCGGTATTCCGGGCAAAGCTGTCAAAAAGAAAAGGCAGCCACAATTCACAAGAAAGGAGATGGAGGTTTTGATTCAGAAGTGTGTGGACATCCTGCCACAGGCAGACAGGAATATGAGTTCAAGCCAGAAGTGGAGAATGTGGGAAGAGGTAGCCGTTGAGGTCAATAGGGTGGGTGATTATGTCCGTCTAGCCCGGGATGTCAAACGGCGGTAAGTAAACACTTGACCACCCTAAAACCAAAAATAAAATAAAAAATAATGGTTCCTTTTTCACCCACAGATGGCAAGACTTCAAATATCGGCTGAAACAAAAAATGGCGGACAGGGCTAGGCATGCAAGGGGGGCAGGTGGAGGTCCCACCCCTGTGTCATTGGAGTTGACTGATTTAGAAGAGCTGGCACAGGGGTGTGTGCAGGCTGTGGAGGTGTTTGGCATGTCCAACATGGATACGGACATGCAAGACTTTGCGGCTCCTCATGTTGTCCCAGGTAAATATTGTGATGTCACCAACTCTGAAATGTTATTGTGCCAATATGTAGATTCTAATGTGAGTCTTTTCACATTTTTCCAACAGAGACACAGGCGGATGAGTCTGCTCCAGAGGGGAGCCTTGGCCGCAGAATTTCTGCAGGCTCTGCAGGGGATGAACCAGTACATCCGGCTGAGGACCCTGCAGAAGCCAGTCCTGGGCAATCCCCCTCGCAGGCAGTGTCCCTCCTCACAGAACTCAATTTTAAATCAGATTTCCATACAGAGATTCTGCAGAGGATGGACGCCAGTCTGGTACGGGTGGCTGAGGCCCTGGAGCAAAATGCTGCGGCCAACGTGACCATTGGTCAGGCCCTGGAGGAAAATACCAGGGCCAACATCCGCATCGCCAATGCCCTGGAGCAGCTCGTTCGCCAGCACATGGTGGAGCCGACCTCCCTTCCTGCCGGAACATCAGGATCCTCCACCTCTGGCACAACATCAGCCAATCCTCCAAATGTGCCTAGCCCTGTGCCTAGTCCAGGGGCCACAACATCTGCCTCTGGACAGGCCAGCCCGATGACATCCCGGACCCGGTCTGGCGCCCTCCCTCCCCCAGCCAAGCGGCCGAAAAAACGGTGACAGCATTGGCTACTTTTCCCACACTCCTTCTGTGCTTGCCTCATATTCCTTTCTGGCCAAAACTTCCCTCTCCTTTCTTGTGAATTGTTTTTAATTTTTGCATTTACGTTTAACAACAATTTATTGTTTGCACAATTAATAAATATTGTGGAATGAACACTGCCAAAAATGTTTGTGTTAAATATGTGCATTACATTTTTTGGGGATACCAATAAATTTACATCAAATGTACGACTTTGTATTCTGACATTATTGTAAAATGGGTTACATTTAATCCGGGCCCACAAGCCAACAACGTTCAACCTAAAAAATTACACATTGGAAAAAAAGGGCTCGTTAAGGAACGTTTAAAACATTCCCTAAGGAGGAAAAATCACCTTGCAAACACAAAATGAGGCACAAAACCTAAACATGATGACATTATTGTTATAATAGTCCAAAAAGAACACACTGCGGCCAAAATACACCCCCACAAATGTACGCTAATTGATTGTGTAATCCAGACATTAGCAGCTATGATTTCCACCTGCGTTCGGTTTTGTGCTATCCAAAAAAACTGCTTTCCAAACACATACCAAGCCGGTTTTCAATCCAACACTAATTGATTTTCTGTCAAGCCGTGATTAATCGATGCTACATCGTGGAGTGCCGGGACGGAGGAGAAGGCCATCGCCACTGTAGTCGAGTTATCCAGCCCCTAAACTGTGCGAGCATTTTGAAGGGAAAGAGGATCATCCAGTGACGTATGAGTTTGTACGAACACATTTGACGTTCGCATTTGTTAATGTATGTACGCCCCAAAAACGACTCGCCACGCCTGCGTTTTTCCATCTCCTCCCCCGTCAACACCCAAAAACGCCCTGTTCTGTCAATCACATTTGACATGTCACTTCCTGTACGCTATTTGACGAACGAGACAAAATAAGCTCGCAATCTGCCGTACGCACATGCGCAGTGTAACACCGACGCATGCGCGGTTAGTCAACATCGGAACGCAACGAGCGTACTGCTGTTAACGAGCGGCTCTGAATCAGGGCCTTAATGTACCTGAAAAAAGACCACAGGACTTATCGTTTCTTCTATAAAGATGGTGTGGACGTTGTCTTGGTACAGGAGACTCATTTTCGCCAATCCCCTTCATCCCCACAACTTTCAGCTTTCAACTTTAGCAACCACTCTTATCCTACAGCCTATTACAGCAACTTCCCTCAATCAAAATCCAAAGGAGTAGCGATTCTGGCCCTCATTCAGAGCCGCTCATAAGCGGCAGTACGCTCGTTCGACGAACGAGCGAGAAAATGTAAATTCCAGCGCTCGCTCGAAAGTTCGCTCGTAGCTAATCTTCCGCCCCAAAGTCTCCCAACCCTTCCTCTAGCTAACGAGCGAGCAAAATTGCGAACGTCCATCTCCCAATTTGGTTGCAGAGAACGCTCGCACAAGTCCAAACCAGAAGTGGGCCTGTCAGATTTTGATTACCTGCTGGTTCATTCTGCATACATACTTTAATCGTTTCATGCCAATCAATATATTAATTAGCTTAATTGCTCTTCACATGTTTGCAATCCGTTTTTTTTTTTCATTTTCAATAAACTTTAATCTTGTCCGTGTGTCATTTTTCCCGCAGAATACGTACAGTTTCAACAATGTTTAACTTTATAAAAAATACATGTTTGAACCAATGATCCTATTGTTTTCCTGTGTTTGTGCTAGGCATATTTTATGTTTTTTCATTTCTTTATTTAAATTACCTTACGAATGTCACTGCATCAAGCCTATCATAACTCACATTATATTTTTTAGCCTGGATGACACATGACTCATACAATAACCAATAGAATGGTTCCTGTTAATTTACCAACTACATTAGCCAATCAAATTTTTTCTCTGGCCTTTATTAAAACTGTTTTTTAAAAAAAAAACATTGCCATCATGAGAGCCTCCGCGTTTGCCAGGCAGGAGCTTTTGGTCCTAACGGAGGTGATGGACCGTCGGATCACCAGCCAGCCTCCCCCTATCAGCAACCGCCAGAAGCGATCCGCCTATGCGGAGGTTCGCCGCCGCGTGCGCTCCTTCGGCTCAGGCCGACAGATCGGGCAGCTCAAGCGCAGGTGGTCGGATCTGCGCCGCCGCATGCCACGCTTGCTGGCCTGTTTTATACAGCGGATAGCTGAAAGTAAGTATTTGTTTGTTTTTTTTCCTTTCTTTTTTTGCGGCCCTATCTGCGAGTTTTCAGTCTAGCCCTGTTGTTATTTTTTGGACAGGCCTGCGTGTGCATGTTTTCAAAATGTAAAATGTTCTAACATTTGTGTAGCTGTTAATTTGTGGCCCAACCCCCCCACCCAAAAAAATATTTAAAACATTTTTCGCTACTCATTTAGGGGCTGAACGCAGAATCCGCTATCGCCGCAGGCACAGACGCCGGGCTCGGCCCCTCAGTCCAACACCCAGCACAGCAGCCACTCCCCAACTTTCCCCCAAGTCCCCCTCCACCCCTGACCGGCCACTTCCTGAGGCCCCTCCCTCTGGAATTTGTAGCCCCCCACAAATTCCCGACTCTACTCCCCCCCTTCTCTTTTCTTCACCCTCCCCTCCCCCCCCGGCGCTTTTCATCGCCATCAAGCTGCTCCCAGATCTCCCCTCCATGGAGCCTACATCACTGTCCCACCTCCGAGGAAGAGGAGGATGTAGGGCCTACAAACCCCCAATTCCGATGACCGGTAGGTTTCCCTGTTATAAATTTGAAAATTTGTCGTGTTGACCTTTTTATTTTGATAGACAATGTATTGGTTTTTTACCAATGATAAATATCACACATGTCCAAACACTCATACTTGGGTAGTTATTGTTTACCCTAACAAGGGTACTTCTTATTGTTTGTGGTTGCCTTTTTGTGTGTTCATTTGTAATTTAGTATTTCTGCCATCTTTGCATTTTCCAGTACTTTGTTTTTTTCATCACAACTGGATCTTTGTTTTACACTTTTTTGGGGGGAGGAATTGGTTTTTTAAACTTCTAATGTAAGGTTTTTGTTTTTTTCTCTTTGTTTTTTCCAACAGAGGACCAGAGGCGGATGCATTGTATCCAGGAAGGTTTGGCCGCCTTGCGTGGCCACATGATTGCCATGTTAGTGGTCCTTGACCACATGGCAGCGGCCCTTCGGCGATAATTTTTTGTTTTCCTTGTTTTTTTGTGGAAAATTATTTTTTGGAAATTAAAATTTCGTTGTATTTTAACGAGTCTCATTCATTGTCTGAAACAATTACATTGTTTAACCTTCCATAAGTCCACTATTTGATCATGTTCTTTATAGTAAGGTAAATTATATTGTACAAAGCGCTAGGAAGTATGTAAGCTGCCACATTAAACACCTCAACATACCAATAGGTTATTACCAAATCAAACATTTTCTTGTTTTTCTTTGGGTGGGTAATGTATTTTTTTTTTTTTTTTTTAAAACAGCTTAGGCCTAGTTTTTGAAACCTACTGATTCAACATAATACCTTTGATGTTTTTGTTAAGCCAAAAAGCATGTTGAAACACGTAAACATTTCACACATTACAGGATTAGGCATTACGAAAGTTGGCCTTTTTTGTGCCAGGTTACACGTGACTAGAATTTAGTAAAAAACAGTCTTTTTAACGTCAAACAAAAATTTAATACACACCAAACACATACAGAAAGTGAATTGTCAAGCAATTCACACAGTAAAAAGACAATCCCCTAAAAACCCAACACCAAAAGCAAACAAAAAAAGAAACAATCAAGAACTGATGAAATAAGTAGCAGGACAACATAAAGCCACAAATGAGGCGATTAAATAATTGATTCCAAAGTAAGATCCAATGTGGCCACATGTACACAATTTAGTGGAACAGGTAGTAGGCATCGTTTTGTCGAGGTATGTAAAGGAAGACAAGAAAAGTTAAAATTAAAAAATTAATTTAAAAAAGGAACATTACAATGGTACATGTCGACATTGTGTCAATTAAGTAAATGTTTGACAATAATTACCTGAAAAAACGGGCCACCACATCATCACGTATGGCCCCCCCACATACTGTCCTCCGACCAACCTCGGGGGGGCCATCCTCAGGCAAGGCATCCTCTGGCTGCATTGGGAAACCACTCCTTATGGCGATGTTGTGAAAGATCCCACACAGGACCACAGTTTTAGAAACCATAGCCGGCAAATACATGAGTTCGCCACCAGAGCGGTGGAGGCATCTGAATCGGCCTTTTAAAAGGCCAATACAGTGCTCCACCACCTGCCTGGTGGCTGTAAGTGCGGAATTATACTCACTTTGTGGCCCTGGTGTGGGAGCCAAATAAGGAGTGAGCAGCCAGGGCATGCAAGGGTAGCCACTGTCTCCTGTGAAAAAACAAATACAACAATCAGGATCACTGTGTATCAAGCTTTGCATTGGTTTCAACTAAAGGGCTCCACTTACCCAGAAGCCACACATCACCAGCTTGTAGGTTGTCTAATTTATGCCAAATCCCTGATTGCCGGATGACGAATGAGTCATGTGCACTCCCGGGTAATTTTGCATTCAGGGACAGGATCTGGAGGGAGGCATCACATACCACCATTACATTCAGGGAGTGATAGTGTTTGCGGTTCCTAAAAATTGCCTCCAGCCGTGCTGGAGGCTGAAGTGGTATGTGAGTACCATCCACAACCCCTATGATGTGTGGGAAGCCAGCTATTTGGTAAAAATTGGCCTTCGCCACACTAAGGGAACCCATATCCAATGGCATGTTAATAAAATGATGGAGGTGCTTGAAAAGGGCCTCCATCACTGCCCTCAGGATCCTTGAAAAGGAGGATTGGGAGATTCCGGCCACTATTCCCACCGTGGTTTGAAAGGATCCTGAGGCACAGAAATGTAACACCACCATTAATTGCGTAAGTTGTGGTATTGCTGTAGGGCTGTCAATTTGTCGCTCCAGATCACTCTCTATTAATGAGAGAGTGTCTATGATGATTTGTGGAGGAAGACGGTAGCGTCTTAAAACCTCATCATCGGGCATTCCAAAAAGGGTGACACGTGTTCTATATATCTTGGGCCTTGCACGCCTACGATGCCTACGCCTGGGACGAGGTTGAGGTTGGTCGGGTTCCGGAACCATGGCCAAAATAAGACGACCAACATCAACCTGAAATGGTAAGCTAGGTAGTTAATGTTTGTTGAAAATGATCTTTCAAAAAAATACTTATCTTTGCCGCAAAATCCAAAGATGCTTACATGCCAGGGTCTTGTCATGAGTGCAACAACCTACATTTCAAAATTAGAAATTCGGTTTAGAAATTTGGGGGGCCAGATTTGAATTTTTTAAATTTGGCAAAATGCGTTCAAAGATAGGGTGGAGCACACATTATTTTGAAAATGCACCCTACATTGAGTGGACAAACAAGAATGCCCAAATTTATAATATAAAAATCATTCTTGTGCTAAATAGTTTGCATTTTTACATGGGGAATAAGGAAACATTAGTGCGCTAAATAGTTCGCATTTTTAGATGGGGAATAAGGAAACATTAGTGCGCTAAATAGTTTGCATTTTTACATGGGGAATAAGGAAACATTAGTGCGTTAAATAGTTAGCATTTTTACATGGGGAATAAGGAAACATTAGTGCGCTAAATAGTTCGCATTTTTACATGGGGAATAAGGAAACATTAGTGCGCTATATAGTTCGCATTTTTAAGAGATAAACAAAGGAAATATGTTTGGCTAAACATTACGCTATATTTAGTGTTAATACATGATTGTTAAACTTAGAAATAAAACAGTAATGTACAAAATATATGCGAAGACCAACACATCAAATTTGGAAAGTCAGGAAAAAAGATAAACTTACAGAAATTCGACTAATAAGTCACAGTCCAAAAACTTCAATGGGGCCCAGCCAAAATAACTGTAAAAAAGTAAAAAAATAAAAAAAAAATAAGAACATTTGGTTTGTAGATCCCTTATTTTTTAAAGGAGTTGTAAAAAATAGTTACTCAAAAAATAACCGACAAAGAAAATAACCGCAATAAAAAAAAGCGAACGGAAAATAAGGCAAAAAAAACAAGAACCAACTCCTACTCCAAAAACCCGTCTCAATCCACTAATCCCGCCAACAATCCACTACTACACACGAAACCTCCAACAATTATCACCCGCCACCTCGACTTGAGTCGCCAAAAGCCATAAATAGTCTTTATTTTCCGCTCAAATTAAGGACGGATCATAGGAGCGCACAATCAATGATGCGGACGAATAATACGGACGCATGTATAAATACGTCACGGAAAATCCAAAACGGTCTGCTGTAGTTCAAGTTGGTGTGCTCAAAATGGCTACAGAGCAGCAAAACAATGGCCAAGAGGCGCCCGGTAAGTATTTGACTCTTTTGGCTTAAATGATTATTTAGAACCCGAATTTAGAGAAAATTGAACATCTAAATTTAAACAATGTTTTTGAAAAAAGGTGTTGAGGCTGCTGGGCCAAGTAGGCCAACAAAAGAATCCAAAAAAAAAAGGCAGCCACAATTCACAAGAAAGGAGATGGAGGTTTTGGTACAAATGTGTGTTGACATCCTGCCACAGGCAGATCGGAATATGGGTGCAAGCCAGAAGTGGAAAATGTGGGCGGAGATAGCCAGTGCTGTCAATAGGGTGGGTGAGTTTGAATGTCTACCCTGGGATGTCAAACGCCGGTACGTAAAAACTACATTTTTTAAAAAAGTGGTTACAGGGCCAAATACTGCAGGAATAATGCCAACTTTTTCACCCACAGATGGACCGATTATAAATATCGGCTGAAACAAAAACTGGCAGAGAGGGCTAGGCATGCAAAGGGGACAGGTGGGGGTCCCACCCCTGTGTCATTGGAGCTGAATGACTTGGTAGAGCTGGCACAGGGGTGTGTGCAGTATGAGGAGGTGTTTGGCGTGTCCAACATGGATACGGACATGCCAGACTTTGCGGCTCCTCATGTTGTCCCAGGTAAATGTTGTTATGTTACCAACTCTGAAATGTGTTTGTGACAATATGTAGATTCTAATGTTAATCTCTTCTCATTTTTCTCACAGAGACACAGGCGGATGAGTCTGCTCCAGAGGGGAGCCTTGGTCGCAGAATTTCTGCTGGCTCTGCAGGGGAGGAAGCAGTAGATCCGGCTGGGGACCCTGCAGAAGCCAGTCCAGGGCAATCCCCCTCGCAGGCAGTGGCCCTCCTCACGGATCTCAATTTTAAATCGGATCACCACACAAAGATTCTGCTGAGGATGGACGCCAGTCTGCTACGGGTGGCGGAGGCCATGGAGCAAAATGCTGCGGCCAACGTGACCATTGGTCAGGTCCTGGCGGAAAATACCAGGGCCAACATCCGAATTGCCAATGCCCTGGAGCAGCTCGTTCGCCAGCACATGATGGAGCCGCCCTCCCTTCCTGCCGGAACATCAGGATCCTCCACCTCTGGCACAACAACAGCCATCCCTCCAAATGTGCCTAGCCCTCTGCCTACTCCAGGGGCCCCAACATCTGCCTCTGGAGAGGCCAGCCAAAGGACATCCCGGACCCGGTCAGGCTCCCACCCTACCCCAGCCAAACGGGGCAAAAAGCGATGACAGCACTGGCTAATTTTCCCACAATCCTTCTGTGCTTGCCCCATATTCCTTAAGGGCCAAAACTTCCCTCTCCTTTCTTGTGAATTGTTTTTAATGTGTGTTATTTTATTTATGCAAAATGCCACTAATTTTCTGTTTTCAATTTTTGGCACAATTATTGACGTAAGCCAGAACTGCAAACTGGCAAATGCACATGAAAATATAAAAATGTGTGTAAAAAATAAAAACAATTCAAAATCTGCTCCATTGTAATGTGACATTATTCGCAAAATGGTTTTTAGGTAATCCCGGCCCCCCCAAAAAAAAGAGAAAAAAAAAAAAACAGATTACAAAGGGTTAAAAACCATTTAGGAGTTTAAAGGAACACTTTGCCCAAACAAAATGGATAAGAAATTTCCGGGACCATTAAAAATGTTGCTAAAACACAAACATGATGACAATATTGTTGCAATAACACAAAACCAAAAAAAACAAAAACAAATAAAAATAGAAAAATTGGTACGCTAATTGATTGTCTAAGCCAGAAATGAGCAGCTGAGTACTTCACCTGTGTACGGTTTTGTGCTACTAAAAAAAAACTTGTTGCTAGACACATTACAAGCTTGTTTTCAATTCTAAGTTGATTGCTTTTCTGGCCTGAAATGATAAATCGAAGAAACATCGAAGAGGCACGGGAAGGAGGACGAGACCATCGACATTGTGGTAGAGTATACCAGACCACAAGCTGTGCGAGCAGTTTGAACGGAAAGTGGATCAGACAGTGACATATGACTTGTTCCGATCACATTTGCCGTTCGCATGAGATAATTTAGGGACGCCCACAAAATGCCTCGCCACGCCTGCGTTTTCCCATCTCCACCCCACGTCACCGCCCAAAAATGGCCTGTTCTGTCAATCACATTTGACATGTCACGTCCTGTTCGCTATTTGACGAACGACTTAAAAAAAGCTCGCAATCAGCCGTACGCACATGCGCAGTGTAACACCGGCGCATGCGTGGTTTCACAACATCGGACCGCTACGAGCATACTGCTGCTTACGAGCGGCTCTGAATCAGGCCCTCTGTTCGCTAGACATATACCAGTCTTAGACTCTGAGGTCCATGTGTTGGAGGAGGGGAGGTCCTTACTCGTGAACTGTAAAATCTTTAACCAATGCTATACATTTGCTAATATTTATGCTCCATATCAGGGTCAACCGCCGTGTTTAGAGAGGGTTCTTGATAAGCTTGGCTTGCTTCAGAAGGGGATCCTGATAGTTGGTGGAGACTTCCACTGGGTCTTGGACCACCTCCAAGACTCTTCAACGGGCTCTACTATGAATCCACACCACAATTCGCGCAATGTAAGACACTTACTGCATACACATCAATTGTCTGACATTTGCCGTATCTCCCACCCAACGGAAAGAGATGACTCTTATTACTCTAGTTCCCATAAGACCTACTCTAGAACAGACTATATATTTAATTGGACATAGACATCTACATTTGGTATGTGACTCTTCTATAGGGGTCAAAACCTGGTCTGAGCAATGCCCGTGTAAGCTTAGATATGGGATTGCAGGACCCGGCCCATAGGTCTTGGCGCTTTAAAGAATCCCTTTTGTCAGATTGCTACTGTAAGTCCCAAATAGACGAAGAACTTGCTGTCTATATAGATTGTAATGTTACCCTTGAAGTATCTGACCTCACTATTTGGGAAGCCCACAAGTGTGTGCTGCGTGGAAAATGTATTCAGTTAGGTGCGTTTATGAAGAAACAACATTTAGGAGAGAAGACAGTCTAGTAAAGAAACTCCAAGTCTTGAAGACTGCCCATAAAGCTTCCCTTTCCACTGATTTATATGTAGAACTGACCCAAACCCGAGCAGTGTTAAATAAAATAACTATTAAACAAAGTCAAATATTCTTTTAGTAAATGACGGAGTCATTATTACCGCTGGGATAATAAATCCAGCAAAATGTTGGCTAGGGCCTTGCGAGCTAAGAGGGTATGTTCCTTTATTCCCACTATTAAAGATGGGAGGGGGCAAGTCTTCCGTGATTCCTGCAAAACTGCAAGCTTCTTTTGCTCCTACCTACCTGCTTCTGCGGCTTTCCCTCACCTCCCGACAAAGCAATAGGCAATTAAGGTGTACTTATTAAAAATTGGGTTTCCTAAGCCTGAGAAAGTGTCTAGTGCAGAATTGGAAAGTCCCTTCACTTTGTCAGAACTAGAAGAGGCCATTAAATCTACCCCCTCGGGGGAAAAGTCCTGGCCCTGATGGATTTACGATTAACTGCTACAAAGCTTTTAAGGACAAATTAGCCCCCCTACGTTTGAAAGCCTTTAATTCTGTCTTAGACGATTCCCCTTTCTGTCGACAATCTTTGGAGGCCCATATAACCGTCATCCCTAAAGAAGGCCAAGACCCCTCCCTTTGTCCTAGCTATCACCCTATTTCCATTCTTAACATTGACGTTAAGCTGTATGCCAAGTTACCGGTGAATAGACTGAAACTCTTCTTGCCTTCATTAATACACAATGACCAAGTAGCATTTATTCCAGGTCATGAAGCAAACTCTTAGCTCTTATTCACCAAATCCAGTCTACGAATGTTCCAACCATTCTCTTGTCGACTGATGCCGAAAAGGCATTTGACAGAGTTGACTGGAACTTTATATCAGGTGTCTTGATACACACAGGACTGGGTCCGATCTGCCTCCAGCGTATTCTCACTCTCTATAGCTCCCCCTTTGCGCGAGTACGTATAAATGGCATTCTCTCTGATCCATTAACGATTATCAATGGGACTAGACAGGGATGCCCCTCTGTCCCCCCTGATTTTTGTCCAGAATTTTGAGTCTTTGGCACGGTCAATTATATTGAACGCGGATATCTCAGGTTTCAGGTTATGCAGCGGGGAGTATAAATTTGCCCTCTTGGCAGATGATCTGTTAGCTACTATAACAAACCCACTTATTTCCCTGCCAAATATGTTGGAAGAGTTTCGGTCTTTTGGAGAATTATCTAACTTTAAGGTCAACTATTCCAAGTCAGTCGTGCTGAATATTACAGCTCCTCCACAGATGGTCACATTCCTTAAAGCAGCATTTCCTTTTACATGGCATTCTTCTCAGCTCAAAATACTTGGGGGTAGTTATTACTAGGGACCTCTCTCGAATATTTGATGCACGTTTACCCCCCTTTTGAGCAAACTACGAACAAATTTACAATCCTGGAGACAAAAGCCTTTTTATGCTTTGGGAGATTGGGGATTCTTAAGATGAATTTTCTCCCTAGGATTTTATACTTATTACAGACATTGCCAATCAAATTATTCCCTGGGTGGTTCCTAGAGGTACAATCACTAGAGACTTTATTTGGGGGGGCAACAGACCCCGATTGAAATTAGAATTAATGCTACGAAATAAAAATAAGCGTGGTCTCCGTCTCCCAAATATCAGAGACTACCACCAGGCAGATTTACAAACAGATTGTCTCTTTAACCTATCCTTGTCCCCCAGTTTAATGAGATGTTTGTTCTTACCCCCATTCTAATTGGTAATAGGGCTGTATGGTACATTGCTTTCTTGGAGCTCTCACATAGACACTGGATTCTTGAGGTTTTGCCCTTTTGAGGGTAAATAACTGTACTACTTGACTTGGAGCCCCTTGTTTTGTCCCCCTTTTCTTTTCCCTTCCTTGCTCCTCTAAATTTCTCTCTTTTTATTTTTTCTTCGTGTTCTCCTTATATGTGATTTGAAATACTTCAATTGCTATGGAAATTGTTTCCTTAAATATGTTCCGTGTGTATAAAATTTGTTTTGCACCTTTCTTGAATAAACAAAATTTGCACAAAAAAAAGAGAGAATGAAGTGCTAATAAATTGGAAAATATATGTGAGTTAAAAATATGCACCACACGCCAGGTTCCTATAAATATTGTAGGACACAAATAATCATAATAAACTCTGCACTTATACCTACTACATTCAAAAAAAGGTTTCCCTATATAATCTTTTAAAGCCTTTGAAAAGCTGAAAGCTGAGAATTCCTGACCTGTGGGTGGATGAGTTTATTTGTGTACGTGTGCGGTTTACGCCTTTTCTCTCTGTGTCGCACATGTTCTTTTTTTAAATTACTTTCTTCATCATAGTTTATGCATGCCAGTGAAAATACATATAAAATCAAACAAAATTGTAGAGTTCGTGTAAGAGCATGATTTTGTTCTCACCCTGCATACACCTTACCCGGTGCTCTCTATTGTCTGATTCATTCTTGTTCCCTGGTCTGTTTTTGGCTTGTTTGCAAGGCTTTGTGTCCGGTACTACTCAAGAATCCTGTGCTATGTTTGCCATTTTGATTAGAATATATTTTGTAACCTGAATCTGCTATTGTTTTGGTGACCCTAGCCTCCACTTTGAAACCTGACCTTAAGCCTGTGGCAGAGACACTGATCTAGACCATATTAATTGATCCATTTATAAGGAGAAAACAAAAATATAAAACACAGGTTCTTAACTATGTAGTTTCATAATGTATTATTTACTTACCTGTCCTGCGATCTCTGCAGCAGGAGTCTTCTGCACATGCACAAATGGCTGCAGTGATCATCGAGGGAGGACAGTGATCCGGATCCCCAGAGATATGTAGGTATAATTGCCTATCTATGGTGATAGCCATCATAAAATGGTAATCCCCATGAAAGGTAATCAGAGAAGATGCATGTTAAACCTTCCAGCCCCTGAAGAAAATGAAGGAGGCATTGCTGTAAGAACAACATTTATCCATCGCTGGGGCTGTAGTAAATGCACTAGAGAGGAAAAAGAATGAAAATAGAGAGAAAACTTGTTTTCATCTTATTTCTGCTCTCTCCTTCTTGTATAGAAACCTAAGAAACTACACCATGTAGACAAAAGTGATTTAACACGTGCAAGCAGTGAAATGCTTACCATTGCACACAAGTTCCAAATGGCCACTAATATGGCGGATTCCACAAGAACACTAAGGGCCATATTCAATTCCAGGTGAAAAGCCGTTTTCGTCGATAAAGTATTGCGAGTGACGTCATTTCACCATGCCAAAAGTTTCCTCCGTATTGAACTCCGAAGACTTTTCACCGGTGCGGAAACTCAGTGCAATGGAACCTGCGAAAAACTTTCGCCTATGAATTTGTGTCGAAAAAAAGTGCAGAATTGGGGTTTTGGGGTGTAAAGTTGCTGGAACACCCCCTGCATCCTTAGGACAGTCCCCCAAAGGTGAACTGAATAAAAAAAAAGTAAAAAAAAAATACTCTAGATCACCCCAAATAAGTACTTTAATTTTGGGGGCGAAAAAGTACAAAGTTGGGGGACAAACTTAAAAACTAACAAAATAGACTCCATGGTGTCCCCAAGTATGCCCCAGGTGTTTTTACATTTGCAGGTGCTTGCAGCAGGTGGATTTTTTTAAAAGTTTTTCAAAACTTAGCTTTCGTGACTTTAAAATATTCTAGCCACCAGTTTCATGTACCCCAAATTTGCTGGGAATACTTATTGTCTCCAAAAAATAATGCAAAATGCTATTCTTCACCACTTATGCAAAGACGCTAAATAGCAGCTATTGAGATCATTTAAGTACCCCAAATACCTTCAGCAGGGCTATTCGGGGGTATCTATAATGATCCCCAATGTCAGTCCATCTTTTGGGGGATGTCAGGCTGATTTCCCCAAATCTGACAGCACTTTTCGCATATTAGAGCTTCACCTGCGTTTTCGGCGATTTCTAATTGAATACGGGAATAAGCAGGCACGCGTGCGATACTTTTTTGCATTGAAAACCAGCAATGTTGGCGAAAAGTCCGGCATACGAAAAGTACGGTACTTTTCGTCTGGAAGGGAAGTCCATGCACTGCAGTTCTATGGAAACAATAAATGTTTTTATCAGGATGACAATGCCACTTGTCATGTTTCCAGGGCGACGCTGGACTGGTATACAGAAAATTTGGTAACCCGGATAGAATGGTCAGCTCAGAGTCCAGATCTTAACTCCATCGAGAAGCTCTGGGATAAATTGGAGTGACGGGTGCGTTCTAGGCCAACTCGATTGCCTTCAGTGTCGCAGTTGGTCACTATACTTAAGGCATACTTGCTGACAATCAGTTCCCTCCTTCTGGCATGCCCGCCCATGACATCACATCTGGGGGCGGATCCGTGTGATTGCGTCATCGTGGCCCCACCCCCTCTTCACAATGCCGTTACTTTTGGCATTGTGGAGCAGGAGGCGGGGCCGCGATGATGCGATTCAGCGCGAATTGCGTCACCGGTCCCCCCGCTGCGGGGGTTTTGATATTAACTCTGTGAGGGGTAGGGAGGGATGCTGGCTTCCGGGAGGCTTGCCTGCCTTTCCGGGGGGCCGGGAGCGGCACACGAAAATCTGGAGGCTCCCGGCCAAATCGGGAGGGTAGGCAAGCCTGACTTAAGGCGGAATGGCAAAACATCCATCCTGCTGTAGTCCAGGAACTTGTGGACAGTTTGCCAAGAAAGGGGGCTGCAGTAATCAGTGCACGTGGTGGACCTACAAAGTACTGACGTCAATAAAATCTCGTTGATTTATTTGCTGTCAGTGTCCAATCACTTTTGTCTACATAGTGTACATGAAATTTACATTTCTCAAATCCAGTCAAGTAAAAAAACATATCAAGTAATACTATTTTATACATTTTAAGCAGTAACTTACAGTACCTTCTTCCAGAAACTGTAACAATAGATGGAAGTGAAGTATGGTCTGAGGGACGGATCAAATGATAGTCTTTTGTTTCACAACAGTAGCAAACAGTATACAGGGTAAGCCATGTTTTAATACTTTTCTTGAAAATATCTCATCATGCCACAAGAACTTGTTTTGCTGAAAATATAAAATATATTCATAACATAAAACTTAAGAGTATATGGACACTGCTTAATGTACATTTTCACTTTTAAATGTTTGTCAACAACAATAATATGTAACTAACAATACAAAGCAGTAGTGTCTCTTCATAAAAGTGGAAGTAGGGAAGAAGCTGGCAACTACTGACCAGTGCGCTTTACATCATTAGTACGGAAATTGACACAAAGATATGTAACAGGATACACACACCAGGAGGAGTAAAAAAAAATCAGGATCTACTGTAGGTAGACTGGAGGAATGGTCAAGAGCATGGCAACTACAGTTTAATGGCAAAAAAATAACAAATTATGCACTTGGGACTCAAAAACCTAAAAGCTCAATATAGAATTAAATGACACTACATTGAAAACTACTGAGGAGGAAAGATCTAGGAGTCACTATTTCAAGTGACTTAAAGATAGCTAAGCAATGTAACAAATCCATGAGAAAGGCCATTCAATTGCTTGGTTGTATATGGGGAGGATACAGTAGTAGAATGATAGACGTAGTAATGGCACTCATGTAGATCATTGGTATGGCCTCATCTGTAATACTGTGTTTGGTTCTAGAGGCCATATCTCCAGAAAGACATGAATACATTAGAGACCATGCAAACAAGGGTAACTAAAATGGTGCATGGTCTACGCTACAAAACATACCAAGAAAAGCCCATATTTAATTGAGTTTCTAAAGAGAAAGAGTGGGGATGTTGACAATACAACCAAGCAGATTAGAACATCAATTTTGATGAACACACTAGAAAAATGAAAGCTAGAATCTGATTAATTGCTATTAAATACAGGCCTTAAGCCCCATACACACTGGGTGATATTTTTAAACAATTTGAACGATAATGACATCTTTGAACGATATATCGTTCAAATTGTCCATTGTGTACACACTATGCGATGAACGATGCGCGCTCCAGCAGTTAGTTAACGATGTCTTTTGTCGTCTGAACATGCAGCTCAATTTAGATTTTTTTTTTTGATGATTTAGTGCATATAGTGCATATCGTTCAGTGTGTATCATTCAGTCGTTTGAGAAATCACTCAGTGTGTATGCACAATATCGTTTGTCCGGGACTCCGGGAAATACAAGGGAAATCGTTCAACGATATCGCTCACAGAGCATATGGGGCATAAGAGTGATGGGAGAGTCACTTAGATACAGTAATGCCATGTTTGCACCCACAAAAATCTACAAGCTGTACAACAGTGCAATATTATGTTATGCATTTAGGGCCTGATTCAGACCCACTCGCAAGCGGCTGTCCGCTCGCAAGTGGGTCGATGTTGGGCTCTGCGCATGCGCACGACGGCGGGAGCTCCGTCGTGCGCATGCGCCAGACGCGATGAGCGAAGGACTTTCCTTCGTTCGTTGTGTCTGATCAAAGGGGGCGTGCTGTCGATGTTGATTGACAGCACGCCCCCTTTGGTGGGCGTGCCGAGGGCGTGCCTCCCTGACGGGGGCGTTCCCACGGGAACGCCTCCCGTCAGAAGCCAAAATCACTCCGGGGCTTGCGGTTGAAAACCTCAACCGCAGGCTCCGGCTCGCAGTTTCGATGGTCGCGATGGTCACGACCATCGCGACCATCAAACTGCACGCTCGTATAGGCTGTGGGTGGCGCTCTGCTCAGAGCGTACGGCTCTGAATGAGGGCCTTAGTTGATAATCAGTTTGCTTAAAATAAAACACAATAATGACACTGCCACTTTAACTTTGTACAACATTTTTTTTACCATTTTCTTTTGCAATTACTTATATATCCGTCTGTCCAGGTATTAAGTACAGTTTGAATGTTCCCAAGATCTTCAGGAATAGACAACGTTTATGTGACAATAAATGAATTCTATCTATTTACTTTGGAATAATAATGGTGTGGGGTGTTATTGGCATGCTTCAGGAAAAGAATTGGGGTGTTTTACTTTATTAATAACTTTACCTAAAATGGCAGAGCCGGCCCTAGCCAATTTGGTGCCCTAGGCAAAATTTGGGCTGATGCCCCCTAGTAGATAATCCCACCACCAATCTTATGCCGGGTACATACTAGACAATATGACATCCAACCCAGCTGGATCGGACGAGATATTGGGCACATTGTCTAGTGTGTAACAGCTATATCGCTGACGATGCGCACTCCTGCGCAACATAGCCCGTAGGACCTACATGCAGGCCAGACGGGCGGCATTGTTAGCGAGGGCTATGCTTCCGAATGGCCCCCGCTGTCGGTCTGTCACTGCTGGATTCGGCAAATATATATATATATATATATACATACACACACACACATACATATAGTGTTGGACTGGGGTGTGAAGGGCCCACCAGGAAAATGCAACAAAAGGGGCCCACTGAAGGATGTAGGTGTGGTCATTAACTGGAGGGGTGTGGCAAAATAACTAGGAAATTAGAGATAAAAAAAACTTTTGAATGGAGGCAAGATTTTTAAAGACAGATCTAACATTCCAAAAAGTGCACAATTGAGGGGAAACTGGAATTGGGGGGTTGTGGCAGGATTGCTGGCAACTAGGAGAAGGAGCAGAATCAGTAGGAGCAGGGGCGGATACGGGGAGGGACAAATGGATCGTATGAAATGGGGTACCTGAAGGGATTAAGGTAGAGGCTAGTGGAGAACGGCTTGGTTAGAAGGGGGTAGTAGTGAACAGAAAGGTGTAGATCAGGCATGTCAAACTCAAAATCCCAACCGGGCCAAATATACAAGGTCTAAGAGTGTGTATGCCGCAAGAAAATAAAAAGCTGTGTTATTCCCCCTTATATATCACTGTATGGTCCCCTCCTCCAGTCCAGCGGCAGCCGGAACTCATTGTACTTTCACTAGTATGGCTAAAGCGGGCCACAAAAATATGCAATAGGAGCCGCATGCGGCCCACGAGTTTGACATGTCTGGTGTAGATGAAACAATGTTCTCTTACTGGAATCCCTAATATAAATCTGTCAATATGTCCCCAAAATACAATACAAAGGATTACCAAAACAGCCACAGACAGGTGCACATACAGGTAACCACATGCCCGCACAGACAAGGACTCGGGTACGCCAGTGCCAGATTAAGGTCCACATGGGCCTGGAGCTGAAATTTAGGAAGGGCCTATTATGTGCTGCCGCAGGAGGTATAATCAGCAACACTACCTCCCCACACTATTATATCACTGCACTACCTCTCCACACTACATCTCTGCACTACCTTCCATTTACTCTATATACTATGTCACTACGCTACCTCCCCACATTATATCACTGCACTACATCCCTGCGCTATATCACTACGCAACCTCCCCACATTATATCACTGCACTACATCCCTGCGCTATATCACTACGCTACCTCCCCACATTATATCACTGCACTACATCCCTGCGCTATATCACTACGCAACCTCCCCACACTACATTCCCTCATATCACTGTATTACATCTCCACACTATCATTACCACACTACATCACTGCACTACCTCTCCACACTATGGACCTCATTCAGACCCGCTCGCAAGCGGGTCGATGTTTAGGCCCTGCGCACAAAATTCTCTCGCTCCGGGGCTCGCTACCAACGGGGCGGCTGTCGATGTTGATCGACAGCTCGCCCCATTTAGTAAGCGGGGAGGGGGGGAGTGACTGGACAAACGGAGGTGTTCCTTAAGGAACGCATGCCGTTTGTGGGTGGCTGCACTGACATCAGCAGTGATGTTAGTGAGGAGCTTCCTGCTCGATCAGAGAAGGAAGCTCCCTGGGGCTTGCGGTTGCCGAGACCCAACCTCAAGGGTCTCGTCGCAAGCCCCGATGGTCGCGATGGTCTTGACCATCAACCTGGTTGCTCGCTAAAGCTGTGGGTGGTAACCCGCAGCTTAGCTAGCGACCAGGAGGCCGCACTTGAAAAGACAAGCGGCCGCCCTCATTCAGAGCGAGCGCTCGCTTCTTGCGAGAACCTCTGAATGAGGGCCTATATCTCTGCACTACCTTCCATATACTCTATATACTATATCACTACGCTACCTCCCCACACTATATCACTGCACTACCTCTCCACACTACATCTCTGCAATACCTTCCATTTACTCAATATACTATGTCACTATGTTACCTCCCCACACTATATCACTGCACTACATCCCTGCGCTATATCACTACGCAACCTCCCCACACTACATTCCCTTATATCACTGTACTACATCTCCACAATATCATTACCACACTATGGGATCTAGTTACTAAGCGGTGTTAGGAGACAGAGTGAAAAGTGATAAGGTGCCAGCCAATCAGCTCCCAACTGTCATTTTTCAAACACAGCCTGTGAGATGACAGTTGGAAGCTGATTGGCTGGCACCTTATCACAGACTTACCACTTTTCACTCTGGCTCATAACACTGCTTAGTAACTAGACCCCTATATCTCTGCACTACCTTCCATATATTCTATATACTATATCACTCCGCTACCTCCCCACACTATATCACTGCACTACCTCTCCACACTACATCTCTGCAATACCTTCCATATACTCTATATACTATATCACTCCGCTACCTCCCCACACTATATCACTGCACTACCTCTCTGCACTACCTTCCATATACTCTATATACTACATCACTCTGCTACCTCCCCACACTATATCACTGCACTACATTGCTGCCCAATATATCCCTACGCAACCTCCCCACACTACATCCCTGAAGTAAATCAATCCACTACATCCCTATACTATATCACTATTCTACCTCCCTACACTGTTGTATATGACAATGCTACTTCCCCACACTACATACCCACATTATATCACTGCACTACCTCCCCAAACTACATCACTACACTACAACCTGACTCTACATAACTGTACTATCTCTGCCTATCACTACACTACACCTCTATACTACATGACTACACTACCTCCCCATGCTACATAATTACACTACCACTTCCTTACACTACATCACTGTACTACATAACTGCACTACCTCCACATACTGCATCACTAAACTATATCACGTAATACCTCCCCACACTACATCACTACAATGTCTTCCACCACTACATCATCACAATACATAACTGCACTACTGCTCCCCATACTACATCACTATAATTCCTCCTCACACTGCATCACATAACATCAATACACTCACTGCCTTCCCATACTACATCACTATACTACCTCCCCACACTGCATTACATCACATTACAAAACTACACTCACTGTCTCCCCACACTACATCCTCACACTACCACTCCCCACACATCACTGTACACTGTCTTTCACACTACATACCTTTATTACTCCACTAACCCTTCCCTATAACATTACAACATAGTGACATACCCTTTCACTGTTTCTCTGGTGACGACTCGAGCAGCTGCAGAGGTGGAACATGGAGAAGAGCAGTAGAGGGGCAGTCTCAGGAATGACAGAGAGGAAGGAGGGGGTAGCCTGAGCATGGGAGGAGTAGAAGTGAGGGAGGCAGATGTGTATAGAAGCAGGAAGGGGTCGTGCCTAGTGCTGGGGATGGGAGGGACTACAATGTCATTACAGAGCACTGACTAGCCTGTGGACATCAGCCTTTGCCTGCTCACTAAAGTGCAGCTGAGAACTGTGAGCAGCCCTTAGGAGAAGGGAGTCTTCTTACCTGCGCTGTGGGCAGCAACCTGCGTTATTTGCAATGGCTGGGACAAGATGGAGGCGGAGCTGTGAGTTGTTACTCACGGCTCTGCTCCGCAAAAGCCCATGGGAGATGTGGCAGCGGCAGGGCATGCACACCATGCCCTTCCGTGGCCATCTTAGCTCCTGTAGACTAAGAGCCGGGCGGATGCGGATCCCGGTCATATGACAGGCCTAGCCATCCACTGTGCTGCCCGATCGGAGAGCTCTGATTGCAGCAGCGCGCTGAGCCTGGGGGAAAGAGTCACGTGGGTAGCTGCACCGGTGCCCAGCTCTGGGTAGGTGGGACTGGGAGCAGCGGCTAGCTAGCAGCAGGCGGAGGTGGTGGGGGGAGGAGGACAGACAGGCAGAGGCAGCTGCAGGCTCGCAGAGCTCTCAGCCCTGGAATGCCCCTAGCATGCAAAGTCGCACCTAGGCACTTGCTTATAATGCCTATGCCTAGGGCCGGCTCTGTAAATGGTATACACCTCAGATACATTACACACCCATTTAATGCTAGAAATAAATATATGTAAATTCTTCTTACCAAATTTAAATAAGATTAATGGTTCTAATGGTAACTGGGTCAGGACAGAAAGGTCCATTGCAGATAGACTCAGCTGTTGTTGTAAGCAGATCATTTAGACAACATACAGCCAAATCCTCTTCACTTCCATATATGTCCCATAGCTTTGCCTTGGAATCTATTTTGGTACTTTAACCACTCAATTTTTCCTTTAACCCAATCTTTCCTCAAGAAATGTTGATGGACTTTCAGGAAAGTAGTGATGCTTGAATCCTTGGTTTTAGACTACAGGTTGAGTCTCCCATATCCAAAATGCTCGGGACCAGGAGCATTTCGGATATAGGGTTTTTCGGTTTTCAGAATACCTGAGGCCAGTGTGCTGTGTGAGTCTGGGAGTGTCACGGGAGGCCTAGCGGGAGTCGCGGGGGGGGTCCGGCGGGTGCCGCAGTGGGTCCAGCCTGTGGTGCAGGTGTAACAGGAGGCTGGACGTATGCTGCAGGGGTTCTGGCGAGTGTCAGAGGGATTTCCGGCGGGTGCCGCTGCTTGTGTAACAGGAGGCTGCAGGGGGTCCGGCGCTTGTCACTGGATTTCCGGCGAGTGCATTGGGTCCGGCAGGCACTTCGGGTGTCACTAGAGGTTGCTGCGAGGATGTCCATCAGATGTCGCGGGGATCCGGTGAGTGACGTGCTGTCTGGAAGCCTCTGAAGCCACACCCACCTTCTAGTCATTGGCCATTGACACTAGTGACGTCATGACGTCGGGTCACGTCATGACGTCATGGCTGCTCCGAAATATTCCGGTTTTTGGAATATTTTGGTTTTTAGAATATACGGTTATGGGAGACTCAACCTGTATTTAGTTCTTTGAAAATCCAATCGTATTTTCTTATTGCAATATGAATTATAAATTGCAGATTGTCAGTGTTGCATAGGATAAGTCTTTTCGCCAAGTTTCCCTTTCCCTGACCAAGCTGGACAGTTTGCTTGAGCCACTTGTTTTGTAGATTTTGGTGTGGGTGGTTGGTAGTACTTGACCGGTTTACTTTTACCTACTGTTTTTCTTTTTTGCCACTTTTTGAACTGTGCAAGACACTCCTCTTGTGGTAGATCAATATGATTTGTTTCAGTCTCTAAGTTTTCTACAGATTTGAAAAACGACAGACCAATTTCTAGTATTCTTTGCAGCAAAATTCGTACATACATGATATACAATCTCCTGGCAATTGATGAAGTCTATCATTTATGACCTTCTTAGTACAGTAGTCCTAAACCTATTTTCAACAGTTGCCTTAGTGTCACATGTTTTCAGATGACTGAGAAATTTCAGCTTTATTCAGCTCTATAATGGGATGGTTGCAGCATATGATTGTAGCAGTGTTATTACCGCTGGACAGTGCAGTAAATTATCAGCTGCTGTTGCATTGTCTATATCATACTCTTGTGCTTTTGTGAGCATTTTCAAAAATATTTTTGAAAATGGAGAACCCCTCTTGGTGTTCTGTTCTTCATCTTTTACTTTTTTTTTAATTAACAGTGTTTTTCCTTGAGAATCTGGATACTGCATTCCTCTTGTTACTGCAATTGCATTGTTTCTGTTGCTTGTTGCCCAGTTTCTAAGGACCCACTTCTGTTATCTTTTATCACTGAAAAATATTCAACTTCATCAGAAATATATTGTTACTTCATGAAATGTACTTACTTTGGGTAACATTCAGATTTGTTTTGTTCAGTTTCTATAGGAGTTGTTTTAATGTCATTGTATATGTCCAGTATTTTTCTTGGGGATATTTTTTTATTCTATAATTTCTTTAGATTATTTTTAGTTTATTTGGCTTACAGAGCACACCAACTATGGTAAATGATCTGGATAATAATATAAAAAAGGGTTGCTTGTGTTGGTGCTAAATAAAAATGAAGGAATTATAAAAAACTAAGTAAATAATGGGAAATGTAAAATGTATAAATTAGACCAAATAAAATAAAAAATAAATTTAAATGAAAAAGTAAAAATTAAAATGAGATATGAATAAAACGTAATAATATTATAAAATAAGAAGAGTATGCTATACCTGTACAGGGAAAAAAGGTTAGTAGAAAAATGTTTATAGCCTTTATTGTGTATATAGTCCGTGCTGGGAAGTACAGAGGTGCAAATGGTGTCAGTACTGGCCTTGCATGAAAAGCCGCAGATTTGGAATTAACTAGCTGTCCCTATATCTGCCTACCTTTTCTGCCGTTATTCATGGTGTGCTGACTGGTTCCCTCCGTATGTGTCTAGTTCGCCATTGTCGGCAGGTTCGCTCCGTGAGTGTCTTGGTCTTTTGCTCAGCGGCACAGTATGATGACGTTGTTCCCAAAGTAATTGCACTGCTCTGTGGCTTCCAACGCATTTCAGGTTTGCACCCTTTGTCAAGGATAGTGTCTGTCTAATGGTGTCCTTTTTATTGGTAAAACTTTATTGAATACTTGGTTAATTGGGATAATATCAATAACCTGCTACTATGAAGCAGATGGAAGTCATGAGTGGCGATTTGTCACTCCATGTTAAAAACAAGCATTTCTTTAAAAAAAAATTCACAGGTAAAAGTTTAAATATTAAACAGGTATTGCATTGAGAAGAAAAAAGGTAAAAAAAATTGTATAAAGGAATTAGAGAAATTTTAAAAGAATAAAATTCTAAAAATAAAATAAATAAAAAAATTGCAAAAAAAAATAATAATAAAATAATAAAATATAAAAATAGAATAAAAATAAATAAAAATAATAATCAAAATGAACATGACTATAGTGTATGATGATTTGCAAATGCGTCTAATTTCAGATCACGTTCTGTGGACACAGTGCATCTTATTCCACATAGTGGATGTATGTGCATTTTATTACATGTAATTGTTAGTGTGGTGTCTTAGTCCAGGGATAGTGGTTTCTTGTTCACTTCATAATTCTTGTGTGAATTTTTTTTTGAAAATCATAGGAATGCATTGAGTTCCATATCTATATTTAATCCTGTTGGTTGTAGGGTTTGCATTAAATAAATCCACTTTGCTGCTTTCTTTCTTAGTTCTTGGGAAATGTCTCCTCCTCTCCAATTCTTGGTAACTTTTTGGATCCCCATGAATTTAAGTCCAGAGGGATCTTTGTTATGGTGCTCTGCAAAGTGTTTTGACACACTGTGGGTTTGTAGACCCTTTCTGATGTTAAAGATGTGCTCAGCAATTCATATCTTTAGTTTCCTTTTTGTTTGTCCTATATACTGGAGACCGAATGGGCATTCCAATAAGTAGATTAGTTTCTCTGTTTCACAGGATATTCTCTCTCTACTTTTGTATTCATCTTTTGTGGTATTTGATTGGAATTTTGTTTCTGGTTTTGTGGTTCTTACTCTTGTAGTCTTGCAAGGCAGACAGTTTAAACAGAAGTAGTTCCCATTTCTTTGTACTTTTGTTTCTCCATCTTCATCTTCTGGAACATAGCTCTTTACCAATTTCTGTTTTAAGTTTTGTGTTTTTTTGTAAATGATCCTTGTTTTTTCTTTAATGATTGTTTGAAGTTGTCTATCTAGTTGTAAAATGTGCCAATGTTTGTAAAGAAGTTTTTCGAAGACAAGATGTTGGCTGTGAAATTGTGTTATTAAAGCTGTTTCTGGATGTTCTTCTGTTTATATTGTATCAAGTCTTTTCTGTCGAGTGAACCAACTTTCTCTATTTCCTTTTTGAGTTCTGCTTCATCATAACCTTTCTGTGTGAATTTGCTTTTCATTTCCTCACTCTGTTGGAGGTATATTTCATGTTGGGTGCAGTTCCTTTTTATCCTCCTAAACTGGCCACTTGGGATGTTTCGTACCCAGTTTTTGTGGTGATTGCTGTTTTTTGAAAGGGTATTATTTCCACTGACTTCTTTTGTGTGAGTTCTTGTATTTATTGAGTTGTTTTATATGAAAATGTCCAAATCAAGATATATGACCATTTGTTCACTGTATGTGGATGTGAACTCTAATCTGAAGTTATTCCTCCCAAGGTATGTGAGGAAGTCCTTTAAGATGTTCTCTGGACCATCCCATATAAAAAAAATATCATCTATGTATCTTATCCACATAATTAGATGTTGCTGGTATGGGTTGTTGTGCCAGGTGTTTTCTTCTTCCCATCTCGCCATGAATAGATTCACGTAACTTGGTGCTAAAGAAAAACCCATAGCAGTTCCTTTTGTTTGGTTGTAAAACAGCCCTTGGTTCCAAAAATAATTGTGGTGCAGAATGTAGTCGATGCAGTTCATAATGAAGTTAACTTATTTGTTGGAGAGAGAGGTTTGACTTGAAAGAAAAAATCTTGTTGCTTTACATCCAATGTCATGTGCTATGCATGTATATAGGGAACGGACATCACTTGTGCATAGGGTATATGTTTCTTTCCATTCTATAGTCTCTAAGTTCTGTAGGATATGTAAAGTGTCTCTTAAGTAACTTCTCTGCTGTTGCACCAGTTTCTGTAGGTAGAAATCAATATATTTGGATAAATTGGAAGATAGGGATCCTATCCCTGACACGATTGGGCGGCCAGAACATCCAGAAATGGCTTTCCTAACACAATTTAACAGCCAACATCTTGTCTTCGAAAAACTTCTTTACAAACATTGGCACATTTTACAACTAGATAGACAACTTCAAACAATCATTAAAGAAAAAACAAAGATCATTTACAAAAAAACACAAAACTTAAAACAGAAACCGGTATAAAGCTATGTTCCAGAAGATGCAGATGGAGAAACAAAAGGACAAAGAAATTGGAACTTCTTCTGTTTAAACTGTCTGCCTCGCAAGACTACAAGAGTAAGAACCACAAAACCAGAAACAAAATTCCAATCAAATATCACAAAAGACGAATACAAAATAGAGAGAGAATATCCTGTGAACCAGAGGAACTGAATCTACTTATTGGAATGCCCATTCGGTCTCCAGTATATAGGACAAACAAAAAGGAAACTAAAGATATGAATTGCAAAGCACATCTTTAACATCAGAAAGGGTCTACAAACCCAGAGTGTGTCAAAACACTTTGCAGAGCACCATAACAAAGATCCCTCTGGACTTAAATTCATGGGGATCCAAAAGGTTACCAAGAACTGGAGAGGAGAAGACATTTCCCAAGAACTAAGAAAGAAAGCAGCAAAGTGGATTTATTTAATGCAAACCCTACAACCAACAGGATTAAATATAGATATGGAATTCAATGCATTCATATGATTTTCAAAAAATGTTGACACAAGAATTATGAAGTGAACAAGAAACCACTATCCCTGGACTAAGACACCACACTCCCAATTACATGTAATAAAATGCACATACATCCACTATATGGAATAAGATGCACGTGTCCACAGAACATGATCTGAAATAAGACACTGCAAACCATCATACACTATAGTCATTTTCATTTTGATTATTATTTTTATTTATTTTTATCTTTTATTTTAGATTTTTTTGTAACTTTTTTTATTTATTTTATTATTTATTTTATTTTTAGAATGTTATTCTTTTAAAATTTCTCTAATTCCTTTATCCTATTTTTTACCTTTTTCTTCTCAATGTAATACCTGTTTAATATTTTAACTTTTACCTGTGAATTTTTTTTTTAAGAAATGCTTGTTTTTAACATGGAGTGACAAATCGCCACTCATGACTTTCATCTTCTTCATAGCAGGTGATTGGTATTATCCCAATTAACCAATTATTCAATAAAGTTTCACCAATAAAAAGGACACCATTAGACAGAGACACTATCCTTGACAAAGGGCACAAGTCTGAAACGGGTTGGAAGCCACAGACCATGCAATTACTTTGGGAATAACATCATCATACTTTGCCGCTGAGCAAAAGACCAAAACACTCACGGAACGAACCTGCCAAGAACGGCGAACTAGACACATACAGAGGAAACCAGTTAGCACATGGCGAATAATGGTAGAAAAGGTAGGCATATATAGGGACAGCTAGTTAATTCCAAATCTGAGGCTTTTCATGCAAGGCCAGTACTGACACCACTGGAACCCCTGTACTTCCCAGTACGGACTATATACACAATAAAGGCTATAAACATTTTTCTACTAACCTTTTTTCCCTGTACAGGTATTGCATACTCTTCTTATTTTAATAATATTATTACATTTAATTTTTTTATTTATATCTCATTATTTAAATTTTTACTTTTTCATTTAAATTTATTTTTATTTATTTTATTTGGTCTAATTTATAGTCTTTTACATTTCCCATCATTTACCTAGTTTTTTACAATTCCTTCATTTTTATTTAGCACCAACACAAGTGCCACTTTTTATATTATTATCTTAATACTTTTGTAAGTGGAGCTGCTATTTAATAACAAACCATTAGTGCGGTGTAATTTCCAACTTTCAAAATGATCTGGATGTCAGCGATACTTTTGTAGTCAACACACCCTGGGTGAAACCAGTTTTTATGCCAACTGCATTGTGCATAAAGTTCTTCAGGGCTGTTTTTGTTTGTTTACATAATCAATACAGTCAGTCACCCTCTACTCCTGCATCCATAGGTAATGCTGGGTACAGTACACACTAGCTATGCCATGCGATATGTCTGTGAAAGTTGTTATTCACAGACATATAGGGGTTACACACCCACCAATGCACTTGCGAAATATCATCCGTTTTATTAAATGGCCGATATATCACCCAGTGTGTACTCAACTTAAGGAGGATTCATTACTATCTTTTGAATAACCGCTTTGATCAATATTCTGTGCTTGGGGAATTTCCTCATAATGAGAAATGTAGGCAGTTTTCAACCAACGTTTTCCAAATATGATAAAGCCACTTTCTTGTTGTGATATTATTTGCAGATACCAAGCATGCAATTGCCCCTCATACTACGATAACTTTCCTGATTCAAGTTCAATTTAGAAAAAGCTCAACTGCCTTTTGTTTCTGTTGCTTTTTGACCAGGGTACAACCTCCAAGACACTGTGCAGTTTGTAAATACTATGTGCAAAAGAATGGACATTTAAAGCATCTGAAATCACATGCATGTGCAAGAATAAATTCCCCCAAAGATCAAGATAAACGGCATGGTACAGGCTGTAGAAAAACCTTAGATTTAATAATGTAACCTGCGTGAATATTAAGGAAGATGATAAAAGCACTCTTTTCTGTAATAAATTGTTTATTGGCATGATAAAAATAGGATTTTTGTACTTACCGGTAAATCCTTTTCTCTGATTCCACAGTGGACACTGGAGGTGCTTTCGCTGGGGTATAGAGGCGTAGATAGCTGGAGCTGGCACTTTAAATAATTTAGAAGTGTGAAGCTCCTCCCCCTCTATTCCCCACCAGCCCTCAGTTTAGAAAATGAAGACCAAGAGGAGATGGAGAACAACCGGAGTGAAAGGAATAGGCTATCACACAACAACAAAACCATCCAACATATGGAACAAACTGAACAGGCAGGCGAAGAGCGCTGAGGTGGGCGTCCAGTGTCCCCTGTGCAATCAGAGAAAAAAATTTACCGGTTAGTACCAAAATCCTATTTTCTCTTGCATCCACTAGGGGACACTGGAGGTGCTTACGCTGGGGACGTCCCAAAGTTGTCCCCACGGGAGGGAGCGCTATGAGGAACCTGCAGTACAAGGCGGCAAAACATGAAGCTGAAGCCGCAAATGTATCAATTCTATAAAACGTCACAAAAGTGAGCACCGAAGACCAAGTGTGCGCACGGCACAATAGTAAAGAAGAGGCACCCCTACATGCCGCCCACGATGTACCCACAGAACGTGTGGAATGAGCTGACACGGACATAGGAGGCTGACAATCATTGCTGACATGAGCTTGACAGATTGTCAGTCTAAGCCAACATGCCAACCCTGTTTGGACGCTGGCCAACCCTTCGGAACAGCCTTATAAAAGGACAAAAAAAAAAACAACAACTCAGACTCGCGTAAGGACACCATTCTAGCAACATAGAGGCGGAGAGTCATAACCACATCCAGGGTAGAAGAAATACCGGAGTCCCCTACCAAAGAAGGTACCACAATAGGCTGATTTATGTAGAAAACAGACACAACCATAGGAAGGAAAGTAGCTTGCGTCCTGAGCCCCACCCTATCATCATGAAACACAAGGCTTATAAAACAGAGCCCCCAATTCAAACCCCTACGAGCCGTAGCCAAAGCCCGGAGGAGGACAGTCTTCCAAGACAAATACTTAATATCAACCTCTTGGGAGGTTCATGGAAGACTGAAGAAATAAAAGTACCAAGTATAAGACTTAAGGAGCCATAGGTGGTACAAAGGGTGGCTGCACCCGCAACACCCCCTGAAGAAAATCTGCGTCGCAGGTAGGAGGGCCAACCTGCGTTGAAATAAAATAGAAAGAGCAGAAATCTGCACTTTTAATGATCCTAGGCGAAGACTAGAATCTAATCCCGTTCGGAGAGAAGTAAAAACGGGATAACAAAATACCCTTGACGGAAGGCCCCGACTGTAACACCATATGATAGAAGAGCGCCAGATGCAATGATAATGCGCATCCGAAACCAGTTTCCTGGAGCGAAGCATGGTGGGAATAACCGAGTCTAGGATGCCCTTCCATCTAAGATATCGGATTCAAGAACCACCCCATTCCATGCAGTTGTGCTAAGTTGGGGTGAACTAAAGGACCCTGCTGCAGAAGGTCCGGATGAAGAGGAAGTAACCCGGATCGACTGCCAAGAAGGACCGAAGAACCAACTCCTCCAAGGCCAGTTTGGTGCCACGAGAATGACTAAGGCCGACTAGTGTTTTATTTGATTTAGTAGACAAGGAATTAGTAGTATCGGAGGAAACAGGTAAACCATGTCGTCAGTCCATGGAACTGTTAGGGCGTCGACAGCCTCTGCCTGCGGATCCAGAGTTCTTGACACGTATCCTGGTCACTTATGTTTAATTGAGATGCCATGAGGTCCGCCTGAGGACGACTCCAGTGCGTGAAACACGTGTGGGTGAAGCTTCCATTCCCCAGGATGGATATCCTGGTGATTTAGGTAATCTGCTTCCCAGTTGTCCACTCCCAGGATGAATACTGCCGACAGGATTACTGACTGACTCTCTGCCCACTACAAAATCTGAGATACTTCTCACATGGCCACACGATTTCGAGTGCCAGCCCGGCGGTTAATGTAAGTGGCAGCCGTCGCGTTGTCTTACAGAACTCGTACCAGACGAGACCTTAGAAACTGCGCTGCTTCTAGCCGAGCATGGGAAACTGCTCCGAGTTCAAACACATTTATGGGCCACCGTCTTTTCTGTAGGGACCACCGATGAGAGTGATAGTCGAGGACCATAGTTCACCATCCTCGGAGGCTGGCATCTGTCATATCCACCAGAGGAGTGCCACCCTGGTTGCTGGGGCCAAATGGATCAGTTGATTTAGATGCAGGTGAGACCCTGATCCCTGTGTTAGCAGGGCCAGCTGGAACACTCGGGAGTGGAATCGTCCGAATTGTAGTGCCTTGAAAGCAGCTACCATCTTCCCCAAGAGACGAAGACCAAGAAGCAAGGACACCCTCCTTGATCTGAGGGCTAGCTGAAAGAGCAGCCGGATGCCAAGTCTTCCAAAAGGAAAAACCTCTGTAATACCGTATCTAGGATCATCCCCAGAACTGGAGTCTTTGGGACGGACTCAGATTGGGTTTCTTGAAATTGATTATGTCAGTGAGGCATGGTCCAAGAGAAGTGGTCCGATGGAGCCTTGATTAACTGATCGTCATGACAGACATAATTTTAGTGAAAACACGGGAAGCCGAGGATAACCCGAACGGCAACGCTCAAAACTGATCGTGAGTTTGCAAAATCGCAAAATGCAGTAAAGCCTGATGCGGTTCCCAATTTGGGACATGGTGATGCACATCCTTTATATACAGAGAAATGAGGAACTCAGCCGGTTCGATGATAGACTGAAGTGACTCCATAGTGAAACGATACAGCTTCAGATACTGTTTGAAGACTTTAGGTTTAACAGGGGCCTTGTCCGTGGACACCGGCAGACTCGTAGAGAAGAACCGATGTAGAGTGGAAACCTCGAAATCTATTCGGAACCGCACGGAAAGTAGCTTGCGAATCCACGGATCTAAAGAGGTCTGGTTCCAAGCTTGTTGAAAAGTCTGTAAGCAAGGTCCCATCGCAGGAGATCCCAGTTGGGATGGGAGACAGTCAGCCACCTGTTGGTCGACTCGTCTTTGATCCTGTCGACGTGTAACTGTATGTGGGCGACCTCTACCTCTGCCACCCCTAATGTGCAAGGGGGTACCTCTGGCCCTTTAACGAAAGGGATGCATGAAAGGAATGAAATAAGGGACCAGTGTAAGTCCTCCTGGGTGACAGAGCATTCTAAGGAAGGAAAGAAGACTTACCCACAGTGGCTTGGGATATCCATTTTTCCAGTTCTGGACTAAAAAGCATATCACCTGTGAACCGTAGACCCTCAACATTTGGAGTCTGCATCTGCCTGCCAAGAGAGCAAGCAGAGAACTATGCGGGCAGAAACAGCAGAAGCGGACATACGAGCACTGATCTGACTGATATCATGTAAACTGCAGACTCACGGAGAGTTCTGCTAGTAATCGTAACTCTGCTCTGGAAGTATCCAAGCCCATAATCAACTGGTCCACCCAGCAATTACAGCATTGTTAACCCAGGCGCTAACAAGCGTAGGCCTAAATTGGGCTCCAGCTGCTGTAAATGGATCACGGTGTTTATTCCAACTCGCGAGCAGAAGAGTTGGAGAGCCACAGTAGTATTATATGATCAGTAGGCAGCAGAAAAATAGCCACACACACAACTATGTCAAAACGCTGCAAACCTTTACTGACTGATGCAGGAAGTGCTGCGACTTGTCCAGCAATCAGCCTATAGGCAGCCACAAGACTATAACCAATCACATCGCTGGTTACGTGAGTGACCCGGCAAAGGAATCGTTGTTTCCTTAAAAAATAAAAAAAAACGAAAGAAACAAATGCATCTACTGGAGGAGGTGTTTTCCAGTGTTCCATCATGGATAATGGAAATGGATAGCCAGAAGGGAAACAATGTGGATTTGGAACCGCTTATCCAGTTGTTTCCAGGCCACAGAGAGCTTGTCTAGAAGCGGTTGTGTGAGCTGCAGGAACTACTTCCTCAGGTAGATTAAGGATCTGCCCGACAGCTAGAATTTTAAGGCTCCACCCCGAGTGACAGATTCTAAATCCGGCAGCGCGGAGCTGCGAGGGGTTCCTCATATGACTGGAGGACAGTCGGCAGAGGATGCTCAGTGCAGGCTTATGATAGGCAGTGGAGGACAATGAAGAAGCGGAACACATAATCTGTACCAGTCCAGATATTTGGTTAACCCTCCTATTAGCCGTCAATTCTGACGTTACAGCCGTCATAACTCCTGCCATGTCAGCAGCCCATGGAGGAGTAGGCGATACAGTAATAGCCACAGAGGTTTATAATGGTATATACAGTGGGAGGAAACCGGAACACCCGGAGGGAACCCACGCAAGCACAGTGAGAACATACAAGCTCCACACCTAAGGGCCGTAGTGGGACCGACGACCTGAGCGCTATGAGGCAGCAATGCTAACCATTACACCATCTGTGCTGCCCCTTGTGTTACTAAACAAGCATCACATAGCGTGGTGTCAACAGCAATTTGCTTAGTTTGTTGTTACATTTAGAACAACCAAACATTTTCTGATAATTGGTATACACACACAGCCACTCAAACAGAGGGGGTCATTCAGACAGGCTCGCGAGCGCAGGATGCTTGCAAGCGGGTCGATGGTGCCCTACTTCGCATGCGCACGACGGAGGGAGCTCCGTCGTGCGCATGCACGAGACCCGGCTAGCGACGGGGTAGCCGTCGCTCCGGGTCTCGCACCAAAGGGGGCGTGCTGTCGATGTTGATTGACAGCACGCCCCCTTTGGGGGGCATGCCTGCCAGACGGAGGCTTTCCCATGGGAACGCCTACCGTCTGAAGCCGGTCCCACTGATATCAGTAGTGATGTCAGTGGGAGTGATTTTGGCTCCGAGCCAAAATCACTCCAGGGCTTGCGGCAGCGAGACCCTACCGCAGGGTCTCCGTCGCAAGCCCGATGGTCGCGATGGTCTTGACCATCGCGACCATCGTCATGGACGCTCGCTATAGCTGTGGGTGGTCACCCACAGCTATGCGAGCATCCAAGAGGCCGCTCCATTTTCATGTAGGAAGGCCCTGATTCAGAGCGAGCGCTCTGGTCAGAGCGTCAGGCCCAGAATCAGTACAGAAACAGAAGGCTAGTGGGAAACAGAGGAGGTTCACACCACTCCCTCCCAATAATTCAGATTCCCTGGACCTTGTACACCCCAGTGTTATCTTCACAGACCCTTTTGGAAAGGATCCTGTAGAAGGGGTGTGTGCCAGGAGATCATCCTTCTGCCCACACTGTGTGGCTTCTGCACTCTCCTGTAATGTGGAGAGATGCAGGTAGTGTGTTAGAAACGGCAGCCACGCTGTTGTAACAGCCGCTTGCCGCGTATAGAGAGAGAGCCCGCTCATTAGACTCCGCCCCATTCCTCCTCCTGAGGCATGCAGTATGGCTGCTTAACGCTGGCCATATATGAACTTCCCCCTCTGACTGCCCCGCTACTTGCCGCTCTACTAGCGGGGAGAGGGGAGCCTGTGTATCACTGGCTGCAGCACCTGTCAGCCCCTCTACAGCCCGCATGTTCTAAACTAGCGGGGTGAGGGGAGACTTAGTAGATAGAAAGCAGCGCTGTAGCGCTGCTCTAAACCAGCGTCGGGAAGCGGGGCGGGAGACAGGGGATGCGCAGCTGAGTGTACTCACTGCGCTCCCTTAGAGGTCTCTTCTCTCGTTCAGCTCAGCACTTCTTCTTGTGACCTTGTCCCTGTGTAGAAATGTGCTGTGGCGATAAGGAGCTGTCAGTTGCTTTTAGGATAAGCACTGTGCACTCCTTCCTGCTCTACTAAGAACAGGGCACCAGGTACCCGGACCCCACCTTTAGAGAGGTGGCGAAGGGTACCTAATATAGTGTAAAAGATGTAGTAAAAAAAACTAACCTAAATTAAAATAAAAATGAAATGTAATGCTGGAGCACAGCAGATTGTGACCAGCTCCATGAGGCACATTTTCTAAACTGAGGGCAGGTGGGGAATAGAGGGGGAGGAGCTTCACACTTCCAAATTATTTAAAGTGCCAGCTCCAGCTATCCACGCCTCTATACCCCAGCGTAAGCACCTCCAGTGTCCCCTAGTGGATGAAAGAGATATATAAATAACAAAAGGGTGATAGACCAGGCAAACTGCAAGTAGGTCATATGACTCTGGATACACACTTTGACAAAAAATCGGTCAGCAGACCGCTTCGCCGTCAAAGTGGCTAATTGGTAAGCTACACACACTTACAAATTGGCGGCTCGATGTGTCTGGGCTGACACCACAACTGGGCAAGCATTTAAATTGAGATGGACGGGCAAATTTAAATCTCAATGGTTACTAGGGATGAGATCTTGTGCGGCCACACCCAGTGGCCGGGTGAGGGGGGGCGCCGTCCAGTGGTGCCACTCAAGGCCAGGAGGTACAGCCACTAGCGCTTGCAGGTGGCAGGCTGGTGCAATGAATTCAGTTTTGGGTTTTTTTTTAGATAAGGCACAAGTGACATCATGACATCATGCGCACTGCATTGCTGGCTCTGCCAGACTGAGGAAACAGCCACAGCTAAAAGATACAAAAGATGGAAAGTATCTGTGGGCTGCAGGGGATGAAGCTGACGAGTCAGAAGGGGGGATGGCTGAAGAGACTGAACAGGGGGAATGGCTGGGGAGACAGAACAGGGGGGGATGGCTGGGGAGACAGAACGGGGGGAATGGCTGGGGAGACAGAACGGGGGGAATGGCTGGGGAGACAGAACGGGGGGATGGCTGGGGAGACTGTCCAATGAAATAGAACATGGGGGCTGGCTGTGGAGATGTTATAAGTACAGAGTATAATTATTCAGAAAATATGGGGAGAGGGGGGCACCAGTCCATTACTTTGCCAGAGGCACTTAGACCCCTAGATCAGAGGTTCTCAAACTCGGTCCTCAGGACCCCACACTGTTCACATTTTCCAGGTCACCTAGCAGGTGAACAGGTGTATTTATTACTCACTGACATATTTTAAAAGATCCACAGGTGGAGCTAAATAGTTCACTTGTGATTCTGTGAGACCTGGAAAACATGCACTGCTTGAGGTCCTGAGGACCGAGTGAGAACCTGTGCCCTAGACACACCCCTGTATATATACATACACATTTACACACACACAATGTGTATATATATATTGTGATATGATCGGGGAAGGGGGTCCCTCTCCTGGGGTAGATGGACTCCTCCTTACACACAGCAGCCAGGAAATAGCACTTCAGTCGTGGATTTTTGTGCAAGCTGGTCGCACCAGTTTTTATTGTGCAACATCAATAATCAAACTAAACAAACATAAAATAAATCCTAGCCCATCTGGGCTCTTGCTAGACAGTAAATTCCCTCACTAACCAAACACTAAAATAAGTTCACATCCACAGTACCTTCTGGTTTGTAGCAAACAGTCTCAGAGCAAGCTAACCTGCGGGCCTGCTCTCCCAGGTTATGACACTCAGCCATGAGTAAACCTAGCTTATCACAGCCATTTCCGGGTGCAAGCCCTAATGACCTGCTACTCGGCTGAAAGGCCCAACACCCGTAGTGGCCTGTGGATGGAGCCCTCCCTTTTCCTCACATCCACACACCCAGGACCCATTCTGGCTTTTCACAAAAGCCGACATTTCTATTCTGCTTTGTCCAACAGACTTCTCCTAGGGGTTTTAAAACACGTAGGACAGGAATCTGGGACAGATATAGAAGCCATTCCACATTTCTCCAGTGCTTCTATCACAATATATATATATATATATATATATACACACACACACTGTATATATGTGACACATACAGCACACATACGCACGCACGGCCTACAGTACATACACACAGCATACATGCACATACTGTGGAATAAACACACAGCATACTTACAAACACACACACAGAGTATACATACACATAACATACTTGCACACACACGTGTGGGCTCTGCTGCCAGCTGAGGAACTCATCCAAGGTGCCGGGCTGCTGGACGGCCGTAATCTCTCCTTTCCCATGCTCCCTTTGTTAATTGCTGTGCGCTGCCCGGTCCTTGCCTGGTTGAGCTGTCAGCGCTTCCACGTCAGGTGGTATGAAAGTGCTGACAGCTAAACAGGCAGTGGCCGCCAGGCAGCTCTGATCATGGTGGGTAGTCAGTCCATGGCTGGTGCAGAGACAGAGAAAAGGCTGTTTCCATCTCTGAAAAAAAATTTGGTCCGTCAGGGGGGTTTCTGAGTACTCAGAAACCCCCCTGCATGCGCTAGTGACACCATCAACGCAATGCTAACGGACTCTTCCCCTCCCCAGTCTGCAATTAGGTCTAGATGGGCCACCACCACAACCATTCACTGTACCTTCTCCGTCACAAGAGACAATTTTCCTGGAAGAATCTGAGTTCGAATGGCTCCAGTCCTATATTTTGGTGACCGTGTAACATAATTCCTAGTAGAATGATGTCACCATGGAGATTGCAGAGTCAGTGACTGTGCATCATTCGAACTTGGACAGAGTGGCAGCCCCGGGGATCTATTATCGTGACAGTACAAGAGCACAGATGTGTTCACCAACTGGTGTCCCTAACTGAACTGATCAGTCAGGCCGCAGATTAACTCAGGATTCTGCTGAAAATAACTATGCCAAGAGAGCAATGACACGGTGCTAGGTTAGGGAGGAGAGGTCTCAAGACAGAGTGGAGGGGCTCAAGGAGACAAGGTTCCAGGATAGAGAACAAAGACGTTGGGGCAGAAGATATGTTCCCAGGAGGTCAGAGAGGACAAGGTGCAAGAGCAAAGGTTCCAAAATAGAGAGAGGGGACAAGGTGCCAGGGCAAAGAGCCCTGGCACCCTGTCCCCTCTGCTCTCTCTCCAGGGAACCCTCCTCTCTACCCTGGACCTTGCCCTCTCTCTGTCTCTGCCCTGAGACCCCTCCACTCTAAAACTACACATAACAAAGTTACTTGTATTGTTTTAAAATATGCACCTATTTTTGCTATCATCTTTAATAAAAATGTGACTTTAGCTCTCTGACATTTAAGAAATATTGTTTTGAAAGCTTTGTTGTACCATTGACTGCAAGTTAGGCAGTGAAGTGAAAAAAAAGTAAATAAAAATAAGCACTTTTCCTGATTTTGTCCAATGAATATTTAGTAATTTTATTTCTACATATATTGCACATACTATAAAACAGTTACTGTACTTTTTGGCAGAGGAGGTGTCTGAATATTTCTAGTAAAGTGCAAGTCAGCAATCAATGATTTTCTTGCACAGGTGTAATATTTAAATAGCAGTTCTAGAATTACACAGCAATGTCATCTCAAAATAGGTGCAAGTATCCCACTTTCTCATTTGTGTATGCAATGTATTTATAGACTTAGGCTGACTTTATTTTTACCAATTAATTTTACCATACTACAGCACAATTAGATCTGTTTTCTGTGTAAGGCCTGTTCCCACAAAGCAGTTTACCCACAGTTGTGGTTACATGGGCAGACCTCAGGTGGCCATGGTGTTAGTTTTCCCTATGACCAATGTATTCAAACCATTGCCGCTTGTACAGGGTTAAAGAGAAATGCAAAAACATGTGGCATGTTGAACTTTTGGTGCACTTCTTTTTGATTCATGATCAAGATAATAATAGCGGAGGAATAGAGATTATAAAGGATAGCATATAATTTGTTGTTCTGTAATTATTTTCTGGTAAGATTTGAAAACTCTGGATCTATAAAGAGGTATTACAACATTCTGTAAGTACATTGCACCGTATTAATTTGCTCTAAGATGCCCATACACGGTGCGATATAGCAGCAGGTCCGAAGGATGGGTGCGATATCGCTGCTGTATCGTACCATGTATGGGCATTATATCGGCAAGTGCGCACTCCCGTGGGGTCGTACAACGCACTTCCAGATCTTACTGCAGGTTCACTTGATTTGGTGATGCGATGTACGATCCCATGCAGCGCTATGCGGGTGGGGGAGGGGGGTGCCGGCATATTGGGCGGTCAGCCACCCGATCGCACCATGTGTGGGAACCGCCCGATGTGTTGGCCGTCGGATCCCCGTCAAGGCACAAGGTGCATATCGCACCGTGTATAGGCGGCTTTAGTCTAGATACAATTCTGGAACATGGCTGGAGAGAGGGGGCATATTTAAAGCCTTCTGTTTTGAGAGCTAGACTCAACATGTGCTTTGCTAGTTTGCATTTAGGGCCTAATTCAGAGTTGTAAGCTACGATCCCGTACGCAGCTGCTGTGTGAAAATATGCAAATGTTGGAGATGCTGAGGATAGTATTGAGATGCCCACCTAAGGATTTGTAAATCCAAGCATCTGCGTACAAAGACGCATCATCGGTCACAGATCATTAGAACATCGCAGTTCTGAGTAAGACTATGGCTACTTAGAACGGCCACAGGAACTGAGATGCCAGAGTCGCTTTCACTGCGTATAAGATCCCAGACGTAAGCTGTGACACACCTCAAATGCTCGCAATATGCCTGCGTACTTTGCTGCACAGCTTCTGCGTACAAAGACACAGCGCTGCGCAATGCAGTCCATCTTGGAATCAGGCCCATTGATAGCAGAGATACGATGGTTCTATGTCATCAATGTTAGGGAGTATGGTGATTTTTTTTTCCCCCTGTTGCAGGGGAAAGCAGCAGAGCTCCACTCCCCAAATCACTGTTTAGCCACCACCCCCTCTTCCCTGAATGGTCTGCAGTCATCATGGGGAATGGTGCAATAATAAACCACATAGGAAAACAAAAGATTAATATTAGAGAGTCAAAAGCAGCTGCTGATAGCCAAAAGAGAATATTTAAAACTATCACAATACACAAGTGAGATAAGGAGTGGGGATTGAGCTTCAAAGCTAAAACTGTCTGAGAAAGGGACAGTGTGTTGAAATTAAGATCATCTTCACTCAAAGAGGAGTTTGATGCATTAGGTAGTGTCCCCCTCAGGTAGGAGCTGGTTGGTCCTTTACCCCCTCCTCCCATCTTTACACTCACTGTAAACTGCAATCTTCTAAGCTCTGAAGGTCCTGCAGACGTGGGACTGCTGTGTAAGATTCATAAGCTGCTGTGGCAATAGGAGCAATATGCTGCAGAGGAACCAGGGATATTTTTCTGTTAAGCCCAGGCGAAACATGCATTTGGAGGATAGAAAATGTGTTTTACCTGCTTGAGTCATTTCAGTGCTTTTCATGCAGCTAAAGACATGTGACTAATCAAACTGAGCAGCTGTGAGGAACAGAAGGCAAGGTGGTAGTGTTGTTTGCCTGTCAGAAGACTGTCTGGGGCATTTATTTGTGTTACTGATGCGGGAAAAACTGTCCGGAGGCTAGAGAGAAGGTCTCAGTTAGTGATAGGGCCATTTGGGGAGTCGCTGTATGAAGCGGAGAACCTTTGTCAATGGTTTGTGTGAGCATGAAAGGTTTAATGCTTAAGGGGTCTTTTTACTAAGCAGTGTTAGGAGACAGAGTGAAAAGTGATAAGAAAGTGATAAGGTACCAGCCAATCAGCTCCCAACTGTCACTTTTCAAACACAGCCTGTGAGATGACAGTTGGGAGCTGATTGGCTGGCACCTTATCACTTTCTTATCACTTTTCACTCTGTCTCCTAACACTGCTTAGTAAATAGACTCCTTACTAAGCTACGGTCATCCTGACAAGATAAACTTCAGTGCACAAGCCCAGAGTCAGCTTGTACTTCAACTACACAGCTTCATTGTCACACTGCCAATAAGAATGGAGCACTTGAAATTTTGCCATTGACGAATAAAGTGAAATACGAATAGAGGTAAATAGGATGCAGTGCCTGATTCAGAGGTGGACGCTAATCCCTGCACGACTGCGATTTTTTACACAGTGCAATATCGCATTTGTGTTAATGCTTCAGCTAATGGCTTTCATACAGAGACACCCACTAACTGCGTCTCTAATCTTCCACACCATCGGTCGCACGTCCATCGCACATTAGACTAACTCTACGGTTGCTTAGAATGTCCATCTGAACAATGCTGTCAAAATCACTGCAAGTGCGAAAAAAGCTGCAGCCGCTGACCAAGACACACCTGTATCTGAATAGCCACCCCCAGAAACACCCATTCCAATACCACTTCTCTGCATTCAAATTCTCACCCCCACAAGTGATCAGTAAGCATGTACCATGTGACTCCAACGCATGCGTAGTGCAAAAAAGATATCATACAACCATGCAAACATTGGCACTGCGCCCACCTCTGAATCAGGCCCATAATCTCCTACCAGACTTCTAAATAGGATAAGGCTGCCTAATGGGGTGACAATCCATTTCAACAACGTGGCATAATATATACTGGGGACACCAAAACATAATGTGAACTGAGGGAATTGTGTGACACGATGTGACTTGGCAGCACTACAATGTGGCATATTGTGAACTGGGGGAAATACAATGTGGCATAATATGAACTAGGGCACTACTATGGGGCATAACATTAACTAGGGCACTACTATGGGGCATACAATCAACTAGGGCACTACTATAACTCTCCACTCTTCGGGGGTCTCGCCAGACGTCCCACCCACGGGCCCCAGTGTCCAGCGCAGTGGGAGCGCTTTCACCAAATAGAAGCTGATGACTAGTGGCGTCACTATGGTGTTGCGGGCTGCACCAGGTTACACAATCCGCGGTCACATTCCCAAAATGTTACACATCAGGGAGCATGGCCACACCCACAGCACTATGTCACCACTCCGCATCTGCCAAAGGTATCTATTCACAGCATCTGCAAATGTTGGGCACACAACCAGAGTGTTGAAAACACCCCTCCCCAGCCCAGGTCCTCTTTTCGGGTGCGTGTACCTAAGGCGTGCGTAGGGTCCCGATTTCCAATTATGAAATGTTGGAAGGTATGCACTACTATGGGGCATAAAATTAATTAGGGTACGACTATGGGGCATAAAATGCTGCATAGAGAGGTGTAAGGGTGGGTACACACCTAAACGACTGGCAATCGTGCCGATGTTCAGGGCGATTTGTCTTCATCCTGGACATCACAATTGCCGGTACACACTTAAAAGATTTAATGAATACAGAAGGATCATTGTTCTGTCCTTCATTAATATGTAGAGCCTTACATGCGATATTGTGTGATTGGCTGTGCAGCACAGCCAATCACACGACATTGCATGCGACTGCGGGAACGAGCATATCGGGCATACACACTGCATGATACCGTATGCTCTATTTGTCGTTCCAATTCAGCAAAATCGGGCCGATATCATTCAGGTTTGTACCCAGCCTTATGCTGCCCATCCACTAGGCGATTTTGACAGACGACTGCACGATGACGTCGTTATCGTGCAATTGCTTGCAAATTGTCCGCAAATCGGGCAGTAAAATGTTAAAAATGACCAGCGATGTGCATGTCCGTTGGTAATTTTTAACATCATCGCCCGCGGTCAACCTGACGGCTGCCGTCATGTTGCCATGTTTGATGATGATTGATCTGCATACACTGAACGTCTGAACGTTCAGTGTATGCACTTCACCCCTAGGGGGACGACAGCATGATTATGATGTTGTAATTGTGCCGTCGTCCCCGCATTTTGTAGTGGATGGGCAGCATTAAGCTTGTTAACTGTCCCGATCAGCCGTGCAGTCTGTCCACAGTGTGACCCTGTCAGCTGCCTGTGAGCCGTGTACACACTGGGCCTGATTCAGACCCGGTCGCAAGCGCTCGCAACCGGGTCGATGGTAGCCCAGAGCGCATGCGTAAGACCCGGATAGCGACGGGCGTTCCGGGTCTCGCACCAAAGGGGGCGTGCTGTCGATGTTGAGTGACAGCACGCCCCCTTTGGTGGGCGGGTCAGGGTGGGGGGTGGCTGCCCAGACGAAGGCGTTCCCATGGGATCGCCTACCATTTGGGGACGGCCCCAGGAGAGTTTTCGGCTCTTTTTGAGCCGAAAGCTCTTTGGGGCTTGCGGCCACGAGACCCTACCAGAAGGGTCTCGTCGCAAGCCCGATAGTCGCGATGGTCTTGACCATCATCCTGGTCACCCAAAGCAATGCGAGCGGCCTGGAGGCCGCTCCATAAAAAAAGACGCCCTGATTCAGAACGAGCACTTTGTCAAGAGCGTCCGGCTCTGAATCAGGGCCACTGTGCAGACATAGCACAGTGTGTGTACGGGCTCCTATGGAATCGGGAGGTCCACCCGATAAACAGTACATAAGATGTGACCTCCCGATCACGACCATTGCGGAAACGTTAAAAGCCGTTTATCAGCTAACGCTCCTGCATCGGGGCAGCGTACACACCTATACAATCCAACGGATGATCTCTAGATATTGAAAGAACACCACAACATTTGTATAGATGTGTACCCAACTTTAGTTTGGTGGGAGGGCTTAAAAATTTTGCCACAAAGTCCCGCCTGCGCCCGATCACTGCTATTGCCATTCACACTGCACACTTGGCTACATACTGGCGTTGTGATAAAAGGGACGGAGATGATGAAGATAGCGAGAAAATAGATGGATTCAACTTCGGACATAGGCGGCCGCGACACACTACAAGCCAGCACAGCAGCAGCACTAGTAGTAGACTGGCAATGCGCGCTCCCGCCTCCCCCGCACTCAGCGCTGTGCCCACTTCCTGACGTCAGGCTCCGCCCCGGGGACGCGCACAAGCAGTCAGTCAGGAAGAGGGGAAAAGAAGATGGCGGACATGGACGAGCAGCTGTCTGACGAGGAGAAGGTGGGTAGTGTGATAGTTAACGCTGCTAGTACCTGGACGGGAAAGGCGCAGGGCAGATAGGCGGCTGCGGGCAGGCCTGGTGCTGTACGACCGCTGGGTGAGGGATACGGGCAGGTGACGGTGATGTACTTGATCAGGGGCTGGGTGACTTCCGTTTGGCCCCTGGGTGTCGTTCAGGGATAGGCTGCGGCCGTCTCCTCTGCCGGTGTGTCCGCTCCTTGTACGGCCTTAGCCGAAAATAGGAAGCAGAAGGGCGGAAACCGGCCATTCAGGGGTCCGGGGGGCCACATAGCTGTGTGTATGAGCTGTCACCCCCGTGCCTGTGTGCGCGCTACATGTCCCGCATGCCTGCTCCCAGCAGCCGTTACCTGCAGGGCTCTGTAGCAGCAGCGTCTCTCTATGGGGCAGATGTTTTAAGCGCTAGGTAGTGATACATTGGAGAGTGATAAACTACCAGCCAATCAGCTCGTAACTGTCATTTTTCAAACACATGACAGTTGGGAGCTGAGTGGCTAGTCGTTTATCTCTCTGCACTTTATCACTTCCCAGAGCTTCATACATCTACTATGTTAGCTTAAAGGAAGCTGCTGCCTCCTCTCCCTACACTCAGCATTACTTGGTAGCTGTCTCCCCGATCACTAACTGATAGCTGCCCCTCCTTCCCTCCCTATCCCCAGCTGTGCCTATGCCTGATAGGTGCCCCATCTTCCTAGCTCTGCCTATGCCTGATAGGTGCCCCCCTCCCCAGCACTACCTGATAGCTGCCCCCCTAGGTATGGGCATCGACCATCGATGGTTAGCAATCATCAATGGTTGATGCTATTGCCATCGCTGGTAGAGAGTCAATGGTTTTCTGCCATCGTTGGACAAGCGGGAGCTTGTTTTTTCTGTCTCGCTCCCCGGCAGTCGCTAATGGAGAGTCCAATCCCGGGTACTTATTTTAATCCCGGGATTTGGGATTGAAAAACGTTCAATCCCAGTATTGAGTAGGTGGTGTCACAGGCAGGCACTCCATCCTCCTCCAGGCCGCCAGTCCTTACCTGTGTGAGAAAGCTCTGTAGTCTCCCTTAATGTGGTGTCTGTATGACAGATATCTACCTTTTATTACAGACCTCAATATCCTAGATGGTACATGTTTCTGTGCTAGCGCACTCAAATTAAGGAACCATTATGAAATAAATGATTATGCAATAATTCAGATAATCCACAAAGAAGCCTTACTTATTAGAGAAATTGTGTATATGTTCGAGACCTGCACCCACATTTCAGCTGGTGCATCAGGCGGCAGGGTTAATCACAAATGTTCCATCAATCCATAGGTGAATGCAAACACCCAATGTTTTATTCTGTGCATGTTTCCCAATGTTTACTGCCTGTGGACGCATATCAAAATTGCAAGGAGATCCATCCAATTTCGATGGCCAGTGATTGGGGGTGGCAAACAGCGGCGGGCATTTCAGGGGCATGTTAGTGTCAGGGACTGCTTCTAAAGACGCACTTCCACTGAAAACAGCAGCCATAGACCCATAGACACACTTTTCAGGCGCAATGGCCAGTGGATCTGCCGATGGTGTAAGTTTGTACACACATCAGTGGATTCGTGCATTGGCCCATAGACATCAACTAGAAAGAAAAAGTGAGCACCTTTAAAAAAAAATAAAATAAAATAAAAAAACACCAGTGTAATTGCCTCATAAAATGTGGTGTTCGCCAAATCAAATGCCGATATTTTGGTTTCTATATAGGGCTTTTTCTAGATGGTATCAGGACAGTTGTATCCTGGCAAAAATCAAAGGTGCAAAAGCATGAAGGACTTATATAATACATACTAATTAACTGATAGCCCACAACTGGTATAAACAGGGAGTAGTCATTTGTTCCACACACAGGACTGCACATTGGAAACACTTGGTTAACATGTCTTTATATATGACATGGGGCTGTATTCAGCAAGAATGATGATGTTGTCCCGAATATTATTGGGCAACATTGTCAGATTTTTTTATAAATTATTAAATGTTATGGCTGCTATTCAGCATTTTATTTAATGCTGGGACAGTGGTTGCGTTTTCACGCTGTCCCTGCAATGTTTCAAAGGGCATTGTTTTCGGGATTCTGGAAACGAAACCCATTTCTTCTTCTGCACATGCTCAGTCATGCACTTGCGAATACTCTCCATTCCTGCTTTGCGGTGACCTCCCTGACTGTAAATTCAACTCCAGCCTGCCTAAATTTAATGAATTGTACATACATTTTTTTGGTCTTGTCCTATAATTAATTCTCTTTGGACAGAATGTAAGTGAATTACTCGGGTCACTTCGGAGGTCCTACCACACCTTACGGAAATTGCTCTTTTACATTATTTTTCTATATCAGTACAAGCCCACAAGAAATATGTTATACCCCTTTTACACCAACCGAATACCCCGGGTTATTGCCAGGTTGGGCCTCAGTGTGAACAGCTCCTAAAAAAAATAACCCAGGATGATTTACCCGGCAATCTTACTCGGGTTGAGAGCAGGGTTGAAAACGGGTTGGCCCTGGGTCAAGCAGCAGTGTAAACGGGTGCTAGCTGAATTATTTGACCTGGCTAGCTCTGAAAGATGCTGATTGGAGCTTCTGGGGCTCTGGCAGATGATGTCATTTGTCAGTGCCCTGCAGAGAGAGACGCACATGCAGCCCATCGCTTGCCTGCCTAACCCCCTTCACCACAGCAGCCTGACCAGCAGCCACAAAAGCAGGCAGACATTGCCTGCCACAGCCAGAGCAGTAGTCTGCCATAATTACTGCAATGCTGTAAGCAGTCCCCACCCCTCTCTTTTGTTGCCTTTTGTGACCTCATCTTTGTCAGCCCTTAATAAAGTAAATTTGTAATGATATCTATAGGGAAAAGCAGCGATTACCCGGGTTCAGTGTAAACAGGGCAAACCCGAGTCGAGTTGCAGTGTAAACGGGGTCTGAAGACAAGTTCGACCCGGGTTTGACCAGTGTCTAAATTCCTGGGTCGAACCCGGGATTTTTTTGTAAAAGAGGTATCATTGGACATATCTTTATAGCTACAAGAGCAGCCTTAGCACAATATTGGAAAATACCTGATCATCTTTTAGAAAAAATGTCTAATGTTTTGAAATGGAAACCTTTGGATTTAAATACTCCACTTCTACCTCATCCCCACTGAATAAATTGTGATTAAATTGTGCCCTTGGTCTGATTTTTATGACACTCATATCTCGACGAAGGCTTCAGCTAGTGTTCCTTCTACTTAATTCCTCCCAGTAACACCTTTTGTGCTTTTAATTTCTTATTTATTACTTCTACTCATTCGCACCTAGGGGTATATTGTTCCCAAATATTTTTTTTTTCTGATCAATTTGTTTACTTTTGTGTTAATCTAATTATACTTTAGTAGGTGTGTGTACTTTTTACTTTCACCTTCCTTCTTCCCCTTCCCTTCCTGTGGGCTTTTTTTAAATTATTTATCTCCGTTTTGTTCATTTACTTCCTTATCTGTATTCTTTTGTTTGTTTTGTGCTATATAATGTATTACAGATTGTGGGACCATATTGTTATATATCTGTTGTGTATGATTTGTAATGTAAAAAATATTTTTCTATAATAAAAACTATTTGAGTTACAAAAAAGAAATCTGTACACATGCTTTACAAATATAAATATAAAAGCATGTCAATATAAATGTATACAGACTAATATAAAGCCAATGTAGACAGTTTTGACAGTTTGACCTTATACTCAGCAGTCACCACAAAGCATTGACGGAGACTGGGGCAGAGTTTCAAGATCCTGCAGGGACTTACGGGAAAATATCCCTCTGTCCCTGTAGTTTTCGGGATGTTTAAGGATTTGCTTTATATAACGACATTCTGAGATGGCATTCTATAATGGAAAGATCTTTCAAATAATTTAACGCTTTTTGCATTGCTGCAGTGATTGCGCTTAGCCCCAAAAAATGTGGGTCCCAGGGACCCTTCACTTTAAAAAAAATAGGGGTTCTATCTGACCTTTTCTGGGTCCCATCTAAATGTAAGTTTTCTGTAAATCTAATAATTTAGCAGCTACAGCCCATGAAGCATGTAGTAAACAAATTGGCCCCCACATGAAGAAAAATACACACATTGGCCCCGATAGGATAATCAAAATATAAACGCATTGGCCCTCCACAGGAAGAAAGAAAAACAGGAAAAAATATAAACGCATTGGCCCTCCACAGGAAGAAAGAAAAACAGGAAAAAAAATGAAACACATTGCTGTTTGGTCCGACTAAAGGATTTCTTCTCACACTCCCCTGTGGGTGCGAGAAATCTAACAAAAGTGCCCGCCGAGTGGCTGTTTTCCGGCTTAGCATGGCGCTAATAGCCACGCGGCTGGCACTTTAGACGGAGAATGCTGGTTCTCGCGACTAAACATCAATATTAAGTCGCAAAAACCGGCATTCTTGGACTTAGGCCTTTATTCAAGTAGTTTTGCGTACGAGATAAAGTTTTGTCTGCCGTACTTTCCGCTTACATTGTGTATTTTAGCTGCGGAAACATATCGCGCCCGTACCAGCGATTCGCCCTATTCAATTGCAAAAGACACGAAAACGACAAGTGAAGTCAGAATAGGCAAAAAGTGGTGTCAGATTTGGGGAAATCGTCCTGAACCCCCCCAAAAAGATGCGTAAACATTGGGGATCAATGTAGTTACCCGATTAGCCCTAGTGAAATTGTTTGGTACAATTGCCTTTAATTAGCGTCTTTGCACAAGTGGTGAAGAATGGCGTTAAGCATTTTATTTATTTAGAGAAAATAAGTAGGCCAGTCAAATTTGGGGTTCTTGAAAATGGGTGCTAGCATATTTAAAAGTAGCTAAAGTGAAGTTTTAAAAATCGTAAAAACGCACCTTAAGCAAGCACCTGCAATAAAAAAAAACACCTTACCCATACTTGCAGACCCCCCAAAAGTCTATTTACTTTTGTAAGTTTGTACCCCAACTTTGCACTTTTTCGCCCCCATTTTCAAAGTGCTTTTTTGGGGTGTTTCTGGCTTTTTTTTTTGCAGGCTTTTTTTTTTTGATGCAGTTACCCTTTGGGGGGCTGTCCCAAGGGTGCTGAGTGGTTACCCTACCTTTGCACCCCAAAATAGAGATTTCGCACTTTGTTTCTCCACCTATTCAGAGGCAAATCTTTTTTGAAACCCAAAGCAACATACCAGTGCTCAAAATAAAAGTGCAATTAACATGAGCAATATGTATAAAATGTATTCATATGAATGAATATATATACATATGAATATATTTGAAAAAAGTGAGTGCACCTTATTTATCACTGTGGATATATATATATATATACATATATATATATATTTATTTTGTGTGTGTTTGTCGGGTGATTGTGGAGGCCAGGTCATCTGACGCAGCACTCCATCACTTTCCCTCTTGGTCAAGTAGCCCTTACATAGCTTGGAGGTGTGTTTGGGGTCATTGTCTTGTTGAAAAACAAATGACGGTCCCAGTAAGCGTAAACCAGATGGGATGGCATGGCGCTGCATAATGCTGTGGTAGCCATGCTGGTTCAGTGTGCCTTGAATTTTGAATAAATCACAAACAGTGTCACCAGCAAAGCACCCCCTACACCTTCACACCTCCTCCTCCTCCATGCGTCACAGTGGGAACCACACATGCAGAAACCATCCGCTCACCTTTTCTGCGTCTCGCAAAGACACGGCGGTCGGAACCAAAAATCTCAAATTTGGACTCATCAGACCAAAGTACAAATTTCCACTGGTCTAATGTCCATTCCTTGTGTTTCTTGGCCCAAACAATTCTCCTCCTCTTGTTGTTCATCCTCAGTAGTGGCTTCTTCGCAGCAATACGACCATGAAGGCCTGATTCACACAGTCTCCTCCGAACAGTTGATGTTGAGATTTGTCTGCTACTTGAACTCTGTGAAGACTTTATGTGGTCTCTAATCTGAGGTGCTGTTAAGTATCGGTTTCTGAGGCTGGTTACTTTTGGTCTTCCTTTCCTGGGGCGGTCCTCATGAGAGCCAGTTTCATCATAGCGTTTCATGGTTTTTGCAACTGCACTTGAGGATACATTAAAATTTCTTGAAATTTTCCGTATCGACTGACCTTCATGTCTTAAAGTAATGATGGACTGTTGTTTCTCTTTACTGAGTTGAGTGGTGGTGCCATAATATGGATTACAACAGTAGTCAAATAGTGGTATCCACTGTGTACCTACCCTACCTCTGCACAACACAACTGATGGTCTCAAACACATTAAGAAGGCATATATTGCTACATTCACAGTTCATAGACAAATTTGGAGCAAATGTCCCATTTGAAAATCCAAGTCCAAAGTATCCCATATGGTGAATGGGGATGTGCACTCCCGTAGGCTATAGTTACCAGGTCCAGTGTCCGAATGGTGAAACAGGGTCTTTGTTAGCAGCGCCTGCAGAGCTGTCGCATAAGTAGTAGTCCCTTGGGCACGGTTCCTGGTCCAAATAGCAATTTTTAGCAGCCAAAGTATCACAAATATATGGGAAGATAGGTGGGCTCCTGCTAGTCAGTGGTGGTCATATGAAAGCCAGTCACTGATGCATTTCGCTGTGTGAAGTCACAGTATTATCAAAGGTGGTGGTAGTCTGGCATAGCACCTTTTTTATACTGGTTATCCAAGATGTCTGCTAATTAGCAGCTGATGTGCATCAGAGTCATTTGATACAAAAATAAGCACAAACAGATATCAATAATCACAAACAGTCAATCAATGTAAGTATAGCGTTGCCCCCTAGGCTGTTTTAGTGGGGAACGGCGCCCTGCCCTCCTTCTGGAGGGCAAAAAGCACCCTGCCCTCTAGAAGGAGGGCAAAAAACGCCCTGCCCTCACAGCCTGCGGTGACTCGGTCACCGCCGGAGAATAGACGCCGGGCGCATGCGCCCGGCATCTATTCTCCCTGTCTGCAGCGCTTGGGGGCTGCCCGGCGTGTCCGTAAGTGCCAGGCACACCCCCAAGAGTGACGAAAGGGGGACGTGTCTTATAGACACGCCCCCTTTTTGGACGCGCGCGTGCACAAATGTGCCCTCTAGCTCCGACGCCCTGCCTGCCGCCGGAACTAGAGTGAACACTATCAGTACATAGTAACAATAGTGGCAATAGTGGGAGACAGACCCAGTTAATAAATCTGTTTCATAGGTACCTAATAGAGAGGAAACCATATATCGTTTAATAGGACTTAACAGCTGCTGCTGGAAAGTAATCAATCCTGCCTTTTTCGCCTATTACATTGCATTGCGTTTTCGCGTACGCGAAAAGTGTTTACAATTGAATACAGAAATAAGTTTCTGCCTGGCGAAAAGTAGCAATTGGTGATACTTTTTCGCGGATTCTGACTTTTCGCTTCTAATTGAATACGGGCCTTAACTGCCAACTGTCGGATCAAACAGTGCGGTGAATTGAATAGCCCCGGGAGCTCTGATTCTCTACTAGGCTACCTGTCACAAATGTTGCTCCATGCTGCCGGGTCTGACAAGTATAGACAGCCGCCCGGCAGCCTTCGGGCAATACCCCCTCCTCTTGTGCAGACATAAGCGGGCCCACCAAACACTCCTGGGGCCCTAGCTACGGATCCTGGCGGTGGCCGCTGCAAGCACTATAGCACCCTTGTACAGCCGCTCTGCCTTGAGCCGGCCCGCTTACACTTACCGGAGGACGTCTTCACTCTGGGTGCAGGGGCCATCATTGTCACGCCAGGTAATTCCCTGCAGTGCTGCTGCATGACAGTAAAGGCGCCAAAGAGGTCCATCTGCTTTTTATTGTCTGCAACCGGGCCAAGGTCAGTCAATCATTTAATGAGCCAGGGATTGATCGCAGCGGAGCGCGTCCCTAGGGACCCACCCATTCTGATAGTGAGTCCCTTGTCCTTGATATCGGGTAAAATACTCGCTATGGCTTGCTCTCTACAGTGCGATACTCTACAATATGGGAATTAATGGAGATGATTGTTATGTTCTCCATTAACCCATTGCTGAATAGTGGAAATACTTAAAATGCGGTAATTATAGGGTTTGCATTTTTTAAGTAAAGAAATTCATAGCTGAATAGACCTCATAGTCACTGAAATGCAACTTTGGGCCGAGTCTAATAGCTGGCGAGATGTAGGCATTTTAACTGCAAGATTTAAAGATGCACTTTTTTGTAGGCAAAAATCAACCTGGTTTTGCATTTAAAAAAAGAAAAATGCATTTTAGCCGCAAATTAAAAAAAAATGCAGATATCTCGCAACTTTCCTCAAATCGTAGCGTATTATATTTTTCCCTTTTGTTTCTTCTTTCTGGATAAATATTTTTCAGATGAGAGATCCCATTCCTTGATACTTTCTTTGGGAATAGTATGTCCAACTTGTCACATACAGATTTACAAAAGCCAGTTTAGCAAACAGTTATTTCATGATTTTAATATTTTAAAATTGCACTACATTCTGTTTGGCAGCAAAATGTTTGTCATTGGAGTCTAGCAACAGATTTCATGAAGTAAATGTTTAATGAGTTGTTCTTTTATTGAAATCATTTTCTATAAAACTACAACAGTATAGCATTCAGGCAAATCGAGTAAAGTAAAATGGAGAATATCTGAAACCTTTACTACTAATATAACTGCAGCTAAGGATTGATCATAGCAAATATATTATGTAATATTCACTAATGGGATTCCATTAACTAATTTCTGTCCACCTTGTATATTTAAAAACATCTTTATCTACAGTTAAGGTTATGCTGCTATGTGTCAAACAGAGAAGTAGGCTGGCATATAATTAAAACTACTAATTCCTAAAATGTAACTTGTTCATCACAACTGGGAATATAAATATTGTCATAATTGATATTTATGTAAAGTTTTTTTTTTTTTCTGACAATGAATACTGGAACATAAGGGTAACTGAATAACACTAAACAAATGTAACATGATATATGAATAAGAAATAACTAATTTAAACGAATATATGTGAAATTTGGGATAGTTAGTTATGACAAAAGGCAGGTTAAAATGATGATTTCTTATACGAATAACGTAATTCAGCGAATCATATCTGAGCAGTACTAGCACCCTGCAACTGTCAGAACCTGTTGCAGTTCCTCTTTGCACTGGTGCTTCTAGCACACAAACTGCTGACTCTCAGCAGTTTGTTGCATTAGCTGAGTGTGATAGAAGCACCAGAGCAGAGAGCGACACCCCAGGCAGGATAGAGGAACTGCACGAGTTGTGACAGGTGCAGGGCGCTAGAATGAAGACTACAGTACCGCCATGATAAAATATATTCGAGATGCTTGAACTTGTTTAAAAGTGATTCTCAAACTAGTTGTCAGTTCAGCTATAAGGTTAGAAAATTAACAGGACGTACTCAAACTTTAGATAGATTAAAAGGTTTCATCTAAATTCAACCATCGTTGAGCCGGTTTGAGCTTAACGGCTGTATTGTATAATAATTGTAAAAGGTTTTATTGCAAAACTCATCCTTTGAATAGTGTTCACTCTAGCTCCGGCGGCAGGCAGGGTGCCGGAGCTAGAGAGGACAACCTTGTGCGCGCATCCGAAAAGGGGGCGTGGTCATGAAAAGGGGCGTGTCTATAAGACACATCCCCTTTTCGTCATACTTGGGGGCGTGCCCGGCACTTACGGACACGCCGGGCAGCCCCCAAGCAGCACATCGCGTCCATCGTGCTGAATTGAACCTCCCTAAGAATGCAAAATCATCCACAGATCCTATCTGCAGGTGGATTATTTTTTATTTATAAGGAAGCACAGAGCGGGCTTTATTTAGAAGTGTACGCAGTTGCAGCCAGGGTTGCGTTTTTTTTCGGTGTTGCAGTGGTGGTACTATGCAAATGTTAGTTTAAGCTTTCTTCTTGTGTTCTAGTGTGTGCTGGACAGTGCAAGCCCTGAGACTCCCACTTTCAATGCCTGTGGATGGTGAACTCTGCCTGCTGTCCCAAACACTCCACCATCGGCACACCATTGACACTTGCCCCAGCCTATGGCTAGCGCAATGTCTCCTTTTGAACTTTGGCTAAACATGGCCACTGTGGCTCTTTGTCTGAGAATGCAGCCACTTTTAGTGGCACACTCAGGACACTCCTATGACACGCTCATGAGACAACCTTTTTTTGTGCATACAATTCAGACCACCTCCCAGTCACCAGCCAGGAACACTAGTGGTTTTGCCTCACTGGTTCTAATGCCAGCGCCTCCATATGCAACCGTGGACTCTGCATACACATGTAGGGGTTTTAGGACTTTTTGTGCATGTACGAGTACATATACTGATCAGCCATAACAATAAAACCACCTGCCTAATATTGTGTAGGTCCCACTCGTGCTGCCAAAACAGCTCTGGTCCGTCAAGACGGACTCTATAAGACCCCTGAAGGTGTCCTGTAGACACTAGCAGTATATCCTTTAAGTTTTGTAAATTGCGAGGTGGGGCCTCCATGGCTCTGACTTGTTTTTCCATCACATCTCACAGATACTCCATGTTCCAGTTCTGTCGCACACGTGCCCATTGTCGGCACTATCGGCAGTGGAGAGGGGTCAGAACAGACACTCTGACTGGTTTGGGGTAATGCAGCCCCAAATGCAGCAAGCCGCGATGCACTCTGACACATTGCTATACAGTAGCTCTTCTGTGGGATAGGACCAGATGGGCTGGGCTTCACTAAACGCGTATCAGTAAGCCTGAGGTGCCCATGACCCTGCTGCTAGTTGATCTTCTTTGGACCACTTTTGGTAGGTGCTAACCACTGCATACCAGGAACATACCATGAGACCTGCAGTTTTGGCCCATTTGTTTAACCATCACAATTTGGCCCTAGTTAAAATAGCTCAGATCCCATTTTACCTGCTTCCAACACATGAACTTCTATAGTGAATTTTTACTTGCTACCTAAATATCTACCTTCTGTAGGCTGGGGATGGTGATACTGCAATCGATGGGCCGGCCGGGTGGGCTGAGCCTTGATCATATCATAGGGACACATCAGAACGATGTAATGAAGGACGGAACAATACCTTGTTCCGTCCTTCATTACCTGCAACTGGGACACTTGCGTTAACGGGTCACGTGCAGCACGGCCATCCGGACGATGTCGCAATCGTCTGCGGGAGCGTGCATATTGGCTTTACACACTAAGCGATGTGGCCGATATGTCGTTACGATTCGGATGGAAACGACATATATCGTGCCGACATCACTCCACTGTGTACCCTGGATAACACAACCATAATTTCCCACAAATGTCTTGCACATGTCGGTTGCTTTGCCTATGTTCCTGTTCTTTTCCCCGAAGATTGTTTGGACTTGGCCTGTAGGTATGTTTTTGGTCATAATCTTGCTGTAAGGTTGTACCCATGACCAACTAAGTACAGACCAGAGGGTATTGTATGGTGCACCAACATGCTGTGTTAGCTCTGTTGTTTCAGGGTACCAGTCACTCTGGGATCTAGCAAAAGTGCCACAGACTATCTTGCTTCCTCCACGTTTCATCATTTGTGTTACAGGTTTATTTACTAAGCAGCCACCGCTTCTCTGTATATTTAACAATTCTTTCAATAGCAGAATATTGGGTGTTTCGCTGTTGAAAGCATTGCCCTTTTAAATGATGGGCTTGAACAGGCTAGGGAGTGGCAGCTTTTATAAACCGACGCATAATAAGTAATCCCCGCACACTGAGGAACCATTCTCGACTGCGTTCAAAAACCCTTCGTGATGAACCAAAAATTTCACATTTCGATTCATTGGTCCACAAGACCTTTTTCCAGTGTTCAGTAGTCCACTGGCTGTGCTTCATGGCCCAGGCAAGACTCTCTTGCACTGCTGCTGAACAGCTGTAGGTTTTTAACCCAGTTCTTCTCTTAAAAAGGCCTTGTCTTTATAACATTTACATTATTTTTAAGTTTTTGCTAACCTAAACTTTTTTTTTAAACCTCTAGCAGGTTATTGCCTTAACCTTGTACCATTACAGGTTATGCACTGGACAGAAATTGCTTAGATTTCATTAAAAACTAGAGAAATTAGGGTGTTCTAAAACTTTTGATATGTAGTGTATATTCTTAGAAACACTTATACAGAGAGGCAGGCTGAGAATATGTGCTACACACTGCAGGCAAACAGATGAACATTTGAAGAGCCACTATTGGTCTTGTCTGTCCAAGGCAAATCATCTTCTACAGTATATGTGTGCACCACAAATAATTGTCCCTCTTTTTTATTTGCATTACCTCCTTTTCATACTGCTGATAAACGAACCTGGATGGTGAATTGGATGGAGCACTGAGGACCACTAGTTGCTACTGCATTTACAAATTCACTGGCTCATACTATAATGTCTTTATCCAAGGATAAAAGCAACCCTTTCCTGAGCTCAACACAAATACAATTTTGATGGTTGTCTCCCTTTAAAGGCATTCAAATGAAGTGTGATAGAATTGGTAAGAAACGATAGTTTAGAACAGTTAGAGAGCTTCTGTGAGGAATGTGGTTTTATTGTATTTGCTCTAGATCAGTGCAACCTGGAGAATTCTAGAATAGCTGAGATGAGGAGACTTATGGGGGGCATCCACTAGACGATTTTATCCCTGTCCAACCTCTTAACGATTTTCCCTTGAAGTTTCCCCTGAAATTTGATCTTCCACTCTGAACAATGTGCAAAAGATTTGCAAACGATTTGCAAAAGATCTAAGGATAAATTATGTTGTTTGAATCTGTGATTGAGAGCTTTCAGCTATAGTGTGCAGATAGTGGTTCATCGTTTGATCGTTCAGCGTGAACGATGTGTAAACTATTTGTAAGCAATCAAGTGAAATTGATCTGCATGTTCAGTCGATGGAGGAGACGATCAAACGACCAGCGGGAGCGTGCATCGTACATCGTTAGAAACAATTACTGCACGATTTGCAAACTATGTTCAAACGATTTTATCATTATCGTTCAATCGTTCAACTTTATCGTCTAGTGGATGCCCCCCATTAAAGGAGAAAGTCTCCCAAATCAACATTTTTAGGCAGATGAGGTAGATAAAATAGCAGATGCTCATCTACTCTCCTCCAATGTAGCGGGTGCCACAAAGGCTCTAATAGTTTTAGCAGGAGATATTCTTTCTTGCTTTGGATAGGTTATTCCCTTACTGAAGTTTTTAAATAAACTTAATAAACAACTGTTCTCTAGCTCTGCCTCACTGGGCTTTTCTTTTTTGTTTCAAACTATAGTTGATTAACTATGCTGTAGATCAGCGGTTCTTAACCTTTTTGGCTGCCAGCACCCTTTTTGTACTCAAAATATGTATCTCAAATACCACAATGTGATAAAGAGGCACACTCTGAGCAATATGGCCATAATATGTCCGACACAATGATTCCTGTCCTCTGATATAATTTACTACGTTAATTGCAGTATAATTATTATAACAAAAAAAAAGTTCTAATTCCCTGGCAAATTTTTAGATGCGAAGTCATGGGAGTGTAACACACAATGCGTTATCGTAACCTGTGGTAATGCTTGGCATATTTCAACACATTTTTAATTTTGCTATACATTGCAGGAACCAAGTCTGTCATTCTTTGATGTTTAGTCTTCAGACTAAGGTCATTGATGTATTGTGGACATTTAATTTTCTCATGTTGTTAACCCTAATTACTCACAAAATAAAAACATTTTCTAAATTTCCTTCTCGGTTACATATTATAAAAATTCTAGCAGCTGACACATTAGTTGACTGGTCCACTTGTATACTCACTGTCAGGCGATTGGTTTTGGACTACTTGCAATTAAATATCCTTACTGATCTCTAGAATGCACAATTGGATCACATTGTTTGATAGCGGAATCCGCTGGGTTTTCTTGTGTGCTTCTGAACCAAATATGATCTTCGCAATTTCCAATGCACAGAGTTTTTCCAGTTCCTCTGCTTTTGTATGAGCCACTTAATAAGATACTTCTTAACAACATTCCTTAGCCTCCCTCTATTTAGGTTTATTAAGGATGTCGATGACCACTCGCGGTAGCTCATTGTCAGCGACATAATGGGTACACACTAGACGATGTGCCCATAATGTCAGTCTGATCGGATGACACATTGTCTAGTATGTACCCTGACTGCCATCTTGCACCACTGATTTATCAAACTATATAAACTACAAATCCTAACAATTTTCTTCTAAAAATCTAATGTGACCCCTAGAAATATTGTCACACACCATAAAGTGCAGTTAAATGAAATATATTGACTCAAAATATGGTGACATTGGTCACAGTGCCCTATATTCTATCTCATTATAGCAAAGGTCAACAGATGCATAGTAGATCAATACGTTTGGTTCCTGCTGTATCTTGTATAAAAGACCTATTTCAGTGTGCGGAAAATCACTGAATGCCCCTATTTATTCTCCACACCCACTTATTCATGTTGTATATCTTTTCTACCATAAATGGAAGCACAAGTACTTGCAGTGATACTTTTGGTTTGTGCTGTAATGTGTAACAGGAAATGGTAACATTTAGGGTAAAACTGAAAGAAAGCATATTTTTTGTTTTGTCTCTAGCAAATAGGAAATACAAATCTGTTTGGCATTTTGTGTTGCACATTTATTACATAGATATGTGCTGTAGTTGGTTGCATTGTTTTCTTATTGTTTTAAATGTTGTAGCATTTTACAAAATACTATTTGTGTACCTTAATATGTTATCATAGCACATTAGAGTTTGTCAATGAGACAGGAGAGATGCAGGGAAAAGCAGGTCTAAAGGGGATGCAGTCAGGAAGCCGACGGTCGAAATGCCTACCGCCAGGTTCCCGACTGTCTATTCCCGGCAGGGGTCTAATGACAGGCGTCGAAATCCTGACGCCTGTCATTTTACCTACACCGGGAGCCCCAGGTGGGGTAGGGTTAGGGGCTGCCGGGGAGGACTTAGGGTTAGGCACCCCCCGGGGGGTTTAGGGTTAGGCTAGGGGAAGGGGGGGTTAGGGTTAGGCACCCCCCCTGGGAGACATGGGTTTAGGCCCTTGTGGGGGAGGTTAGGGTTAAGCACCCCTAAGGGAGGCTTAGCGGGGGGGGTAAGGTTAGTTATATTAGTTATAGTTAAAATACTTACCTGTCGAGATCTTCAGTTGACGGTCTTTCGGCGTCAGGATTTGTAAGAAGCTGCATAAAGCTTGATCGTAAGTATTATTATTATCATTTATATGGTGCCACAAGTGTTCTGCAGCACCTTACAAATTATATAAACAAAAGACCAAAGAATTACAGTACAATACATTAGAATGCAGGACAAGGACATGGATAATATACATTGCTACATTAGCGACCATAACACCCACATAAGCAGCAAAGCATAAGCAACCAAGTGTTAAATGTCCTAGTAAGAAGTAGATGAAAATAAAGTATGGAGAGAGCTTACATTCTAAAGGGGAAGGGCAGACAAACCGGTGAGACACAGATAAGTATCATGTATTATGAACGTTTACAAAATAAAATGTAACAGTTTGCAGGTGGAGAAAACACCAGATTAAAGCTAGGTACACACCAATACAATCATCGGCCCGATCATCCTTTATCAGATAATCTGGCAGACAATTTTATAGGTGTGTATGCAGGACTGTTGCAGGAGCGTTGGCCAATAAACGACTTGTAACGCTCCTGTGACGGCCAGAATGGGGAAGTCGCATCTTATGTGCTGTTTAATATTTATTGGCCCGACCTCCCAATCCCATAGAGGCCCGTACACAAAGCTATTTCTAGCAGTTTGTAGGGGACTGAAGACGTCAAGCTGGGTGCACACTGCTCGGCTGATCGGGAGCATTTAAACCGATCAACTGGGGATTGTAAAGGTGTGTACCCAACTTTAGTTGACCATAAAACTTTGCCACTTATTTCTTGGGTCAAGTGGCAGGATTCACAAAGTGTGGTCAGTTTCAAATGGCTTTACCACTCTGTAAATTTCATAAAGTTACTTGAGAATATAGTATTTTTATTTTTTCTCCCCCAAAACCTTTAGTATCTAGAAACAATATAACGTGCTTAGATATCAGTTTACAAATGGTTAGAGCAAACAAGGGATTAGGAGAGAAAGATTTGTAAATCAAGAACACCTTGCTGACATTCACCAATGCAGGTAATAAATTAGGTGAATGATGTTTCTTGAAAAGCAGTGGGCCAAGATATATATATAGTCGGTGTTTGCAAGATGGGAGATGGAATTTAAATAGGGATATAATCCTATTTAATGTTCTACACATACATCACAAATGACATCTATGAGTAAGGACAGGGTCCTCAAACTGTGGAAATAAAGTGAGTAAAATTGGTGGCACTGCCTTTGCTTTCACACAGGGAGTGAGGTGGATATTATTTTTGAAAGATACTTATCTGTGAATTTCAGATCCTCCTTATTATGTCGTTTCTTATCCACGTGGAGTTCCTCGTGGCATGAGAAAATAAAACAATGACAACAAATGTGTAGTATTGTCTTATCACAGAAAATTGTCATATACAATGTCTTTTATGTGATCTGGAATTTCTTAAGGGATACTAAATGTGAATAGGGTATATGTAACACAACTTCGAAAAGTTGTTCAATATTAATCGGTCTTTCTTGGAATATTTTGCTACTCATAAGAAGTGAAATGAAGTGAAATTGGTGTACCAGTACTTACACCGCATAAGGTGTTTTCAGACTCATAAAGGTATCTTTTCTTTCTCTAACTTTCCTTAGAGCGATCTCAGTGTCTGGGGTATATTTCAACACACACAATAAGTAGGTGAAGGTGAGCGTACCAGTACTTACGCTGCAGATGGTTTTCTTTAAAGACGTAGCGATTTTTTTATGTTGGTCATTGTGTTCAAACAATGAGCACCTCCATAAAACAAAATATTTATTTAACAAAAATACACTATTGACAAAAAATTTACAATCTCTATCAGAGTAGACTGTGTAATGCAGGGGTCTGTGCTGCACACTTGATGAGGTAAGTGCAATAACATACGGTCCAGTTCCTATGCAAAATGATGGTAAAAATAGATGGTAAAAAAGGGGCACTTATCTCTGGTACAAGGTTACAGCACAGACACCCCCAATGAGCGCTCCCAAACCGACGCGTTTCGACGTATATAACGTCTTTTTCAAGGTTCTGGGAGTCAGTGTCTGTGGCTGGATACTCAAACTAAATAGTGTGTTTACAGTCTGCATACATACCAATAGAAGCAGGGTTGAGAAAGTTAAGGGGCCTATCTATTAGCAGATAAATTTGAACGATGAACGATATATCGTTTAGTCGTTCAATTTATCTGTCATGGATAGGCCCTGAACGATGACAGATGCGCATTCCCGCTGCCGACAAATTGTGTCTTTCACCTCTCCAACATGTTGGTCAATTATTGCTGACAGATATTAGAAATATCTGTCAGTTTATAAGCGGTAAACGACGAACGATATTTTTAATGAAAAATAATAGAAACATAAAAAAAAATCCACTCCCTGAATGATGTCATGCAATATCGTTCATCGTTTGCAAAAATCTAATGTACATGACAGATATCTGTCACCGCAGCCCCAGGAGTTTTCAAGGGATAAATCTTTTGTCTTTCATCGTAGAGAAAGATCTGCTAATGGATAGGCCCCTTTACGGTCACTTTTCCATAGCAAGCAAGTAGTAAGCTTGCTCTAAGCACACTCGGGAGACATTGAATCTTATAAAAGCACTGTTGTGCTAGAGCAGGGGTGGGGAACCTTTTTTCTGCAGAGGGCCATTTTGAAATATATAATATTATTTGCGGGTCCAGTGCCAGCCACGCCCCCTCCATGTGACATCACATGGGGCGGGGCCACAATCGCCAGTGATTACAGCAATGCCCTGAGGATGCTCCAGGGAGCTTTAAGGGCAGCGGTGTGACCGTCTGAAGCATCCTAAGGACACTCCAGGCGGCACTGCTGCATAGATTCTGGCTGCAGGATGCCATTCTAGGCACCCTGCTAACCAGATGAGGCTAGCAGAAAAATGCTCCGAGGGCCAGATCAAATGATTCCGGGGCCCTTATACGGCCCCCAGACCTACGGTTCCCAATCCCTGTGCTAGAGATTTCAATGTACAGAAATTGTGACAGGTTACTTTTCATAGTGCTAGTGAATGGGTATTCATTGAGTTTATTTCCAGGTCATATAAAGTGAGAATTTTTCAACTACACCAAGACTAGTGGTTGGCACTTATTCTCCCCACACATTTCTCCACCTAAGGTAACCGGTAATGGGTATTGGCAATGCATAGTATGTGGCAGTATTCTCCCTGTTGCCTTTCAGCAATACATCATCCTGCACCTTGCTGCATGGATACTAGCACATCTCGTAACCGCTACATAATGCATGAACCTGACTGGAATTTTTTTTTTACTTTTTTTCTGTTTTTTTTCTCAAACATTAATCATTGCCCATTATTTTTGTTTGCTGTTTGTTTTAGGTACGCGTAGCGGCAAAATTTATCATCCATGCTCCACCAGGAGAATTCAATGAAGTGTTTAATGGTAAGTAATGCTCTTTATTTTCATTTCTACTTGGCATCTTTAACTCTGTTAATCATTATAGACCCAACAGCAGGGGCAGCATTCAAAGTGCCCTTCTGCTCTTGAGTGATTTCCAAGGTCATATATGTAATGGGAACACTGGAAATGCTCTTCTATTATTTTATTTGAAAGCAGTTAGTGTCTCTATACATGTAATTTGGGTGCAGCTAAAACCAGTGAAAGAGCTCCATACTGTATGACTAGAAATGGCTGGAAGAGTAGATTGTGCAGAAAAGACAAGATCTGGGAGTTTAGATCCCCTGTGAAAAATGGACAGATGGTCCTTATCTAACAACAATAAAATTATAATGCTATTTTACACCTGCACTGCGGAGATATTGTAGATACTGTGTTATACTAATTAATTCAGCAATAAAACATCACTTTTCTATAATATTATAGAGTTATTTATGCAATTTTTCTGATTGAATCCGCTGTTCATATTAAGGGGGAATGTAATAGGGGCCGAGTTTGTAAAATGTTTTTCCCTGGGGTTTTGTCTTGGGATTAAAAGCAGTACTATTCTTATAGTCGATTTCATGGACAAAATCTACAGACTTTTGATATCTTTGATGACATCATTGGACTCCAGTTTGCAGAAAATCTGCAAATGTGGACTCTAGTGCTTAACCCCACTAAAAGAGTATTATAGGGCTGTGATTGAATAAAATGGAGAACAACTATAAAATATGTATTTTCTTAAAGCGTGGAAAAATATTGGACTAACCAGACTTTTCTTTACAGATATTTTTAAGCTAGTTTTGTGTAAAATTGTGTAAATAGCGCATTATATACTTTTAAAGCAGTACTGTCACAATGACTTCAAACTTTTTTTTCCCCCTGGAGCAAGCACTGTAGTTTGTAGGCTTTAACTGGTTTCCAAGTAGAGCTGTCATACTGAGCTGTGCTTACTTCCGGGCCTGCTATCTCTACACATCACACAACTCTCTACTGCTGTGCAAGGAAGCTTCCTCAAGTGCTGAATAAAATGCTGTATGCAAATGATATCACTAGGGCACTTGGTGAAAGGTCTGTTTTCAGAAAACTGTTCAGTTTCTACATTTTTATAGATTTCCCCCGAGAGTATATATGTAACATTAATTACACACTCGCAATGTACCATAGCCGTTTTTCCAAGTAATAAGAGATATTAGCTATTCATATCTTGGTTTCCCTGACAGGTTAGTTTGCAGGACACCGTTTAATTTCCAGAAGCTAAAATCACAGATAATAAATTAACATCTACTATTAAGGCTTCTCTTATTTATTGTGTTTATTTAACGGTTTGGATTAACTTTGATATTCAACAGAAAATTATCATTAAAGTTCACAAGAGGGTTAATTCTGTTAAAACTCTATTATCCTAATAGTATATCATTGGAGACTGTGGTAGGAAACCCATGGGAGCACACTATGGTATTACCCTAATTCCAAGTATCCTCATACTAAATGTGTCTAATGGGGCGTATACACGGCCAAATATAACAGGACCAGTGTTCTCCCCAGGCTGTTTTTTTTTTTTTGCGGGTGCACCACCCGGCAAGAAACAGCCTACCACCCGGCACTTTAGAAGCCTGCAAGTGGGGACAGTATCTGGGAGCTGTATAAAAAGGACCAGATCCTACAGACTTTGCAGCTTTTTCATAATCAGATGACTGGGCCTCTAATAAGAAGAGGAGAATTAATATATAAAATGCTATTTCAAGTTTAAATCATTATAAGGTCAGGGTTTAAAACATTTTATTATTGCGAAGGCCCCCACCCGGCTACTTCTTGATGCCACCCAGCTGGAAAAATTTTCTGGGGAGAACACTGAGGATGATAAGAACGATAACGATATCAATCATATCGTTATTGTTCATATCGTCCTGTTTTTGGGCTCTTCCAACCCCCAAATGATGGTCGATGCACGGGCACAGATACACGATATCAACCATCGCCCGTGCATGCAGGCCAACCTGGTCGATATCGAACAGGTTAGCCTGGTTACTATAGGGACCTGCGATTGTCGATTGCGGGTCGTTATAGTTGTTTGGGGGTGGTGCATGTGCTGGATGTTCGATATCGAACATCCAGCACATGCAGGACGATCAGACAATGATATCTGATCTCTGTCTGATCGCTCTGTGTGTACGGAGCTTAACAATAATGTAGATGAGATAATAATAATTTGAATATCCCCTTTGTCCTTCTCCTGGTGCAGGCGGTACTATAATTAAATTGATCAATATTGTAATTGTAGAACTGACAGACTGATTTAACTGGATTTTAATTGGCACACAGCTGAAATTTTCCAACCCCTGTTTAGGACCATCACATTTTCTTGTATTAAATTTGTGGATACTGTATATTGTACAATTACATAATAGAATATTTTTTCTTTTGTAGCTGACGTTTAAACAGACTGTTGCATTATAATTCTGATTTGATTTTTGTGTATTTATTATGCAGATGTTCGGTTTCTACTTAACAATGATAACTTACTCAGGGAAGGTGCTGCTCAGTAAGTGTCATTTCATTAAGATTATTCTAAAGTGTTTTAAATATAAATAAATTGGAGGAATCCTGCACACTAATATCAAAACTGCTACTCAGTTGTAATATGTGTATAGTAATGTACAACTCGTTCTCAATTCCCAGCATACCTTACTTGTATGATTACAGCCACTGCAGTGGTCCACTTATTTATTGTGATCCTTCCCCAATGTCATCTGTTCTAATCAATACAGTCATCACACTTTTAATGAGCAAATAAAGCTACTTTTCATGGTCATAAATCAAAGCCAACATATACATGAAATGATTAATGTACCTTAAAGACCACAGGCTTTTACACTTTACTGGCCTGCCCAATCATTCCAGCATTTTATTGCCTCTAATGTGTCAGTTTAGAAATGATTTTACACATTTTTTTCTGGGACATATATAGCATTCTTATAGAATACTATTTTAATATACATACTGTCTGGAGATTAAATATTGAAACTAATATAGAGGTTACAAAAAGCCTCAAGATTCAGACCACATTCATGCAAATATTATATTTCCCAGATTAGTGGGTTCTTTCAATAAATGTACACATATTGCAAGATACTTAATAAACATATAGGGGTCTAATTACTAAGCTGTGTTAGGAGATAAAGTGAACGGTGATAAGGTACCAGCCAATCAGCTCCTAACTGCCATCTCACAGGCTGTGTTTGAAAAATGTCAGTTAGGAGCTGATTGTCTGGTACCTTATCACCGTTCACTTTATTTCCTAACAAAGCTTAGTAAATGGAACCCATAGCCTCAGGTTGAGACACCCTGGAGCACAGCTGTCGGTGTTGACCAGATTCACTTAAATAAGAGCTCCATTATCAGAGTGTTCCCTTTTCCAGTATCTCTACATTTTTCTCTGTACTTTTACCCAAATAAGGGCCGCATTCAAGTAGCGGCGATATTTAAAATCCTTTTAACGTATTGGGGCTGGTATTTCGGAGTGCCATAAGGATGCGTCAAGTGTTTCAAACATCGCAGGCGTTTTTTAGCGGTTATAAAAATACGTCTGCGCCAGCTACGTGCGATGTTTAAAACAATTGACGCATCCTTATGGCCCTCTGAAATATCCCCAATACTTAAACGCCAAAAATTTTGACCGAAATTTCAGCCGTCGTTTTTCGCCAAAGTGCGCAACTTTCAATTTTTTTTCCGCTAAAGTATCATTAGGGGGGCTGTCTAAAGTGTTCTGTAAGAAATCCCCACATTTTTACCCCAAAATAGGGATTTTGCTAATTTTTTCGCCTGCCCTAGACTGGAGAAAAGTTTTCTCCAGTTTTAGGCGAAAAACGGCCGATTTTCGCCGTCATTGGCGAAATCGGCCGCAGAATAACCCCCTAAGTATGTTGTTCAGGGATTAACATCCTGGAGAACACTGCAATAAAACTGCTAGATGTATGAAGAATGACTGGATGGTATGACAAGAATAATGACTGGATGGTATGATTAAGAAGCGAGGGAGAACAGCAAGAACTGCAGGTTTCTGGGACATAAGTATTCTGCTGCTATGCTTGGCAAGAAAATGGGGTTGTTTATTTTAACAACAAACACTTAAGAAAGGTTTTTTTTTTTTTAAATCAAATATTACCTTGGAGGTGTTCCATTGCAAGGGAGGGAATTTAAATAGCTTCACTGTTCAGTGAAACGTCTCCCTGTTGAGTCACCTTGATGATTGTTACCTAGAGCAGGGAGCTTATTGGCATGGGTTGTGGTGACTTCCATCTCCTCAACATAGGGCCTCATTCAAAGATGTACTCAATGCCCGATGGTTTGTGTACATCTTTAGGGCTCATGCGCAGGACCCTTTATGCGCATGTGCAGAATTGGTCCTGCATTGTTGCACGCAGTGTCCACTGAGCCACAGCCCGATTGACAGGAAAACGTGTCACCCTCCAGGATCTGCATCTTTCGGCACAGACTTTCTGGCCTTGACTACGGAGCTGCAAGGGCCAGGGTTACTCAGTTGGCCAATGATCTTGCAGATGATCCAATGCTGCATCTTAGGACATAGCACTCGATCTGCCATGCTCTCAGGAGGTGACTTTTCTCCTCAGACACCCCTTGCTGCATTAGCATATTTTCACATTGCTCCTGTGTCCATAGATGCAGCAGCGATACAAATTGCGTCCATCTCTGAATCAGGCCCATAATACAGTGTGGACAAAATCATTTATAAACTTGAGTCAGTGAAAAGATCTACTTGCATGCCTAGACAAGTCACATTAATATGTAGGCAACAGCATTTTTTTTTTTTTTTTTTAGATATCATTGCAACCTACTCCCTCGGATTAGCCCTAACTGCACTTTGAAGCCTGGCAATACTTACAGTATATCTGTGTGCAATTTCCTTTTACGTCTAGAAGTGAATTTGTGAAAAGTTTTTTGTGATTACATATTATTTTATTTCATATATTGACGTGTTATTTTCTACATTTAGTGCCTTTGCGCAGTACAACTTGGATCAGTTTACACCAGTAAAAATTGAAGGGTATGAAGATCAGGTATGCATATCTATAGCACATTTTTAACCTGTTTGCCAGTACTAATGGTTATTAAGCTATGTATTTGCCAGGAACATTAGCTTGTTTAGTGCATTTCTAATGGAAGTTTTAGATAAAACTTTTGTAGATGTTACATTTTTCACATTTTGGAGGTTTGTAACCTGATGATTTCAGGCAGATGACATGGTGATTTGGAGATGGCCATAAGGAGATTGCATATGGAAAAAAATTGTCTTAGAGAGCGTAAATAACAAATTATGTCAGCTGAGTGGTAGGTACAGTGTTATATACAAGCGACCCTTATGTTTAGCTTGCGAAGTATGAGAACTTGGGAGTTCAGCAGTGGGTGATATTATTATAATTACAACACATGCTCCTTGCATATAAACCATTTCAATACAAACATTTTTCTGTTGAATTTTCATACACAGGACATTGCCGGAATGGTATGTCTAATATATCTGAAAGAGAGATTGCTGCACTGTAATCCTAGTAATGCCAGGTACACAGTAGACGATGTGTTTACCCAGCGACGGCACAAAATATTGGGCGGTCCGTACACATTGGACGATCTGGTGTACGACCTCCCGATATATATTTTGTTCCCCAGCCACATCCAGAAGCATGGTGACGGCCGCCGAATCTTCAGATCTGACTGCATTGCAGACAGATCTGAAGATGCCATGAACAACACACGGGAGTGCGCAATACTGTGTACATGCTAGATGATTTGTTGTTCCGATTCACCTCAGAATGAGAAATCGTCCAATATATTGTCTAGTGAGTAGCCCCAGTAAAGGTTATCAGACTATGGAAATCTCTGAAGTGATCCTAGTCAGTGTCATACAGACATAGAGGCTGATGCAGATTTGCAAGTATATCACGTGTAAATTACTCAAAAGTAATGTTCGCAGATAGAGTATTTACGCCTAAATGCAGATCTATACTGATCTCGAGATGCAGCCACTTGTGTGTGAGTAATATATGCATCATTGCCCTGGTGTTCTTGTACCTGCATTATATTAGGTGCAAAAGATATGTCTCCTAACAGGTGTATTTACATATATGTTCTGGTCTGTATGGCTCCCATTTTTAGGACCACAACCTCACTCTTTGCCTACATGAGAACCCTAGTTCCCCTCTTTGATTGTAAGGGTCAATGTACTCTAATTATGCATGACTCTTCATAGCTGTATTTGCATACTCTTATCTGAGCATATGCAGTGTAAATTGACGCAAGATGTTCAACTTTACATCAGCCCATAATGACCAAGTGCTCCTCAGTAATGAATATTACTGTGATTACAACTAATCAAAAGTCCTCTTTTTTTAGGTAGAGAGATATGTATGTATATTGTTCCTTTTCAAGTGCATTTATTGTCTCTTTGTTTATAGATGGGTACATACGCTCAGTGGCAACTATTAGGTACACCTGGTATCTATAATGTAAATATCTAACCAGCCAATCATCTGGCAGCAATTCTTAGTTTAAAAGCATGCATGTGGTTAGGAGGTTCAGTTGTTATTCAGATCAACATCAGAATGAAGAAGAACTGTGATCTAAATTTCTTTGACAGTAGAATGATTGTTCTAGACTGGATGGTTTCAGTATCTCGGAAATTGCTGATCTCCTGGAATTTGCATGCGCAATGGCCTCTAGAGTTTCTATACAATAGTGTACAAAACAAAAAAAACATTTATTAAGTTATTATTCTGTGTAGGGAGGCCAATCCTGGGTCGTTTTTTCAACCCTGGGATTCGGGATTGAGTTGTCAATAGGGCGGGCAGGCACGGTTTAAGGGGCGGCCGGCATGGGGCTGCGCAGCATGATCTCTGATGTCACGTCACGCTGTGCACAGCCGGGGGCTGGAGCAGCATCCGAGCGAGTGCTGCAGGTGCTCAGCACTGCCCAGCATAAAAAGAACCCTAAAAAGTGCATGTGATCACTGGTCCCGAAATCCCGGAATTGGAAGCTCCTAGGGAGCTAGGAAGGCCTATCACATGATTCAAATCCCGACAATTTTAGGTCATAATCCCGGGAACCCGCCGATTCCAGGATTGGCATCCCTACTTCTGTGAGTTTAAACTCTTTGTTAAAAAGAGAGGTCAACAGATAATGGCCAGACTAAGTTGCTGCCGCCTTCAACCAACTTTACAGTAGTGGTATACAGAAGAGCATATCTGAACACACAACATGTTGAACCTTGAAAAGGATCGGCTATGGCAGACCACTCATGTCTGCTAAGAATAGAATAAGGCCACAGTTGGCACATGCTTACCAAAATTAGAAGAATGGAAAAACATTGTCTGGTATGATGAATCTTGCTTTCTGCTGCAATATGCAAACGGTATGGTTAAAGTACACGTTTCAGGCTGGTTGTGGTGATGTATAGGTGTGGGAATTGTTTTCTTTGAGCAAATTAGGCCCCTTACACCGTTTGAGCATTGTATAAATACCACAGTTTCCTGGAGTATTATTACTGACCATGTCCATCACTTGTCCATAGTCTACCTCAGTAACAACCACAGTCTGCCTATATTCTAATGGATACTTCCAACTGGATAAAGTGCAGTCACATAGCACTCATTGGGGTTGATGTATCAAGCAGTGAATGGAATGGAGAAGAGAACCAGTGGAGAAGTTTCCCATAACAACCAGTCAGCTTTGAAGTAGCATTTATCAAGTACAGTCTAAAAAATAATAGGTAGAGATGATTGGTTGCAATGGACAACTTCTCCACTGGTCCACTTCTCCACACTTTTCGCTGCTTGATACATAAAAACCCCATTATCTCAAGCTAGGACCATGAAAATGACAGTGAGTTCAGTATAATCCAATATCACCAGATCTCGGTTCAGTAGAGCACCTTTGGGATGTGGTCAGGGGCGTAGAGCATCGGCCTGGGGGAAGGGAGCGTGACCTAATCGCGAGAGGGGGGCGCTGTGAGCCCCTCCGCCCAATTAAAATCCAGGGGCAGAGGAGCAATCTCCCACTGCAGCCCAGCACACAACAGCATGTGCTGGGCTGCTGCCAGGTAAGGGGGGAGGGGAGGTGGCATCGGAGCCAGGCCACCCCCAGGCCCCTCCCACAAGCCCATGCCTGGGTAATTAGTGTCCACTCCAAACCGCCCCCCTTCCCTCCCCTCCCCTCTTCGGGGCGCCCCTGGATGTGATGAAACGGGAGCAACCTGCAGCAACTGCTTAATGCTATCATGTCAGCGTGGATCAAAATCTCTAAGGAATGTTTCGGCACTTTGCTGGAAGGGGGGTCCTACACATAACTGGAAAGGTGTACCTAATTATTTATTCACTGAGTGTAAATGCCATAATTGTTTTCCAGTTGATTGATTAAGCTGGTCACAAATGCAAAAGTAATATATCTGTATTAAGAAATGGCTTGCGATTGGCACATGGGCTCCAAAACAGTCGTCATGCCTAAATATTATCTGATGAAAATCAGTCAGACACTTTCCAGGCATTATTGTTAATCTATTTGGTTGATAGTGCAGACACAGACAGATAAGCAGCTATGTGAATTTGAGAAGTGATGTGTAACTTTAGATGACTGACCTAGGAACTCTTGAATTTAACTTGCCTGGTCTCTTTTGCAAACAATTTGGCATTAGCTGCTACTCTTTTCTTCTTGTAGCTAGAAATAAACTTTAAGCATTTAAAATTGCACAAAAACTTTCAACACTTTGAATCTATAATATCTATCTTTAATAAAAGGACAAACTGTAGTTTTCTTCAAAATTAATACTTTTGGGTTTCACTTCTAATTTACATCTGTCCACAAGTGCACAATGGCTGTAACAGCAGTGCAGTTATAAAAATATACTACGCTTTCTATAACATTTTGTCAGATCATGATGTCATGGAGAGTTAAATAGTTGTACATCATTTTGTTAGCAGATATTTAAAAAGGAGAAAGTGTTTTAATTGGCAGCCAGATCTGTGGCTTAGACTCTGCATTGATTAATTTGCTAAAATCTCCCAATCCTTTGTTGATTTCCGTCGGCCTGCATGTACGGCTGACAGAACGACCCAGCTGCTGACGCCTGGCAGGTGATTGGAGCCGGTGACCAACATATTGGGTGGTTGAGCATTACACCGGATCGTGTAATGTGTACCGTCCGCCCCAATATGTCGACCAGTCGGGTGTATCATTGCGGGGTACACACATCGGTAAGTGTGTACCCAGCTTAAAAGTATATATATGAACTAAAATAGATATTTCTACTGAAAATTACAGATAATTAGTGTGCCTCTGTTGTTCCAACAATGGTCACACATATAAATAACGTCCTCCAACATGATGAAATAAAATTTTACAATTTATTACTAAATAACTTTCGTGCCCTGAGCTTGCCCCCAGCACACATGTAGGAGGCAGGAGCAGGAAGCTGGGTGCCAAGCATTTCCTAAGGGCGCCCTTCCAGACACTCCACAAGCTGGAGAAAGGTGCCTCCCCTTGGGCTTTGTGCAACTGCAGCGGTTACACATCCCTCATTTTAGCTCTTATGTGGTATGTTCCACCTCGTTACCTGCCTCTGCTATATTTCTGTAGTTGACTACACCTTATTGATGTCATGCACCACCCCTAATGATCACATATCCTTTGCCATTAAGTCACACCCACAAGCTACTGTATCAGGGTTTTCATACCCCTTCACTTGGTTTAACAGGAGAGTTCTGTGATTTTGAAGGAAAGAAAATAAAAATAGGCTTAAAATAACCATCACAGAAACTTTGTGAAGTCCTATAACCAGAATATTTTGTATCCATTCAAAACTATTAAATTTGATGTTGATTTTTGTATATTATTCTTAGCTCCTGTGTGATACCGTGACTCATTCACCTTAAGAACAATTTTCTGTTAAGAATATCATGGTTTGTAAATTATGTATACCTTTTTCTTTGTAGGTATTAATAACAGAGCATGGAGATCTTGGTAACGGAAGGTTTCTGGATCCAAAAAACAAAGTTTCTTATAAATTTGATCACTTAAGAAAGGAGGCTAGCGACCCCAGGCCCCATGAAGGAGAAAATGCCATAGAGTCTTGGAGAAATGTTGTGGACACGGCAGTGAGGTCCTATGTCAAGGATCATTATCCAAATGGTGTTTCTACTGTAAGTTTCAAATGCTTCTGGGGTTATCAAGAAATCTTAAATTAGGGATTGAAGAAAATGTTCTGTAATATTGGCTCTCCTCTCTTGTGCTTTTTTGTTCCAGTACTACTCACTGTTTTAGTTTTAATTGGCTCAATCCCTTCATTTGTCCAGGTTTATGGCAAAACAATTGATGGGCAGCAAACAATAATTGCGTGTATAGAGAGCCATCAGTTTCAAGCTAAAAACTTTTGGTGAGTAATATATTACTACTATTGTTAATAATTCTAAATTGGTTAGTCTTAATATTCCATGTGCTTTACTATATTTCATTTTTCAGCCTGCAGTAAATTTGTCAATAGCTGAATCACATAACTGCTATTGCATGTATATACTACTAGAGAAAGTTCAGTATTTATTCTCAAACTAAATCCTTAACACATTTTGGCAATCTAATTTATTCTCTTACAGGAATGGACGCTGGAGGTCAGAATGGAAATTTACAATCACACAATCCACTACAAAGGTTGTGGGCATTCTAAAAATTCAGGTACTTTAATTTTGTGCTGGATTTGTGTTTTTTATGATATTTTAAAATATCAATATAATTTATTTACTTAACTGTTTGTTTTCCTTATTCCTTTGTCAATTGTAACATGTGATCTGAATTACCAAACTTTTTAACTTCTTTTTATTAACCATAATTGTCACTGTTGAAATAATGTATCCATTTCTATTTGTTTCTATGGATGAACCTCAATGTCTATAGGTACATTTTTGCCAAGATTTATATATTTTTAGGTTGTCTAAATAAATCACCCCATAACTATTGCAAACTGTGTCCATGACTCCAGCTGTTCCTGTAGTACTCACACATGCCTTAAAGCCCCCATACATCTGCCGGCCATTTCGCCGATTCCCCGATCTGACCGGAACTGCAAGTGGAAATGACGATCATCTGCCATCGATGTTTGCCAATCCATCAGGGAATGAGTGATATTCTTCATGTTAAAAATCTCAGATTTGCTGATCGCGATAATTTTTGGGTCGGAATCAGCAAATCAGGGAAATCCCAACATATTGGATTTCATTAATGTCCCAACCACTGTGTGTGAGGATCAGGGATTGCCCCCCATACATTGTAGAGGGAACTATAGCTGGTCATCATTGGTTGGATGTGCTGTCAAATAAGTGGTCATTTCAACACTTGCTGTATTTATTCAAAGGTCTCCACAATGTCTATAACTGGAAATGAGTCCGTTAACTGGCTAAGACTGGTCTGTGAACAAAGGGAGTTGTGCAAGTCCCAGAAATAGGGACAATGGGGTGTATGGTAGTTAGGGATGAGTGTTGTAATAAACCACAGTTGCCTGGAGTTCTTTAGAGAGAGCTGTTGGGAAGGCTCATTACCCCACCGTTCCTGTGTATACCTTATCTGATTTTTTCCTGTGGAACAGCATTTTCAAGATCCCGCTGTCATGCCTATAAGTGAATGGAAAACTAGTCTTTCCATTTCAAAACATAGTTCGCATTATTTCTAGTTTATATATAAAATTTAAACTCTGCTCACAGATTTTCAGTTATTACTTTTGCTTCCATTTTCTGAAAGTGGCTATGGCAAATGCACAGTTTTACTTGGTTAGTATTGTTCCTAGTTCACCAAGACCCCAATTTCCCATCCTTTCCCACTGCCCATCTGTGTTTTTGCCTCTAGTCCAGTCTTCTTTCATTAAATAAACCTTCTTTTGTTATGATATAGGTTCATTATTATGAAGATGGCAATGTACAGCTAGTGAGCCATAAAGATGTTGAAGAGTCACTAACTGTGTCTGTAAGTATGTTACTGCAGGAAGATCATGGAGGAGTCCAACTTAGAAGCCTTAGAAAATAGAAAAATATAAAGGAGATATTGACCAATTGTCATGATATTAAGAAGATTGTGGCCATAATGCAATTGGATCATTAATAAGCTTATTTGTATCTGTAAGTTCCATCACTATCAGACTCGTATTGCCTTCTTTTATAGGCTGGATCTGTTCAGCTATGAACAGTTTTTGTCCTTTCCAAAGTGGAAAAAGATCCTGACGCTCAGACTGTGTGTAGGCAACATAAATCCATTTTCACAAAAATTTCCATGTTCTAATTAATATTGTTTTCTACAAGTCGCACCTCTGTCTCTACTATTCGTGGTACAAGCTATGTTTATGCTGCTTGATTGTTTTCATGTGTTGTTTGCTGATAGTTTTAACTTAACAGTGAAGGCAGCAGAGGTAGAGTATAGAGGAAAATATTAAATCAGCTTTGTGAAAGAGGGAAGTTACCAAAAAAAAAGTGAAGCTGGAAAGTCTTTAATGACTCATTGATTCAAAATAAGAATGTCCGTTCTCTTGGTGCAGTTAAACTAGAATTGCTTGTACTATCCGAGTGATTATGGATGGGGGAACGCATTTAGTGTATTTACAGATTAGGGGATGTTAGTAAAATAAAACAAATCTAACACTATAGCATGGTGGTTTTGGCACCAAAAACACAAAAATGAGAGAGATTTATTTAATGAGTCTCCTGTAAGAAGTGATAGCACACTAATATTCAGTCAATGACAGTTAAAAAAAGGAACTTGGTTCTAGCTATATAATGCCAGTGATCATGCCTTTATAAGGGATTTTGCATCCCATGGTATAATAGAAATTGTGAGTGTTCGATTCACTGTAGGGAAGCAAATAAAATGCCAAGACCTTAAACTGGAAATGGACAGTTGCCAAATAAACCCTACTCTGCACACAGACACATCGCTGAAAATAACAGCCCATTGCAGCCCTGATTATTTAGTAAATTACATTTTCCTATTTTCATCTTCTGGTGTATTGTCTGTAAATTGGACTCTGCTGAGCAACCCCAAAATGTACATGTTATGGTCTGCAGGCTGTCAGGATTATTCATTGTTGTTCTAGCAGAAGTGGGTCATGGCATAATACTTATTGTGAGGGGCTGTGCTCCAGCCATCAGTCAGCTACAAGCATTGCGTACCTAATTTATTTTTATTTATGCGGTTTTCTCATACAGAATGAAATTCAGACTGCTAAGGAGTTCATTAAAATTGTGGAGGATGCTGAAAATGAGTACCAGGTATGTATTGGCTGTGACTTGAAGGAATTGAAAAAAGTAAACTGAATGTTTATTGAGTCTTTAGATGATTTTTAAGTGGCGCTTTTAAAAGCTGACACATGTTCGGTGGTTTCTGCCGCTGGATGTAAAGGAGTAGCAATATTAAATACAGAACATGCCTGGTTTTGTATGTAGTATTATTGCTCCTTTAAATCCAGCAGCTGAATAAGGAGTGGCTTTGAAAAAGCCAATAGTATACAATATGTACACTTCCTTATTTTTGTAGTGTTTCTGCCCATTTTAAACTGCACAATTTAATTTTTGGTGCAGTGATACTGAAAGAGAGAGAGGGGTATTTTGTTCAAGATCAGATGAAGCCCATTTTGGGAATTTAACTTTCGGGATTCCAACAACTTTCTTCATCAACAGTGAAATCCAGAGAGACCCATTTTATAGTGCCTGATTTTACACTAATTTTCATATTTTGAGGAAATGTTAAAAGAAGCCTGGTTAAAACCTGATTAAAAATTTTGTATCTTCAATTGGAAAAATTCAAGATAGATTCAATAAGGACAGTAAATTGGTTCAATGGAGGAAGAGGTTTTTCAGGCTTCCATAGATATCAAGGATGTCTACCTCCCATATTCCTATATGGAGCGGTCATCAGCTTCTTCTGAGGTTTGGGGTGGGACATCGGCATTTTCAGTTTCAGGCTCTGCCATTCAGTTTGGCCATCTCTCCCAGAGTATTTACAAAGGTTATGGCACACATGATATACCTACTCAGGAGGAGGGGGATAAATGTGTTGGCTTATCTGGACGATTTGTTATTAAGGCTCTCTCAGTAGCTCTATTGCAACAACATTTTCAGATCACCTTAAACATGCTCCAGAGATTTAGCTGGATCATCAACTTTCCCAAATCAAGTTTAATTCCATCTCAGAGGATGGTATTTTTGGGCCTCTTCTTTGACACCCAGTGTCACAGATTGTTTCTTTCAGATGCAAAGATTCAGTTTCTGCAATTCCGAATAAGGACCATTTTAGAGATACCTTTCATCTCGGTGATAAGGGCTATACAGATAATGGTGAAAATTGTGGCTTCATTCGAAGCGGTTCCTTTTGTCAGATTTCATGCCCGACCACTACAGAAGCAATTGCTTCATCGATGGGTAAAACCAAACCCTCGATTAATCAAGCAGATGTTCAACTCACTGCAGACCCAGCAGTCTCTCCGGTGGTAGCTGCAGGATGCAAATCTGAATGGGTTGCCAGTAAAGGACTGGACCATTGTCATTACAGATGCCAGCCTAACAGGCTCGTGGGCGGTGGTTCTAGACACAATTACAGAATCTTTGGTCTGTCCAGGAAGCCGTTCCTCCCATCAATATACTGGAATTAAGGGCAATTCGATATGCATTGATTTAGGTTCATTGCTATCTAAAGAATTTACCAGAACGAATCCAATCAGACAATGCCACAGCAGTTGCTTACATAAACAAGCAGGGGGGCACACACAGCTGGCTAGCAATGAGGAAAGTTTCTTAAATCCTTCATTGGGCAGAAAACTGGGTTCCAGCTATTTCAGCAGTTTACATTCCAGGGGTGGACAACTGGGAGGCTGAATTTTTAAGTCGCCACAGTGTGCACCCAGGGGAATGGGAATTACACCAGGAGGGGTTTGCAGAAATAGTTGCCAGATAGGGATCTCCAGACATAGATCTAATGGCTTCTCGTCTTAACAAGAAACTTCGGCCCGGTCCCGGGATCATCAGGCGTCTCTGGTGGATGCTAATGTTGGGCGGAATATTCTTAGCACAGTCAGTACCGACGCTCATCCCTTGGCTTTGGTATGGATGAAAAAGGAAATCCAATTTTCTTCTTCAGGATCCATAGGGCTCCACAGGGTGACAATGCGGTGTAGGTGGGACCTGGAGGACCGGACACCAACAGCAAAGCTTTTCAATCCCAGGATGCTTCGGTCCTTCCCCCTATACCCCGCCCACAGCCTGAGGGCAACTCAGTTTTCGTTGGTGTCCAGCAGGAGCTTTTTTTTTAACAGAGGGGCTGCTTCAAGCAGCACAAGCTTATTTTTATAATTTATTTTTATTTCTAGTGTTTTGACTACTGAGCAGTAGCAAAAGACTATTCCTTGGACGTCTGCGTTGCTGCTCCATCACCCCTCTGCGGCGCCATAACCCCAAGCTCTGGCTAGGGACTCCCGGCAGGGCTCTGAGGGGGACTAGCTAGCAGGCTCACCAGGCCCCAGACAGCAGCCTGGAATCCAGGGGACAGGTTGCAGGGGCCCGCGTCTTTACGCAGTCTAGCCTCTGGTCTCAGGAGACGGATCGGAGGTGCTGATGTGGACACTGGTGCGTCCACGACTCCACTAGACCACCTGGGCATTAATTTAGTGGAGCAGGGCATATTTAGAGGCCAGGGGACCCGGTGGTTAATGTCAGCACGGATAGAAGGTGCTCTCCCTGCAGCCCTGCCCCAGCTCAGGACACCATTCCACTGCAGTCTAGCTGTTCCCTGAGCTGCTCCTCCCTCACCCTCCGCCCCCTCAGAGACGAGCAGCAGCCATTCTCTGCTTCACAGATCTCCGGGAACGCTAGGTCCATTCTTCCTGTATACCTCTCCCACAAGCCAGGTTATACAGCGCTATATCCTACCAGCCACTGCGGTCTGTGTAGTTGATTGTAGTGCCAATTGCAGATATATAGTGGTGTTTTTTTCTGCGTTTGTATGTGACTTATGCTAGCGCTGATCTTTGCTTTCTATACTGTCCAGCTTATACATTACCCTTTATTCTAATATACCCTGACATACTAAAGTATAAGGGGTTCATTGTACCTCACATCTCCTATATATTTGTGAGGGCTATCACATACTATATAGCGCAGTTGCACACTACACTCTACCATTTTACACATACCGCAGGGTGTTCACTGCACTGTATCATACTGTGTGTTTTATTATTCTTGTGGCTATGTCTGGCAGAGGAAAGAATAACAAGCAGGCTGATGCTGCTGCTCCTACTCTGGTGTCTTGTAAGTCCTGCTCAGCAGGCTTAGCCCCAGAGGACCTCATTCAGGATGACCATTGCAGAAATTGTTGCACAGACTCTGGCCCCTCAGCCCCAGTGTCTCCTCCTCAGGAACCACCCTGGGCTGCCTTTTCTCAGTTACTGACAAAGATCGTGGACCACTTAGCAGTCCCCGTGGTAGCCCCCCCTGTGGGATGGCCACAGCGGGGACTCCCTGCAAATCCTTTGCCTCACCCATGGGTGGAGTACTGTCTACCTCAGTACAGAGTTTGTCTAATACCTCTACAGTTTTACAGCAAATGCTGCAAAAGGAAGAGCCTTTACCTACTAAACATGCTGTGTTATCTTCCCAGTCAACCCAGTTATCTGATTCTGATATATCATCTGGGGAGGCAAAAGACTGACCTCTCACTGACTCCTTCTCAGGAGATGAGGAGCCCCCGTCTAAATTAAATATACCTGCTCTTGTGAGAGCTGTAAAATCTATTTTACAAATAGAAGAGGAAGAACCCTCACCTAAGGAAAAAAACAAACAGTTTTTAAATGACAAAAGGTAGTTTTACCAGAGTTCCCTCACTCTGACCAGCTATCTCATCAAATGAGCGAAGCATAGAATATGCCCGGTAAAATGTTTCAAATTCCAAACCGTTTAAGTTCCTTTTACCCTCTTCCAGCTACTGATTGCACTAAATGGGAAGTTCCCCTAGCAGTGGATTCTCATGTTACAAGTCTGGTTAAGAATGCCACCTCACCCATCCATACCACAACCTCCTTGAAGGATCCTACAGATAGATGTATAGAAGCTTGTCACAAATCCATATACTCTTACAGGAGCTATTACTCATCCTGCTAGGGCTACGGCCTGGGTGGCAAAAGCCATTGAGAGTTGGGCAGAGGCCCTCGAAGAGACATCTCCCCTGATGCTTCAAGGGTACAACTATCCTACATATCTCACATTAGAAGATGCAGTCTTCTACTTGGGAGAAGCAGCTATGGATACGGCTCTCCAGGGTATCTGCCACTTCGGCAGTGACCCACTGTATTGTTTGTCTCTGTTCCTGGAAAGCAGATTCAGACTAAAAAAGTACTCTGGAGTCTCTTCCTAATTCTTGAGATATCCTATTTGGTCCAGAATTGGATAAAATTGTGACTACTTTGGCAGCTTCCAAGACTGCGTTCCTGCCCTCTGTATATAATACAAAGCCTCGGACATCATCCATTTGGTCCTTTTGCCCTCAAGGAAAAGCTGCGGGTCAGTTCTTTCCACGGCAGCAGGCATCAGCCAAGGCTTCTAAGCCTGGGCTACTAGATGTCCACCTGCCAAGTCTGAGGACAAGCCTACAGCCTGACGGGATGGGGCTCCCCGGGTAGGAGGCCGACTTCTTCCATTCGCCCAGTTCTGGCTTCAGCCCACATCAGATGCCTGGGTAAGAGAAGTGGTTTCCCATGGATATGCCTTATTCTTCCAAAGGCGAAAGCAATTCTTTTTTGCACAGGACCTCCATTGGACCCAAGCAAGGCCCTACTGTTCCAAAAAGCCATTCAGTCCTTACGGAATTCAGCAGTAACACTTCCGGTCCCCTCCTCACAACGAGGCAAGAGCTATTCTACCCTTTTCCTGGTTCAGAAGCCCAACGGGTCTCATCGGCCAATCCAGGGTGCCCAGGTTTCGTATAGAAACCCTCCGCTCTATTATCCTAGCTATGGAGCATGGGGATTTTATGGTGTCTCTGGACATTCAGGACGCTTACCTACATGTACCTATAGTGCCTTCTCATCAACAATCTATCCGGTTTGCTATCCTGCAGCAGCATTAGCAATTTCAGGCTCTAGCAATGGCCCCTCGGGTCTTTACCAAAATCATGGTAGTTATGGCGGCCTACATTCGTCGTAGAGGGATCAGACTACTCCCATACTTAGATGACCTCTTGCTGTTGGCCAGCTCCCCCAGAGATTCTTCACCGCTATCTGCAGATAAAAACGCACAGTCGGCTGCTCATTTGGAAAGAGTCTTCCCTGACACCTTCTCAAAGAAGGGTACATTTAGGAGCCCTCTTGGACTCTCCGGTTCAGAGAATCATCCTAATAACAAACAAGATCTCATTAAAACAACACCGAGTGCGCAGTCTGCTCCGCAGTCGCCTGGTGTCAATTCACGCTGCAGTGCAGACAGTGGGATCAATGGTGTCCACCTTCAACATGGTGGAGTTCGCTCAGTTTCACTCCAGGCGCCTCCAACACCTGATCCTCTGCAGGTGGAACGGGCTACCACATCTACTTAGATACCAGATGATGGGCCTCCCCCCGGAGGTTCGCCTGTCCCTAGCCTGGTAGCTACAGACATTCCATTTAGACAAGGGTCGCCCCTTTTGGATCCCGGACTGGGCTCTCCTCACCACAGACGCAAGCCTCCGAGGGTGGGGCGCAGTGACCGGCCAGCACTCCTTCCAGCGCAGCTGGACACCAGTCGAGGCAGGGTTACCAATCAATGTCTTCGAACTTCGAGCCATCTAAAGAGCTCTCACTCTGGCTCAGGATATTCTTCAGGGCAGTCCAGTACAAGTACAGTCCGACAACTCAGTGTCCTACCTCAATCACCAAGGAGGCACTCTAAGTCGGGCAGCAATGGCAGAAGTGTCTCACATGGACCGAACGCCATCTCTGCAGTATTCATCCCGGGAGTTCTCAATTGGGAAGCAAATTTCCTCAGCCGTCACAATGTGCATGCAGGAGAGTGGTCTCTACACTCAGAAGTCTATCAGCACCTGGTGGACAAATGGGGTCTGCCGGATGTGGATCTCATGGCCTTAAGACACAACTACAAACTTCCAGTATATGGAACCAGGACAAGGGACCCCGAAGCAGCCTTCGTGGACGCATTGTCAGTGCAATGGACCTTTTATTTGGCATATCTCTTTCCCCCAATATCCTTACTTCCTCGAGTTCTTTGAAAGGTCATGCAGGAAGGGGGGGCACAGTCCTGTTGATAGCTCCGGCTTGGCCCAGACACCATTGGTACTCCAATCTTCAAAAACTCTCCATAGACGTTCCTCTTCATCTTCCTCTACGAGTAGACCTGTTGTCTCAGGGTCCATGTCTACATCCGGATCTAGCCCGTCTCTCTTTAACGACTTGGCTCTTGAGACATCCCTCCTAACAGCTAAAGGATTTTCCAGCTATGTGGTCCAGACCATGCTCAGAGCCCGTAAACCGGCCTTAGCCAGGATTTATCAGAGAATATGGCATAGATATTTCCAATGGTGTGCTCCGAGAAACTATGACCATCAAGATTTTAAGGTGTCTAGAATTCTTGCCTTTCTTCAGGCTGGATTGGATCTAGGCCTCCGCCTAGTATCTCTGATAGTGCAGGTCTCTGCTTTGTCCATCTGGTTCCAGCGCAGACTTGCTCCTATACCGGATGTTCATGCCTTCCTTTAAGGTGTTCTACGTATACATCCTCCCTTTGTCCCTCTCGTGGCTCCATGGGATTTGGCAGTGGTGCTCCAAGCACTTCAGGAACCTCCATTTGAACCCCTGCAATCAGTGGATGTTAAGTGGCTCACTTTTAAGACTGTTTCCTTCTCTGTGTGAGAATGTGATTCTTCAGTGTAAAAGTCTTCCTTCTCTCCTCTCCTGCTCCTGCCTTGGGCTTGTTAACAAAACTGAGTAGCCCTCAGGATGTGGGCGTGGTATAAGGGGAAGGATCGGTGCATCCTAGGATTGAAAAGCTTTGCTGTTGGTGTCTAGTCCTCCAGGTCCCACCTACACCCCATTGTCTCCTTGTGGACTTTGAAGAAAGAGAGTTAACAAAGGTAAGTTTTACCATAACTCTCCTTTTTACTCACTGTAAAATCTCTTCCTTGGAGTCCATCTGGTGGATGCTAAGGACCCTCCCTTGTTTGGTTTTTCATACTAGATACCTATTGGTCTCTGGTTTCTCAGTTCTTTCTGTGGCTCTCCTCTGGCTTTGTAAAATATTAGACTGAGCTTACGGTGGAAAGGGAGTGGTTATATAGGGGGTGGGAGCCAGTTTTCAACCAGCTAGTGTTCCGACTCCACCCTGGCGAGGCCACTGTCTGCATTTTCCGATGCAGACTTCCTGACCATGGCTACAGAGCTGAGAGGGGTAAAAATACATGGCTCTGATCCAGGTTTTTTAACACTGGTGTAACCCGTGTCCCAGCTCAGAGAACCCCTTTCACACTGCACCGCAGTCCCGGGTCGACCACTTTCACACATAAGCAGTGTCTGCCTTAGCATTCGGTGTGAAGTCATTTAACCACTTAACTGACTATTTTTTCCAGCAAAACCGGTCAGAAATTGCCAGGTCCGTGGGGGAGTCCGGAGAGTCAGAGGAGATCTGCTCTGCACATGTGTAGAATGGATTTCCTCTTCAAAAACACAGAGCTAAAGCACAGTTGTCAAGCGTTTCCATCCCATGCGCCCACGTCCATTAAGTGGACGCCTTTTACTGTCTGCCACTGAGGAGGTAATCTGTAACAACCCCAACCAGTCCCGAACAGTCAATGAGCTCCTTCTCGGCGCAACCCTCTTCTAAACCCTGGGTTTCGCCATTAAGTCATAAACCAGGCCACTGACCTGAGTTGCAAGTCCTAAGAATAATCCTAGTCGATTGCAAGGTTGCGGACCCGGGACTGTCAACCCAGGTCTGATCCTTTCAGACAAAAGCAGGACCTGGGTCGACTCGACTTGCCCCGGCAAATTACCAGGTATTTGGCTATGTCTGAAAGTGGTATAAGTGAAACACCTGATACCAGTCATTTGTCCAATGCACCCCCTTTATTCACTTTGATATTTTTGATATATAGCTGGACATCTGGCCTTTCTTGTAAGCCAGGGGTAACTCCTTTCATCTGCTGGGAAGCAGGTAAATAGGGGTGCAAATTAGAAATTGCACGATTAAAGAGGGAATGCAATTAGCAGCAGTAATTTACCATGGATTTAAAAGGGTGGTATCCTCTGGCTTTAACACCCAGTGCTATTCAATTAGAGCCCCTTTTTTCTCGCCCGGTAAATTACTGTGTTAACCCATAGAATCCGGGATAAGTTCCTGGACTTAAGGGGTTAACGCTGTTACGGCACCCTAAAACAGGCTATTTAACGCAGGTTTCCAGCCAGCTCAAAAAGATAGAAATCCTCGATAACTGCGGGCTCAGCTCTGCTTCAGCTCTAAAAAAAAAAAAAACACAAACTGGCGCTGGCCTCAACAAGATAGGCTGTAAATAATAAATAGATCTGACTGCTGCTCCAAAATCAGGATAAGTTATACCAAACCTGTCAGTACAGAAAGCACCAGAGAAAGTAGAATAAAGGAGCGCTATCCGAGGAGTGATTTAATACATACTTGTCGCTGCGTTAAGGTAATTATATCCGTACAATTTTAACGATGGGAGAGCAGATATAGAAAAAGTCTATATTGGATAATGTGGTGCACTCACATATAGCAGCTTGATCCCATTTACGGATAGAGAAGCCCCTTAACTTAATCAGTGGCGTCCTCTTTAGCGGGCTCCAAACCAAAGGTGCTACCTGAATTTTACCCGGCACAGATATATAGCAGCCATTGGGCAGTGTGATCACACTCGTGGCTATCCACAGTATCAGTATTATTCTACTTTCTCTGGTGCCTTCAGCTCTAACTGAATAGCCCTGCTGCTTCAATTACCCTGTGGGAAATTACCGTGGCTAATTCAATTCCCCCCCTTAGTGTAAAAAAAAATATATATTTTTTTTTTACTCTTTGTAAAGCACTGTGTAATATCAGCATTATATAAATAACTGTTAATAAATACACACATTGCATGTTACATATTTGGGTTATTCACATAGTTTGGATTAACATTTGCATACTTTTGTATTTCTTCACATCTGGTAATTCATGATAGCCCATATGGACAGTATATTCATATTAATGCATTGCACCAATTAAATAATTTTCTGCCATGAGGAAGACAAATAGGCCTGGATAATTAAAAACCTGTCAGATGCAGGTTAATGACATGTAAGTGTGCCGATTCAAAATGCAGTTTAACTAATCACACACAAAAGTGCAGTAGCAGTAAGTGTGTCTGTGTAATGTATGAGAAAGCATGACTAAATACTGTATTTATATTTACATTATGTGCTTTTCTAAACATTCTCATCAATATCATGTGATAGCACTTGGGTGCCCTTAAAATACAACAACAACAAAATCTGTACTACATGCATAGGTTTTTGATTGTACAGTATTTTCCTTAGTTTACGTCAATGATGCAATTTGTTTTCCTCTGGATGAAACTTTAAAGCATACATTGATTGGAATATTCTAATGGTGTTTTCTTTCCATCGTAGACTGCAATTAGTGAGAACTACCAGACTATGTCGGACACTACTTTCAAAGCCTTACGCCGGCAGCTGCCAGTGACACGTACTAAGATTGACTGGAACAAGATTCTTAGTTACAAAATTGGAAAGGAAATGCAAAATGCCTAAACTGAACATTGCATGACTGGATGATTTTAGTGTCTGTGCATACAAATAAACATAGCTGCAAACATATTTGGAGCTGCCAACTTTCCTGGTCAGCATGGCCTTTTGCTATGAAAAATAAGAAATCGCTATAATTAAAGTAATTCAGCTACAGCACAAGATTGATCTCATCAGTTTTCTTTTGATTCTTTCATTTCATTTTTTTTCTGGGGTTTATTATGTTCTGTATTTCATTATTTCCCCATTGGCCAACATATGTAAACGGAAAAAGAAATTTTAAAGGTATAGGAAAAAGCTTAGAGGTAATGCAAAATAAAATGTTAAAAATATTTAAATTTCCCATCATAAATAATTGATACTAAAAGTTTTGGTGCCAGATTGGATTAAAAATGTGTACAATATGGCTTTGCTATACAGAGAAGGTGTTTATTGGTAAACTCTAGCCATACAAAGTCCTTTAGTCTTTTTCTCTTCACTATATTTGGAAATAAGCTTCATAATACTTCTTTATTTTGTTCACTTAAACTATGTTTTAAAAAATTCTATATAATCTCTAATTTCTCATGTTACTTTGAGAATTTGTTAAATCCGACATTGCTTGAAAATAGTAAATGCTTTGTTCATGCGATAGCTATTTAAATTGATCTGAAATCCATCTGCCCTTGACTTCCTATTTTTTATTATATAGCCACCAATGTATTATAAAAAGGCAAATTGTAATATATATACATATATATATAAAAAAATCCTGTACTCCTTATCATGTCTGTCAGTTTATTTTCCTGTTCTTCACTTGAAATGTATTACAATTCAATGTGACATTAAAATGCAGATTTTCTATGTGTCTGAGTAGGACTTGCTTGTTGCACATGTTCTAATATGTTTCTTTAAAATTAAGTTTAAGGTCCATCAAGCTTGGAAACTGGTATTTTTTTTTTTTAACCTAAAATATTTATCATTCACACAACTCTTTACATATGCATACACATTTAGCTAGGATGCTGAGATGTTAAACTGGATACATGAGGTTCAACAGTTTCACTGCATTGAAAGCTGTTAAAATGATTGCAGCTTTCCAGTGTGAGCCCTATCCAAGATTGGCATTGTAAGTACTGAACATTGGATAAGATAGCGATGATAAGCTAGGCAATGTATGAAGTCAGTTCGCCCTGACCATTGCGTCAGCTGCAGGTGGCATTGCCCTACCACCAGAGCAGGGACAGCACCAGCGGCGGCTTCATATCTGCCTGGCCGGGGGGGTCTGCAGTGCACATCATCTAGCTTCCTCCCTTGCCATCCCGGTGTTCGACAGCTGATGTCACTGGAGGTGGGGCTTATGTCCGCAGGTCGTGGTGGGGGCAGGGTTTAAGCCCAGAGCTGCTGCTAGACTAGAAGCAGACAGGGGCTACAGCTAATGCAGCCCCTAAAAGCCAGCCTATGAGCCATATAGGGCTGCCGTAATAGCAGGGGAGTGGCTTCCCATGGGAAGTGCAGTATGGATTGGCAGTCCCCCACCTCCCTCTGGGATTGAAAAATCTAGTAATGGTGCCAATAATATAATATATAAAAATGAGTTGTCTGCTGCTCTCAAGAACAAGGGGTTACTCTCTCCCCGTATGTATATGAACTAAAAAGCAATAAAAAGTTAGAGCTAACACAAAATTGAATTTAAAATGTTACATTTATTAATACCTTTCTTATATAGGAGTTATCAACTCTTTAACATAAATGTATACCAATATTATTAGACCATATTATACATCAATGAGACAATTATGACAATCAAGAATATTACGGCCACATTTAACTATTAGGATTGATAAAGACTATATATAGGACTGTTACATCTAAATATTAAGCATCACTGTATATTAAAACATAGAATGATATAACACTTTGGTTCAATTGAAACTCTGTTTCACAATATTTTTGTCACATTTGATTTTCTAGTAAACACTTTAGAGAGAAACAGATATTATGTGTCAGTTTGTTTAGACACTACAGGGTTTTTCTTGCTGTGGTTTAAACAGCACGACTTTCCACAGTATAGAGTAATTTCTTTGAGCTTTTTAGATAGTCCCTTTAAAAGCATACACTTAACCATGAAGACCAGTTAGGTTCTTAGCATTCAACTATTTAGGGTTCTTTGGTATTCACATTTACATACATATTTTAAAAAACCATGGCCATGAAAAATATGTATAAAAATAAATATTTACCACGTCCTCCTGATCTGACAGGGTTAATTAGTTGTGCTGTTTTCCAGCTCCTCCTTCCTTTTTAATTTTGTCTACCACTTAAACCCACGGCTGTATCCAAAATTCAGCCGCCGAAATGTTGGGGGGTATGGAGGTTCCAGGAGGCAGGGGGACAGCCAATTTATCCAAATAACAAAGAAATAAGCGCTCCAGTTCAATGGTGCAGCAGTAACCGCTTGGGTGGTCACTTACACCCTATAAACATCAAGATAAAAATACAGTACTTGCAGTTCCCTGCGCTCCACTGGGGTGGTGATCAAGTTCCAAGAAGTATAAAAATGAGGAAATTCCCCCAAATAATGTCCTATAGTATTCTTTTCACAGTCTTTCATGCACTTAGATGTTCTGAGTAGTGGATATCCTACTTTAGATTCAGTATTCCTCAAAAAGATATAAGTAGTGATAGTGAAGTACAGTTTATTATGACGTTAAAACATCCACAAAACACACAAATAGCAAGCAGCATACCAGATATGATGGGGGCATAGAACAGCACATACCCCAAAAATAGCATACAAGGAGGTCTAGACACTCGCCTCCCGGGATAGGTTTGTGTAATCCTCCCAGTAATAATTCTGTGGTAACTGCGCACCAACCCCGTCACCTGGTTTTCTTACTGCTGCTCCTTAGACTCACCAACGCGTTTCTGCTCATATAGAGCCTTTCTCAAGGTGTGAGTACTACTATACACTACTTCCTTAAATACCCTTTAACACATTCCCATTGATCACTCTTTATTCTCTTAATTTCACTGTTTAGGAACAATTCATATAGATATACTTCCCACTATATCTCGTCCCTATAGGATGCTTGATATTCCAGACCATCTTACCTCAGGCTACAATTAAAATAGAATGTAAATTAATAAGTCCGCGGTTTGCGTTCCATTTACTGGAACGCAAGCCACTTCCGCCGCGTCTTCCTGTTTGCCCCTCCGGAAGTGACATAGCGTGATGTCATCTTAATGCGCTCGCTATTCAATGGGACGCATGTAACTTCCGGATAATCTCCTCACACACGCCGAATGTAACCTGACCTATACCTTCATTTTTAAACGGGGCTACATTTGACCACCATTATGATTTGCGTTTCAGCAAACGTCACTTCCCGGTTTCCTTACGGACAGCCAATTTGTATCCCCGTAGTGGGTATAAGGAAACAGCGTGCCATGCTATCGGTTGGTGTTAACCTCCTCCTCCCTACCGTCAGCTCCGTAGCACTCTGTGACCAGCGGCTACCTCCCGTCTGCACGGCCAGGACTGGAGCACAGGGGGAGTGCAGGAAATGAGCGTCTCTATTAGTTGATATTGTCCTCCCTGACATCAGCTCCGTAGCGCTCTTTAATCAGCAGCTGCCTCTTAGGTCTGTAAGCCAGATACCGGAGCACGGAAGGGAAAGTATGGGCTCTTGGAGGACGTGGATTAAATCAGCAGGTCTCACAATGGTATTAAAAGTTAGTATAAAACGTGTTTCTCCACCTCTATGAAATATCAGCGGCTTCCTCAGTCAGCAGGACTGCCTGTCTGGCAGCGATCCGCAGGGAGTGCTTCCAATGAGAAGTCACTACCACTGCTAGCCTAGGCAGTCCCTGCGGGTGGTGGATTTTTACTGGGGGGCTGCAGTCCCGTAACACCGATAAAATCCGCCACTGGACAGCACTGTCTCTGCTGCGGAGGCTGCACACGGGATCTCGTGATGCTTGTGAGATCCCGCGCATGCCCAGTGGAGCCGGCCGGGAGTGAGACCAAGCGCATCATCGTTAGAGCTTCCGGCTTCGCCTCGGTAAAGATGTGAAGCAGGGAGAGTTATAGTAGCACTATATGTGCCGCTATAATACATCTCCCCCATTAAGTGGTATCCAGCCAGGCTGTAGTGCAAGTTGTTGCAGCGAGTACAAAAATGTGGTATGAGCAAGTTTCAGAGCATCATTGCCTTGCCATCTTGGCGAGACCAAAATGTACTGGAGTCTGAACTGCAACAATGGCAACTGTAACGGAAACAAGCTCTTGCTAGGTTGGAACCATTGGTATTAAAAGGAGTGGAGCTAACTAAATACAGCCCTACCAGAAGTACCCCATGCGATGCTGCCGCACATCAGCTTTCTCCAGCATTATCCAGTTTTCCTCTGTGAAGCTTCCGGGCAGAGGGCAACCCACTTGCTCCTAATCATCACAGAACTGGTAACTGTTGTGAGGTGAAATTGCTCACTGGCCAGAGATGCTGTGTGCACAGTGCTATTATGGGAATTTAGTAAATGGACCACCTCCGCCAACTCCATCCCTCTTCGCTATATACCCGTTCTTAGCGCAATGTTCCTCATCTCTGGGTAGTCTGTCCCATTGCTGCGGCCAGAGTGGTTTTATATATATATATATATATATATATAATAGCTCTAGCTAATAGGGAGAATGCCACCAAATTTAGTAAGTACAGATGTGTCCTCATACATCTAGCCTCCTTGCGCGTTAAACAGCCCTTCTAATCACGCTGTGGCGTGACCCGGTAGCGCTGAGTGTCTTTCCTGCGACTTTTTACCTTCAAATGTGTTTTATTCACACATTGATGTGAATAGATAGCACAAGCAGCTTCTGCTGATTAAAATGATATGCAGCATGCCTATGTTGAATTTCTTACTGTTTTCAAACTGGTTCCAACCCGTATCATAGTCAAGACAGACCCTTTTATGTTGCACTTTGGACCCAGTTTATTCCCAGGGCGGCCTTGTTCACACTGAACCTGTGTCAGCCCTGCATGTCACTCCCTTGAGGCGGACCTCTGCATCCACAGCCAATCAGCAGTTTTTAATCTTAACCCAGTTTGTGCTGTTTACACCGCACTGCTACTAGGGTCAAATTCCTGGGTAACGACTCGGATTATTTTTCTTAGACCCTTTTACATCAATTGTCGACCTGGGTTGCTGTGGCAATAATCCAGGTAGCTTGGTGGAAAAGAGGTATTAGAGCTGCAGTCCACTCTGAATTCACTAGGAAAGTCTTAATTATGGCACCCATAGTGCATTAAACTGTTTTTTTTAACATCAAATATCACCACAGGGATGATTACTTTTTAAATAGAATAATTGAAGCTTATCTGAATATCACTTATCCGTTCTGCTAATGCGATTGCATACATCTCCATTCCTCTGAAAGACAATTATACAAGGTACACCAACCTTGTGCATTACCTTTATACAACTTAATTAGTTTGAATTTAAAAAAAAAAAAAGCTTACAATTATGAAAAGAATTTGAGCCTATATGAACAACTACGGAACTATCTGTAGTGCAAGGGTGCCAATCTCTCGTGTGCAAACCAAATGGATCCTGGATAGGTAAATCCAGCTGGTAGGAGTCTGCAATCCTATGTCCTCAACAATGACAGCATGTGAGGCCACCCCATAATATGTATGCATGTGTGTGCGTGTACACATAAATAATTATGTACATATATATATATATATATACACACACACAGTCTATATATATCCATACACACACGCTCTGTTTATTTTTGTTTTGTTAAATGAGGTGTAAGTGATTCAATATTTACACAATTTAGAAAGAGGAGTTGAAGATTAGTGGATTATCTTGCAGATATTTCCCCTTTTACATTCTAGAATATTTGATGGCCTTGGCTCGGTGTATGATCTCTTTCATAAATTGTCCACTGGACTTTCTGTTGAATTTCTTACTGTGCATGGTAACTAATATGGCTTTGACTGACTAGCAAGTGCTGCAGCAACAAATGTCATAATCTGATATATACTGTAAATATAATGAGCTATTGTAGGAGGTAAATTGAATATCTATATGGCATGTCCGTTTCCTATTTAGTGCCAGTGTATTTCCAGTATAGCCTCATCTATAAATGCCAAACCATACTCTAACAACAAACTGGGAGAACAACCCTTTGTTTCCTCTATTGCCACATCCAAAAGTAATTGCATGAAACATAATTAAAATGATAGCATTGTGGTCCACAGAGAGTGCAATTTATTAACTTCACTTATTATCCCAAGCTGTTTCCTTTCTATTTGCTTTTGTTGTATTTATCCCTAGGGATATTAAAAGACGGTCCACACTACCTTCATACAGCTCCTGGAGGTTCTACAGACTATTTTAGCGCAAGTAAGGATATGTTTTTAGTTTATTATATAATTAAATTGAGAAATGTGCACCTCATATAAGCGTTATACATATAGTAGCTCAGTAATGCAGTCAGTGTAGTAAACCAATAATACACTTAGGGGGTTAAACCACACCGGGGTAAATGAAATAATCTAAAAACGTCGAACTCAAATGTGTTCACATGTATGTGACAATACATCTATTGCAAAAACATACATTGGATACAACTAAAGGTAACATTTAAATGCGGAATGTCCAAAATGATTCACAGCACAAAAGTTTGTCATAAAATAATTATATATTCAGTTGAATTCAAAGTGCAGCTAGATCACTTTGAATTAAACTGAACATATCCTTTAATTATTCTATGAATTACCTACAGTAGGTCCTACAAGGGTTTCCTCATTGCAGTATGATCAATTACAGCTTTTCTAATGTCTGTTTCCAAAATCACTTCTTAAGGCCCCCATACATTAGCAATCAATTGGTTCAATTCTGCGTTTTGCAGATGATTGTTTAAAAAAATCTGCAATGTAGGGTTCACAGATCGCATATGCCGATCAAAAGTGATTGAAATTGGTGAATCAGGTTGTCCAACATGTTGGATTTTGCCGTCTAGGGCTGTAGATTGGCAGTGTATGGTAACGATAAGCTGATTTTCTGAACATTACTAGTAAAATGAGCATTTCAAGATTGTCAGATCTGTCCTTCCAGAAAAATATCTGTAATGTATGGGTGCATATTGGTGGTTTGGGAAATCTTTAAAATGGGAGGAAAAAAAAAAATCACAATCTTTAGAGAAAACGGTTCTCAAGGCACCCTGTCTAATTTCTAATGCTGGTCATACACTAGTGCAATTTCGGGCCGATCGCCCAATTTTCGACGTGCTGTACGATGAATCGTGTGGAAATCTTGTATTTTTTAGGTAGGATACGATCCGATGCGTGCTCTCTTAACATGTATCGTATGATCAGATGTGCAGCCCATCATATCTATCGTTATCGTATGCAGATCGCGCCGTGTAATTTTGCATGAGATGCATCGTGCGTCCGACCGGCGTCATTTCAGTGACATTTTGAAGAACTGTGTGTTCTTTCAATGACCTTCCCTCCTAAACTACAGATCGATTGTATCGTGAGACCGTATGTACATTGTGTGTCAATCGTGTGGCCGGGACTGCCAGGGAGCTGACGGGGAGTTCAATGGAAATCGTAGGATGAATCTTATCTTATGCTGTTCGTACTAGTGTATGGGCAGCATAAGGATATCCTTGATGGATTATACCATCCGTGCACAAACTGAGGTACTAATTACAATAAAGTCCCCCTTGATACCGCGGGTCAGCGCCGTTTACACTGCACACGGGTGCAGTTGAACTGTTCTGCTGGCGCTTGGAGATGACATCCTCTCCAAGCGCCAGGAAATCCAGAATTCCCCATGCTTTAAACGGAACCCGGGTCACCCGTTTACACTGCAGGGTCACACCGATCATTACGGTGTTAAACCCTGCAAACCAACCAGGTTGGATTGCCAAACCGTGGCCCCTTTTACACCTAACAGCAACCTGAGTTAACCCTCAATAACCTGGGTTTTAGCTGCGATGTAAAAGAAGTATATATCTCTTATTCTTAAGCATGAATATCCTCAAAACCTGGACTGTTAGGGAACCATGAGAACTGAGTTTGGGAACTACTGTCAGAGGTTTAAGTTGTTCTACCACCCTAAATCCAGAAATGTGCATTTAAAAAGTCTATAAAAAAAATATATAGCCAAACTCTGTTGCAGTTACACTACACTAGAACAACAACTAATTTGCTACTGTACATTGGAAATGACAAAACATCCAAAAAAAAACATAAAAAATGATGGAGTTACAAATGCTATGTTACTGTCCTGATCAGATAAGTATCTGCAATTTGAAGCACTGTACTTAAAATATACTAAATTACATTTTAAAAGTACCCTGCTATTCTAAAATTGTTGCAGTGCTTTTACCAGTGACTAGAAGGAGGCACGTGATTAACATGCCTGTGACTATAAAGCTGGGTACACACTTGTCCAAACCTCAGGAGATCGGACCCCAGATCAGACTGTATATAGAATACTTCTGCAGAACTGGTCAAGGATTCTACATTCAATCTATTGTATGAATACACACTTGTCAATTTTTTCAGCAGACCTCCAAACTGCATCTGCTGAAAGGATTGTATCACCATACACACTCCTCCAATGTTTGGCAGACCAGCTGCCACTCAGAAACAAATTTACATAATAAGGGGCAGAGCTACACTGTACAGTATATGTGCAGGCTAAAGGCCTGCCATCACATTAACTAGCCCCAAACTGGTTAGCCCAAGGCTGGAATTCCTCAGAAAATGGGGACCCCAAAAATAAAATGGGTTCCCCCCTCCCGAGCAACACCAACCCTGAGCTATGACCCGCACCCATAGTGGGTGCGGGGTTCATGGTGTTAAAAATATTGTTCTTTACAGGTGAACTACTGGTCCCATCAAACCTGTCCCGGCATGCACAGACATTAAGGGCCAACAACAAGTGCCAGCATGCACAGACATTAAGGGCCCGCTGGCACCTGTTTTTCTGCCTGTAAAGAAAATATTAAAATAAATACAGGACACGAGTTTTTGTAATAATTTATTGACCAGCACCTTCACCTGGTGGGCAATGGCCTTTAAGAGCTTTTGCATGGCCACTGACCCCCAGGACTTCAGCGTCTTCACCTGGAGAGCGATGGCCTTTAAGCTCTTTTGCATGGCTGCTGCCCCCCAGCACTTCCAACATCTTCTGTCTTCAGGAGCTCTTGCCTGCCCCTTCCCTGATGTCGGACTGCCATTCGTTGCCTCGTGCTGGCTAATATTAGTCAATCCGAGGGGGCGGGGTGTTGATGCAGTGAGGCGCGATTGGTTCGCCGCAGCCATCTTGAGATTCAAAAATGGCACCACGAGTGATCCAATTACGGCTTGCTGCACCATTCTTAAAATCCTACAGGATCCAGGCCTGCCGCCATGCCTGCAGCTTCTGCCGAGTCTCACCACATCGGTAGACTGTGTCGGGATCCCGCCGGGACCGGACACACCCGGCTGCAACAACTTTTAAGCCAGGCAGTGCCGCTGATGCTGGCATGTGCCCGGCTGACAGCTGCTGCAGATTGTGTACAGAGCTGCAGGGACCTGAGATGGGTCGTTAGGTTTAGTTTCAGCAGCCTATAAACGGCTGATTGCTGGTTGGGTATCCTGGTTTTTAAACATGCTTAAATACCAGGAGAACCGACCAGACGAGCAGGATCTGGTGACAAGGTTGGTCGGCTGAGGGTACACACTTGTCCAATGTCGGACCAACTGGATCGGTTGGGGGTCGTACTGACCGCAGATTGGACAAGTGTGTACTCAGCTTAAGACAATAATTACTCTCTTTGGAACTCTTTAAATAAGGTGTTCTGAATAAATTATCCTGTACGTCTAGAAGACACATAAACAACCATTTTTTTCAATGCTTCACTAATTCATTCTTGTTATTTTTCTAAGAATCATCAACAGCTTTCTTCCCTGGCACCCTAGTTATCTGTGGTGTCATGCAGTTCGTCAGGACCGTAGTGATAAATTATGTCATAAACATCAGGACGGAGGTCCAAATGGCATTATATGTGTAGCACACAATGTTATTGTCTTTTCTAAATCCCTTTTACAATTACAAATAGTTTACATACGGTTGCTGGATGTTGTGGTGCACCAGGTATGCACTCTCAATATAGAATACAGTGTATGGATAGTGGGGGCTGCAGATTATGTAATATATATTATGTGGTGATGATATAGTGGAATAGGGTCACACTAGGTAGGCAAAGGCCTCAGTTATGGAGGGCACTCTCCGGGCCAGGTCCACTAGGTTCACAGATGAAGGAGAAAGTCATGGCAGGAAGCTATGCATGCACAGAAGCTAGGTCGGAGACCGCACCTCCAACAAAAAAGCTGCTACAGGTCCTAGTGCCCGGCGGCGGTGTGGAAAGTAACAGAGGCAGCTTAGAGCACGTCTCTATACTGTTTTAGCCCATAGCAACCAATCAGATTATACTTATCATTTACCTAGCACCTTCTAGAACAGGGGTGGGGAACCTTTTTCCTTCCGAGGGCCATTTTGATATATATAACATTATTCGTGGTCCTGGTGCAGGCCACACCTCTGTGTGACATCACACGGAGCGGGGCCACAGTCGCTGGTGATTACAGCAATCCTGAGGATGCTCCAGAGAGCTGTAAGGGCAGCGGTGTGACCATCTGAGGCATCCTAAGGACGCTCCAGGTAGTAGTTTTTATTTCAAACATAAGAAAATACAGGGGTTTGGGGCGGGGTTCAGAAAAAATGAGGGTAAAGGGTGAGAGGTACAGTCAAGGGGCAGGGCACATGTACAGTACTAAGTAGGTTACTGTAAGTGTTTTTAGAAACTTAACGATATGCTGGACCCAAATCAGCAGTATATGGTAATTGCACCAGTATTGCATATTTGGATCCAAAACATACAAGATGCCAAAAATAATATGTTCTGATCATTATTGGACTTGTTAGAAGATGACAGCTAAGGGCAGATCTGTGTGGTCGGGATGTAGTTATGAGACCGGCGGCCACGGTAAAAATGTTGCTAGTCACTTAGATTCATTAAAGTGGATACATGCGGTATTCGGTATGTGTAACCAGTCCGGAGCTTATAGCTACTGTGTGGACGTCACTGATCACATATCAAGCAAACATATGTTTAGACTGTATTCTAAAAGTGGAAAACGTATGATCGTAGTTGTGTAAACGATGAAATAGTAGTAGCCACACACTCAGTCCAGTATACAGTAGTTTGCTTCAATTGTTAACTCAACATTAATATAAGTACTGATGATTTAAATTCACATATGGAGCATAGCTCCAATTGATCAGACTGTAGTCATCTATTTGTACAATTGTATTCACTTGGAGTGGCTATAGCAGCGTTGGGGCCCCCTCTTCACTGTAGTCCGGAATCCTGTGTGTTCAGCCGCAATAATTTGGATGCAGAGTTAGGTTCCTGCAAATGAGGTTTACCATTCAGCGGAAGCCGGAGTTTGACCATGGATGCAGTGTGGATCATGTGCAACTTAGCAACAGTGTAGCAAGATGAGTTAAAAAAAGTATCTTGAGGTAGCGCGAACTATCTATTTTTTACACTTTTAAACTATGATCACCATATGATCTGTGAGGGTGTTGGACAGGCCACGGATGAGCAGGGCACACTAGGGATGGACAGCAGAAGCCCACCATCAAATGATGGCTTGGCTTCCACCATTGAAAACTTTCGATGCAATGCATGCGTAATACCTTTTACACGGCTGGAAGGACATGCTACTGGGAGCAAGAAGGGGTGGGGAAGAGAATAGTTACTGTGTACTGTGATGTCTGATTCAGAGAGCTGCAGCCAGGAACAGTGCAGCTCTCAGAATTTTTTTTTTTTTTTAAGTAATCATCGGAACACCTTTGGATAATTACCATTCAATGGTGGCAAACATTGGAATGCCGCCATCGAATGGTAAAAACACTACCATCACAAGAAAAACATTGATGATCGTCAAACATCGACCATCGATGTCTATCACTAGGGCACACTTGAAGGGGCTGAAGGACACCATATTAGGGATGGACATTGGAAGCCCGGCATCGAATGGTTGTCGGGCTTCCGACATCAAATCTTGCAATGTGATGGCAACTAGCTATCACATCGCAACCATTAGATAGTATTACCATTGTGATGGTTATACCAACGGCCGAAAAGGGGACAGAGCCTCTGTGAAAAGGGATAGAGCCTCACAGCATCCCCTATCCACGTCACTGTGGGGGTGTGCACAGCACTCTCTGAGATGCTGGGCTGCCCCCAGGCTCTGCCTACACTGAGAATAGATGCCATGCGCATTGCATCTATTCTCCTGCTGCTCACCTGCTGCTTTATGCAGAGCAGCAGTGTGTGCACTCCCCCACCCCCCACAGCCAGCCATCGGATGGGAAATGACAAACATGAATCCAGTAGCTGGCAACCATCAAATTCCCAGTATTCGTTGGGGAAAGTACTTCCATCGAAGCATCTTGAAATTCATCCTGCTCTGCAAAATGAGTTTATTGGGGAGTGCATTTTACACCTACTTTTTTTGTGAAAAATACGTCTTTACATGCCCCTAAGGCACCGTGTGCCCTTCAGCCATGCACATGCGTGAACTCAGGTCAGGCAGTCGCCGTATAGGCTGGGGCAAGTATCACTGCTACTTCTGTAGCAGTGTAAAGCCGCGTATCCACTTGCCGATTAAAATGAGTGTCTGAACGATAAGGATATCATTCAATTGCTCATTAATCGTGCATGAAAACGACCAGCGATGTGCGCTCCCGCTGGTCGTTTCCGACATCAATCAATGCCTGAACATGCTGGTCAATTCCGTCGATAACGACAGATTGGCCATGTTCAGGGATGAGGGAGGGTGCCTGCACTGAACAACATATCGTTCAGTGTAGGCACTGCAGGGGAAGAGGAACGACTATACGATTACAATGTTGTAGTTGTATTATTATTATCATCCTTTATTTATATGGCGCAACAAGTGTTCCGCAGCGCCTTACAGAGTACATAAAATAATAAGTGAACAAGAAACGGGTAGCTTACAGTACATTACAGTGCAGGACAAGGACATGATTTATATATATTGCTACAAAACACGCACAATAAGCAGCAGGGAGTTAGCAGTCAAGGGTTAGGTGCCCTTGTCGGGAGTAAGTAGTAGAAGAAAATGTAAAGAGAAGCACATGAGGGAAGAGGTCCCTGCTCGTGAGAGCTTACATTCTAAAGGGGAGGGGCAGACAGACAGGCGTGACACAGAAGGGGTAGCTAGGGAGGAAAGAGCATGAAGTGGGTTAGGATGAGAGCTGGAAGGACTTGATGAAGTAGTGGGTCTTGAGAGCCCATTTGAAGATTTGTAGAGAGGTGGAGAGTCTGATAGGGAGAGCAAGAGAGAGTTCCAAAGGTAGGGAGCAGCACGGGCAAAATCTTGGAGGCGGGAGTGGGAGGCAGTAATCAGTTGGCAAGAGAGGCGGCATACATTTGTTGAGCGAAGTGGACAGGCAGGAGTGTGAAGGGAGAGAAAATCACAAATGTAAGTGGGAGAGGATTTGGTGAGGGCTTTGTAGGTGAGTGTAAGAACTTTGAATTGGCATCTGAAGAGGAAGGGGAGCCAGTGTAGGGCTTGAAGGAGAGGGGAAGCAGATGTAGAACATCTGGAGAGAAAGATGAGCCGAGCAGCAGCATTGAGGACCGCTTGTATTGGAGAGAGGTGGGAGACTGGGAAGCCAGTTAGGAGAAGTTTACAGTAGTCTATCTGGAGATGACCAGCGAGTGGATGAGGGTTTTAGTAGCATCCTGGGTGAGGAAGGGTCTAATCCTGGAAATATTTTTAGGTGGAAATGGCAGGACTGCGAGAGGTGCTGAATGTGTGGTTTAAAGGAGAGGGAGGAGTCTAGGATAACTCCTAGACAGCGCACTTTGGGACTAGAGGAGATAGTTATGCCATCAATAAATAATTAAATTGTGGGAAGTGAGGTAATGGAAGAGGGTGGGAAAATGATCAGCTCAGCCTTAGACATGTTAAGTTTCAGAAAGCGCTGAGACATCCATGAAGAGATAGCAGAGAGACAGTTGGAGATACGAGTAAGGAGCGAGGGGGAGAGGTCAGGGGTGCAAATGTAGATTTGATTATCATCAGCATAGAGTTGACATTGGAGGTCAAAAGAGTTGATGAGTTCACCTAAAGAGGACGTATATAGGGAGAATAGGAGAGGTCCAAGAACAGAACCTTGGGGAACTCCTAATGTTAGCGGAAGTGGTGGGGAAGAGGAGTCTTGAGAGGAGACAGAGAAGGAACGATCAGAGAGATATGAGGTGTTGAAGCCGGATGATTGGCTGAGACCTAAATTGTAAAAATAATATTTGCACGACGCCATCTGGCGTAGTCAGTATAATATTATTGTGCACGGCACTATTTTAGCGTTGTGTACATCTGTTAAAGTCTTTACATAATCATGAATACACATATATTTAAAGACTTTATATATTCAGTGCTGACAGACAAGTCTTGTGGACATGTCTGGGACTAGTAATTGGAATACAGAAAGATACTGTGAGTGTTTACTTCGCATATAGATACAGTATGTCTGTGGCAATTAACGTATAACACAGACACTGATATGCTCATAGAATGTTCTGAATGTGGATTTAGAAACAATTGTCAGACATGTAGCGATCATTAGCAATTGTAGGCCTTATGTCCCATGCTGATGTGGTTAAGAACTGACAATTGTATTCTGAATAAACATAGGAAAGCCTTTTGTTAAAGTTATCAGACTTCTTGCCATAGCTTGCTCCACATGTGAACAGGAAAAACTCCATTGTCTATCATGTTTTTTAGTTCAGACAGAAGTAATATTACTGTTTGAAGCTATGTACTGTATATATACAGTCAGGTGCATAAATATTGGGACATTGACAGAATTTTTATATTTTGGCCTCTATTCACCACCACAATGGCTTTGAAATGAAACAAACAATATGTGCTTTAACTGCAGACTTTCAGATTTAACTTGAGGGTAATTACATCCAAATCAGGTGAACGGTGTAGGAATTACAACGGTTTCTATATGTGCCTCCCACTTTTTAAGGGACCAAAAGTAATGGGACTATCAACTCAAAAGCTATTTCATGGACAGGTATGGGCTATTCCCTAGTTATTTCATTATCAATTAAGCAGATAAAAGATCTGGGAGTTGATTCTAGGTATGACATTTGCATTTGGAATCAGTTGCTGTCAACTCTCAATATGAGATCCAAAGAGCTGTTAATATCAGTGAAGCAAGCCATCATTAGGCTGAAAAATCAAAACAAACCCATCAGAGAGATAGCAAAAACATTAGGTGTGGCCAAATCAACTGTTTGGAACATTCTTAAAAAGAAAGAACGCACTGGAGAGCTCAGCAACACCAAAAGACCCGGAGGACCATGGAAAACATCTGTGGTGGATGACAGAAGAATTATTTCCCTGGTGAAGAAAAACCCCTACACAACAGTCAAATCAAGAACACTCTCTAGGAGGTAGGTGTGTATGTGTCAAAGTCAACAATCAAGAGAAGACTTCACAAGAGTGAATATAGAGGGTTCACCACAAGATGTACACCATTGGTGAGCTTCAAAAACAGGAAGACCAGATTAGAGTTTGCCAAACAACATCTAAAATAGCCATTACAGTTCTGGAACAACATCCTATGGACAGATGAGACAAAGATCAACTTGTACCAGAGTGATGGGAAGAGAAGAGTATGGAGAAGGAAAGGAACAGCTCATGATCCAAAACATACCACCTCATCAGTGAAGCATGGTGGTCGTAGTGTCATGGCGTGGGCATGTATGGCTGCCAATGGAACTGGTTCCCTTGTATTTATTGATGATGTGACTGCTGACAAAAGCAGCAGAATGAATTCTGAAGTGTTTCGGGCAATATTATATGCTCATATTCAATCAAATGCTTCAGAACTCATTGGATGGCGCTTCACAGTGCAGATGGACAATGACCCGAAGCATACTGCAAAAGCAACCAAAGAGTTTTTTAAGGCTAAAAAGTGGAATGTTATGCAATGGCCAAGTCAATCCCCTGACCTGAATCCGATTGAGCATGCATTTCACTTGATGAAGTCAAAACTGAAGGGAAAATGCCCCAAGAACAAGTAGGAACTATAGACATTTGCAGTAGAGGCCTGGCAGAGCATCACCAGGGATGAAACCCAGCGTCTGGTGATGTCTATGCGTTCCCGACTTCAGGCTGTAATTGCCTGTGAAGGATTTGCAACAAAATATTAAAAAGTGAAAGTTCGATTTAGGATTGTTTAGTTTGTCCCATTACTTTTGGCCCCTTAAAAAGTGGGAGGCACATATAGAAACCGTTGTAATTCCTACACCGTTCACCTGATTTGGAAGTAATTACCCTCAAATTAAATCTGAAAGTCTGCAGTTAAAGTACATCTTGTTTGTTTCATTTCAAAGCCACTGTGATGATGAATAGAGGCCAAAATATGAAAATTCTGCCAATGTCCCAATATTTATGCACCTGACCGTATAATATACATATTGTGATAGGATCACTGGTAAAGTGGTCTGTGACAGGGACATTTATCCCAGATTCCTGTCTTATGTGTTTTAAATCTTTTTGAAAAGCCGGTTTGGGACCTGGGGGTTGTGGGAGAGAGGAGAGGGAGGGCTCCACCCACGGCCACTCTAGGTTTTGGTTCTCGCAGCCTGGTAACAGGCTTGTTAGGGTTTCCACCTGAGAGTGACCAATATAAGCCTAGTGTGTTTAGGGCTGAGTGTCTCACCTGGGAGAGCAGGCAGGGAGTTTGCTCAGAGACACTTGAAAAACCTATCCGTGAGTGTTGTGCTGTGCCTTTGTTGCTGGTGAGGGCATTAGGCCCTGCCAGGTTCTGGTAGTGAGGGAACCACCTGTAAAGTTAGAGCCCAGCCAGGTCTAGGATTTATGTTTATGGTTTCTTTTTGTTGTTTCTGTTTTGCACAATAAAGACTGGCACCGACCAGCTTGTACTAGAATCCAGACTGGCGTACTGTATCCCAGCTGCTGTGTGTGTAAGGAATGAGACCTCTACCCAGGAGAGGGACCCCTGATCTGACTGTGTCACAATATATATACACATACATATACATACACCCTTAAACGATCACATGGGTACCCACAATGTGTGCACACATATATATACAGTTGCAATTATAAATAGAAACACACACAGTACACCTTTTACGCTGCATGAAGACACACAACGCATACTTACATACAATCATAAATATACATGCACTCATAAAAGGTTCCTGCACATTATGGTTTATATTAAAGTTATTAATTATTATGTCAAATTTATGTATATGATACTAAGGTTTAGTACATGATAAGCAGACCATGTTTGGTACCATTCTAAACCACTGTCTATTTGCAGATCTCTGGTTTCATTGGCAAGGAGATCGCAACATGCGTCTGCAAGTTATGGATTATAGAGAATTATGTGTTAGAATGTACTTTGTATGTAGTGTCTATTGATTAGTTAAAACACACACAAAGGGCCACTGGAGGGCTGAACTACCATTGTACAAACTGACCTATGACAGAAGAACCAAGAAGAAGACCCATAGGATTATGCCAACTCGTTTCTATTGTATTGCCCACTCTCTGTAAGGGTATATATTCAGGCGCTCTGTATTCAGTAGTTAGTCATCATATTCTTATTTTTGACGGAGGCTTCACCTTTGATGCCGGAAATCTGGATCCAGAGTGCCTGTGTATGCATCGACTGTACCTTGTAATTGTATAATCTTTTGCGCTAATTGTATTTAGAACACAGCGTGTAACTAAATGCTTTTTATGTGAATAATAACTTTTTGTGCTTTGGAACCACACTCAAAGTCTGGAAAACAATTATTTATTGTGCAACTTACAACGCTAAATAGCGTTATTTGGGTATAAAGATCATTAGGTATTCATAGAGGACAGCTAGGAGATGGCAGTGCCACGTAGACCAAGAGAGTGAAGGATTTGCAGGAGGAGAGGGTGGAATACCATGTCAAATGCAGCAGAGAGGTAAAGGAGAATGAGCAGAGTAGCGGCCCTTGGATTTAGCAGTAAGGAGGTCATTGCTGACTTTTATGAGGGCAGTTTCAGTGGAGGGGAGAGAATCGAAGCCAGATTGAAATGAGTCAAGGAGAGAGTGGGAGGAAAGAAAGGTGGTAAGGTGGTTGTAAACAATACGCTCAAGGTGTTTGGATGCAAAAGGGAGGAGAGAGATGGGTCGGTAGTTGGAGAGTGTGTTAGGATCAAGGGTAGGTTTTTTAAGAATAGGAGAGACAATGGCATGTTTGAATGCAGAAGGGACAGTGCCAGATGATAGGGAGAGATTGAGGAGGTGGGCAAGATGGGAACAGGCAGAAGGAGACAGGTAACAGAGGAGACGGGAAGGGATTGGGTCAAGGGGGAGAGGTGGAAGGAGGGGAGGACCGGATGATGGCCTCGACTTCCTCTCCAGAAACAAGGGAGAACGATGTCATAGTTGGTGAGACAGATGGGGAGGGGTATTCAGGGAAAGGAGGGGCAGGAGTGCTGAGGGTCTGATGGGATATGATATCCTCACGTATGGAGTAAATTTTAGATTTAAAGTATGTGGCAAAGTCAAGGGCAGAGAACAAGGAGGGGAGACGAGGAGGGGAAGGGCAGAGGAGGGAGTTGAAAGTGGCAAATAGACGCCGGGGGTTGGAGGACTGGGAGGAGATGAGGTTCTTAAAATATGATTGTTTCTAGAAGGACAGGGCAGCACTGTAGGTTGAGAGAATAAATTTGAAATGGAGGAAGTCTGCCTTAGAGCGTGATTCCTCCACTGACACTCGGCAATTCATGAACACTTTTGCAGGTATCTGGTGCATTTGGAATGCCAGGGTTGTGGTGTGGATCTGCGTGGGTGAGTAGTTCTTGCCAGAGCAACAGAGAGCCTGATTCAGACCCGGTCGCAATCGCTGTGCGCTCACAACCGGCTCGATGGTGGGCCAGTGCGCACGCGCGAGCCCCGGAGCGAGCACATAAAGCGCTTGCTCTGGGACTCACTACAAAAGGGACGGCTGTCGATGTTGATCGACAGCTCGACCCCTTTGCAGGTGTGCCCGGGGGGTGGCTTCACAAATGGAGGCGTTCCCAAGCAAACGCCTGCCATTTGTGGGTGGCCTCACTGACATCACCAGTGATGTCAGTGAGAGAGCTTCCGGCTCTGTTAGAGCCGAAAGTTCTCTGGGGCTTGCGGCCACGAGACCCTACCACAAGGGTCTCGTCACAAGCCCGATGGTCGCGATGGTCTTGACCATCGCGACCATCATCATGGCCGCTCGCATAAGCTGTGGGTGGTAACCCACAGTTATGCGAGCGGCCAAGAGGCTGCAACTTAAAAACCAAGTGCACGCCCTGATTCAGAGCGAGCGCTCGGTTTTTGCAAGTGCCTCTGAATCAGGCCCAGAGTCAAGAGCACAAGTAAGGGAGGCATTGTACAGGGAAGTGGCTTGTTCAGGATAGGAAAGAGAAAAGATAGGTGAAAAAAGAGAGTCCAGCAGGGAGGAAAAGTGTCAATAGTCTCGATGTTATGCTTAGTAATGGTAGCCTTAGGAGGTAGAGGAGGGGAAGGAGAAAGTAACAAGTTAAAAGAGAGAAGGTGATGGTCAGAGAGGGGGAATGGGAAAATGGAGTAATCAGAAATATCACAACGGTGAGTAAAGACCAGGTTAAGTGAATGCCCATTCACATGGGAGGGTGATGAGGACCAAATGAAGAGGTGAGGGTAAGGAGTTTAGCGGCAGAGGATTCTGTGGGAATGTCAATAGGAATATTAAAATCACCTACAGTAGGATAATGGAGGGAAGATCTGAGGAGAGAATGTAATGGAGCCAGGAAGCGAAGTTGTCAAGGAATTTGGAGGGAGGGCCAGGGGAACTGTAAATGACAGCTACTCTGAGGTTTACTGGTTGGAAGAGGCGCATAGCATGAACCTCAAATGTGGGCAATGTAAGGGATGGTTCAGAGGGTATTAGCTGGTAGGAGTAACTGTCAAATAGAAGGACCCCAACATCACCACCATGGGGACCCCCAGGACAAGGGGTACGAGAGGTGAGGCCCCCAAAGGAGAGAGCTGACGGAGAAGTGGTATCAGAGGGTGAAGTCCAGGTTTCAGTAATGGCTAGGAGCTATAGGGAGTTGGAGATGAAAAGGTCATGGGTGGGGACCAGTTTATTACAGACTGACCTGGCATTCCAGAGGGCACAGGAGAGATAGTGATTGTGGGGGAGATGTGAATAAGATTATCCGGGTTGCTGTAACGTGGAGGGGAGATTATTTGATTTGGAGTTTATCGATGGTGTGGGCACCTGAGCTAGAAAGGAAACCTGTAGGAGGTGGGCAGGGCGGGCGATGTGGATGGCAGTGGTGTGAAGTGACAGGGAGAGGAGTGTAGGAGGGATTAACGGTGGGGTAGTAGGACAGAGGGGGGGTAGAACAGGATGAAAGTGGAGTAATGGGAGAGTAGGCAGAGGAGAAGGGGAGGAGGAGGTGGAAGAGACCAGGGGGCAGTGGCGCATCTATAAAGGGTGCAGTGTGGGCGGGGCACACGGGCCCCCGGGTCCAGTGGGGCCCCTCACCGCACACCCTGCACCCATATTATTTTAAACTTAACTGACCGTGGTCCCGCGTCGGGTGTCAGCGCTGCTCAGAACACCGGAAAATGGCCGCCGCGGCCATTTTTCCGGTGTTCTGCGCATGCACAGTAGACTCCATGCACACTCTAGTGCCCGAAGTCTACTAAGGCTCCGGGGGCTGGCCAGCCGCATCAGTCAGCTGCCGGCCACCGGGGAGAGAGGAGGGGGCCCCGCACGAGGAGTTATCTTCGGTTTAACGCTACAGTTTAAAAAAATTGCACTTTGAAAAAATGCACCCTCCAGCCAGGCCTCCAGCGTACTGTCGTTCCACTATCTGGTAGTGGATACGCAACGTTAAGATTACTCCGATAGCTAAGTATCCACCACCACAACTCACAGAGAGTTGGAAAGTTACTTATCAGGGGCCACCCGGCCCCATATAGTGAATAGGCCCCTAGGTGAGAATTGCTTCCTAAATGAATACATCGATGGTAGTTTCTCTTTAGATATTGTGTACAGTGCTCTGTACTCTTGTGACACTATGTAAACCATCTATAAATACATATTAAACATTAAAAATTATACTCAGTAATTTATACAACCAATGCACCAAGATTACATGTTACATACTACATCTCAATGCATGAGAAATGAACCGATCCTGCAACCTGGCATCTCCTGATCATGACAATCCCTCGTTAGTGTATGGGGGCCATTACTCCGACCTGCAGACACGTATCTAGAGGAGGAAAGGAAGTATATCCAGAGTAAAACGCACCGTAAATAAAAACAAAAAAAAACCAGCCATATATTGCAGGGGTGGTGAGCTATAAATACCCCAACACCTCTTAGGTAACTTATGTCTCTGCCATCACAATAATAATGTCAATAACCATCAGCATCAGAGGTGTGGTAGAAATAATGATGCCTATCCTCATGCTTGTACAGTACAGTAGTGACAGTGAAGGTAAGAGCAGCACTGCAGCTGGGAGACTTTCCTGGTGTATCCAGCCGTGTGTTTTAGATGCAAACTTGTCAATTGGTTATGTCTTAGCTTCTCTAGGAGGGGGAGGGAAAGCACCTTTCTTACAGGATTGGCTACAATGTGGCAGCAGAGTGAGTCCTCCCCGGCTGCACACACAGGGAGTGCTTGGGGCAGCAGAGAGCAGCTCAGATACTAGGCAGCAGCACTGAAATAAAATATGGCTGAAGCTGGGACAGGCTTCCTGGAGCAGCTGAAGTCGTGCATGGTCTGGTCCTGGACGTATCTGTGGACAGTGTGGTTCTTCTTTATGCTCTTCCTGGTGTACATCCTGCGGGTCCCGCTGAGAATTAATGACAATCTGAGCACAGGTAGGAGGAGGGGCGCAGGGCACCACTGCTGCCACGTTCTCTGCACAGGGGAGAGGGAGGGAGAAAACTTTCTGCTGCAGCTACAACTTACTGTGAGTACTCAGAGGGGGCAACGGCTTCCCCCCAGCTCTGCGGGTGGTGCAGGGTGAGTGTGCCCGGGAGAGGAGGACGCTGCCCGGGAACTTTTCTCCTCTCTTTTCCAATTGTTTTGTTATGGCTATGCAGTTTTCAATGGATCAGTGTTGAGCGTCTGCTGGGTCCTAGCGCCGTCTCTATAGGTTGCTGCTATAACTTTGGTGGGAAACTTGTTGCCTTATAGCACCGGGACCGCAGTAAGGTGTATATTTTCCGATTGTGATAACTGCTTTCGTATTTTGTTTATGGTGGTAAGGATTATATGACTACACTGTAATCCTATACATTTAGTTTTATTACCTATATAGGATTACTTATTTGGCTTTTCTACAGCAAGGTGTGTGTGTGTGTGTGTGTGTGTGTGTGTGTGTGTGTGTGTGTGTGTGTGTGTTGTGACAGCAGAATGTACTCTCTGTATGATATGGCACACCAGCTTGTGGTTGCAGGCTATATGGACTAGTGCAGCTGTGTACCAGAATAATAATAATGATGTGACAGCAGAATGTTCTCTCTGTATGATATGGCACACCAGCTTGTGGTTGCAGGCTATATGGACTAGTGCAGCTATGTACCAGAATAATAATAATGATGTGACAGCAGAATGTACTCTCTGTATGATATGGCACACCAGCTTGTGGTTGCAGGCTATATGGACTAGTGCAGCTGTGTACCAGAATAATAATAATGATGTGACAGCAGAATGTTCTCTCTGTATGATATGGCACACCAGCTTGTGGTTGCAGACTATATGGACTAGTGCAGCTATGTACCAGAATAATAATAATGATGTGACAGCAGAATGTACTCTCTGTATGATATGGCACACCAGCTTGTGGTTGCAGGCTATATGGACTAGTGCAGCTGTGTACCAGAATAATAATAATAATAATAATAATAATAATGTGTTAGCAGAATGTTCTCTCTGTATGATATGGCACACCAGCTTGTGGTTGCAGGCTATATGGACTAGTGCAGCTATGTACCAGAATAATAATAATGATGTGACAGCAGAATGTACTCTCTGTATGATATGGCACACCAGCTTGTGGTTGCAGGCTATATGGACTAGTGCAGCTATGTACCAGAATAATAATAATGATGTGACAGCAGAATGTTCTCTCTGTATGATATGGCACACCAGCTTGTGGTTGCAGGCTATATGGACTAGTGCAGCTATGTACCAGAATAATAATAATGATGTGACAGCAGAATGTACACTCTCTGTATGATATGGCACACCAGCTTGTGGTTGCAGGCTATATGGACTAGTGCAGCTATGTACCAGAATAATAATAATGATGTGACAGCAGAATGTTCTCTCTGTATGATATGGCACACCAGCTTGTGGTTGCAGGCTATATGGACTAGTGCAGCTATGTACCAGAATAATAATAATGATGTGACAGCAGAATGTACACTCTCTGTATGATATGGCACACCAGCTTGTGGTTGCAGAGCTATATGGACCACTAGTGCAGCTATGTACCAGAATAATAATAATGATGTGACAGCAGAATGTACTCTCTGTATGATATGGCACACCAGCTTGTGGTTGCAGGCTATATGGACTAGTGCAGCTATGTACCAGAATAATAATAATGATGTGACAGCAGAATGTACTCTCTGTATGATATGGCACACCAGCTTGTGGTTGCAGGCTATATGGACTAGTGCAGCTATGTACCAGAATAATAATAATGATGTGACAGCAGAATGTACACTCTCTGTATGATATGGCACACCAGCTTGTGGTTGCAGGCTATATGGACTAGTGCAGCTATGTACCAGAATAATAATAATGATGTGACAGCAGAATGTACACTCTCTGTATGATATGGCACACCAGCTTGTGGTTGCAGGCTATATGGACTAGTGCAGCTATGTACCAGAATAATAATAATGATGTGACAGCAGAATGTACACTCTCTGTATGATATGGCACACCAGCTTGTGGTTGCAGGCTATATGGACTAGTGCAGCTATGTACCAGAATAATAATAATGATGTGACAGCAGAATGTACTCTCTGTATGATATGGCACACCAGCTTGTGGTTGCAGGCTATATGGACTAGTGCAGCTGTGTACCAGAATAATAATAATGATGTGACAGCAGAATGTACTCTCTGTATGATATGGCACACCAGCTTGTGGTTGCAGGCTATATGGACTAGTGCAGCTGTGTACCAGAATAATAATAATGATGTGACAGCAGAATGTACTCTCTGTATGATATGGCACACCAGCTTGTGGTTGCAGGCTATATGGACTAGTGCAGCTGTGTACCAGAATAATAATAATGATGTGACAGCAGAATGTTCTCTCTGTATGATATGGCACACCAGCTTGTGGTTGCAGGCTATATGGACTAGTGCAGCTATGTACCAGAATAATAATAATGATGTGACAGCAGAATGTACACTCTCTGTATGATATGGCACACCAGCTTGTGGTTGCAGAGCTATATGGACCACTAGTGCAGCTATGTACCAGAATAATAATAATGATGTGACAGCAGAATGTACTCTGTATGATATGGCACACCAGCTTGTGGTTGCAGGCTATATGGACTAGTGCAGCTATGTACCAGAATAATAATAATGATGTGACAGCAGAATGTTCTCTCTGTATGATATGGCACACCAGCTTGTGGTTGCAGGCTATATGGACTAGTGCAGCTATGTACCAGAATAATAATAATGATGTGACAGCAGAATGCACACTCTCTGTATGATATGGCACACCAGCTTGTGGTTGCAGAGCTATATGGACCACTAGTGCAGCTATGTACCAGAATAATAATAATGATGTGACAGCAGAATGTACTCTCTGTATGATATGGCACACCAGCTTGTGGTTGCAGGCTATATGGACTAGTGCAGCTATGTACCAGAATAATAATAATGATGTGACAGCAGAATGTACTCTCTGTATGATATGGCACACCAGCTTGTGGTTGCAGGCTATATGGACTAGTGCAGCTATGTACCAGAATAATAATAATGATGTGACAGCAGAATGTACACTCTCTGTATGATATGGCACACCAGCTTGTGGTTGCAGGCTATATGGACTAGTGCAGCTATGTACCAGAATAATAATAATGATGTGACAGCAGAATGTACACTCTCTGTATGATATGGCACACCAGCTTGTGGTTGCAGGCTATATGGACTAGTGCAGCTATGTACCAGAATAATAATAATGATGTGACAGCAGAATGCACACTCTCTGTATGATATGGCACACCAGCTTATGGTTGCAGAGCTATATGGACTAGTGCAGCTGTGTTCCAGAATAATAATAATGATGTGACAGCAGAATGTACTCTCTGTATGATATGGCACACCAGCTTGTGGTTGCAGGCTATATGGACTAGTGCAGCTATGTACCAGAATAATAATAATGATGTGACAGCAGAATGTACACTCTCTGTATGATATGGCACACCAGCTTGTGGTTGCAGGCTATATGGACTAGTGCAGCTATGTACCAGAATAATAATAATGATGTGACAGCAGAATGTACACTCTCTGTATGATATGGAACACCAGCTTGTGGTTGCAGAGCTATATGGACTAATGCACCAGAATAATAATAATGATAGATACTTGTGTACTTTACGGTCTCATTGCAGAGAGAACCCAATGATTGTTTTAAATGGTACTTGTGTACTTTACGTACACAAGTACCGAAAGTTGTCCCCACCTAAAGAAGAAAGTTGTCCCCTCGCGGGCTCGCTGCGCTTCCGGCGCGGTGGCTTGCTACGCTTGTCACAAGTTTATATTCCCCCTCTTTGCCCACTTGGATGGTAGGAAATGATGCTGGATACTGGCTGATGATGTCGGGGTCCTCTCCATGAAGGGGATTTAGACATTACCATGATGGATAATTATATGAGTGTAGGACACTTCGGTTCTCTCTGCAATGAGTCCGTAAAGTACACAAGTACCTAATGATGTGACAGTTATTTATTTTCATATTGTTGTTTATCTTTCCCTGAATATACTGTTGTCTTATTTCTGTGAATGATCTTAAAATAATATTCCAAAAATAGTTTAGTAAATTAGGCACAGTAGTAGTTAGTTAAACAGCCTTTTCTTGTGAGCTTTTTTTTGCTTTTACGCTTTACTTATACATTGATGGGAATAAATGTATGCTGTTTTTTGCACTTTGCAGGTGTGTCACACAAAGATCTTGTTTTGCTAGACTCCATATTTGAATGTATGTTGTTGGTGATTTTAATCTTTATCCTTTAAATTCATGATGGCTACAAACAACTTATAGGTTAGTGGCTGAGGCAGCACATACAGTCAGGTCCATAAACATTGGGACATTGACAGAATTTTCAGATTTCAACTCCAGACCTTTTACCTACTTAATTGATAATGAAATAACGAGGGAATAACCCACACCTGTCCATGAAATTGCTTTTGAGTTGATAGTCCCATTACTTTTGGCCCCTTAAAAAGTGGGAGGCACATATAGAAACCGTTGTAATTCCTACACCGTTCACCTTATTTGGATGTAATTACCCTTAAATTAAATCTGAAAGTCTGCAGTTAGAGCACATCTTGTTTGTTTCATTTCAAAGCCATTGTGGTGGTGAATAGAGGCCAAAATATGAAAATTCTGTCAATGTCCCAATATTTAAGGACCTGACTGTATATTGGAGGTTCTCAAGCACTCACAGAGCTGGTTCCTATAAAATACAGCTGAGGCATGAAAGTAGATTTAAAAATTGTAGCAAAGTTACATAAATGCAAAGTGGTGCACAACACAAAATCCAGGTTCATTGGACTCTTGCTAGGAAAGACTGGTGTTAGCTGTTTGAGAGGAAGAATTCCAAAATAATGCAAATGCTTAAAGTGTGAAAGGTAGCAATAACTTACTAAGCACCATCATTCCTTATTGGTAAGGGTGCAGTATGTATTTTATGTATGTATGTATGTATGTATTTTGGCGATGATCGTATATATATGTATAAATTCTTACAAAAATACTGGTAAATTTTAATATATTATTTTAGGTTGTTTCAGAATTGGAGTCCCCAATAAATGGATGTCATAGGTGATTGTAGAACCTCCTAAAGAGGACAAGTTGCCCATAACTTCAGCCTCAAGCTATCATTTTTCTAGTACATTCTATAAAATGATAGCTAGAATCTGATTGGTTCTCATTGGATCTGCAATATGATTAGTTGCTATGGTTAACAATCTCACTTGTCCTCCTTAGAAATTTTGATAAATCCCTCTCTCTAACTTGTAATACATATCCAATTGAATCTAACTGTGCACAAGTTTCACTTTAAAGAAATAATAAGAATAAACTAGGGCAGAGGTTTCAAAAGTTTCTTGAATCACGGCGCCCTAGAGTATCAGCATTTTTTTCATTCCACCCATAGTCCAAAAATTTCTTAGTGTGAATTTCTGCAATCATTATTAAATTGTGCTTACCTGTCATCCTTAGGTTCAGTAATGTGGTGGTGGACAGAGTTGCGATTATTTTTGTCCACACATTTTATGATTGATAGCCATCAGCATTGGTTTTTGCCTTTCACATGGACCAAAAAAAAATTGGTTTGGTCCTGGATCCACCAACCCGTCGCACATAGTTTGGGAACCACTTAACTAGGGGAAATTATCTTTCAGTTAACATAATGCCTCCTAGAACCATCATACCCAGTACCAATAGCATTTTCTAGTTTTGAGGTAGCATTGCAGTTTCAATAACTTATATCGTTCCAACCTGATGAATTGCATTGGAGTAGCCTACAGTGAGCTCCATACACTAATAACAAAGTACAGTCACACTGTTAATAGCATTATATAATGGAAATGCAATCCCACTGTGCATCTGGCCTAATTAGGAGATTGTAAAAGTTAGAACTGATATGATTTGATGTTAGAATTTACATTGTGTAAAAAAAAATTTTCAGAAATTAATTTACCTTTTTAAAATAAATATGATAATGTAATGGTGAAGGATACCACTAGCTCAGTGCTGTTCCTTGCATATATTATATTTTACTATATAAGAGGAAAGGGAAGTACCGTATGGGAAAAAAGGGTACGCAGCACAGGAAAAATTGGTTAGGTTTAAGCACTAAGGGGGGAGGTTAGGGTCAGGTACCCCCCCCCCCCCCGGGAGGATTAGATTTAGGGCGCGGGGAGGGGGGTTAGGTTTAGGCACTACCAGCGGGAGGGTGAGGGTTAGGCTCTAAGGGGGAGGTTAGGGTTAGGCACCCCTAAAGGTGGGTTAGGGGGGGAAAGGGTTAGGAATAGTAATCACCTCCGCTGTCAGGATTTCCTCCATAGGGCAGCCGTCGTTGGGTCAAACATACTGATTCCAGGAATTCAAAGAATATAGATACAATGATTCTATAAAGAAGGCCTCATAATTATAAACAATATATGTATTGGAATCATGGCAAAGGTGCTCCCAGGGAGTCAAATATCCATATGCAAAAAAGAAAAGAGAACATATTATATTTTCTATATTTTTGGGGGGCCGACTATCCCTTTTGCTGTTGCAAAGTTGTTAAGTACTAAGTATGCTCAATTGCGCCTACAGGTATATTAATTTCTTCTGTAATCATTGCCTTCTGATAATATTTCACTAGTAATGTGGTGATGTGTAGTATAAAAATATTTAAAATTGTCACCTCTTAGTTGTATATTAGACAAACCTAAGATTTTGCCTAGTCTCACAATAGGCAGGGGTTGGGTATGAAATCACTCATAGGGAAGACAGGTAAGTGTTTGTTTTTCTAACCCATACCCTAACCTCCCCTCCCCTAGTACCTAACCCCCTCCCGGTGCCTAAACCTAACTTCCCCCCTAGTGCCTAAACCTAACCACCCCTCCCCGCACCCTAATTCCTAACACTCCCTACCCGGTGCCGAACCCTAACCTCCCCCCTAGTGCCTAAACCTAACCACCCCTCCCTACACCCTAATCCTAACACTCCCTACCCGGTGCCTAACCCTGCTCCCTAACCTCCCCCATACACTGCACTGCCTCCCCGGTCTACTTTTTCCATACATCCCTGATCAAAACACACCAAATTTCCAGCACAATGTACTGTTGCACCTTTGTATAATACCCTCATGAACCCTCGGGTTCATATATGTACAGGTTGAGGCTCCCATATCCAAAATGCTTGAGATCAGGGGTATATTTCTATTCCGTATTTTGGAATATTTGCATACCATAATAAAATATCTTGTGAATGGGACCCAAATCTAAACACAGGCGTATTCAATTAATTTTGCCTCGACGAAAAAGTTCCGCCTACCCGACTTCAGCCTGTTTTGGAGGCGCTCCCGATTTACGGGACCCGGCGAATGTGAACCAGGCGAAAAAGTGCAGGATGAATTGGGGGAATCACTCTGTACCCCAGAAAAAGATGGGCTGACTTCGGAAATCATTATGGTAGTTTAGTATTAGCCCTAATTGAACTAATTAGGGTGTTTTTTGGAGAAAATAAGTAGTCCCATCAAATGGGGTGCTTGAAAATGGGTACTAGCATTTTTTATGTCTGTAAAGTGAAGTTTTAGAAAAAGTGAAATTCCTCCGTCATACAAGCACCTGCAATCCCAAAAACACTCGGCCCCTTCTTAGAGCACCCCCAGAAGCTTATTTCGCTAGTTTTTGAAGTTGTCCCCCCACTTTTTTAATTTTCACCCCAAATTTCTAAGGCGTTTTTTGGAGTGTTCTGGAAAGATGATGTTTGTCCATGAAAGATGAAGTTTTTTTCTCTTTCTGAGACCCGATTATTGGCGGGAAAAATCCGAACTAATCCAAGCCTGCACATCACTACTTAAAAGGGGTAGGAGAGAAATAGAGATGCAGATGCGGAAAAAGCACAAGACAGGAGGGAGTAAGAGAGAGGAGGCAAGAGAGACAGAGCAGGGAAAGAGAGAGTAAAAAATAGGGAGTGTAAAAGGGGAAAGAAGAAATAGAGGAGGAAGGAGAGGGACAGATGAAGAGCGAGATGGAGTAAGAATGGGAGAGAGGAATAAAGAGGGCGGAGAGTGCTGAAGAGAGAGAGAGAGAACCTCAGGTAGTGGCTGGGGCAACAGGTAGCTATATAGCAATCTGTCATCTACTACTTAATGTTAGTGTTAACCTGGCAGTGTGGCACTTGGCTATGATGTTACAGTCAAGTGACACCCAATATATACTGGTGTGTGTGTGTGTGGTTTGTAATTTGTATTTTTTTTTTTTACAGTCTGTGTCTATATAGACACTCATAGGGGTGAATTGTGGGTGGTGGAAAGCTAGAAATGTCACCCTAAATTGCGATGACTTTGTCCCTAAATTTCGCTTTTTAGTTTGCAGCTCCATAGGGGTATGTATCAAAATATATGATATAGGGGCTACAGTAAGTGTGGCTTATGTGCACACTACTGTAAATCAAGGGCATCTCTCCAAATTGAATTAATCCTTTTAGTGTGCTTGTACATGACCCTATGCTTGAGCTGCATTATTTTCAACTGGTGTTGAACTAAACAGCAAGTAGCTCAGGTTAACTTTAAAAAGGGAGTATTGATCCCTATGATGATTGTAGCAATGCTTAGGCTGGGTACACTGAGACGATGTTGGCTTGATATGTCTTTTCCGGCCTGATTGGAAAGACATATTGGGCGCATCGTTCAGTGTGTATGGCCAATATGTGTGCTGCCTCTTCTGCTTGCGTCATCGTCTGGTCGGCCATGCTACACGACCAACCAGATGATATCGTAAGCGGCCCGTTGCAGGTAATGAAGGACAGAACGAGGGATCGTTCCATCGTTCATTACCTCGTTCTGATGTGTACCCAGGATGTGATATGTCAGCCCATTGGGCCGACATTTTGGCTGGGTACACATCGCTCAGTGTGTACCCAGCTTTAAAGTGAGCATAGACAAGTAAGCATACTGCACGCTGCATCTGTGTTCATCAAACATTTCACCTGCTTTGCGGTAAGTGAATGGCCCTTATGCTTACAGATGACTGTGTTTTATGTTTTTCCCGTAACGCTCTTCCAGTGCAATATCGCTAAATGGTTGCTTTTGTTCATGCACTTTACTGCCAGGTTTTATGATCCTTATATTGCACTCCAGTTAAATTCTGTTTGTCACAAGATGAGTAGAAATTACATGTAGTAAAATAGCCTTATTTATTTTTTGATTTATTTGTTACTATTTGTTTTTTTGTTACTTTTATTGGAGAGATCTTGGATAACCGTTATTGATGGACTGTCTTGAGTGGACGAATATATAGCATTTTGAAGTATAACATTTGTATTACTTTTAACAAGCATTATTTTCCCATAAAAGATACCTTTCTGGCTTTAAAGTTTACATTACAATAGGATCCTCATTTATCAACACAAATATATTAAAGCTCCATAGTCAGAATTAATGATTTATAGAGTAATATCTTAAGTTTAGAATAATATTTTGGGTAATAAGACACTAATGAAATTTTTTTTTATTTTTTTTATTCAATGACCAGAACAATAATATGTAGTTACAGTATACTTGTGTGAAAGATGGTGCAGGATGTCCACTCTGATGTAGATAAACATTGTTATTTTGCGTTCTCATCTCTTGACAGTTTGTGGCTTAATCTGGACTTCCTCCTGTGGTTGATGTTCATGCTACTGTTGACAACTGTACTGTAGCAGTATTTATACATCATTTTATCGATTATAACTTTTCAGCCAGAACATCCGCGTTTGTCATATCTTGGCTATATTTTTACCAGCAAGGAGATTCATCAGCCTACATTTTGAAAGCATGCATAAAAACTGAGCTGAAACTATTGTTTTTTAAATACATTACTACATCATTTGTATTGTATTTGTAATTTCACTTACCTATAATATACATATTTTATAATATATGTATTATAAACAATGTCTTAAAATAATTGGGATGTACTCTGTACATATGTACATTTTACACTTTTATCTGTGTCCGTTTCATTAAAATCATTTACTTGGTATAGTAGCGAAGTAACTGATCTTTTGCATACTGTACATATGAGGTTGGTTTAATAAATAAGTTAACAAGACCTCTCATTGCGTAAATCAATTGTATGGCCTTTTTCCACATAATCCCCATAATTGTCTAAGCATTTTTTTCCAACAGTACACCAAGGCATCTATCCCAGCATAGAAGAAATCGATGTCAAGCGCCTGTAGCCAGGACATGATGGCTTGCTGAACTTCACCGATTGTTGCAAATCGCCTTCCGCCCAGGTGCTTCTTCAATGGTTGAAGGATCTGGAAATCACTCAGTGCCAGGTCAGGGCTGTAGGGAGGATGGACCAGTACCTCCCAATGGTAGCACCGTAACAACTCACCCATTCAATTGGTTGAGTGTGGCCTGGCATTATCGTGCAGCAATACAACACCTGTTTGCAGCAACCCAGGTCGTTTTCGTTAAATGGCCTTCCACAATCGGCTAAATGTGTCTCAATAGCGGACAGCATTCACAGTATCTTTCTTGGCGAGGATATCAACAAGAAACACGCCCTTGTGGTCCCAAAACCCATTTGCCATGGCCTTCTTTCCTGATTAGTTTGTTTTAAATTTCTTTGAAGGTGGGGACGATGCGTGTTTCCATATCATGGATGCTTGCTTTGTCTCTGGTGTCGCATGATGCACCCATGTTTCATCGCCTGTAGCAATACGCTGCAGGAACTGCTCTCCCTCCTCATGGTACCGTATCAAGTGCACGAGAAACAATCCCATCCTATTGGTTTTGTGAGTTGCTTCGGTACCCAGCGTGAACACTTTTTCCTGTACCCCAGTTGCTCATGAACGATGTTGTGCACAGTACCCACTGAGATGTTCCGTTCGTCAGCAGTTTCACTAACTCAAATGCGTCTGTCCTCCTGAACCAGACCTTCAGTGCGGCACAAATAGTCATCTGTGGTGAATGTGCTTGACTGTCTGATTCGTTGCACAATTTGAACGTCTGTCCTGTCGTTATCAAAGCCACTGCACCAAACC